>CM058042.1:48925957-50125957 GCA_030169165.1 Centaurea solstitialis | reverse complement strand
CACACCCAAGCTCAAGGCAAATGTCAAAGTCGAGCTCAACGTTTAGATCAAACCCAAGCTCAAGGTAAATGCAGACGACGTACCTGTTCTCTCTTGGATTGTGCATAGGCAGGCAACGTTCCCCCTTGGAACATGCAGACATAAGGAATGTTCCCCCTTGACAGATGCACACTCATACCAAATGGTTAGAAACAAATGCACATGAACAATGCACATGTATGAAGGGGATAGAGTACTTACCTATTCTCTCTCAGAACAGTAACGATTCTGTCTCCGTTCCGCCTCGGAATGAGCAGGGACAGACATCGTTCCCCCTCAAATCAATAAGTTAGTAAAAAAAAGATAAACAAGAATGATCCCACAATATTAGTGAGAAGTTCCCTTCGCTCGGTCATGTGTTTGGAATGATCTTAGTCCATGAACCACACATGACCGGCCTGCAAAATCAAGTGCAAACATTTTTAGGTACCCATTTGGGAATGGGTCCTTTCGGATTAGTACTAGCAGGTTTGGATTCCTCTTTGCTCCTTTTAGGAGTTCTTTTCTTGGGCTTGGATTTTCTTTTCTTGGCATGAGGAAAGTGGTTATAATGATTATAGAATCCAAAGTAATTAGGAGCATACTACTCATTCACAAAGGCATTTGCACAATAACCAAATTGGAAACAATTTTGGCAACAAAAGTCACTACGATACCCATAAGCAACATGTTCATAAACATGAAAATTAAATGGAGTATGTGGTACATGACTATGAAATCTGTTATGTGCAAATGGCTTTGGACGACTGCCTTCTTTCATTCCGTTCTCCTTTGTTCTATGCCTATCATTTCTCAAATGATCATCTCTTACATTTCGAGAAGTATGACTCTTACTCTTGACATTATGAGAATGGGTATGAAAAGTGTTTTTCTTCGGAGTGAATTTGTGGGAGTGTTCCTTTGGTTTGGAGGAATTCTTGGGTTTTTGAAAACGATTGTTTTTCTTAGGAACGCTTCTCATTAGTTCTGGACGAACTAGCAACTTCAGACTCAGGGGTAATCACTTTGTCTTTCCCTTTGTCTTTCCGGGATAGTTTAGGAGGAACAACGTTTCCTGTTTAGATAAGCCTGATAGTCTACCATTCTCCCCAACCCTATTGGTACAATCATCAGATACAATTTCAGAAATTTGTACCATTGGTTTAGGTGCCATAGTTGATAAGTCACCCATATATGAAATTGTTGTGCAGATTGGAGACCTTCATACTATTGATTGAGAGTTTTGAGTATAGGTACTTGATGGTCTGAAATCCGGTCCATCAACATTCAATGTATGGTGATGATGATGTGAGTTATCACGAGTTCCAAAGGTGGATTGACTTGCTTTTGGTGTTCTTTTGGATTTGAGGGCAGTTTCAAGTTCATTGATTCTACTTAAGAACAAGTCCTTTTCCCTAAGGCTAATGCGCCTCTCATCCTCAAGCTCAGCCTCAAGTGTAGCAATCCTCTTTTCAAAGAAGGTTTTGTTATCTTTGTAAACTTTTTCAAGGATTGGAACTTCCTGATTCATCTCGTTCTCAGTATAGCTAGGCGTATAATCCTTAGACAAAGGAATCTCACGCGTTGCGTAACTGGCATTGAGAGATGAATAATTGAAGGGAATAGAGTGTTTGTTTTTTCTATCTGTCTCTTTCTTCTCAATTTCCTTCAATTGTTCAGAATCATCAGATTCTTTCTTGAAAACGATTTTGTATCCAAGACTCATGTACCGAAGGTCATACATGGTAGGAGTCTTGGATATGGCACGCTTAAGATAGCAAGGACTTTTGAATCCAATGCCTTCTTTAGGGTTATAATAATTGAACTCTTTAGGTTGGTTCATATTAATGGTTTGATCAGTCTGGCCTCTCTTTAGGAACTTGTCCTCCATATCTTTTATTTTTGCAAAGAGATTTGTTCGTTGAGCAAAAATGGCTTCATACTTTTGAACACTTACTCTACTCAAAATCTCAGCCTCATGAAGTTTCTTTTGTAAGTCTGAGATGTTATCATTCAGACGAGCAACTTTATCTTCTAAGGTTTTGTTGGCAAGAGTAATAGTGCTTACCTTTTCTTTGCAATGAGCTAGTTCAATGGAGAATTTTACAACTAAGGCATGCTCACTAGCTAATTTGGATTCTGCTATAGCAGTTAAACTATTTGCCTTTTTGATTTTGTTCTCATATTCAGAAACTTTGGATGCAAGATCTTTCAATTGATGTTCTAACTCTAAGTATTGATCAGGGGGTACCTCAAAAGAAGATGACTCTGAATGCTCTGAGTCAAGATCGTTGTAGTCACGTCCTCCATCTTTTGAGTACAACTCCTCCTCATCATGGTTAGCCATCAGACATAGTTGATCTTCTCTTCCTTCATCACTTGTCAGATCCCATGCCTTATCTTGACTAAGCATACATACAGGAACTCCTTTCTCATCATCACTTGAAATTTTGAGCCAAGCATTATCTTTCTTTACTCCCTTTCCCTTGTCTTTAGAGTTGGCTTTCTCTACGGGTTTCTGGCAGTCAGCTCTACCACCCTGTTCAACTCTCCTCAGATGGTTGTTAGAAGACGTGGGTTTTCTTGAAAATCTCTTGGACATGGACCTGGTGATCAATGCCAAGGTCTTCTTTATGTCATTCATCTCTTCATCAAGTTCTCCTATATGGACATAGAGAACCGGTGGTCGGGTATCGGACCCGATTGCTAAGGCTTCTCTTGTGTTCATGATTGATGGTTGATTGTGGATCTTAAACCACTTAGAATGATCTTGTGATTTGGTTGGTGAAAAATCTCAACACTTGTAAAATTCTTGGAAAGGATTCAGTTCTGAAGGTTGGGTCCAGATCTGGAGGTTAGGTTCAGATCTGGAGGTTAGGTTCAGATCTGAAGGTTGAGAAAAATGATGGGTATTGGATGAAATGACTTAGAGAAATATGGAAACTCTAGTCTGAAGATAACACTTGATGCCCAAAATCCAAGTCTGGAGCAGAGACCCGGTACCCGAAGCTTTAGTCTGGAACTGAAGCTTTTTCACCAGAACCAGAACACAACGGATCAAGAGCAAGTGGCAGGCTCTGATACCAATTGTGGGTGCCAAATCAATCAAATCAAGAACACTTAAGTCTAGATGATGTATATGCTAAGTACAAGGATCCAAGGTAGATTGCATTCCATATGATTGTGAGAGAAGCAAGAAGTACAAATGATGATATTGACTACTATTTATACTAATTCTAAAAAGGCTGAAAGGCTTAAAACAAGTGGGCCTTGAATAATGGGCCTTTAACTACAAATTACATAAATGGAACTAACTTTAGAGAAATTACAAATTGACACAACTAACAAATATTTTTAACAAGATTACAGCTTTTATCGTATGATTACAAGGAAATATACAGCTTGATCGAATTACAAGTGATCGTAAATAAGATGATTGAGAGAAAGTATATAGCTAGAGGTGTGCGAGGTGAAAAGATGATCTTGAACTGTTGTCCTTATCTCCTTTTATAGCTGCTCTAGTTATAATCGTTGTCAATAATCGCTCATTAATCGTAACGTCTATAACTGTCGCTAAAATCTTGGTCGTAACGGCTGTGCATTTATGAAGATCGTATCTTGGTCTTTAACGGCAGATTAATTCTTTGATAACTGTTGTACACTTCCGTTGTAATGATGAACTCCAACTTTGGCGAGCATGGCATAGTACTCAATCTCAGACTTTCTCAAAGGTGGACAGTTGTTAATATATGATGATCAACTTACCTGTTATAAAAGATTAAACCCAAGATATATTTAACCGTTAGTATAATATCGTGCTATATCGTACGTCCTCTGATTAGATCGTACGATCTTCTTCATAAAAGACATTCGATGATTAGTTACTATTGTTCGAGGGTACACGTATCTTTATCTCATGACCTTATCTTAATACGGGATTGTCATCCCGAAAGATATATTACGATTCAAATCTGTCGTCGTGCGATCGTAAGTTTTTACCCAAACACTTTGCCCCCAAGATTTAGAAAATTTTTATTCTAAATGTTTCTGAATCTTTTACCTGTTCAACGAGAATCAATTGTTAGTAAATCGATTTCATCTAGACATAACCGAATATCAATGGTTTTTAGGTTTAAACGGTGACGTCATCATTTGTGACGTTGGGCGACAGTTGTCGTCTTAACGGCATTATTTGGACGCGTGTTGACGCGTGATTGGACCTGAATTACTTGGAGGGAAATTTAGTCTCCATATAAATATTGATCTTGATCCGAAAATTAACACAATTCTTCCCAAATCGTTTGCGCAATCATATCCCGAAATCCATTCTCTATTTTCGGCGAAGATTTAGGCGATAATCTTTATAAGGTACCTTTCTCTCCTCTTCGTTTTCATGCGTCTGAAATCTAGAGCAAAAAAGAACCCTAGAAACTTCGATTTACTCTGCTTTAATCGCCTTAGGAATAGTTTAGATCGCTTAGGATTTTTCGAATCAATGGAGGCCAAAAGTTCGATTAAGGATTTTTTAGATGTTGCCGCCCTTAGGAAGTTATCTGGGTTGCCCGATAGTGCCATTCTCAAGGTCGCGGGTGAAATCAGACCTGCAGATGCCCCTGCCGGCTTCTTTGCATTGTTTGAATATCCCTTTAAGATCGGGTTTTAATGGCCTTACAGTCCCTTGTCCCAAGCCTTTATGACTCGTTTCAACCTTTCCCTTGGACAACTGATGCCCCAATTCTGGAGGGTGATCCAGGTGATCGAAAGAGTGATGAAGGATTGGGTCGTCCTGCATTTTCAGTCAACGATCTTCTTACGGCGTACACCGTGAAACCAACGGATTACGACCGATATGGTTTGTTCTCATAGGGTAGTTGTAAAGCCCCGTTTCCCAAAGTTAGATATTTAACGCGTTACGTTAAGAGTAAGCCAAGTTGGCGTCGTTTGTGAAATCTTGGTTGGAGGACCTGGGTGTCATTTTAGAAAGATGAAGGTTGTGTAGCAAATATAAAAGAGGGCTTTCAAGCCCTAAACTCTCTCATTTGTTCAGTGTACGAAATTGAGAGAAGGGAGAAACCTCCTTGGCGATTTTTGGAGCAATTGGAAGGGAAGAGAACATCAAATAGTGTTAGCAAAGCATTGGTGATCGATTGTTGGTGTTAGTATTGGAAGGTAATTATCCCTTTTATGTAATTGTTATGTCAAGTTCAAGTCTATGTTCAAGGGTTAGGGTTTGAGTCTGTATGGATGAAATTGGTGATCTTTGGATCACCAATTGATGTTGTTTTGATGTTGTTAAGATGCCAAATCATGGGGTTATGTTAAGGGATCGAAAGGCATGTTTAATTGAGTATTGTGGTGCAAAAATCGATGACAAGGATGAGGTTTCGGACCTTGGATCGAAATCCCATCGAAAAATCGATTTTTGGGTTCTAGAGGTGCTTCGCGCCGCGAAGGGTAGGTCCTCGCGCCGCGAAGGGTAGGCCCTCGCGCCGCGAAGGAAGGCCCTCGCGCCGCGAAGCAGTGCTGCGCAATGATGCGAAGCTTCGCGCCGCGAAGCCTGGGTCTTTGCGAACGCGAAGACCTGTCTGTTTCGAATTTTCAACTTTTTACGTTAGGGTTCAGTTGGGGTTTTCGGTTTATAAACCCCTAGGGGGTATCAATTTATGATGTTCCGTGAAGTTTGAGAGTAATTGGACTAGCGTAGCTAGATCATTTCGGCTTAGGGGTCGGGGTTGTACCATTGACTCCTTTTTGGGTCGAGTTTGATATGTGTATCTATGCATATGTATTATAGGTGTTTGAGCTTTTACGTGTGCTTATTCTCCAAGTGTGTAGTCCCAGACTCGTGATCAGGTGAGTACATTAACCTGCGTTCATGTTTGATATGCATGTATGATCATGATGTATATGTGGTTGATGTGTAATATTCACGATAGTACCTATGGAGGTATTTATTACCCCTAGGGAAGATGGGTTCAGAGGCCTGGTACCAGTGTCAGCCATGGTGCACTTGGTGTTCATACCTTGAGTTACTTGGTCACGATGCATGTCCAGTTTACAGTTATGCTTATGGTTATGTTATTGCATTCATAGAGCCTAGGTTTGTACTCACTAAGCTTTAATGCTTAACCCGTTGTGGTTTATGTGGTTTAGTGATAGGTACCTCTTCCAAGGATAAGGGAAATGCACCTGCTTGATGGCTCGGATCGGTCCAGTTCAGAAGCTTACAAAGAATGTTGCAAATGAACTTTAGTACTTTCGTTGGAATGTTTTTAGTTACAAATGGAGTTAATTTGAGATGGTTTTCTTTAAAAAAAATTTGATTACTTTGGCCCCGTTTTTGGGAAATTGTTACTTCTACGTTTTAATTAAAGCTTCCGCACTTTTTGGTTACTTATTTCCGTTAAATATCTGTTAAAACGAAAGTGGTCGTTACAATTGGTATCAGAGCCTTGGTTTGAGGGATTCGGGTGTTCACGAGTAGTGAATACTTGAACTCAAACCCAAGAGTTCATGTTTTCAAAACAAAGTAACCAAAGAAAATAAAAAATTTTGTGTAAGGAGGAAGGAGTTAAAGCTGAACTGGGATCCGGAGCATCAAGATGGGGGTGAGCACCCTAAGCTCTATTGAGTAAGTACTAAGTATGACATGTTGATTATGTATGAACACCGTTAGGTGTTAAGTGTGGTTGATATGAATGCAATGGTTATGTATTTCAGCTTATGATACCCTGATGGGTAATATGATGTTATGAATCGTTATGATGGTTATGTTAATCTCGGTTATGCATGTAAGATGTGCTTATGAATGATATGTTGACATTTGAAAGTTTTATGAAATAAGTATGTTGATGACATGTGTATGTAAACTAATGGCGATTTTTATGAATGCCTATGACACTATAGTGTACAGTTAGCTGCTACTAGGAGTGCAAGTAGTGGTGCATGTTGTATGTGTTATGTGTATGAACCAAGTTTGGGAAACGACTCTATCATGATGACGAAAAGGCTAAATGTGTAGTGTGTAAATTATAATGGTATAAGGGCCCATACCATTACAATTACATTGTACCATTCAGGCTTGACCAAGTCATGAGAACAGTTTATGAACCAAACGACGTTGGGTTGGTGGGAACATGAGCATGTTGATGTTTATAGCTATGTAAGATGGATTAGCATGGGTTATGGATCAAGGTGTCCTCGTTATGTTGGGAATGGAGATGACTGTATAAGTAGATTGCATGTGTTCAGTCAGTAGACTTAGTTAGCTAATCAGTAAATCAGGATGCCAAGTGGTGAAATGAGGATCAATTAAGTATCGTTGGGTTGGAATCTTGTGGAGAAATCTTGGGCATGTTCTTATTTAATTGTTGCCTAGGGGTTCGAAGCACGATTCTCACATTGCCGATACAAGTTTGGTTTTGACAGAACCATAAGGAACATTGAGATACTGATAGGGATTTTAGGAGGGAATTATCCCCAATTGTGTGCGATGTATTATCTAGTGTCTAAGAAGTCAAGTTATTGAATCAGTATGGTTAAGTTGGATAGTGGAAAGAAAACCGTTATGGCTTTTCTTAGCGGTGAGTTGAACTGCAGAAAATAATCCCTCTTAGGAGGTACTGCTTCATGAGTTGGAGTGGTGACCGTGAGAAGTCAAGGTGATAGACCATGTGGTAGAGAGAATTTAGAAGCTTACGATTTAAAGGAAGTGGTTGTAGCGGGGATAAGGGAAGTTTTTCATAAGTTACTTCCCAGTCTTTTAGGGCAAGTAGAGAGTATAGTATGAGAATCATTCTCTGTTTTGTTAGAAAATGATAAGTACCTCAGTTAGAGGTAGATAAGTTAATCAGTGACGTTGATGATATGAATTACTAAATTAAAGAATGAGACTACCAACAAGCTTTTAGAGCAATCGCTCACTTGTTCGGAATTATTGTTCGAAGTATGTTGTGAATAAAGGAATAAAGACGATTGGATACGTTGGGATACCAGGGTCTGAAATAAGAGTATGTGTAGTGATAGTAAGGTGGATTGAATTCCATTAGATGCACGAAAGTTTTGGGCTAGAGAGCCTAAAAAGAAGCAAGACAGAAGAAAGAAAACAAGCTAATTGGTGAATTGTGGAATATAAATGGCTGACCATGACTGAGTGAATAGCCTTCATGTTGAAATTGAAATTTATGTATTGTAATTTTAGTCAAAAATGAAATGTATTGTTTTTCTCATCGAACTTATTAAAGCTTTTGGGAAAATTTGGTATTTAGAAAACGTGTTTTTAGAAAACCTATGTTGTCGCTTGAAGATATTTTCTTTGTTTATTTATTTCGGGATTGATAGAGATGTTCACCTTTTTCAAGATTGAATGATTTTTGTATTAATTGTGGAAAAATACGACAACATCTATTTACACAAGTTTATGACTGAAACTATTGGGCATGGTGTTACCCTGCCCATGAGTAGGAGAGTTTTTGAACTCAAATGGTGTAAGGGATTTTATTGGGTATTTTGCAAGTGATAAAAATTTATTTAAACACACATTACCAGCATTGCGTTATTTGGCAGTGCATAATGGTGTTATGTCATGTGGTGTGCATCGATGATTCTCGAAATCATCAGATGAATGGCTATGTACTTATGACAATATTGTGCTATGCATACTACAGTTGTTTCGTGATATAGAGCATATCGAAATTTTCCAAATGTACGAAAATAATTTAAAACATTGTGTCATTATACATGAAGGCTATGAACTCACTAGGTCATGGTAAGGATCGAGTGAAGCGTAGGGGAAAGTTCTGAGAGTTAGATGTAACGGTATAGCCTTGACGGTCGATTTTAGACCCCATTGTTTATGATAGAGGAAGGCTTACAAGTGAAGTCTCAAGATTGAGACGTTAAGAATTTAGTAAGAAAGTAATTTATGCTCTCTTTGGGTGGTTTACAGAATTCAGGAAGGAGGAGGTTCATTTGGAAAACCTAGTTCATGAAGGATGTTGTTAATGCATTATCATGATTAACGGAGTTAACGACTGATTTAATAGATCTCTATTGGGAGACTTAGATTTAGAAGAAATTTTGGATTGACTAAATGATCAGTTTTATATAGGATGGTAAGAGATAGTTGAAGGAAGTTTGAGTATGGGGAGTTATGGAGGCCGAGCCTGTTATCTAGATTGATCTTTGCTTGATTCTTGTGTTTCCTACACTGGTGGTTACACCCGTAGGCTTCGAGGGTCAAGTAGGGATTGTCGGATTTGGTTGTTGGGGCCAAATGAAGTGATTGTAAATTTATAGTCCATATGAATTCAAGAAGGGCAAGGTCGGAAGGTAATATTATTTTACCATATGCGGGGTAATTGGCATAGATAAGGCAATAACCATGGTGATGTGGTAGAAATGAGCTATTGGGTGGAAGCATTGTGTGTTTTTGGTTAATCATGAAAATAGCAAATATGATTAGTTGGTGATGAAATAAGTTAATAAGATGGTTAGTATGGATTTGCTTAGTTGTGATCACACTCATTTAGAGTGTGAAGCATAGAGAATAATGGTTTGAGCTCTAAGTGGGGGAGAAGGTGAACAGTTATGTGTTCCAACTGATAAAGACATGTGAAGTAAGTTACGCGACTCATGATTTAGAGTTCGCAGGGGTAGTTACCGTGGTTAAGACATGGCGATACTACCTTTATTATTCCTTGAGTCAATATAGTTTGAGCATGCGACCGCGAGAAGAGGGATAGATGTTGTAGTGGGTTATGATTGTGGTACCCATTATCATTTTGGGGATAGCTAATGTAGTAGCAGATGTGTTAAGCATAAGAATGCATAGTGTTCGTCTTGGGAATACCTTTAAGGAGGATGTCGGACATAACCTCATAAGTTGATACGATTAAGCGATCGTAAAGTGAAGTAGCATAAGGTGAAGATGGATGAAAGAAAGAACAAACCAGAGTTCAATTAGCTCAGCCAATACCTGATAGTCATGGTCCCTTGATTGGGATGGCCGTGTATGACTACCAGTATCAGGAAAAGCTAGTCAGGCCTGGTTAGATGAAGTCCTTTATTCATGTTGATACTATTATATTGAAAAAGGACTTAAGGTCGGATTACTAGTAGCTGAGAATGAAAAAGAGATGTTCCAAGGTAGGTGGGAAGGTGTTTGGTGTGTTTAAGAGTGAAGGAAAACTGGGTGGATATGTTAAGCGTTTGTGTATGTTCTATGTTGGAGGTAGTTGGGGCACCTAATAGCCGTTGGCTGAATCCTATAATAAGAAATTTCATGCCAGTAACGGTATGCCTCTGTATGATATGATGTACTAGAAGAGGTGTAGAACTCCCATTTGTTGGGAAGAAGAATGTCAATAAGGATGAACGGTAGGATATTAGTACAGAAGACGACTGAGAGTATCCAGACGATCAGAGAAAGATTGGAAACTACTCATAGTTGTCAGAACGTTATGAAATTAGGGGAAGGTTAGACTTAGATCTTGATGTGGGGGATGATGTATTAGTTAAAGTGTCACCTTGGAAAGTGGTAACACAACTTTGAGTGAAAGGAAGTTGGGTCCAAGGTTATTGGATCATTCAAGATAGTTACAGGAATTGGGCAGGTAACTTATTGCCTTGAGATATTGTCAGAGCTCAGTCAAAAACACATCACTTGCAGTGTTTCTAGGTTAAGAAAGTATTTGGTCGAGGTGTCATCTTATGATCTTTTGACGGCATTCAGGTTGATGAATGACTCGACTCTAGAGAGATCGATCGCTATCCTAGAAAGGTAGACCAAATCCTTAAGAATTAAGGAAAATGGGTTTGGAGAAAGTACAATGGGAACGGGAAATGTCTCAGAATGGTATTAGGAGCCGGAAACGAAGATTAGATCCAATAATCCGGAGCTTATTCACGACTAAGCGATTTCGGGGACGAAATCTTGGTAAGTGGGGGAGAGTTGTAATGCCCCGTTTTCTAAAGTTAGATATTTAACGCGTTACGTTAAGAGTAAGCTAAGTTGGCGTCGTTTGTGAAATCTTGCTTGGAGGACCTGGGTGTCATTTTAGAAAGATGAAGGTTGTGTAGCAAATATAAAAGAGGGCTTTCAAGCCCTAAACTCTCTCATTTGTTCAGTGTACGAAATTTAGAGAAGGGAGAAACCTCCTTGGCGATTTTTGGAGCAATTGGAAGGGAAGAGAACATCAATTGGTGTTAGCAAAGCATTGGTGATCGATTGTTGGTGTTAGTATTGGAAGGTAATTATCCCTTTTATGTAATTGTTATGTCAAGTTCAAGTCTATGTTCAAGGGTTAGGGTTTGAGTTTGTATGGATGAAATTGGTGATCTTTGGATCACCAATTGATGTTGTTTTGATGTTGTTAAGATGCCAAATCATGGGGTTATGTTAAGGGATCGAAAGGCATGTTTGATTGAGTATTTTGGTGCAAAATTCGATGACAAGGATGAGGTTTCGGACCTTGGATCGAAATCCCGTCGAAAAATCGATTTTTGGGTTCTGAAGGTGCTTCGCGCCGCGAAGGGTAGGTCCTCGCGCCGCGAAGGATAGGCCCTCGCGCCGCGAAGGAAGGCCCTCGCGCCGCGAAGCAGTGCTGCGCAATGATGCGAAGCTTCGCGCCGCGATGCCTAGGTCTTCGCGAACGCGAAGACCTGTCTGTTTCGAATTTTCAACTTTTTACGTTAGGGCTCAGTTGGGGTTTTCGGTTTATAAACCCCTAGGGGATATCAGTATATGATGTTCCGTGAAGTTTGAGAGTTATTGGACTAGCGTAGCTAGATCATTTCGGCTTTGGGGTCGGGGTTGTACCTTTGATTCCTTTTTGGGTCGAGTTTGATATGTGTATCTATGCATATGTATTATAGGTGTTTGAGCTTTTACGTGTGCTTATTCTCCAAGTGTGTAGTCCCAGACTCGTGATCAGGTGAGTACATTAACCTGCGTTCATGTTTGATATGCATGTATGATCATGATGTATATGTGGTTGATATGTAGCTGGCATGTAATATTCACGATAGTACCTATGGAGGTATTTATTACCCCTAGGGAAGATGGGTTCAGAGGCCTGGTACCAGTGTCAGTCATGGTGCTCTTGGTGTTCATACCTTGAGTTAGTTGGTCACGATGCATGTCCAGTTTACAGTTATGCTTATGGTTATGTTATTGCATTCATAGAGCATAGGTTTGTGCTCACTAAGCTTTAATGCTTAACCCGTTGTGGTTTATGTGGTTTAGTGACAGGTACCTCTTCCAAGGATAAGGGAAAGGCACCTGCTTGATGGGTCGGATCGGTCCAGTTCAGAAGCTTACGAAGAATGTTGCAAATGAACTTTAGTACTTTCGTTGGAATGTTTTTAGTTACAAATGGAGTTAATTTGAGATGGTTTTCTTTAAAAAAAATTTGATTACTTTGGCCCCGTTTTTGGGAAATTGTTACTTCTACGTTTTAATTAAAGCTTCCGCACTTTTTGGTTACTTATTTCCGTTAAATATCTGTTAAAACGAAAGTGGTTGTTACAGTAGAGCGGATACCATGTTAGTACATGGTACTCAGGTGCATGATCGCGGGTGGAAATCCCGATATGTGTTTGTTCGTTCTTCTTCAGTCCTGGATGAAGGTGGTTGGATCGCTCCAGAGTGGAATCCATTAGGTATAGATGTTTCTTTCGAGTCATTCTTTTTTATTTTCTTTGTTATTTAATCTTATGATTTTTACTTTTGCATATATTGATTTCTCGTTCGAGGTTACTGAAGAATCAAAAGCTTCAGTCGAACGATTCTTGGAGTACAGCATTGGCGAGCGCTTGTATTCTACTCAGAGATCGAGGGAAATTATCGTGGATAGTGACGATGAGGTTACCGTGAAAGAACCAGAAGTCCAAGAAGTAGTTGATGAAGAGATGGAAGGTATATCGTACGACATAATAGATATCGTACGATATAGCATGAGGTTCTTTCTTCTCTTTTTCTAACTTATTTTATGTTTTGTAGGATCATCGAAGAAGCCTTCGAAGAGGGAACAACAACTGGAGGCCGCTAGGCGAGCGGCTCTGAAGAACAAGAGAATAGTTGGTGACGAACCTCGAGCGAAACGTACGAGGTCGTCGCACGATCAAACTGACCCATCGCATGAAGCCAAGCAAAAGGCGGATGATTTGGTCGATGCCTCCCCCATCAGGTGCGCTCCGCCAGAGATCTCGGCGAAGGATGTCAAGGTGGCAAGGACTCCTGCCAAGTCATCGAAGAAGATCGCCGAGAAATCGGGATCTACCTCCTTGAACATATCCCTTCCAAAGGGATTTCTGGAAGAGGATGTTCTTAAGAAGGAAGACATCTTGCCTGCCATCGAGCAGTTCTTGCTTCCTTCGCAAAAGGAACAGTTCTCAAAACAACTGTTCGAAGAGATTGACGCAACGTCTGTGGGCTTATCCTTCTTGATAAGTCGTGTGATAATTCTAAATTTTTTCATTGTAATCGTACGATAACTTAACTCGTTTTGTATCTTGCAGGCTTTCAAGCGAGTCTGGGTCTCCATTCTCGAATGGAGATCATTAAGAATGACATGCATCAGAAGATGACGAGCGAACGGGCGGCTGTGAAGGAGGCTGTTAGACCTTAGATTGTGAAAAGTCAGAAGCCTATGTTTATTTGCTTTAGTAGTTTAATCAACTTGTTTTGAACAATTAAATTGGTTGTAAGCCCTTGTTTAGAAGTTGTAAACTTCCGGGGCCTTTTATGTCATTTTGTTATTTCCTCTCATTGCTATATATAGAATGAGAGGTTTAGGGTTTTATGTTAATGCTTTCATCAACAATAGTGTTTATCCTTTTATAGAAATACATCCTTTGCACCATTGAAGCATTCACGAAGATATTGTGTGTTCATCATTTTGATCTTTGATTTCATTCCATCTCTTCTCTCTTTCTTTATTGGGACAAACAATTGGTATCAGAGCTGATCCATTGTTGTTTCCTTGGCTTGATCTTTGCTTTTTTAAAGGGTTTTCAAAGTTTTTTTTCAAAAACTTTTTGGGTTGTTTCAATCCAAAAAGGCCTTTAAAAGAAGTGGTTTTAAGTGTTAAGTGATTCCCCTAGGCTTTTATATTGTTTTTTACACAAATTGGGGGTCTTAACACTTAATTTTTAAGTGTTTTTGAGCTGTTTTGAAAAGATTTTCGGAGCTCCTGTGCAGGTTTTCCGAATCGGAAAAAATGAGCTGATTTTTTAGTTCAAAATTTCCGAATCGGAATTTGTACTTTCTCCGAATCGGTTTTTGAGCCTTTTCCGAATCGGAAACTAGTTTTCCGAATCGGGAAATTGGCCCTCTGATTTGGGGTTTTCCTCCTTTGTATTTCATTTTCCGAATTATAGTGTTTTCCGAACTACCTATTTTCCGAATCGGAAAACTAGCTTTTCGAATCGGAAAAGAGGCTTTTCCGAATCCATACCTTTGAGCCAAACCCGATTCGGAAAACGTCAGTTTCCAGATCGGATTTCGCCTCTTCGAGCCCAAACTCTTGCAAAATTGTTCCTCGAATTCGATACTTAGCTATTTTCCAAATTTTCTCAAAACTTGAAGCTAATTGTGTCCCGAGGCGCTCAAGGTATCTGTTTGTTCAAAAGTTTTTGTCAGCCAAGTGATTCATACAAGGAGATCCTATTCGAGAGAAAGAGATGTCGAAAGAAATTATCGGCATCATATCATACCTTCAACCGCACCTGCATCTTCTTCTTCTGCCGAAAAAGACAAGGAGCAAAAAATGGAGACTGATAAAGAGCTATGGTCACGATTGGATGCCACGGTCCTTCAATGGATTTATGGCACCATATCCAATGATCTACTCCACACGATCATTGAATCCGACACCACGGCACACCAAGCATGGGAGAACTTGAAACAAATTTTTCAAGACAATAAAAATTCCCGTGCTGTTCTTCTTGAAAACCAGTTCTCCAATATTCGTTTGGATTCTTTTTCCAATGTATCAGACTACTGTCAAGAACTTAAGATGATTGCGGATCAACTAGCTAATGTTGGTTCTCCGGTTGAAAACCACCGTCTCGTCCTTCAACTTGTTGCCGGCCTAAATGAGAACTACGACAATGTTGCTTCCAACATTCAACAGATGAATCCTCTCCCTCCGTTTTATGAAGCACGATCTCGTCTTGTCTTGGAGGAAACCCGAAAAACTAAGCAAGCGACGATGGCCGCCGCTGCTGCCGCCAACGCGGTTTTTCTCTCCTCTCCGGAAGATGCTGGGGTCACCTCTTCTAATACTCGACCCGGTAATTCTTATCGACCCAACAATCGAGGGGGTGGGAGATCCGACCGAGGCAGATCTGGACGCGGTGGTGTACGAGGTGGTCGAACTAGTCAAACCCGTGGCGGTGGAAACCAATATCAGAATCGCAACCCAGGCTTTAACCAACATCGAGCCCCGGCTCCTTATCTGGGACAATGGTCTTATCCGCCACCATGGTTCGGGTGGAACCAATGGTCCTGCCCACCATGTCCCTACCCTACTGCCCCATGGCCTCGACCATCAGGCCCACAAAGCTCCAACCAGAAGCCGGGCATTCTCGGACCTGCACCACAACAAGCTTTTCATGCTCAATCGATCGATTCTGAATGTGAACCAACAAACATTGAAGCCGCTTTGCACACCATGACTCTCAATCAACCCGATGAGAACTGGTACATGGATACCGGTGCGACATCCCACATGACTCCTTCTCCAGGTACTCTTACGTCCTTTTTTAATTTACGCAGTAATCGTAATATAACGGTTGGTAGTGGACAAAAAATCCCGATTTGTGGTTTCGGACAAAAGACTCTTAACCCTCCTAACCCTCCATTAAACCTCAATAATATTCTCTATGCCCCTAAACTCATTAAGAATTTAGTATGTGTTCGTCGTTTTACTACTGACAATCATGTCTCCATTGAATTTGATCCGTTTGGATTTTCTGTGAAGGATATTCGGACGGGGAAGGTTATAATGAGATGTAACAGTACTGGGGATCTATACCCTATCACCACATCCTCCGCCAAAGTCAAGGTCGATCCCACCGCTTCTTCTACATTTGCTGCCATCTCCTCCAGCTTATGGCATGCTCGTCTAGGCCATCCCGGCACATCTATCTTAGATTCTCTTCGTAGTGATAGGTTTATTGAATGTAATAAGACATCTAATATCTCGTCTTGTCAAGCTTGTGTTTTGGGCAAACATACTAAATTGCCATTTTTTAATTCAACATCCTCCACTTGTTTACCTTTTAATATAATTCATATTGATCTGTGGACATCTCCTACACCAAGCACCACTGGTCACAAGTATTATATACTTTTTCTAGATGATTATTCCAATTTTTTATGGACATTCCCCTTGGGTACGAAATCCCAAGTTTTCTCCACCTTCCATCTCTTCTATAACTACATAAACACTCAATTTGGAGCAAAAATAAAATGTCTCCAATGTGATAATGGCACAGAATTCACTAATTCTTCTTTTAAAAAATTTTGTGACCAATCTGGAATGATTTTTCGTTTCTCTTGTCCCCACACTTCCTCTCAAAACGGGAAAGCTGAACGAAAAATTCGAACCATTAACAATATTATTCGCACTCTTCTCACACACTCTTCTACACCTCCAAAATTTTGGGATCATGCTTTAGCCATGGCCACCTATTTGCTCAATATCCTTCCAAGCAAATTACTTTCCAAACAAACACCCACACACATTCTTTATAATCGTCACCCTTCTTACTCCCATCTTCGCACTTTCGGGTGTCTCTATTACCCTCTCTTCCCCTCCACCACCATAACCAAACTACAACCCCGATCCACACCATGTGTCTTTCTAGGTTATCCTAACCACCATCGCGGTTACAAGTGTTTTAACCTCTCTAATGGGAAAATCATTCTCTCTCGTCATGTCAAATTCGACGAGTCCGTTTTCCCTTTCTCTCGTCTACCTTTAAAACCGCCACCCACTCCTTCATCTCCAACTTATGATGTTCCCATAACCTTTCCTTTGTCACCCGCCACTACAATTCCCTCCCATCTAATCCTCGCACCTACAGTACCCAACACCAACCCACCACCCACACCAATCCATACCTCCCCACATACCAACCCCCACAAACCTTAAACCATTCTTCCTACTCACCTAATGCTACTGCTCCCACACCACCTTCACCAACCCAACCCACTCACTCTCCGATCAATCCCATCAACACCTCCTCTAACTCGTCACTTATTCACCCAACCATCCAACCTACACACCCGATGACCACCCGCTCTAAAGTTGGTACCTTTAAACCGAAACAACTTTTCAATCTCTCGTCCTTCACACAACCATCACCCTTACCAAAAAGCCCAAACCTTGCCTTGTCCGACCCGAATTGGAAAGCCGCCATGTGTGACGAATATACTGCGCTAATTAAAAATGAGACGTGGGAGTTAGTTCCTCGTCCACCTGATACTAACATTATTCGATCTATGTGGATTTTTCGTCACAAATTTAACTCTGATGGTTCCTTTGAGCGGCATAAAGCCCCACTTGTTGGTGATGGCAGGTCTCAACAGGTTGGAATCGACTGCACAGAAACTTTTAGCCCTGTTGTTAAACCAGCAACAATTCGTTCTGTGTTAAGCATTGCTTTATCTAAATCATGGTCGATTCATCAACTTGACGTGAAAAATGCATTTTTGCATGGCACTTTGAACGAAACAGTTTATATGCATCAACCAATGGGATTTCGAGATCCACATTACCCAGATCATGTATGTCTTCTAAAGCGATCTCTATACGGTCTTAAACAGGCTCCCAGAGCATGGTACCAACGCTTTGCAGATTATGTTTCCACTCTCGGGTTCTCTCATAGCCGGTGTGATCATTCGCTTTTTATCTATCGTCGCGGACTTGACTCTGCTTATCTTCTATTATATGTCGACGATATCATTCTCACTACCTCTAGCGATGAATTGCGTTCCACCATCATGCATTCTCTCAGTTCTGAGTTTGCAATGAAAGATCTTGGAACTCTCAGTTATTTTTTGGGCATTGCCGTCACACGTCATAAGGACGGGATCTTTCTCTCTCAACGCAAATATGCTGAGGAGATAATTGAACGGGCTGGAATGTCAGCGTGCACCCCGTGTGGCACACCTGTTGACACCAAGGCCAAAATCAGTGCCAAATTGGGTGAGCCGTGTGATGATCCTACTCGCTATCGTAGTCTTGCTGGTGCTTTACAATACCTTACATTCTCTCGACCAGATATCTCCTACGCGGTGCAGCAAGTCTGTTTGCACATGCATGATCCACGAGATAGTCACATGCGTGCATTGAAAAGAATAATTCGATTTATTCAAGGAACACTTCATCTGGGATTGCATTTATATAAATCCTCACTTGATTCCCTTGTTTCTTACACCGACGCTGATTGGGGCGGATGTCCTGACACGAGACGCTCTACTTCCGGATATTGCGTTTTTCTTGGGGACAACTTACTATCATGGTCATCTAAACGACAACCCACCCTATCACGCTCAAGCGCGGAAGCAGAGTATAGAGGTGTAGCGAATGTGGTTTCTGAGTCGTGTTGGCTTTGCAATCTTCTTTTAGAGTTGAATTGTCCTATCCGCAAAGCTACACTAGTCTATTGTGATAATGTCAATGCCATATACTTATCCGGAAATCCTGTCCAACATCACAGAACCAAACATATTGAAATGGACATTCATTTTGTCCGCGAAAAAGTCTCTAAAGGTGAAGTACGGGTGTTACATGTACCCTCACGATACCAACTAGCAGATATCTTCACCAAAGGACTTCGAGCGTCCTTTTTGATGAATTCAGAGACAGTCTCAGCGTCCGAAAACCTCCCGCTTTCACTGAGGGGGTGTGATAGCAATATTATAAATATAGAATATGTATATTGTAATTCTTCTCCTAGAATAGATGATTATGTTGCATAGAATAGCTGATTACGTTTCCTAGATTAGCGATGTATCTCTTGTATATATTGGGTGTATCCTTCATTGTAAACATCAAGCAAAGAATATCAATCTATATTCTTACACTCGCCCTCCCGTCTTGGTGATGGGTGAGTATCAGCAATGGAAGCGAAGAATGATTCATTTCCTTGATCTTCTAGATGAGAACCTGATGAAATCCATACGAGAAGGCCCGTTCAGACCGACAGTCGCCGTAGCCTTAGTCCCACGAACGAACAACTGCCCCGAGCTACCGGCATATGTCGTTGAAAAACCCGTTAATATGTACAACCCGGAACAGAGAGCTCGTCACCTCATTGACAAACGGGCACTCACTCTCCTAATCATGGCGCTCCCGAATGACATGTATGCCCGAGTAGACAGTCTAACCAACGCACGGGATGTCTGGCTCGAGATTGAGCAGCAGATGCAGGGCGGTGACACTGCCCTAGAAACCCAAAAGGAGAGCGTGCTGAACGCTTATGAAGGATTCAAAGCCCGGGAAAATGAATCCCTCTCCAAATCCTATCAACGACTGAACTCGTTTGTCAACGATCTGAGAAGGCTAGGAGTTTAGAAGACCAAGTACAAAGTCAACGTGAAGTTTTTGAAGAATCTAACTCCGGAATGGCAAAACATGGCCATTAACATTCAGCTAAGCAGAAATTTGGGAGTTATGGGTTTACACGATCTTTTCAGTATGATGGTTCAGTATGAGGAGTTCATTACCGGTGGAAGAACCAAGAAGGCTGTTGATCCTCTAGCACTGTCGGCTGTGCCCTTTGGAGGACCGAACTCTGTTCCAATCCAACCCACACAGTACAGCAATGTCCCTCCTCAGTATCATCAAGAAGATTTCAACCAAGAGTTCAACCCGAACTTTGGTCCGAGCATACAACATCCCGATGGTCCTTTGATCATTACCATTTCTGATGAAGAACTCTTCAACGTGAATGAGTCCCTTGCCCTTATCTCGCACAATGTGTAAAAGTTGAACGCAAACCGTGGATTCAACAGATCACGAGGATCAGGATTTCCAGGAGGAAGCCGGATGGGGCAAGGCAGGGGAGGACATTATCAGATGGACAGAGCTCAGTTCAGCAATCAAGGAAGAGGAGACTATCATCAAGGTGACAGATTTCAGTCATTCGATCAGGGAAGATTCTGGAGCGAGCAAGGGAGATACAGAGAAGACCAAGGGAGGTTCAGAGACATCTCCAGAAGAGACAACACGTATTTGGACTTTCAAGGAGGTTCAGGGTATCAAGGAAACTGGAGAGGTCAGAATTCCGAGTACAACTACCGGGGGAACACAAGGTAATACATGCCAGAGTCTGGGTATAACAACCGTCAAGGGCATGAAGGATGGTACGGAGGTAGAAATGATGGTGGAAGGCTTGATCAAGGACCGGGATATGGATTTGAGCAAGATAGGAACGACCGCTAGTCAGATGAGAGAATGGATCGCGGCAAAGGAAGCTACAACGGAGGTGATCAACGGGGAAGTAGTTCCAGACAAGCTCCGAGAGAAGATCAACAAGTTCCAGCTGACCAAGGAGATCAAAGGCCAAATCAACCCCCGATTCCCACAAACCAAAACCCCGCTCCTCAACAAACTGCAAGTCCCACTACCACTTGCTACAACTGTGGTAAGTTGGGACACTATGCCAGACACTGCTCAGTCAAATACAAGGATGCTGCCTACTTTGAGAAAAAGGCTGCCTTGATGAGGAAGAAGGAGAAAGGGGTTGCATTGCTTGTTGATGAGGAAAATTGGGTATGCTAGGAAGAGAGCTCGGATGAGGATGACCATATGGTGAAGGGTTTGTGCTTGATGGCTGATTTCGAGGGACCAGAAGCTGTTGGTCCTAGCACTTACCAAGACATCGATCCATCTGAGGTATCCGCTATTCCCGATATGACTGATACTGTGGCAATGTTAGAAGCTAAAATTTGTGACTTAGAGAGAAGTCTCCAATCGGAAAGGACTCTCGTCACGAAATTTAGAATCGACAGTGCCATTTATAAAGGCTCTCTCGAGGATTTGACTTTAGATTATAACCGTGAGATACTTGAGTCTGGCATTAGAGAGTCCAATCTGTCAAACAAACTTGTGTGTCTTCAAAAATCCCATGAGGAACTTAACAGTGATCATGGAGAGCTCACAATTAAATTCCAGTTACTTTCGAAAGAAAGAACTAGATTGTTTTCAAAAATTCAAGAGCTTGAGGACAACAATTTCAAAAGAGGACAATCTGAACTGACTCTGAGTGTTCTCACCCAGCATGCCAAAAAGAATCTTTTTTATAAAGCTAAACCCGGCCTAGGACTATCTGAAAATCATGTTTTAGAAAAGGCACCTTCACATCTGTATAACTTTGAGGATATGGCCGCCTCCAAGCCCAAGCCTGCCCTAGTAGGAGGATATGTTACCGAGGAATTTGTTAGACAGACTGTCACTTACACCGAAGTAATCAATGGTGAAACCATCACTAGAACTACCAGTCCGTCAAACAGTACCTCAAGTAGTCCACCCGCGAGTCCCGCTCCAAATAGACCTATCTTTGTTCCTGCTAGTGATCCGACCAACACCGAGCCTGCGTGGGAAGGCATTAAGGCTAGAACCCCTCGTGTAGCTATGCCTCCCATCAACTACACCGACCTGAACACTAGTTATGACACTAGGGAAATGGATTTTCCAGAGGAGACCTTAGTTATCCCACCCGAGGATGTTTCCGCAACTAAGAGTCCCGACCTAGTTAAGCTAGAGAAGGAGGTGTTTGAACTTAGATTGAAAGACATGGACTTAGATGCCTGTCAACATCAGATTTTGAATCTAAGAGTAATTGTCTCGGAAAAAGACACCTTGGTTCGCACTCTGGAAAAGGACTTACTCGAGGCCAATGCTGAGAGAATTAGGCTTTCTTCAGAGTGTGAGACCGCAACCTCTGTCTTTACTGATTTTAAAATCAAGGTTGCGGATCTTCAAACGCGATACATTCTCCAAGATATTCACTTTGAAATAACAAAAGAGTTTTATCATGAAGAAAGGATGATGTATCGCCAATCTTTAACCAACCAAAGAGTGTCAAATTCCCTTTTGAGACGGAAAGTTATGGATTTTGAAAACTTGTACTCCTTGGATTCTGATGATGATACGACTTATCGTGTTCTTAACCATAGCATGGCCAACCCAAAACCCAAACCAGACCTGGATCCCAATGTTACATATGATGTGAAAGTATTTTTAGACGAGGGTGATGATCCTTCTGGTTTGATTCCCAAGCAAAATAAGTCTGTTGTTTTAAAACATGAGAAGCCTGCTGAGCCACAAGCTTCTGGTTCTGAGAAAAGTAACCCCAAGGGTGCAAAACGTGTTGGTACTGGTAGGGAGAAGTCAGTTAACCCTCACACACCCAAGGGACTCCAAAACAAGAAATCCAACTCTAACGATGCTTGTGCCTCAGTCAAACCCGTTAAAGGTCTTGACTTTAATTCGAGTACTTTTGACGTGGGTGAGACCTCTCGGGTAAAACCTAATCTACCTTTCAGCTCCACTAAACCTAATTTTTCAAAACCGTCATCTAGAAAAGGTGGCAAATCCATTTTTGTTAAACCGTCCTCTAACTCACACCGTGCTTTAAATGCAGATGCGAGGAGGAAAGATGGTGGAGAGAATGTGAAGCCACCAAGAAAGGATCATCAGGAGAGAAACAACACCTTTACTGCTTTCCCTAAGAAGCGTAGTCCTGGCCGTGCTGGTTTAGGCTATGCTCCACATAGTGTAGGATTTCATTCGAATATGTCTGTAAACCGTAATCGCAACTTAAACGATGCTTTTGATACGTTTCGTAATGACATGTGCTTTATGTTTGATAATTTCTTGCGCCATGGTGTGTCTAACTCTTTCAATGCTCCTCAATCTAATGTCAAATCTCGAAAGAGAAGGGGAAGAAAAAGAGGAAAAGCTAAATCCTCTTCGTCAGTCTCTAACCCAAAGGAACCCATTTGGCAATGGGTCCCTAAACAAGCTTAATGTGTCTTGCAGGTCAGTCATATGTGGTACTTTGATTCTGGAGCCTATAGACACATGACTGGTCAGAGATCCTTCCTTTTCGACTATGTGGAAAGGTTTGAGGGATATATCAAAACCGCGGACAAGACACCGAAGCTGATGTTGGGTTATGGGAAAATCACGGACGGAAGATACATCATCAAGGATGTACGTTATGTTGAGGGATTAGGATACAACATGTTCAGCTCTAGTCAGTTCTGTGACAATGGATACTGGGTGAAGCAATTTCAATACGGAAGCGATGTGAATGATGAAGACAACAATGTCGTACTCAGTGCACGGAGAAACGGCAATCTTTACTCCACCGTCTTCCGTTCAATCCCTCAGACACACCCTCAGTTTGAAGCACTTTCTCATCCGAAGAATGCAATCTGTCTGCTCACTAAGGCGACCAAGGAGGATAGTTGGTTATGGCACCGAAGACTTTGCCATCAGAACTTTAAGGACATGAACAAGCTGGTTTCAAAGAGCCTGGTCAAGGGACTACCGGAGACTCGTCTTTCAAAGGATACGTTATGTCCTGCTTGTGAGCAAGGAAAGATGAAACGAAGCTCACACCCTCTGAGGATAGATACAAACACTAAAAGTCTCCTTGATATGATACACATGGATCTGTGTGGACCGATGAGAGCTGAGAGCCTAGCAAGAAAGAAGTACATGTTGGTTCTCGTTGACGAATTCTCAAGGTTCACCAGGCTGGAATTTCTCTGAGCCAAATCTGATGCTGCCGATCGAATCATTGCCTTCATCAAGCGGATTCAAGTACTCTTGGGTCGCCGGGTGAAGAAGTTAAGAAGTGACAACGGAACCGAGTTCCGCAATGCTAAACTGCAATCCTTTCTTGAAGATGTGGGAATTTCTCACAACTTCTCTGCCGCGCGCACTCCTCAACAGAATGGAGTTGTAGAAAGGAAGAACCGGACGTTAGTCGAAGCAGCTCGATCCATGATGGCTCATTCAGGTGTTCCTCAACAATTCTGGGCTGAAGCCGTCTCAACAGCATGCTACACGCAGAATCGGACCTTGATCGTTAAGCGGACCGGTAAAACCGCCTACGAGATGGTCGAGCAGCGTAAGCCAAACATCGATTAATTTAGAGTTTTTGGATGTAAATGTTATGTTTTAAACGACCGAGATGATTTGGGAAAGTTTGAACCCAAGTCTGATGAGTCTATCTTCATTGGATACTCACATAACTCAAAGAATTATAGGGTTTTCAACAAACGGACCCGAACCATCTTGGAAAGCTCAAATGTTGACTTTTCTGAAACCGAAACTTATTCTGATGCAAGTCCTAGTAATCTGAATTCCTTGTTACCTGAACTGTCCACCACACCACACCACCGAGCACAGATTCTGCTACTAACTCTTTTGCTTCAGATTTTATAGACCTCGCAGATTACGATCTACCTACTCTCACGGGTCCGATTGTAGTACCTACTCATGCTGGTTCAACCACTACTTCTGTGACATCTGATGCCTTTGTCACTGAGCCTTCTTCAATCACTTCAACAAACTCAGTGACACCAGAGTCAGCGGTCTCTCCCCTGAAACTTCATCCGCTGCCTCACCGGAACCCGTCCGAGAACAAACACCACACCCTGTTCTTGCACCAATACCTGAAGACGCTCCGCTACCCTCACCTAGCTCAGCTCAAAGAACCTATGCTCAGGTAGTGCGTGAGCCCCGGTTAGAGGCAGCACCGCAGACTAATCTGGAAGAAGGATCATCTAGTGGAAACCAGCGAGAGGTCCTTGCAGTGCAGAATGAGAATGACGCATCCAACAATCAACAAGCCTACGTCACTCTTCCACACTCTAGAAAGTGGACAAGAGATCATCCCCCCTCCCAGATCATCGGGAGTCCCTCACAAATTGTCAAGAAGCGATCTTCAAATAATGTCGAAAACCTGATT
Source organism: Centaurea solstitialis (assembly GCA_030169165.1). Lineage (NCBI taxonomy): Eukaryota > Viridiplantae > Streptophyta > Magnoliopsida > Asterales > Asteraceae > Centaurea > Centaurea solstitialis. The sequence continues at coordinate 50,100,940 of CM058042.1, read as the reverse complement.
TTATTCGGCGGGTTCTTAAGTGACTTTGAACCTTCGAATGTTTCACAAGCTTTTGCTGATCCTGACTGGGTTTTAGCGATGCAAGAAGAGCTAGCGGAATTCGAGAGAAACAAAGTATGGCGCTTGGTGACCAGACCGTGGGGAAAGTCAATAATCGGCCTGAATGGGGTATTCCGGAACAAGAAAGACGACAACGACCTCATCATCCGGAACAAGGCCTGATTGGTCGCCAAAGGTTATCGCCAGCAAGAGGGTATTGATTATGATGAGACGTTTGCGCCCGTGGCTCGGATCGAGGGTATTCGGATCGTTCTTGCGTATGCCGCACACAAGAACATGACGGTATATCAGATGGACGTCAAGTGTGTTGGAGATATGCCCATTGACACAACAAAAGTAGTACTACCAAAACGAATGAACCTATTGGGTCGCACACAAAGTTCGGTCAGGAAAAATACGAGAAACAATTTTAGAGGGACTAACTAGTTAATAGTCCTAGCTTGTTATTAGATAATATCTAATAGTCTAGATAATATCTAATAGTATAGACAATTGTTAGACTAAGTTAGATAATTTCAAATAACAAACAACTCTAAAGATTGTTTATATATCTACTCTCTTTCCCTCTTGATGTACGGCACCACAAAAAGCAAAAGAAAAAAAAAGTTTTTTTCATCTTCTTGGTTGTTCGACAGTAGCAATAAAAAAAGGAGAAATTTTGTTTTTCCTTTTTTTGCCTTCTTTAATCTTTCATCATTAGAAACAAAATTCATAAAAAAGGAGTTTTGACAAAATCAAAGTGCTTTGTTTGGTGATAGTAAAGAGAAAAGAGGAAGAGATCTCGCTTTGTATCTGACTGGTTTTGGGGCGTGCTCCTGATAGAGAGAATCCTGCTATTGGGTTCTTTACAGTCGTCAAAAGGTCTTTCTTAACTTTCTCTTGTAGTTTAAATTGTTACTTGTATTTGGATTGTAATCAGATCTATGGAAGATTGTGTGTTTTTCGCTTCCGCTTTATTATCTATTGATTTGTATGGTATTATTGTATACACACAATCCAACAAAGTGTGCCTTCTTGAACGGAGTTCTTCAAGAAGAGGTGTACGTCGAGCAAACGGAGGGATTCGTAGATCCCAGATATCCAAACTATGTGTACGTGTTGGATAAGGTGCTTTACGGTCTCAAGCAAGCTCCTAGGGCATGGTACGAAACTCTCACTGACTACTTGCTAGGAGTTGGCTACAAGAAAGGTACAATCGATCCCACATTGTTTCTTCGGAGATCAGGTAGTGACTTAATCATAGTTCAGATATGCGTGGATGACATTATCTTTGCATCTACGAAGCCTGAGATGTGCCAAGAGTTTGAAAACACCATGAAATCCCAATTTAAAATGAGCATGATGGGCGAGTTGACGTTCTTTCTAGGACTTTAGGTTTGACAACGCCCTGATGGAATTTTTATAAATCAATCAAAATATGTTCATGATCTTTTAAAACGCTTTGATTTCGGTGGTTCAAACTTTGCGGCAACACCAATGCCCAAGAATTTTCAACTTATCGGGCAATCATTGGTTCCCTCTTATATCTCACGGCTAGTAGACCCGACATTGTATTCTCCATGGGTGTCTGCGCTCGTTTCTAGTGTGATCCTCGTGATTCACACTTGTCTGCTGTAAAAAGAATCCTTAGGTATCTGAAAGGCACACCGGATTTTGGCCTTTGGTACCCAAAGGATTCTGGTTTTGAACTAATAGCCTATACAGACTCAGACCATGCAGGTTGCAAGCTTAACAGAAAGAGCACTTCCTGTGCGTGTGAATTTCTTGGCGAAAAGTTAGTGAGTTGGTCATCCCGAAAACAGAATTGCGTATCTCTGTCCACTGCGGAGGCTAAATATGTGGCCGCCGCCTGCTGCTGCTCGCAAGTTCTGTGGATGAAAGCTCAACTTGCTGACTTTAGATACACAATGCAGAGGATTCCCATTTAATGCGACTCCAAGAGTGCAATTCAAATCACAACGAATCCGGTTCAACATTCTCAGACGAAGCATATCGACATCAGATATCATTTTATCAAAGATCACGTCGAGAAAGGTAATGTTGAACTGTACTTTGTAGAGAGTGACTATCAGCTTGCTGATTTGTTCACAAAGTCGTTTGATGAGAAGCGTCACTTCTTTCTCCTAAGTAAGTTGGGAATGCTAGACCTCCCTGCCTGAGGTCTAGGGGGAGTCGAGAATTCATTTTATGTATGCATGTGTGTAGGGGGAGTCTTTTACTATTTGCATGAATCGAGGGGGAGTGTCCTGTCTATATTTGCTTGTTATGCTAACGTTCTCGGATCCACAATACCTTGGATACCACGTTGTAATTATTTTGGTAGGTGTGGATACTCACAACGACTTCTGGTTAATTCAGATCAGAACTCGCACAAAACCCAGTTGAGACGTACCAGGTAAGTCTCTGTATTCGAGGATCGGGAGCTGAACTTGTAAATTTTGCGAACTTGAAAGTTCAGGGGGCGGTAGAGTACATGTTTTGAACTTACAAGTTCAGGGACTAACTTTGCCACTTTCTGAATTTTATGTTCAGGGACTAGTTTTGCATGTTTGTGAAACTTGTAGTCCAGGGTCTGTTTTGAAAATTTTCTTAAACTACAAGTTCAGGGACTTGTTTGTAAGTTTCTTGAAACTTCAAGTCCAAGGGTTATTTTTGCCATTTGGTGAAAGTCGGGTTAAGAGAGCCAAAAGGAGAGCCAAACACAGTGTTTTTCGAGCCAAACGCAGTGTAATTCGGTAAAAATATAAATACCGATTTCTGAGTTTTACTTTTCACAATTTCAAAATTTTTTCACTTTTTCTCTCTGAACTCTCACCCGGTAACCGCTCTCGCAACCGATCTCGAATTCGTTCGTTTTTGCTCCGTTCTCGAATCCGATTACGTTTCTGCAATCCTGGTAACTTCACGAGCAATCCTTACGTAGTTATAACGCTTAATCCTATCGTTTTAAGGCCTGGATCGAAGCCTAAAGTTTTAAAACTTACCCGAAACCCAAACTTCTTGGAATGGGTTTTCGGGACGTTAAATCGATCCAAATATGCTTCTGAACTTGTTTATTACTGATTTAGATTGAATGTTACTAGTTTAGAGCTTCAAATCGATGAATTTTGGACAGTTTTTGGACTTGGAAACCGAACGGTTCCGGTTTTCCGAATCGAAAAACATGAACATTCATGTTCTCCGAATCCATTCACAATAACTATCCTTATGTGTTTTCCGATTCGGAAAACCAGATAAATCCGATTCGGATTATCAGTTTTTCCGAATCAAGACTTGAGCCTCATGTTTTTTCAAGTGTACATCTTTTCCGATTCGGGAAACATGGAACTACCCTTATGGGTTTCCGAGGTTTTCCGAATCAAGTGAGAGGACAAGTTCTTTTGGCTCGTTTTTAAATTCTAAGTGTTTTATGTTTTTCCGAATCGGAAAACCATGTTTTCCGAATCGGAAATCTTATCTTTATATATGCTTCAATTTCTCTAAGTGCTGAGATTTTCCGAATCGGAAAACCATGTATTCCGAATAGGAAAACCTCCCCTCGTGTGTTTGCTCTTTTTCCGACTCGGAAAATACGAAACACCCTTTTTGGGTTTTCGAGGTTTTCCGACTCGCGCTTAGTCGAGGGTATAGCCTTTTTTCCTTAAGTGTTTGATAATCTGGTATGATTAAGTGTTTGATAATCGGAATTTGGCATTTCTCAATCTCACTAGTTTTCAACACTTAGCATTTTTCAGGGCACCTACTAACACTGTTTCTCGGTTTGACTTGACAGAAATGGCTCGTCAACAAAACACACCGCCTTCGCCGATCAACAACGCTGCTGATCGCGCGCTCATCTCTCCGAGTGATATTCGCCCGATCAATCAGAACAACGAATACGTCGACCTGACTAACTTCGTTGTTCAAGACGAAGTTGTACTCGAGATTCTCAAGGTGCATCCACTGGCTTACGCTATGCAGACTACTGTTGACATCCCACTGCTGTACCTTCAGCAGTTCTGGAAGACGTCTCGAGTGGAGACAAGAGACGATGTACTGACCATCGTAGGACGCATCGATCACATGGAGATGACGATCACCTTGGAGGACGTCAGACGAATCCTTCACTTACCTACCGCTACTCCCGAGGCCCCATTCGAACCATTAGTATCCGGAACCGAGCTCTTTAGCAAGATCCTCGCTCTCGGGGTCCATGTCAACCCAAATCAGAGGCTCAACGGGATCTCTCAAGTAACTCAAGGGATGCTGCCCCCTATCTGGTTCACAGTCTTCAACATTCTGAACCGAACTCTTTCCTCGAAGACCCACGGCGTGGACCGGGCATCCACACACATGTGGCACATCATTCATTCTGTCGCCTACGGAAGGCGAATTGACGTCGCCCAACAACTCTGGCTGGATATCATCAACGATCTCATGGTAGGCCATGCGAGGAACTGTCACTCATCCATCCCGTGGATGAGATTTTTCAGCATTATGATCCGAGATCATATGGATCACCATCCGACGGTCCGACGCAGATCTGGCCACCCTCGCTTCGAGAGCAAGCAGATCAGCAGGATGAACAAGAGGACTCTGAGGCCAGGCCAAGTAGAGATGCCGATTCCAGAGAACGTGTTGGACATGGCGGACCGTAGGTCAGTGAGTGTAGGACTTTACCGTATGTCTATAGGCTTAGAAGCCGCGTCCACAGACTCCTCAGAACCGAGGAGCCCTGCCCCGGATGCGCGACCCGTCCCTCCTAGAAGTGGTGCCACCGGCACGGCGGGCCAAAGCTCCAGTGGGGGAGCTTCTGGCTCGGGTGTGATGAGTGTAGACGTAAGGGGTGAAGCGGGTAGAATCGTACGGACGTCCGCCACTCCACACATCGAGGGAGCCGAAGCCTATCAAAGAGCTTTCGAGACCCGAGCTCGTCGAGCCCGCATGAGAACTTATGTAGAGGAGTCCACACCCGTCCTACCAGAACTCGAGCATGTGCTAGGCTACCGAGTCAAGCAATACACCGGGATACTCCAGCAATCCCCCGTGCACTCGTCATCGGATGATCACCGCACGCCGTCGCCGCCACATCAAACCGAGCAAGTGGGTGAGGAAGTGGAAGCTTCCCCACAAGAAGAAGCACACTTCCCCTCGCCACCTCATGCGGACGCGGCCCCACAACAAGCAGGCGAACCATCTGGCGATCCCTCCGGCGATGACTCCGACGGTCACGAGTCCTCTGATCATACCCCATCTGACCGTCGTGAGGTCGATAACGAGGCAACAGAATCCGAGAAGGTCGATTATGGCTCAGACGAAGAGTTTCAGGAGTCCGAACCAACGAAGGGCGGGAAGGCCCAACAGATAGACGATGACGAGGTCACTTCCTCGTTCAACGATGACGGAGTTTTCGATGATCTCAATCTTGGAGGAGATCTGATTTCAGATGACCGAACCGTCGATCAAGAAGAAGAAGGTGAAGAGGCAGAACCTGCTGGTTGGGGTGAAGGAAGTGGTGATGAGGGTGTTAGAGAGGGTCTTGAAAAAGAGACCGAAGAAGAAGAGGTCCGATTAGACGAGCCTTGGGCTCAAATTCAGGAGGCGGTCGAAGAAGAAGAGCCGCATAGGAGTGTAGATCTGGCTGTCCCTCTTTACCCGAGTCCATCCCACATAGAGGAAACCCACACCGAGACCAGGCACCTTATGGTGTCTGGTCAAGATGCTAGCAGCCAACTAGCGCATTTGCACACCCCCGCCAGCCACTCGACCATCTCTCAACAGATGGTCGTTTCAGTTTCTCACGGGGAATTAGCACAACTTCCACCGGCCACTCGCTTGGACTCTGCCGGTGTTGAGCTAAGAGAGACCCTGCCCCACCTCTCAACTTCCTTGAGTGCACATCGAGTCATAGAGCCATTTCCCGAGACTTATGTGATCCCTTCTATCATTAGGACACGATCGTTGGTTACTCATGCAGAGCTCCCACGGGACTTCGCCAGAATGGAGGTAGTAGATGCGTCCGAAGACGCCCTTCGAGGATCCTCCGGAAGCCCTGGCACGGTCGACATCACGGCAGCAGTGCAATCACGCCGAGAGAGCACCTCTATAGGTCTCTTCTCGACAACCGGAGCTCCAGAAGCACTGGGATTTGTACCACCGGGACCGGGTCCGACAGACTCGAGCAAAGTCTCAAATGATGCTCACGCAACAATGGGACTTTTAGGTCTGACGGATTCGGGTGGAATCCCTAAAACCACCCAAGTAACACCGGGACTTCAAGGTCCGACGGATTTGGACGACATCCTTAAAGTCGTCCACTCACGATTACAGAGCATGGAGGAGGCCAATGCGGCCAGGGATTTGCGGGTCGAGGCGTTGGACAAAGCCTTGGCCGAGACTGAGTAGAAAAGAAGAGCAGATCTTGAGGCATCATGAGCTTTATGAGCTCAAACGCAAGATGAAGGGCAAACATGTGGAGGATGCCCCGACAACCAAAGCCCCGACTCCCCGTCAGTCCGAAGATGTCCTCCGTCTCCCTCCTCCGACCTCGGGCAACCTACCCGACATACCAGGGTACGTCACGGAGGCGGAACATTCCATGTTGATCACGTCATACACTACTCAAAAGGACCGTCTCTCCGCCCAGCTCAGAGAGAGAGATGCGCAGATCGAGCTTCTGTAGCAACGCATTAGGGAATTGGAGGCCATGTGTCGGTCTCAGGCTCAGCCTTCCAAAAGGAGGCATGATGACCCTGACGACTCGGCTCCGGGTCCTCATGAGGGGGAGGTGCAAGCTTCCAAAAGGCTTCGCATCAACCTCCACTCAGCCTCGGGCCTCCTCTGCTCCAGCTACCACCACTACTCCAGCAAGTGCTCCATCAGAGTCTGCCGCCGACATTCCGTATGAAGATTCAGATACGGAGACTCTCGATGTTGAGGGTTGGCACTACGAGTCAATCCCACTAGATGAGGTAATTCACTTCCCTCATCTAGCTGAGATAGCAGATGTTGATGTCATTTCCCCTGAAGCAGCACCGACAGACCTTTTAGATCTCCAGATTCCGGAAGAAGCCCAGAGAATACTTCGGTCGCTTGCTCGAAGCCTTCAGATCTATCAGAAGGGGATGACATTCTCCGAGACAACGACTATGACAGCTTCCTCTCCACGATTGAGTTTCCCACTTCCGAAGCTCCACAGACGATCTCAACTACTACTCCTGATTCCTCAGCTCCTACTGTTATCCAGCTGAACTGGAACCACTCGGTCATCTTCAGGCCGTTTCTCGAGGAATCCTTCTCCCGGATCTTTCAGCAAGAAAAGCAACACGTATGGTCCCGAAAGGTGTACTTCGGGATCTCTCACATGAAGAAGCTTATAAGAAGAACGACGTACGTCCACCAGAGGGTTTGCAACTGGGCGACTCACGGACGACAAAGGATAAGACGCCGATTCACGAAGGTAACTAATGTTCGCCCTTACAAACACGGACATCAGTTATTCCTCGAGTTCGACGTCCGCATGTATGGAACCGGCAGACCCGCTGGAGAGTTACAGAGCTGGACGTTCACCGAAGCTGACTTAGACCGGATTCACCTCGAAGACCTCCTTGCACTCATCAAGTATCTACAAGGCCCGATCCTCCGACCCAAGTATTATCCAAACGGCCTCGAAGTTCTGAAGAAGTATGTTCGTCATGCAATTACACTTGCACACGTGACAGACTATCAACTAGCCATCAAGAGCCGCCAGCCCAAAGTCAACATGCTCCGTCCGAACCTACATGTGCCCGCAATTGGAGCCTACTTTCTCTACATGCCTTCCAGAGTACCAGAGCATGGGGTCCTCTACGTGACCAAGAAGAAGAAGGAGCGCAAGTTTATGCGATTCAGTGAGCTTGCCAAGTTCTGTGACGGTACCTTTCTTTATGTGTACAACGGGCTCTCGAGCAGACTCTTGACAGATCAGATCCCTTCGTCGAAGCTTGTTGACGGGAAGGCAAAGGTCTTGGAGGAAATGAACTTGATAGAGAGGAAACTGAAGGAGAGGCTGATGTACCGTCGGGTCGAAGCCGCAATGAAGATGCAAGCAAGGATAATAGGAGATTGGGATGAGTTCCTACAAATGTCGAAGTGGGAACCAGCGTTGGAGTTACCGCCACCCTTCTGACTTCTTCCCAAAGGGGGAGATTGTTAGACCTTAGATTGTGAAGAGTCAGAAGCCTATGTTTATTTGCTTTAGTAGTTTAATTTCCTTGTTTTGAACAATTAATTTGGTTGTAAGCCCTTGTTTAGAAGTTGTAAACTTCGGGGGCCTTTTATGTCATTTTGGTATTTCCTCTCATTACTATATATAGAATGAGAGGTTTAGGATTTTATGTTAATGCTTTCATCAACAATAGTGTTTATCCTTTTATTGAAATACATCCTTTGCACCATTGAAGCATTCAGGAAGATATTGTGTGTTCATCATTTTGATCTTTGATTTCGTTCCATCTCTTCTCTCTTTCTTTATTGGGACAAACAGAGGCTGACAAGGCGCAGGAGAAGGTCTTCAAGCTGGTGTCCGAGTTAGAGGCCAAACAGGTCAAAATTGATGACCTGGAGGCTAAGCTTGAGGCTGCGGAGCTTATGAGGAACGAGCAACGGGCTCGAATGAAGACCGTCCTTGATCGTGCGTCAAAGCTGGATGAGGAACTGAAGGAGTTGTGCCAGGAGAAGACGGCGCGTGAGGAGGCTCTCTCATCCGAGATCCAAGATCTCAAGGATGAAGCGGCGTTGGTGAGGGTCGTTGCTGGGACCCTCACTGTCGAGATGGCCAAACGAGAAGTAAAGGCCTTCCGGGAACTGCGAAGATCTCCTTGACGCCGATGATCTCAAGGATTCTGATGAGGAGAAGGAAGAAGAAGGGGAAGAGCCCAAAAAAGTCGAGGTTGCTGCGGTTGGGGAGGAGACTATAGATGAAACGGTCTCTGGATCCAACCCTGCGGTCTTGACTACTGAAGACGCCCCTACAAAGATCGTAGGATCTGAAGATGCTGAGGGGGTCGTAGGATTAGATGCCCCTCTGAGTGTTTGATTTAGTTTTTGTAATCGTACAATCTTTTACTTAATACTTTTGAATTGTTTTGGTATTGAATGAATGACTTTTGTTTCAAATCGTGCGTTTAAGCTTTTTAAGATTGAACAATTGTGATTGTCGTGCATCTAGGGCTATAGAATTTTTTTTAGAAACGTTTATGTCTTTACTCAAAAGAGTATTCGTGCGACTGCGTTTTGTCTTGCGCGCATTCGAATTATCCTTGCGTTTGTAGCAATTATCGTGCGATATATGCGATAATCGTGCGATATATGCAATAGTTGTATCATACGATGCTTGCGATAATCATGCGATACCTGCGATAAAAGATGGCTATGGGGTGGCCGTTGGTTTGACCAACGGCTCTCCGACGCCCAAGTCAGTAATTGTTCATAATGGGATAATCGAAATAAAAGGAGTTTAGAAATAGTACCTCTTTAGATGAGTTGCGTTCCAGCTACGTGGGATTTCCTTACCTTCTATGGTCGTAAGTTTATACGCACCGTTTCCAACGATTTTGAAAATTCTATAATCCCCTTCCCATTTGATGGAAAGTTTTCCAGCATTCAATTCTTGGGTATTCTGGAATACATGTTGTAGGACGTAGTCTCCAACTTGAAATACTTTTGCTTTCACCTTCTTGTTGAAATATCGTTCGATCATGGCTTTTTGCGTTGCCATTTTTTGAGATGCTTTGTCTTTGAGTCCTTCTAGGGCATCTAGATCATAATATAAATCTATCGCATTTTGTTCGATCGTACGATGCCTAGCAATCGGAATTCGAGACTCGATTGGTAGTACTGCTTCACATCCGTATACTAGAGAGAAGGGAGTTTGTCCTGTTGAGGTTCTTGGTGTCATCCGATTTTGCCATAAATTAGAAGGCAATTCTTCGAACCATTTTCCTTTTGCATCCTTCAATCTTTTACGAATTGAATTGATTATGACTTTGTTACTGGATTCGGCGAGACCATTAGACTGGGGATATCTTGGAGTGGAAGTGATTAGCTTGATCCCGCGCGTTCGTTGCAGAATTTGCGAGTCTTTTCACTTATGAACTGTGAACCATTATCGCACATGATCTCTGATGGTACTCCAAACCTGTATATAATGTTAGTTTGGATAAAAGAGATGAGCTCTTTATCTCTTACCTGCGAGAAAGCAGCAGCTTCTATCCATTTTGAAAAGTAATCAGTAAGAACAAGTAAGAAGACTTTCTGTCCTGGAGCGGGAGGTAATTTACTTATGATGTCCATTCCCCATCGCATGAATGACCATGAGATTAAGACAGAATGTAGGGGTTCAAATGGTAGATGTGACATACCTGAATGCCTCTGGCTAGCATCGCATCTTTGTACGTACCTTATGGCGTCTTCTCGAAGGGTCGGCCAATAGTAGCCTTGTCGTGAGATTCTATTGGCGAGGCTTCTGCCCCCAGAGTGATTTCCACATTCTCCGCCGTGCATTTCTTGGAGAATTTGATTCATTTTTTCTTTACTCGTTATGCATCGTAGGATAAGTCCGGATGTAGACATTCGATATAGTTGATCTTCGAAGATCGTATATCGTGAGGCTTTAGATCTAGTCTTTCGAGCCTCCATCTTGTCATCAGGAAGTTGGTCGTGCTTAAGATAATTCCATATGTCGAGCGACCAATGTAGACTTCCTCATTCATCTGTACTTCTTCTTTTGCTTCGACTGCTGGTGTCGTAAGATGGATAATATTGGGATGTTCTCCAGAGTTGGTTCATTAAATGCGGATCCCAGGTTGGCTAAAGCATCGGCTTCAGTTCCTGCAGAGCTTTCTCATGTTCGTCTGTCCATAAGAAGCCTTGATTCTTTCGTAGGACGTTATAGAACAAATGACACTTATCCGATGATCGTGAGATAAATCGAGTTAAAGCTGCCACTCGTCCTGTCAGCTTCTGAACTTCTTTGACATTTCTTGGAGATTGTATCTCGGTGATAGCTTTAACTTGTTCCGGGCTTGCTTCGATTCCACGTTGTGTCACCAAGTACCCCAAGAATTTTCCTGCTCGTACTCCGAAGGAACATTTTGTTGGATTGAGCTTCATCTCGTATTGTCGTAGGATGTCGAACGATTGCTTTAAATGCGCAACATGATCAATCGTACGTTCTGACTTTACGAGCATGTCGTCGATATAGACCTCCATCGTGCGACCAAGATGTTCCTTGAACATCATGTTAACCAGCCTTTGATACGTCGAACCTGCATTCTTGAGACCAAATGGCATAACCTTGTAACAGTATATGCCTTTGTCTGTCATGAATGCGGTTTTTTCTTGGTCTTCCGTGTGCATCAATATTTGGTTGTATCCTGAATATGCGTCCATGAACGTCAATAATTCATGTCCTACTGTTGCGTCGACCATGGCGTCGATATGAGGTAAAGGGAAAGGATCTTTTGGACAAGCTTTGTTTAGATCCGTGAAATCAATGCAGACTCGCCATTTTCCGTTCTTCTTTTGTACGACGACCACATTAGCCAACCATTCTGGATATTTGACTTCTCGGATCTTCCCTGTCTTCAACAGATTGTCGACTTCATCATTGATTACTTTGTTTCGTTCAGGTGCAAACTTGCGACGTTTCTGCTTGATTGGTTTGAAAGTAGGATCCACATTCAACTTATGTGATATAATGTTGGGATCTATTCCAACCATATCTTCTTGCGACCATGCAAAACAGTCTGAATGCTCCTGCAAAAAAGATATAATCGTATTTTTTATGTCAGGGGGAGCGAGGCTCCTACGAAGACCTTTCGATCAGGATGTTCAGGGTCAAGGACGACTTCTTCTAGTTGAAGGTCATCATTCGACTTCTTCCCATCCTGGCTCTGTAATTGCTAAATGTCTTGTGGCTTTGTCTTCATCGTAATCTTGTAGCATTCTCGTGCGACCTTGTTTTCACTAGCAATTTCTTGAATTCCCCATGGAGAAGGAAATTTGATTTTCTGATGGTACGTCGAAGGGATTGCTTTCATCTCGTGGATCCATGGTCTTCCAAGAATAATATTGTAGGCCGATTGGCAGTCCACAACGTTGAACTTCGTTTGTTTGTTGATGCCTTTGGCGAAGACAGGCAAGATGATTTCTCCGAGAGTGTTCATCGGGTCTCCGTTGAATCCAATCAGAGTAGTACTTCGTCGTACGATTTCTGATCGTTCGATTCCCATGACTTTAAGAGTATCTGCAAAAATAACGTTAGCCGAACTACCTCCATCAATCAATATTCTCTTAGTCGAACAGTTTCCGATTGTCAACTGTATGACTAGAGCGTCATGATGTTTATGATAGACCCCCTGTGTATCATCTTGATCGAACGTAATCGTCATTACATCGAGCTCTCTTTCCGTCTTTGATTTGGCTTCTCCGGGGATAGGATGTTCGTCTGGACCATCTCGTGCATGTCGCTTGGCAGCTGAATACGTAAGTCCACATACTTCTGATCCTCCAGTAATGCAGTTTACGACTTTTGTATGAACCGGTGACGTTGGTCGTCCTTGCTCTTCTGGGATGACGCCTTTTAGATGTCCTTTTGATTTCAAATATGAAATCTCCTTTTTTAGACTGATACATTCATCCGTCATATGGCCGTGGTCTTCATGGAAGTCGCACCATTTGTTTTGATCTTTGTCCTTGCTTGGTTTGTCAGATTTCTTTGGCCATCGTACGTTTGCATCGATCTTTCGTAGCGAATCCACCAAATCTTTCGGTGTACCTGCAAAATTGTAAGTAGATAACTCTGGATATCGTATTTTAACAGTACCTTTGCTTAGTCGAGCTTTTGATTCATGTCGAGGATTTCCAATCTTGTTTACTCTTTTGTGCTTAAAATCATGTTTTTGAGCACCAAGAGGTTTCTTTTCAGCAGAATGTTTTCGTCGAAAAAGAGCATCGTCTTCTATTCTCATGAAAGCTAATGTTCTAGCTCGTACGTCGTCGAAGTTTTCTGGAGGGTATTTAGTCAATTCTAAATATAGTCCAGAGGAATCTTCTAGCCCACGCTTGTACGCCTCGATTGCAGTCTTCACATCGCAATTCTTTATTTCAATCATTGCCGCATTGAATCTGTTGAAGTAGTCGCGGATCGTTTCTCCAGATTTCTGTACGATGTAGTATAGGTCGCTGGTCTGCTTTTCCATCTTACGACTGCTGGCAAACTGTCGGGTGAATTGGTTTACCAATTCTGCAAAGGATCCAATACTTTTTGGCTTTAAGTTGATAAGCCATTGTAATGCTGCTCCTGTTAAAGTTGATCCAAAACTCTTGCACATGCAAACTTCTTGATATTGCGCCGGTATAGGAACTGTCCACATAAGTTGCTTATACTGTGCTATATGTTCGACTGGATCTGTAATTCCGGAATATTTTGTTGCGAAAGCTGGAATGGTGTATTTCTTGGGTACATCGACAAGGGCTAATTCATCGACGAACGGCGAGGCTTGAAATCCAGTTTTAGGTTCAACTTCGACAGGTACTGCTGCTCCGGGTAACTTTGTGGGTAACGCGAACAACTTTTGATTATGTTCTTCCAGGGATTTCAGTCGCACGCTTAAAGGATCTTCAATGGCAATTGGAATTGTTGGGATAAAACCAGAAGAGATTCTGGTACTGGGTGGTATTGTCGTATGAATGGTAGAACTAGCAGCTGTAGGTATATGACCAGGGATAGGAATCTGTTGAGATATGTTATTGAAAGGTTCGAACGTGAACATGGGTGTTCCTTGAGGCATAGGAGGTGGACCCCGAGGCATAGGTGGCGGGCCATGAGGTATTGGTGGTGGAACTTGTAGCATAGACGGTCGTACGTTGTTGTATTGTTGGTTTACAGTCGATAGTGGCACTGAGGCATTGAACTGTGGTCGAAGTGGTGGTCTTAGATGTTGAGGTGGATAAGGAGGAGGAATAGACATCGATGGTCCTTGCGAAGCTCGAAGACGCTGGATTTCGTCATTAGCTTGTTGCAATTGTTGTTGCAGAGATGTTATGAATCCATTGTCCATTTTCCTGCACAAATAGCCCAAAGAGAACTCAAAGAAAAGGTTAGTACTAAGGCGCACTTTTCACCGAATGGAATTTCTCTCAAAACGGGGCCCCACGGTGGGCGCCAAACTGTTTATGTAAAAAGTTACACAACTCGATGTCGTAAGAAACTTGTGTGAGGCTTAACCGTCGAGAGAAAGAAATTACAGTCAATGATAAGTGTGGGAAAGAAAAATAAGACAAACGATTTGATGACGCAGGAAAAACCTCACGACGGAGGAAAAAACCTGCGGTCGACCTAAAAGGTAAGTCGACAGAGCACTATAATCACCAACCAGGGGTGATGTCCTTCAAGTATACAGCTTTGATCGTACGATTACAAGTGAAATAATTATGAAATCGAATGTAGAACTACAAATGATTCTCAAGAATGATCAATATAGAACTTGTAAGCTTCGGGTAGACTTCGTGTCTTGAAATGATGGCTTAAATCTTCTTATATAGTAGCTTGAAAGTAACCGTCCAACGGAATTGTGGTTCATTAATGTCCGAATCGTAACTGTCCAACGGTATTCTTGACTATTAATGCTTGGTTTATAACGGTCGAACGGTACTGCTGAGAGTTAATGTCCAGATTGTAACCGCTGCTAGAATCTTGCTTGTAACGGTCGATCTTGATGTTGTGGGTTCCCATCGAACGATATATAACTTACGACTTGTTCGTTGTAGTGATGAACTCCAACAAGCATAGCATAGTACTCAATCTCGGACTTTCTTAAAGGTGGGCAATTGTTAGAAATGATAATCAGCTTGCCTGCATCAAAGATATAAACTTTGTATGTTTGTTCGTTAGTATCGTCGTACGACATTGTAGTCATCGTTCGACTTATTCGACGTACTCGTTCGATAGTTCTTTTGGTTTTATCTCAGGACCTTATCTTAATACAGGACCATTGTCCTAATATTTGTCTTACGATTATAGTCGGTTGTCGTGCGATTGTGGATTTTTACCCTAACAAAAAGTGAAAAAGCCCAGATTGCGAGGATCAGATATGCAAGTTTTAAGATATTATCAAGACAATTTATTTTGGGATGTGTTTTAAAACAATTTTATTTTTTCCTTGGTTTTGATTGATTTGAAAAACTTGTTGGTTTTAAAACTCTGAATATTTTGTCAAAATTTAAATTAAGATTACTATCTTGATTAATATATATGTGTGCATGGAATCTAATTATGTCTAGATAAGACTTGATTCAAATCTTAGATCCTAGATATTGCCTATTAAACTAACAAATTACTTCAAAGTTTTAATATTATTTGAAGTAAATATATGAAAACTGTCAAAAACACAAGAGGTACTATTTAATAGGAATGTGTTTTTGGATAAAACATTTATAAATGTACTTTGTAGTCAAGTTTAATTACTCATGTGTTTAATAGAATTTAGGATGTTATCTCAGATATTTTATGATAACATCAGTATTTATAAAACTAGTAATTCCAAGACTGGGAATTAAGGATTCGATAAAATCCAGTTAAGTTTTATAAATGTTAAATTCTAATAAAGAAGTCTAAAGTCTTAGACTGGTTACTTAAAATAAATTTTGGCTAGGTAGTCAAGTTTTGACTAAGTCAATAAAGTGTTAATTTTAAGTAATAGTTAGTTTTCATATAGGTTAGCGGGAGTCCGGTTTATTCTCTATCTAGTTCCTGATAAAGAATAAAGGATATATTATTGATTTGTATTTCTAGGAATTCATAATTCAGAGAGGATGAGAATTCATGAGAAATGTGATCTATTCTTTAAGTTATAAAAGTAAGATCAAAAGTTTCAAAGTTTTGAAACATAAAGTCAAAGGTTTGGACTTTAAGAAAAATCAATAATTGTATGTGTTGAAATAATTAGTAGAGATATTTAAATATCTTTTAGACCATCAAGTGTTGTGAAACACTAGAATAAATTTCCTGGATCTACCAGTTTGGTAAGATGGAAATTTTGTTAGATTTCAGGTAGAAATCATTTATCTACACATCAACTAAGGGAAGTTGCAAGAGTTGACTTTACATATTCAGGGAAACTAGGAGTTATTCCAGTATCTCCAAGTTCATGGAATATGGTAAAGATAAGTCTAAATTTTGTTTAAGGTGTTTGCAAAAAACAAAAACTAGCGGGATCAAGTTAAAAGTATTATTTAATACTGAACATGCCTTGTTCTTGGTTGTTTCTTTGATTAGTATGGTAAACGACTAATCAAAGGGTTTAAATTGAAGGAAGGTGATATTTCGTTTAAATCAGTATAAGTACATATTGAATAGACAACATAAAAGTAAACTTTGGGATGTCATTAATTTTGTAATTGATTACAGAGTGGAATATGGACTATACAAAATTAGTCTCACTGTTTCTTTTATACTTTTGCATGTTTTTGATCCGGGAATAAAACTAGTTCCAGTTTTATTTGAAACTTATCCGTGACAACTTATCAAGGTGGGAACCTGATAGGGCTTTAAAGTCATCGTGGGTTTTTGGGTAGTTATGATCAGCTTGTTGAATAACAGCTAGAAGTGATGAAGAACAAAAACTGGACGGATATTCGATAGAGTAGCGAATATCAGATGTGATCCGCCGGTTGAGATTACTTCGTGGATTTTGTCATAAGTACATCTCACAGAAGGTTGTCCTTAACACCTGAGGTATCTGGTTTGGCATTACGAGGACTGTTGGATACTTAATACGTTCTAACATCACGCCGTAACTGGGTGGTCATACGGCGCGTAACTAGATTCAGCGTAAGCCATGGTGTCAAATGCAGATATGCAAGATGGGATTTGCACCTCTTCTACGAAGAGAGATATTTCTGGGCCCCTTGACTGACTGAAAGAACTGATGAAGTGCATGACCATGCTCAAATGAACTGATTTGTTCTTTGTCGTTTACCTATCGGTTAGAAGTCGGATAGTCGAGAAACATAATCTTGAGTATTCAGAGTTGACGTTATCCATGCTCGTACTCAAAGATGAAATATCGTGTTGCAAAAGGAAAAGCCTAGTTATACCCGATTTATGAACAGTTGTTTCATAAATGTCGTTTCCTAATAAAGGGATGTTTATATCACCTACCTAGGTATAAGAGTTCTTGTAACCTGATTAGCCTAAGTGCCTGTCTAGGGGCCTCCTTAGGTCTGTGTCATCAAGTCGGTATTGTCAACTTGCACAAGTGGGAGTCTGTAAGAAATTATGTGCAAAAGTTAACAAACCAGTGATCGCACATCCAACGTTATAAGACACTTAAGGGTCACACCTGTGAGGACCTGTAAATCAAATAAGTAAAATAACCCCAGTTTGGAGAGGTTTGATTTATAATAGTTAATTATAAATCAGTTGGGTGTTTTCTGTAATAAACCCCAAAGTTAAAGGTTTCTAGAATTAATTAATAAGGATTATATATTTATTAGTTAAATAAATATATAAAGAAATTAATTGGAATTATTTTTTGTTACTTTTCTTGCAAGAAAAGAAAAGGGTTTCCAATTAATAATATATTAATATATGGTAATTATCTAATATATGGAAGGTGTTCAATATATATAGATAATTAAGGTCAACCATATTATTCATTCAATACAATCAATTTAGTAGAAACCAGTTTTTCTCCCAGTTCTCTCTCCTTTCTCTCTCTCTTGATCGTGGCTTTTGAGCCGAAAAACCAGGTCGGTTTTTCGATCGTCTTATCGCGTAACAGTTGGTTCGTCTATTCAGGGTTACATCCGGCTAGAAGGAATTTGTAAGGTCTTATCACGGGTGGACTAGTCTCGAGCAACCAAGGTATTTTCTAAACCCTTATGTAGATTAAATAGATAAAAGATCTGTGTTTTTCGGGTTTTTGTCACATGTATGCTTCCGCTGATCAAACCAGTTAGGTTTGATCGTATAAACTTTGAGATCAGTTAGATTTCAAGTTTTTATCGTATATGTCATTCCAGTTAGGTTTGAGATAACTCGTGTCAGTTTGATACGAGGATCGTTAAAAAACCCAACACATCAAAATCTGATTGTAACCAAAGTATGCATCCATGAATGTAAGTAATTCATGTCCTGCTGTCGCGTCTACCATAGCATCGATGTGGGGTAAAGGAAATGGGTCTTTCGGGCAAGCCTTGTTTAAGTCTGTAAAGTCGATACAGACTCGCCATTTCCATTCTTCTTTTGTACGACGACTACGTTTGCTAACCAGTCTGGATATTTGACTTCTCTGATCTTTCCGGTTTTAAGCAGGTTATCAACTTCATCGTTGATCACCTTGTTGCGCTCAGGTGCGAACTTGCGTTGTTTTTGCTTTATTGGCTTAAAGGAGGGATATACATTTAGCTTGTGCGATATGATATCGGGGTTGATCCCGACCATGTCTTCGTGAGACCATGCGAAGCAATCTGAATGTTCCTGCAAAAAAGATATTATACTGTTTTTTATGTCAAGGGTTAATGTTGCTCCTACGAAGACCTTTCGATCAGGATGTTTGTGATCGAGCACGACTTCTTCTAATTGAAGATCATCGTACGATCGTACTCCATCCTGGCTCTGTAATTGCTAGATGTCCTAGGGTTTTGCTTTCATCGTGATCTTGTAACATTCTCGGGCGATCTTCTTTTCACTGATGATTTCTTATACACCCCAAGGAGATGGGAATTTGATATTTTGGTGGTACGTCGATGGTACTGCCTTCATGTCGTGGATCCAAGGTCTTCCGAGTATTTCATTGTAAGCAGATGGACAATCCATGAAGTTGAACTTCGTTTGTTTGTTGATACCCTTGGCGAAGACAGGTAATACGATTTCTCCAAGAGTGCTCGTAGTGTCTCCATTGGATCCAATTAGCGTGGTAGTACGTCGTACGATATTGGATGGATCGATGCCCATGATCTTGAGGGTGTCTGCGAAGATTACATTTGCCAAACTACCACCATCTACTAATACTCTTTTGGTCAAACAGTTTCCAATGGTTACCTGCAAAATTGTAAGTAGATAATTCTGGATATCTAGTTTTACCTGAACCTCGGTTCGGACGTTTATTGGACTCTTGTCGAGAGTTTCCAATTTTGTTCACCTTGTTTGGGTTGAAATCGTGTTTTTGTGCGCCAAGGTTCTTCTTTTCGTTCGAGTGTTTCCGTCGGAAGATGGCGTCATCTTCTATCCTCATAAGGGCAAGCGTTCGAGCTCGTACGTCGTCGAAGTTCTCTGGTGGATACTTCGTAAGATCCATGTATAATTCTGAACAATTATCTAACCCACGTTTGTATGCTTCAATTGCAGTCTTCACATCGCAATTCTTTACTTCGATCATTTCTGCATTAAATCTGTTAAAATAATCACGTATAGTCTCACCGGTTTTTTGCACAACGTAGTATAGATCGCTTGTTTGTTTTTCCATCTTGCGACTGCTCGCGAACTGTCGAGTGAATTGGTTTACCAATTCAGCAAACGATTCGATGCTCTTTGGCTTTAGGTTGATAAGCCATTGTAATGCTGCTCATGTAAGAGTGGACCCGAAACTCTTACACATGCAAGCTTCTTGATATTGTGAGGGGATCGATGGAGTCCACATAAGCTTCTTATATTGTGCGACGTGTTCCACTGGATCTGTTCTCCCCGAATATTTTGTTGTGAAAGCGGGAATATTGTATTTCATTGGTATCTCCATGAGTGCAATTTCGTCGACATAGGGTGAGGCTTGGAATCCTGTTTTGGGTTAGACTTCGACAGGTACCGCTGCTCCAGGGAGTTTCGCAAGCAATGCGAGCATTGCTTTATTTTGCTCTTCCAGCATCTTTAATTGTACACCCATTAGATCGTTAACAGCGAGGGTGCCGACAGTTTCCTGGTTATTTGGTTGAGTTGGAATATGGGTTATAGGAGTAGTTGCAGTCGGGACATGTGATAATGGCTCTTGAACGTGTGGGAATGGTCGAGGTCCACCATGAGGTTGAGCGAAGGTAAGCATAGGTGGCTCGGCAGGTGGTCCTGATGGAGGAGGAGGAAAAAAGGGTCGAAAGTTGTTATTCGGAGGTGGATGTAGATTGTTTTGGGATGCTTGTGGTGCGCTAAATTGGTTATGTGGAAAATGAGGTGGTCTTTGGTGATGCAATGGGAACGTGGGATTAATATGAGTAGTTTGGGGGTTTAAGGCTCGTAATCGTGCGAGTTCTCCATTGGCTTGCATATTTTGATTAGTTAATTGTTGAATTTGTTGTTGGGCTACTGCTAGTTGTTGTTGCAGAGATGGTTGGAAATTGTTTTCCATAATCTTGCAATAAATACTCAAAAGAACTCGAAGAAATTGATTAGTAAGCAGACGCTTTATCAAACGAGATTTTCTCAAAACGGGGCCCCACGGTGGGCGCCAAATTGTTTATGTAAAAAATTTCACAAGTTTATATCGTAAGATGTTGTGAGGCAAATTCGTCGAGGGAAAATAATCTAGTTCGATAAAACGTGCGATAAAATAAATAAAGAGACAACAAAATTGATGACGCAGGAAACAACTCTGGATCGAGGAAAAAACCTGCGGTCGACTAAAGGGGATAGCCGACGTTGCACTATGTGTCACCAATAAGGGGTGACGTCCTTGAAGATTACAGCTTTTATCGTACAATTACAAGGAAATATACAGCCTGATCGAATTACAAGTGATCGTAAATAAGATGATTGAGAGACAGTATATAGCTAGAGGTGTGCAAGGTGAAAAGATGATCTTGAACTGTTGTCCTTATCTCCTTTTATAGCTGCTCTAGTTATAACCGTTGTCAATAATGGCTCGTTAATCGTAACGTCTATAACTGTCGCTAAAATCTCGGTCGTAACGGTTGTGCATTTATGAAGATCGTATCTTGGTCTTTAACGGCAGATTAATTCTTTGGTAAGTGTTGTACACTTCCGTTGTAATGATGAACTCCAACTTTGGCGAGCATGGCATAGTACTCAATCTTAGACTTTCTCAAAGGTGGACAGTTGTTGGATATGATGATCAACTTACCTGTTATAAAAGATTAAACCCAAGATATATTTAACCGTTAGTATAATATCGTGTGATATCGTACATTCTCTAATTATATCGTACGATCTTCTTCATAAAAGACGTTCGATGATTAGTTACTATTGTTCGAGGGTACCCGTATCTTTATCTTGGGACCTTATCTTAATACGGGATTGTCATCCCGAAAGATATCTTACGATTCAAATCAGTCGTCATGCGATCGTAAGTTTTTACCCAAACAATATATATTGATGCTTATTATTTTCAAATAAATTTAAATATCTAAAATTAAAATGAATATGAAGTTATAAAGTTAATATATATATATATATATATTGTAAAATCGTATCAAAAATTATATAAATATAAATGACCTTAAAACCAAAACTAAAATAAAATTAAACACTTACTATTAACCTTTTTCTAATAAGTTAGATACTTATTACATTTAATATCAGTAAATAAAATTAAGAGTAAATTACATATTTGTTCTCATGGTTTATACCATATTGCAGTATTGGTCCCTATTTTAAAATAATTACGAAAAAGATCTCTATGGTTTACATTGTATTGCATTGTCAGTCCTTAACCCTAACTCTGAGTGAAATCAGTTTGTTAAGCATAGAGGACCAACAGTGCAATATAGTGTAAACCACTGAGACCAACAGTGCAATACAATATAAGCCAAAGAAGCTTTTTCATAATTATTTCAAAATTAAGGACCAATAGTGCGATATAATGTAAACCACAAGGACCAAATATGTAATTCACTCTAAAATTAATATCTATATCTATCTACAGATATCTAAAAGCAAAACCAACAAGAAATGATGTGACATCCTAAGACTTAGAATTTCCCATTTCTTAATTGTGGTTGATTTTGTGCACCCTACATCGATGAAAAACAAAACGTGGACAATGAATTGTAGAAATATAAATGGAGGTTGAGATGCCTTTGTGACAACTTATGGGGTTGGCTCATTTTGATCAATCTTTTAAATTGTCATTGTTAGCAAATTATGTCCGACCCGCTTAACTAATAGGTTGGTTCATTTTGACTTTTTAAACCAATAGGTTGGTTTATTTTGGCCAACCGAAAGTTTAAAATCAATATCTATCTAAAAGTTGAATTGGTGTATCCCACTGTTGGTCCCAAAGGTGACCTTCAAGTAATAAGGATTCGTGTATGGGATTATAGAAGGGGGGGGTTGAATATAATCACACAATTATGTTACTTTTAAATTCTTGTTTATATAAACATTGAATTTACAGATTGTTTGCGGAAGAGATTAAGACTAAGCCTAATCTAAACAATCAAAGTTACAATTCTTTCACCATGCACTTAAGTGAGAAGATAAGAAAAGAACTAGAAGGGTTAAGAAAGAAATGATTGAGGTATAAGATGGATGAAGAAGAAGTATGGAGAACATCTTCTTTACGTCCATTTATACCTATTGCATTAAATGCATGCAGACCTAGTATGTGCACGTGTTGCACTCTTAGTGGTCCTAGTGTACTATTTACTATAAACAAATCATTTTGCATGTTGTGCAAAAAGGTGCTTATAATAAACAGTTGCCTTTTGGGCTGATAAATACGAAGGGAACAGTAAAGAGACTGTTCTTTTGTACTATGTAAGAAAAGCATATAATCCTTTTGTGCATTAGGAAAAAGACATTCCTTCATTCTTTAGGATCAGGATACTGATCAGTGAGGAAGGCCCTGATACTGATGATGATCAGGGGTCACTGTACTCTTCAGGAGGTCATACGATGTGAGCAGCCTGTTATCACTTATTTCCGTCTTCAGATCACGAGCATTGTTGTTCCTGTCAACAACTAATTCTTCGACGTTGTTGATGAATCTTTGGGTATGACTTGATGTCTTCAGGAGGCCTTCGCTTTTGATCAGGCTCAGTAGTTTCCAGAACAGACTCTGTTAACTCCTGATCCTGATCCTAATAATTTAAACAATAAGTTACAATATAAACAACAAGGAATAACGCTGAACAGACTTTGTGATAAATCCTCAAGCTGTAATAGAAGCAAAGAACCAATTCACTAAGTAAAGTTATAGGATCATTATCATTTTATCATGTCTTAGGAGAGCTGGATCAACACCCACATTTATGAATAAATAAAAAATTAACTTTGAATTGTGGTTAGATTTTGTGTATCCCACATTGATGGATAAACGAAATGTGGACAATAACTTGTAGATATATAAATGAAGATTGGGATGCCTTTCGGCAACTCTTGGGGTTGGCTTATTTTGGTAATCCAATAGTTTATTATTAAGTTTGTTTAACTCACATTTAGTCAAATATGTATTAACTTGGGCATATATTTTTATATATATATTCGGGTAACGCGCATCGCGTAGGCTACCCACTAGTTATCATAAAAGAGAAAATCAATCTGTATTTTGTGGGGTATAATGGTACATCTGACTTTGTTCTACTTAGTTCCAGAAGGTAGGATGCAACAGACTTGTCCCACTCTTGTTCTACTTAGTTCTGGTGTGTCCCATATAGATGTCTGTCAAACATAGGACAAGTCTATTATGTTTTGTCATGTCTCATCCTGTTCTGCGTACCAAACGCACCCATAAAGAATAAGGTGGATCACACCTAGCGTAAGGAAGGCGAAAACACATCCCTAATTTAAATTGTCAACCTCTCAACTCCATTTTTCTCCGGCCATGCATTCTGCAGGTCCCCTCGTAGAACTGTAAGCGTGTAATCAAATATATATATATATATATATATATATATATATTTGACTTATTTTACAAGCTCAATATTTTGTGCAAACTTTGTAAACCATGTATCAACCAATCATAATCCATTGATACTTAATTATATGAGTTGCTTTCCATAATTTATTCTAATTTTGGATGAGATTAATTTTGAACCTAAATCCCTAATTTTAAGCAATTAATCTTGTCCATTAACATTTCTAATCAACGGTCTAGATGAGTTTGCATAGTTTACACTGTGTATGTGTGAGCGATTAAATACAAACCACTCTTAAAATACAAACCATACAAACTCTTGGTTTTATTGGTTAAGTTAATGAAATCAATTCATGAAATTGTATAATATGATGAAATTATATTATATAATTCATTTTTTAATGAAATTATTTCATATTTTGGTGTTTTTCATGTAAATACAAAACTTTTTGATTGTATATTTTCATTTTGATGATCGTTTCATGTATCTTTCTTATTCTAATATATATATATATATATATATATATATATGAATTAGGTTCAAATAAGAATAAAACCAAATTGCAAGAATGAAGAAAACAAAATCACACGTGATTTTGTGCATGGATGCCCACTCGCGGCTCACCCACTCACCTTGTCGGAACATGGCCCACACACGCTTTTTCCATCGCAGCACAAAATCACATGTGATTTTCTTGGTTTCTTTGTTCTTGCAAATTGGGTTGTTCTTGTATGAACCTCTCTCGTATATATATATATATATATATATATATAGGGGTGGGTTCAAATGTGAACCACTTTTTGGTTGTGAACATGAGGACAACCATGAGCGCGACACGTGGCAGCTTTGAACGTGGTCCCCCTCTTTTATTCAATGCCCTCCCATGAATCGCGTCTAGTCATCCGCCGTGGATCTTTATTCAATGCCCTCCCATGAATCGCGTCTAGTCATCCGCCGTGGATCTGACGTGGCGCCTAGTCATCAGCCACGTGTCGCGCTCTTGGTTGTCCTCACGTTCACAACCAAAAAGTGGTTCACATTTGAACTTTCCTCTTAGAATACAAACCGTGCAACCCACTTAATCACCATGGATTAAAAAAATCAATGGTGAAGATGAACCCTCTCCTATTTTTGGTATGTGAACTTTTTAATACCAAATATAGTTTATATTAATCTTGGCCATTGATTTTTTTAATCTATGGTGATTAAGTGGGTTGCACGATTTGTATTATAATAGTGGTTTGCAAATGAAAGCACCTCTGCTACATGAGGACAACCGAGAGCGACACATGGTGGATGACTATGCGCCACGTCAAGTCCACGACGGATAACTATATGCAATTCACGGGAGGGCATTGAATTAAAGAGGGGGACCACACTCAAAGCCGCCACGTGTCGCTCTCTCGGTTGTCCTCACGTTCACAACCAAAAAGTGATTCACATTTGAACTTTCCTCTCTCTCTCTCTATATATATATATATAATCACTCGGAAGAACTTAATTATATGAAAAACTATGTGTAAATGACAGATTAAAGGGTAAGATTGTTAATAAAGTACCAATGCATCTAATAACTTGACCTCAAGCCAAAATCAGCATGTGAAAAGTTCTTACATGGGCATAACAACACTTTGTGTGGCTCTACAAGCATACTGACCAAATAAACCTAGTTCAGAACAAAGTTATGAAGGTCTGTATCTAATCCTCTGTGTTTTCTGCATTAGCACCCTTGAGATGTAGATGTTTTTCCCTTTTCTGGAAATCCGTCAGACCTTTCCCGCTTCCGGTCACACCCACCTTCCCAAAAGGGTCCTCTGGAGACTTGAATATGCTTTCCCGCTTGCGACCCGAGAAGAACCCAATCTGGAGTTAACAAAAAAGGAAATTAGATTTAACTGAATACGATAAACTCATAAACCTCCACGATGGAAATATACCTTTTTGGCACGGCCCTTGGTGGTTTGAAATTGTTGCCATGCATTTTGTCTCTTATTCTGTGTGACCTCAATTTGCTCCTTTCGCATCTTAGACTTGAAAGCATGTATCTTCTTACGTTTAGCAGCTTTCTGTAAACAAATAAAAACCTTAGGAATACATATGGCAATGTACAATGAAGTCGGCTTTCATAAGTGTCTGAAAAATCAAACAGGCCCTCGCCATGATATGTATCTGTAAAAGATCGCCTATTAGTTAGACCATGTTTGACAACCATAACCTCGCTTACTTTTTTAGCTTAAGGGTGGTCTACCAAATGCTTACAGGCTAAGCATCGCCAAGAGTCACCACCATCATTACCTAATCAAATAACATTCTCCGCCATCAAAATCAATTGTTTTTAGGTTTGCAAGCTTAAGACTGTTTGTTTTATATTTAAAAAAAAGGTCTGAAAACCTCTTACTGTCCTCTAAAAAATAAGAGGTGCACCATCCACCTCTTATATTTTAGATGTGAAATCAGACTTCAGACCTCTTGAAAAACAAATGACACCTTAGTGTCTTTTACCCTGTAAGTGGTTACACCTCACTTACTAGATAACATATATGGTTCAGTCTTCACTATGCCTCTTATCTTATTGGGTAAGATTCTCGGTTCTTGCCATGATCACTCGGTAAGGTGACACCTGGTAAGGGCTTACCTGATAAAAGTTCAGTAAATGGCCCCTTATTAAATAAGCCATGTTTAGATAGCCATAAGCTTTTATCAGCTAGCTTTCAAAAGATCTACTTCAGGTAGTGTTTCATCAAGCTCCAAGAACTTCTTTTACGATTCTTTTCCCAATTATGCCCTTTATATATTTCAAAATGTACTTTTAGGTCAATGTACGTTGTCATCTAGCTTATAAGCTACTTTTTACCAAATATTACTAGTTTATCAGCCAATAACTAACCTTTTGCCTAGCTTGCCACACATTGTTTTCACTAGGATTGGAAACCTGCCAGCTAAAGCAAATTTAATTTTGTGTCTCCAGGAGAAAGGTTCTGGAAATGACACTATGGTTTTTAATACCAACTAGAAGGGTTGAAAGTTATTTCTTGTTCCAACAAAAACCATACCAGAAATGGAAGTAGGAATCAGATATGCGGTCCAGGTCCAGTTATGCCATATAATGTAATAATAAAAATATCTACTTTTTGAAAGCAAATATTGCGAACATGCTTACCACATCCTCAGGGTCTTCTGGTTCAATACGAAGCTTTGCCGGCAAGCTTTTTGACTGGAAGTCCACATCAGCTGTAGCAGCTTGGGCAATCTTACGTTTAAGAGCTTGCTTAGTAGCTTCTGCCTCCTTCTCAGCTTCCAGCAGTGGATCAACAATTCCTTCTTCTAAAGGCCTAATATTAGCAGGATCAACCTGCCCACCACATTTCTCGGCGGTAAGCCACAACACATTCATACGATGATATTCAAAAAGAAAGAAAAAAGGAAAGCCAGTGGATGCATGCCAGAAAAGTCATACCAACCCAAGAATATTTGACTGCCCTAATGAACAAATGAATCCTAATTTAACCCAGTTTGACAAATGTAAATAGGCAAGAAGACATGTTACAAGGTAGCAGAGTTGATGCTGTGAATCCTTGCTCAAGCTAGCACAAGCACTTACGATTCTCATAATAATGATGCTATGTATTATTAGAGCTGCAACCAGATAATCCTCATTTCAAATGTTAGAAGTGAAGTTACATGTAACAAATTAGTTACTTTGCTTTTGGGTAAAGTATAAACGTTTGTTGATCTCATAATTATTAACCAGCATTAAAATACATTAATATATGATACCAATTTCAGAAGTTAAAACAAAACGTCTAAATCATGTTAGCGTAAGTTGGTCAAAAGTGATCCAGCTGCTTTTACACTTCTACGATAGCATGTAACAATAATTTATTTGGATGCACTAATATTCTCCCCATGATTGTTGATTGGATTATGTCATGGACCCAAGTACATTGCATCCAATAGTGACATTAAACGAATACGTATTATTAATTTGATATTTGATCCAAACCCAATGATTTAAAAAAAATCATGCATAATGAGACGTCAAGCATTGCACTTGGTGACATTTGGCCCATCCACTAGGTGATACCACCATGGAGGTCATGGGTTCAAATTCCCTTTTGTTTCATAGCTATTCCTAAAAAACAAACCTTATATAATAGTTTAAACTTTAAACCATGATCCATGACCTAATTCTCTGATAATGCCTTCTTATATTTATCCATCTGCCAGTATTGTCTCTAGCAGATGAAAGTTCTCCAAGAATAACTGAAGCAAATTTTGACTAGGCTTTGTAAAAAACTAAAACAAATAAAAAACTAAATAGATGATAATTCATTAAGTAATTTAGAAGGCCAGATCAAAGAACAGCAATGATAGAAAACGTTTAACGTAGTAAAGGCCTTCCAGTTGATAATCTTAGCCATACAGATCGTACCTCTTCCTTATTTCCCCAGCCACTGTATGCAACCAAATATCCATTTCGTGTGAAGGCCTCGATTGTTGCATCATACCTGTATATTCAACTATATCAACATAGATAAGAGAGAAAAAAATTGGTGACAAGGCAAATGATAAAGAGAAAGAGTTGGATGATCAGAAAAGCATCTATTGTTTAAAAAGCAAAAGAAAACGAAAAATAACAAAAAAAAAAGAAAGAGATATACCACTCGCCATCTTCGCTATAAACTGCTTGAACTTTAGCACCAACAGGAAGCTTGTGCCCATCAAACATTTCACTTGATGCCTTATATGAAAGAAAATGAGACAGACACACATGCATAGCAGATATATTAGATAAGAGAAGAACAGAGAAACAGCGTTAATATATATAACTAGAGTTTAAAAAACTTGTTCAAATGTGACTGTTTCAAAAACACTAAGAGTTTCTAAATATCTGTTTTCTGCACAGTTTGTTCTTTATTCAAAACATAAAACATAAACATTGCCAAAGATACCCAAGGCATTGGATATTGCCAGAAAAAGCTTACCGTGGCATTTTGTAAGGTACCTCCAGAATGGTGAAAACTAGGGGATACATCAGCACTTGTTCCAATACCCACTCCAGAATATCCAGCTTCATCGTGTGCAGTTGCCAGGAGTTCTTCAGTCAAAGCAATCACCTGCAGCAAGAAGATCAGGCTTTCAATGATTGGGCCTTTTTTCACATCGTTAAGATAAAAATGGTGTTGTTTCAAACTCATAATCTTAGAGTGAACATCTGAAATCAGGAGACAGGTAGATTGGCCATCACGACACATAGCAGACCTGCACAGAAATCAAGATACAAGTGATGGACATCTTTGATCCTTGTTTCTAAATCCAAAACTTTGCAAGTTTGTCAGATTTCACCAAGGTGTGGAAGTTAATATTTAGTAGGAATCTCATTCTCACCTTCTAAAGCGAGGTAATCAAGGCTCTTGTCAGTTACCTACTGTACTTGCTAGAGCAATACAAACATATTTTATATACAAACACACATCCATGTGCATCTGTGTTTATGGAGAAAACGGACACGGTCAGACACATATTAGGATAGTGAAACTGTTATATTACTCGACCAGACATACAGAATATATATATATATATATCAACATAGTGAAGCTTATAAATCATAAGTGGCAAATGCAAATATTTAAAAGAATTTGGATGCCAAGTGTGGGTAGCTCAGCAATAGCCCCATTGCGACAAAATTCAAATGGGAGTAAAGCTAGAATGTAACAGAATAAGTCAGATCACCTCGACAAGCTCTTTCTCCACATCAGTATACTCGGCATTCCCAGGGTCATCCTTCAAAAGCTTCCTCACCTAATCGTAGAAACAAAGTGAATAAAAGTAACTAATAAGTACATAATTGTCACGCAGAATAAAAATAAAAATAACATTAACTTTGTTCTTTGAGAAAGCAATTAGAAACAAAGAGAACAACATCTGTTAGATAAAAAAAACCCTAGCGAATAGTAAATTTTAATCAAAAAAATAGCTGAGCAGACAACCTTCAAAGTTTCCCAACAATTTTTTAAGGACAAAATTCTGTCAAACTACATTAATTACCAAAAACTTCAAAGCAACAAAACAAAATACAAGTTTACACAGCTATCTTGCATAAAAAGTTGGGATGCTTAATATCACGGTTGTAAAAAATGGAAGAGGACGAGGAGCACAAAAAACATTCTTCAAGCAGCACCCCCATGGCTTTTTTTAGACGAACATCTTCGTAGATTGAGGTGGCAGCAGATACAGTGAGACATATGCCTATGTTTTGTGTTGCACATTTATTTAATAAAATAAATCATCTATTATTAATTAGATATATTAATATAATTTTAAGATTTTATTAACACTATTGTGATTATAGATATTATTATTAGAGTATATATCCATATAAATTTACGTCTTTTTATTTACTGCCACAGACCACCTCGAGGCTTACGCATCCATGTTTACTCTTTAAGTTTTTTTTTTTTGGAAGGGTGTCCAGGCCAAAGCCCGACTAATCCCAGGCAATTTTGGGGCTAAACATGGCCCCACTTAAATGTCCCCAGGCATCCGCACGGGAAGGCTCAAACTCAGTTAGGGCACTGTGAACCCCCCGAGCGATAACCAATCCATGTATGCTCTTAAGTTGTACCAAACAAATCATTAGTTATTTTTACCTCTCCATTAGCTAGCAGACTGGTAATCTTTCGCATATAACATTTACGTACCACCTTCACTACAGAAAAAAGCACCTAGCATCTCCCTCCCTGAAAGCAATCTCTCTTATCCCATCAAGCCTCCATGTAACTCACTATTTCATCTATTTGATCCCTATCCATCCATCCGACATCTATCATCCCAAGTCCTGCGTTCAAACAAAATCCTATGCTTGGCAGATTCTACTGGCTTGTTCCATACCAAACAAAATGAACCCCCTAAATCTTTCCCTAGAAAGTAGGATCAGGAAGATGCACAAAATCGTGTCCTCTACCCCAAATGGTAAAGTAGTTGTTTCCATAACGATTAATGAATCCCTGCTTGTTTCAGGCCGCACTGAGACTAGCTGCCGGACACCTTAGAATTATATAAAAGAATTTTTGATAAGAAGCCCAAACGCAAAAGTGTTGGCTAAACCAAAAAATTAACCAAGACTAGTTAATTTAGCAAACAACAGAAAAAAACATAGAAAAGGTTAAGAAAAGACACATCCCTCCTTCTACATAAGATTTAGTTGCCCTATTTGTCACCCCCTAGCCTCTCTGGTCTCATGCTCAACCTCCCTAACTCATTTCCTCCATGCACACTAGCTATAGGACTCTACACCTACTCTACTACCCTTGCATCTCCAATAACTCCTATTAGAGATCTTGTTCTCAAAAATATTTCAAATGGGTTTGCATTCTCAGATCCTAAAGATCTCAAGCACTGGGTACGATTTCATCCAGTGAATGACAAGGCAAGTGATACTTTCTCAATCTGCCTTTGCTGTAGCCTCATTCCTAGCTCTTATAGGAATTGCGAAAAGAGTCATTGATTACAATATATTTAAAGAACTTGGCCATCACCTTTTTTCTTCTAAAATAGTCATGTCCATCCTCAGACATCCATCCCACGCCCTTCTCGGCCCATACCTGTCCAACACCACCTCGACCATCTTGCTTTCTGCTCTCCTTATTAGTGTCACCATCATCCGTACAAATGTAACCAAACCACCGCAGTTTTCCTTGATTTTAACCTGTTAGGTGCAACTCCCACCACCGTCATCAAGGCCATGTTGGGTATCATGTCCAACACAATTCAACCACAGGTCCACCAATGATCAAACTATCTAAGTATCATCATTTTTACAAGCACTCCTACCCATACAGCTAGTGGAGCTATTATAGAATTTTTCCCAGAGTTTATAAACACAACACCCCATTACAACTCCACTTTAGCCCCTCTATACAAGAATAGGCTATTCTCTTTTATAATTTTGTTAGGTGGGAGATGTTGAAGTTGCATAGAACACTTGTAGTGTACCTACAATCATCAACCAAGGAGAAAATATATAGAATGACATGTGGTAATAATTCCATAGTAATCTGAATCAAACCATACGATCATTTGAACAATAAACATAATAATTCTGTGGCAGATCTTTTAAATACATTAAACCATCCTTTTGGGCATCTTTTCATCAACTCCTTCCGTCTATGTTTGAATCATGGTAGTCAATTGAGCATCTTAGGTTTTCTGATTAAATTTTATTTTTTATGAAGTACGAAATGATTCAAAAAGTCCACAAGAATGGCGCCAAACCTCCCTATTACATTGCTCTTAGTCTCTTTTTCTTTAAACAACCAATTGTTATTAATGCATTGATCGCATGTCGCCACATACTGAACACATGTGCTAGCAGTCCCTTAGACACAGATATTGAACCCTAAGCATTCCAAACAAAACCAACCCAACCCATGCTACTAGACAACTAATTAAGTGATCAATAGGCCTACTACAGATTAACTGCCCATTTTTTAAGTATATATTATTTATACACGGCAAATTAACCCCACAAGCACTTCTCGCCTTTGGCAAGAAGAAACCTTAATCTCTAAGAAGGTTGAGTTACAAAGTAACAGCCCTTTCATAGATTGACCGCCTATTTCAGCTAGTGAAAACTGTGTTCCCCATTTTCAAAGAAACCTTGCAGCTTGAATCTTTGTATCTCTAGTTACATCCTCTGTCAAAGCAAAATACTATACTGATAATACTACTTGAGCATGCTAAGACCTTCAAAACCTAAACTACTTATTCAAATATATCAACAATTTAATAATGGGTTAGCATTGTTGATATCATATACACTTCTCAACATGTAATTCTGAATGTCAATGAACAAGCAAATGCAAATAGGTTTGCACTTTCAACGTATATATATTAAATATATATACACAGACACATATATACTTTCCCACTTTTTCCTATCGAATTGGAGGACCTAGTTGTGAACTGACATTAGCAAGATCGCTTCCAGTGATTTTGAGTTGTGATCTCCTAACCATGAAACATTGCCGTGTGGCTCCCTTTTCTTTTCTTGTCATCCACAGTATATGATCTTTCTCACACCTAGTTGTGGAGTGACAGTATATAGATTGTTTCCAGTGTCTCCTAACCACCAAACAATAAACAAGGCAACTATAATGCTTGTGGCTCCCTTCTGACTTCTTTTTTTCTAGAAAAGGTTCATCTAGGCTTTCCCTAGACTACATCCTTGGCAATTTTTGAAATTAAGAAACGGCCGTCTGAGATTGAACCTAGCCACAGAATGCTGACGCTTGGACTCGAACTCTGGTTGATGAGATATTCCACCGCATCCCCCCTAGGCCTTTTGCCAGTACCACCACCCTTGTGGTTCCCTTCTGACTTCTTGTAGATCACAGTTTATGTTGTCTCTCTCTCTCTCCACAAACACACACACACACACATATATATATATACACATAACTTCCGAAGACCTCACCCGTAAACCTAACAAAAGATCAACCATATCTTATAGAGCCCACGACAATAAGCAGACACTGACGCCTGTAACGCTAGGGGCCAATTCCATAGCCACAGCAAAAAAAGGAATTCAAACAAGAATAGTAATTTTGAATCTCATATCAAGTTCATTCAATTGTGAGATGTAGTAACTCCCAAAAGCTAAGACTCACGAAATTCTAATTACATGAAGAAAAAGTTAACTCCAATGAAATTGATGATCTTTACACACATAAGCAAAAAATTACATGAATACCTCTTGAAGCTGTTGTTTGTAAGTAGAGAGATTCGAAGAGAGCTCCTCTATGCTGACCTCATCGCCCCCTCCCTCCATTCTTCTTGGTTTTCTTTAATTTAGGTTGAATTGAATTTCTTCTCCAAATTCGTTTAGTGATTGGAAGAGAAAAAACGAGGTTGGAATTCGATCAATAACAGTTCGTTCTACAGATTATGGGATAGGATGATCGTAAGATAAAACCCTAACAACATTTATCGGGGTAGAGCAAGCATATGTAGAGAATTGAACCCTAATTGAGATTTTAGTTGGTCTTTATTTTTGACAGGCTCCGATTCGCTAAATTGTAAAAATACACATATGAACCCTAGACAAACCATCAACTACCGCTTTGCCCCTTCTTACACACTCTTGTTGCAAATAAAGGTTTTTTTTTATAAGGTTCATCTAGGCTTTGCCTAGACTACATCCTTGGCAATATAGAATAGAAACTGAAATTTCAGTCGTCTAAGACTAAATCTGGCCACAAGATGCGCACGAGAAGATTCGAAGCTGGGGTGAATGGGATACCATCTACATTTCCCACAGGTCTTACCGCTACGCCACAAGCCTTGTGGTGTGCAAATAAAGGCTTTATTTGCACACCACAAGGCTTGTGGCGTAGCAGTAAGACCTGTGGGAAAATAGAAATTTATCTACTATTAATTAAAAAAATTCATTATTTTAGCCATTTTAAATTACGGGTTTGATCTTCTAGCCATTTTCTTGTAAATTTACAAAATTGACATCAAGTTCACCAAATGCAGCACCTCCATTGGCGAACTTGACTACAAGACAATTTTTTTACATATATTATTACCCATGTCCATCAAATGGAGGAGATAGGTCCGTCAATGGAAGAGTTCGCCTCTAGAATTTTGATATTTACAATTTATATCTAGGTCCGCCAATGGAGGAGGTGCATTTGGTGGACCTGATGGCTATTTTATAAACTTTTATAAGAAAATGGGTAAGAAATTATATCACTAATTTAAAATGGATAAATAATGAATTTCACTTTTAGATACTTCATTTAATTGGTTATTCATTTTCCACTGCATAAATTTAAATTGATATATTTTTTTAAATCTAATACTTATACTATAAAGTTTTTATTTGATACACATTTATAGAAACATTTAATTAAATTAAAATCTAAAAATGAGATTTTTTTTATTAATAGACAGTTAATTTCGTTATTAAAAAACGATGGCTAGAAAAGATTTTTAATATGATTTTAAAATATGTATCATTTTTTTCTTATTCAAATAAAAGTATCATTAATTAATCTAATAAGGGGTATAAAATGAAAAATTAAATTGAAGGAAAGAAAAAAATAAAACGAGACAAGCTAGAAGGACTCAAATTGTAATTTACCATATGCTCTAATAAAACAAAATAGAAGAAAAGACAAAACATATTAACTACTCTTTTAAACCATAGTTAATCAGAAGGACCAAAACTGAAATAAAACATAAACCATAGTGACTAAAATTGTAATTAGTTTATAAGATGGACTAAACTTGATAGTGGATGTAAACCGTAAGGACCAAAAGTGTAACTTACTCTAAAATATATAGCTAACAACAACTTTCAATTGGCAAGTAATATAAATTACAAGGCATAGTGGTTTTTTTAACTTAGTCCATGTTTAATATAAAACATTTTAGAACATAGTAAATTCAAGTTAATGCTTACCTCTATAACACTTCTTACTTCGTTAAAACCTCTCATCCTGGTCAATGCTTAATCACAAATTTTGGTAACTATCACAAAGTTCGTTACTTATCCATTTCAAATAAGGAGAACGAAATGGATTATCCATGTTACAAAAAATTAGGGGTTGTGTGGTTCGTTTCCCATTAAACATTGTCTGGAACGATATGTACTGATAAAGTTACATGTAGAATATATAAGATAAATTGTTGTTTGATTATTGTATTGAATAACCAAGATAAAGCAAAATTGACTATTTTACATCAAAGCATTAGTAGCCTGGTCGGCAAACATCCTTGGTAAGGATAGTGGATGGCATCTTTGTCTACCCGGGTTCGATACATGTGGTGAGTATGTGGCGATACCCTGATCACGGGCTGACTTTCAGGTCGATCCATGGTCGTCGAGGATTAGTCTGGTGCCCATATGGATCATAGATAGTCGACTTCGTGTCGGGATGTTAGATTAAGTTATTCTTAAGGGTATTAAAGTGTAACTATTAAGGGTACTAAAGTGTAATTGTCTTTCCTATATATAAGGCTTGTAATCAGTCTTTTATTAATACAATAAACTCTTTCAATTCAAGGTTTGATTTGGTGTCAGAGCCAAATCAAATCCCTACTTTTTCGGCTTCAATTCCTTGGCCGATCAAACCCTAATTCAACAGTCGCAACTTTCGGCATTCTCCCAACATGCCGACGCAACCTTCGGCCAAAAACTCACTCTTTTTATTACCATGGCTGCAATCCTAACTTTCACCAATCAAGAGAAGACAACCCATAATTCTCACAAGTTTGCATTTACCCTAAAACCTACAAATTATGGTTATTGGCGATTAATGGTCGAGTCTTTTCTTACTTCTCACAATCTCTTTGGCTATGTTGATGGCACTATTCCGTGTCTAGAATCGAAGGTTACAAATGAATCTACTGCTATAGATAATCCAAGCTACCAACCATGGATCTCCAACAATGCCCACATCCATATGCTCATCATCTCTACTGTGTCAGGAGAGTCCTTTCAACACATTCAGGGTAAAACCTCCTGAGAGGTATGGCTGTCTTTAGAACGAGCATATGCTTCGGTTACTTCATCCCATGAATTTACTCTTAAAAATCAATTACTTCGAATCACCATGAAGGGTAATGAAAAACCTGCCGAATATCTCAGCAGCGCACAAGAATATGCAACTGCTCTAGCCAATATCGACGAACCCATGAAAGACAAAGATCTGGTTATGCTAACTCTTGCAGGGCATCGTGAAGAATACAATGGTCACAAGGCTAATCTCTTGGCTCGTTCCTTTCATGTCAACTTCAATAAATTGCATGGTTTATTAGGTGATCATGATTATATGATTACAAGGATCTTGGCAACCAATTCGCAAGTTCCCCAGGCTTTTTTGGCGACTGCCTCTCCTACTCAGCAGCCCCTTATGACTGCCTCTACACCCCTACAACAGCCCAATCTCGACTCCATTCAGCAGCAACTTCATAATCTTCAACTCATGGCCTCTCAATTGGGATACCAACTAAACCCTGTGCCTTCACCACGACCACATGCTTATTTTGGATCCCGGTTATTCAATAACAACCGTGGTGGTCGCGATTCTCGTGGATCTTCATGTGGCAACTCATGAGCTGCTTTCAACTCTCGCAATCGTGATAGTAATGGCACACATCAATTCTCTTGGGCTTCTACTCAAAACATGGTGTATGGGCATTGCAACCGTTGTGGGATTAGTCACCTACCATCTCAGTGTCTTAATCAGCCTAATCAATCTCGTACAGTGCCACAGGCTAACTATGCTACTTACTCAGATATTGGTTCGCAATCAGGATCCACTTGGAAGCCTGACACTGGCGCAAATCACCATGCCACTCCAGATCTATCTAGCATCGTCAACTCGGAGGCCTACTTCAGTAACAATTCTTTACTTGTTGGCGACGGTAGCTCTATACCCATTTTTCATATTGGTTCCTCAAAACTTTACTCCCCTAACAAAACCTTTAACCTATCCAATATCCTCAATGTTCCTGAACTAAAACAAAACCTTTTATCCGTTCAAAAATTTTGTGTAGACAATGATGTTTTATTTGAATTTCATTCCTCTTATTTTGTTGTGAAGGATGAGTCTACACGCACTATCCTCCTAATGGGCCCCAGTGAATAGGGATTGTACTCCATCCATCTTCCCAAGCTCAAGTCTTTACCCAAGGTTGCTTTTGCTGCTGTCAAGGCTTCCTCGAACATTTGGCATCAACGCTTGGGACATCCTCATGCTCAAGTTTTTTGTTCAATTATTTCTCATTGTTCTTTACCTGTTTCGGACAAATTATCAAATAACTTGTGTTTGAAAGGATTATGTGCAAGACAGTAACTAGGTTTACTGTGTCCAATGTTATAAGACACTAGTGGGTCGCACTGCTACACACCCGAATAGAGATTATCTGGATTATAATTGTGTGTGTTAAATAATTAATTAAGTTTAATTATTAATTAAGAGAGAATAAATAATAAATCAGTTATTTATTATTTATGGAAATAAATTAACAGTTTGTTAATTTAAGATTTCTAGTTTATCTAGAACTTTGATGAATTATGATTGGGTTGGGTTTTCTTAATGGATACTGCCTTATTTATGTTTATAAATAAAGGGCAATATCCAGGTTTTTACGTGTGTGAATTCATTAGTTACTTTCAGAGCAAGAAAACCCATAAACCCTCTCTCTCTCTCTTTCTCTGCGCCGATCACACACACACACAAACCGAGTTTCGGTTTTGATCAATCATTGGCAGTCTAGTAGCTCATCTCGTGGTGGTGTAGTAGCGGTGTATCCCTCGCTAGCTTTCCGGAATCGTTTTGTATCATCAAGAGGTAAATCGATTAACTGACTTTATTGTATCTGTTAAGTTTTGGTTGGATCTTTGATTGGGATTGAATTTTTTTATTCCGCTGCGTTAATAGTTTAATTATTCAAATAATCCCAACAGTGTTATCAGAGCCACTTCCATAACTTTTCAAATCTGGTTTTTCGTAGGTTTTGATAAAATTGGATATTTGTTTTTATGTCCTCTAAAAAATCTGAAATTTATTCGTTTTGTTTTAAAAAATCGGATTTTTATCGTGAGTTCGCACGTTCGTGGCAATCGGCGGCAGAACGGCGGCTGTCGCCGGCCGATCGCCGGACGAACCAACCGATCGGACCAATCGACGACCATCGTGTCCGGGTGGTCGATCGATGGTGTTTCATCGCCCAACCACCAAAGCCGAATCCGGTGATGGTGGTGGTGACTGTTTTCGGTCACGAGGCGCACCACTGTGGCGGTAGCGACCGATTGCTGCTGCTATGCCGCCGGTGGTGGTGGCGGCCTTGTTTTATCATCAGCACGGCAGGCGGCGGCGCTTTGGCGTTGCTATCAATCGCCGACGGTTAGCGACGAAGGTGGGCGGTGGCGATGACGGCGCTGTGGCGTTGCCGCAGTTGTTTTCGATTTTTCAATAGCCGGCCACGGCGGCAAGGCAGCTGCTTGCTGCAGCCATCGATGGTCGCCGGTGGCAATGGTGGTGCTTCGGTGCTACTGTTGCCACCGGATTAGTGGCGATGGGTAGTGGCGCTTTGCGTCGCTGCCGTCGCCGGTGGGCCGCCGATTACCGATCGGTGGTGCTTATCGTTGCATCCCTATGGTGGCAGTGGTGGTGCCTTGGCGTTGCCGTTAATCGCCGCGGCGATGGCGATGTTTGGTGGTTTTTGTTTCGATCGTCGACGGTGGATCTTGTCCACCGATCGACGGCCAAGTCATGGCAGATCGATAGTGGCGGTTCATGGTGACATAGTGGTTTAACGATCCACCGATCATTGTGATGTTTATCGCGATCAAAAAAAGGTTACCAGTTGTATAACGATAAGTTTAATTCACGATAGGTTTCGACAATAAAGGGATTAATTAATCCCGGATAATTATATTTTTAGGTAACGTTTTATCTTGTCAAAATTATTAATAATTGTAAAATTTGGTTCGATTTTAGAATTTTACGGAAATCCAATTTTTCATCAAAATAGTTGTTTTAAATAATTTAGTTTAATTATTAAATGTTCGTGATTGTCATAGCCAAGCCCATAGACCGACCTATGGTTGTGTTTATTTTATTCTGGTAAGGGAGGCCTGCGTGCCATTTACAACCCTCTTGCCATTTACTCCTGTAGATGTCTTATACGGCTATTCCGTTTTATTCACCTGAGGAATCTCTTCGCCTTATAATGGGGAAATGGAAGCTTACAGGCCAAAATTTTCCAGTCTGGAAAATGCATTTTGACAATGTCTTGAATGCACAGGGTAAGCGTTACGTGATTGAGAAACCCATTTCACGACCTGTGACAACCGGCAATTTTTAGGTCTAAGGTTAGCAGTCGCTCATCACTATTAGTATAAGTTTAGTGAATTTCCTTTTTAAGATAAATAATTAGGAAGACTTAGGTGTAATCATGCGAAAATTTTTGGAGATAACTTAGAAATCCCAAAAATCGCCCGGAAAAGCCCGTTTTAGTCCGTAATCGCCCAAAAATCTTATATAATGCCGGACCGACTCAATTAAAGTTTATATTTTATAAATTATTATGTCATAAGTTATTTGAGTAAAAACATTTCAAAAATAGGTCATAAACTGAACAAAATTGTTTCTATCGGAAAAATCTTTGCAAACCGTTAAACCGTTGCATTTTAAACTAGATGGGCTTGCATTTTTGTATAAAAAAAATTGTGATGGAGTGGGGGCCCATAAGATGGCTGGCCACCTCCACTACACACCATATAAAAACCTCATTTTTCATTATTTGATTTCATTTGCAAGTTTTTCAAAAGAAAAATCCATCCATTTCCCTTATCTTTCTCTCTACTCTTCCACCTTCAAAACCTCATTCTAAATTCAAGAAATTCAGCCCCAACATCATCTATTTTAGAAGATAATAACTAATGATTCAAATGTTTCATCTTGTTCATCAAAAGGGTAAGAGTTCATCCTTGCATTTTAGTTGCATTTTAAGCACTATTGTGCTTCTTTTTAGCAAGTTTTTCATGTTTATTTGTGGTTCAAGGTTAAAAATGTTTTCTTGGTGTTCTAGAGGGGAGGATGAAAGCCTTGGATAATCGAAATATCCATATCTAGGCTAAATCCCATGAGCTTTCAATATGAACTCAAGAATAAGGGTGAAAAACCCCCAAATTTTGTAGTTATATTCACATGTGAATCTGAGTTTTGGAAGCTTTGCATGCATAATCTAACTCAAGTGTTTGTTGTATTTCTATATTATTCAGGATATTTAGTGTGGGATTGTAGGTTAGTATCAAATAAATCCCCAATTTTAAAGATTTTATTGTCAACTTGATGCATGCATATCCCCTAGATAAATTGTCAAAAATACATGCTTTTTGATTCTAAACTCAAGTTTAATGTGTTAGCTTTCCATAGAATCCGAAATCACTAAGATTGGTGGACATTTGAGCATGCTATGAATGAAAACAAAATCGTGGTGTAATCTGTCCGAAAAGGACAGATTCACTCATATGAGTTGGAATAAGCATATCTCACTCAAAATACCTCCATTTCAAGTGATTCTTGATTCCTTAGTTAGAGTCTGATGTTAACTTCAAAACCCCTCTGGAAATTTGAGATTTGGGGATGTAATGAAACCCATATGAATGAAACTCTACAAACATGTAAATCTGAAATGGTCTAGTGTGCATCTTTTTTGTGAAATTTATTTATGCATACTAAACACTTCAAAAATTAGTGAAATTTTGTGTGCATATTATTAACAAATTCATCTTCTGTGGATAAAAGTTTGGGAATTTTCTCCTTTAAGATTAAGGCTTGGAAATGACATTTTTACAAAGAGAATGAATCTGTCAGCATTTGAAATTTTTAGATGTTTGATTTTTGAAATTTCAAGACTTTTTCTTCTAATTATATGTTATATAAAGTTATTAAAACTTGTTTATACTAAGTTTGGCTAAATATGATTGACTAAGGCCATTATATATAGATATCAATAAGGACTAAATTAGGATTTTAAGTCGATGATATAGGACTTACGTCACTTGTGAATTGTTTAGGACACTTGTAGACTCGGAACTAAAGTTTGAATTTTCGTGCAAACCACTAAGCCGATCAAGGTGAGTATTTACGGCCCCTATTTTACTATTTTTACGCATTGGGGTGAAAAGCATGTTGATTGATGAAAAATGATATGAATTATGCTTTCGAGCAAGTTATTATGTAAAGGATGATATGTATTGAGTAAAATTCCCCTTATAATATACACTACAATTAACTCGTTGGGAGCCTATGATCTAGTGGACAACGCTATTTGGTAAAGAGACCCACCCTACTGACTGACGAGTAGCAGGTGCACTATTTCAGACTTCGACTGCCGCTGAGGTAGTCGTTGAGAAACGTTCTACACATGTGGATGGAGTTCCACCGCTGTGTAGTTCATAAGAGCGTTATACCCTACGTGGTTCGCGACCGCCTCTGAGGTATAACGTTGGGGTGAAATGGTTTGTAGTGGCTCAATCTTTCATATCATGTGCATAAGTGTGTTTTTTTAATGTGAAAAGTTGTTCAAAGGTTTTACGATAATGATTTTTGCATATGAAACTGTTTTGTGCATATAAAACCTGTGAACTCACCAACTCTTGTAGTTGACACTTGTTTTTAACATGTTTTTCAGTAAAATAGAAGGTAGTAGAAAATGCCTGTGCTGCAAGTGACATCAATTTTTAGACTTTTCTTTTGTAATGTTAATTTGAATGTTTGAAAGTTAAGCTTTCGTTGGTTATGTAATATGAAGTATTGTAAACAATGAACTTTTAAAATTAAATGTTTGATGTTATTTATCTCCTATCGCAATGAAATCTTAGCTGTCACGCCTCGCGTTTCCGCTTTAGCGGGGTGTTATAGATTTGGTATCAGAGCCTAGGGTTATAGAGAACATCGGTTTTTCATTAAACCAAGCACTATAACCAACATTTTACAAAGATTAATAAAAATTTTCCAATCAAAGATTTCAAAATATAGGAGAATTCTACTACTAAGATGATTAGGATAGGTACTATTTTGATATATCATAGATAGGCAGAGCCTGATCACCTATGTCTAGCCATGATATAAATAGAGTATGACTTATGAACTAATCATACCGTTAGTAGATAGAATTGGAACCTTCCAAAATTTCCTAAAAAACATAAACTGTGTGAGTTTACATAAGCATATCATGATATTTACTATAGCACTTACGTGTTAAGAAAAGTAATGTCATTGTTGAACACTCCTGTGTTAGCGCTCAGGATGTCACTTATATTTTGAATGCGCGTTAAGAAGTTGTGCGGACACTACAATCACTATGTCGAACCCTATTACTTAGACTTCGGAGAAGGACCCATCTAAGCATTCGATTCCGACATTGGAGTAACAAGTGAGGACATTTCAATTGATCCCCCTCCGATTACCCCCAACAACTATCTTATCTCAAAGTACACCAGTTTTTCCTACGCCTAACCCGAACCTCCCAACACCTCATATGAGACAACTCAGAAGAGAGTTGCAGTAACCATTCGGAGTGGACTGGCGATAACTCATCAAGATAATGCAAGATCATTTCATATCCTTTCGGGGATATTGATCGGTTATATTACTAGTATGACACAAAGAGAGGCTCGAACAATGCGAACACTCGCCGGCGGACTGCAAAATAGTCGAAGCAGGGCATCAAGATAGAATCGGGCCGTAATTAAGTTGACAAAATTGGTGCATCTCTTGGAAGAATGTACCACCAATGTTGTAGAAAATGCTATGATGGCAAGAAGGACGACTAGGAGAGTTGACTTTGTTAGGATTATGTGCGAGACAGTAACAGGGTTATCGTGTCCAATGTTATAAGACACTAGTAGGTCACACTGCTGCACACCAAAATGAGAATGTTTGGATTATGGAAATAATTAATTGGTTAATTAATTATTTAGAGAGAAAAGAAATAAATAAATAATTAGTTTAATTATTTATAATTAATTAATCAGTTAGATTAATTAAAAGGATAATTATGGAAGTTATTTCAGAGATAATTACCAAGAATTATATATGGAATCAAACACTGCTAGGTTTGTCCATATAAAATAAGGGGTTAAGGGTATCAGTTGATTCATTCATTCAGTTCTGAAAACCCAGAAAAATCTCTCTCTCTCTCCCCTAAAAACCGGCGCCAAATCCAGTAGGAGGAAGCCTCGCATTCGTTTTTTCGGGTAATCCTTGGTGGTGGTCTAGCAACCCTCTCAACCGGTGTCAGTAGCAGTGCACCCCCTGCTTGCGTTTCGGAGTTACTATTCGCAAAGGTAATCCACCAAAACACCCTTTGTTGTGTCTGTATGGTTTGGGATTGGATCCTCGATTGGGAATCGGGTTTTATTCCGCTGTGCATGTTCTTGTATCCCTCGATTCCCAACAGTGGTATCAGAGCCACTTCCTGAAACCTGCAGATCAGGTTGATAAACTGATTAGGTTTTAAAAGCTTTAGTTTTTATTCATATAGTTGTTTTTAAAAATTGAATCTTTTGTTAAAAACCTAACGAATCGATGCGATCGACGGTGGAACGACGGCCGTTAGCCGGTCGGACCACCAGGCCGATCGCCGACCACTCGATCACCACGACGGCTCACCACAGTTTGTGGTGGCCGCCGGCTGTCTTTGCGAACCAAACCACCAGCCGCACCACCGTATGTGGTAGCGGCGTCGGTCACGGCCAGAAAACACCACCATGCCACCGATTGTGGTGGTGGTGGTGTCGGACAAAGAACAAACCGCCACGCCACCGTATGTGGTGGTGGCGGCGTTGATGGTTTTTGTTAACCGCCGATCGGTGACGGTGGTTATTACCACTGCCGTCGGCAGTAGTGGTGGTTTTGTTGTTCACGCCGGGAGGCGGCGGTGGTGGAGGCGACTTCCGCTGCTGCCGTCGTGCTCCCAATCGACCGCCACACCACCGTTTGTGGTGGTGGCGGCGATGGCGTCTTGTTTTCTGTCGCCGGCGGATAGACGGTGGCGGTGGTTGATTGCTGCTATGCCGAGGCGTCGGCCACTGCCGAAACGAGAGGCGGCGGTGGTGGCTTTTGAGCCGCTGCTGTCGCCGGCGAACAATGGTGATAGCCGGTCTTCGGCGATGGCGGTGGCTGTTGTCGATTGACCGGGCGTAAGCCACAGCGGTGGCGGTGGCATTCGCGTCATCGTCATCGCTAATGGTTGCAAACCACCGGC
The DNA here is from genome assembly GCA_030169165.1 of Centaurea solstitialis. Lineage (NCBI taxonomy): Eukaryota > Viridiplantae > Streptophyta > Magnoliopsida > Asterales > Asteraceae > Centaurea > Centaurea solstitialis. The sequence continues at coordinate 50,056,261 of CM058042.1, read as the reverse complement.
CGACTACCAAGACCGGTGGGTCGATGGTTGGTGGTTGGTGGTGATCGATTGGTGTTCAGATCCGACCGGTATCAATGGTGATGATTTCGGTCGTTGCCATCAGTACCGGAATTCGGAATCGATTTTTTTTTCGATTGTTTCTCCTTAGCGGGTCCCGTGTGAAATCCGTTTCCGGATAGACGTCGATGTAGGAATCGTTTATTAACCAGATAGGTTTAAAACGTTTCTCAGGATTAAATTGATTTATATGTTTTAAATTAATTTTGGGTTTTATAATTATCCGGTTAAAATTCAGTTGTATTTTAATTCGTTTAATTATGAGTCATAGCTGAACCCTTTTAGACCCGTGGTTGTGTTTTATTGTATTTATCCGTTTTAGACTAGTTGGGAGGCCTGCGTGCCATTTACAACCCTTTTTGTAATTTTAATGTTTTATTAGACTAGTTGGGAGGCCTGCGTGCCTTTTAAACCCATTTGTAATAATTATTTTAATTACATCGAGACGGAGACGAGGACGACGACCATGGATCTCGGAGCCAGTGGGAGTGCCAGAAGTTGAAGACTTTTGTCACTTAGGGTTGAGACCGTTGTTTTTGTGTTGGCTCACAAAACAACATTAGTTTAAGGGTTTAAGCTATGACTGTGCTTTTTATATTTAAATTGCGTGGTTGTTTAATTTACGTAATTGTTATTAAATATAAATTGCCCTTTTGAACGGATTGTTTAAAAATTCAAAGGATACAAATACAGTTAGTGTTTGGATCCAGTTTTTCAAAGTTTTTGAAAAAGGAAACTGGCAATTTAGACCCTTGTTAAAATCATAGATTAGTAAGTGCAACCCACTTTAGGGGCACTTCCGGTGTAAGGTACATAGGGCGTTGTAAGTGCACACACTATGAACGCCCGTGTTCAAACCGAAACTGGAAGGTGATAAAACTCTGCGAATTATCTCCGGGTGGTACCGGCCAGAGTTTGTCCAGGTCCCGGGTGGTGCAATCTATTTTGGTAATTATTTATTCACTGGGTGGTACCAGGCCAAAATGCACTAGAGGGACTAAATATGCACGGATTATTAATATCCGATGTCCCGACGATCTAGAAGTCGTATTTTCAGATAGGAATACGATTGGTATAGTTTTACCTACCATAGATCACATGAGTCGGTTTGACATGATCACATGCTTCCCGACACATGTGAAATATGGATTCTAGTCTAATAAACTTATTTTAAGGGTAATAATTTATTAGAATTATATAATTATAAACTAAAGTGGAATTTATATTCTTCTGTAGATGTCTCCAATTAGCATTCCGTTTTATTCACCAGAGGAATCACTTCGCCTTATTACGGGCAAGTGGAAGCTTACGGGCCAGAACTTTCCAGTTTGGAAGTTGCACTTACAGAATGTTTTGAGTGCCCAGGGTAAGCTTTATGTGATCAATAAGCCCATGTCACGACCCAAAAGCAATGCCCCAGAAGAGGAATTTGCTGAATATTTCAGATTCATGGCAGATGAGTCGGATGTAATGTCGATTCTAGTTTTCTCTATGTCACCCGAGTTCACGGGAGACTTAAGAGTGAAATTCTGTCACGAGGTCGTAAGGAATGTAGAAAACCAGTTAGGTTTCTACAAGCACACGGGCAAGCTTTTGATCATGCAAGAGATTCTCTCCCTAAAGCTACAGAAGGGTCAGTCAGTTAAAAACCATCTTATTGAAATGAGAAGGCTTTTTAAATGTTTATCACGTCTGGGGTACAAGATGACTCAGGAAGAGTTAGTGTACCTCATGTGGTTCTCCCTCACAAAGGAAGTACAGGACACAGCTAGTGCCTACATGAAGGAACCAAAGAACGACGTGGATAAAGTTCATGAAGATATCCTGGCCAGTCTAGAGCCAGTACCCGAACCTGCAAATCTCATGAATACTGATATAATTGATGAGCTGGGAGATCTGAGTTGCCCAGAGTGCGGCAGTGAGGATATTTGCGAGCACTCGATGAACATCGACCAGATGGATATCGGTTTACCCGATACTCCAGGTATCTTTATGATAGATTGCTTAATCACTTCTTATGAATCATGGGTAATTGATACAGGCAGTGGTAACCACATTTGTAATCATTTACAGGGATTCACTAGAAGAAAGACTCTGAGGAAGGACCGTTCGAACCTACGAGTTGGCGAAGGCACTCCGTTGATTGCTGAAGCCGTGGGATCTTATAGTCTTAGTTTACCCTCGGGTCTAGTTTTGGAACTGGATAATTGTTATTATATTCCAAATATGATTAAGAATGTATTGTCTTTTGATTTGTTGGTAGACCAAGGCTTTTATTATAAATATTCTTATAAAATGATTTCAGTCTTTAAAGATAATATTTTCTATTTTAAAGCTACACCCGTAGATGGTCTATACACTGTAAATCTTAAAGACAACAATAATGAAATCTATCATATAAGTAAAAGATCCAAGGATATTGAGGATCAAACTTACCTCTGGCATTGTCGTTTAGGCCATATAAACAAGAAACGCGTTGAACTACTCCTAAAAGGAGGTTTTCTTGGCAATTTCGACTATAAACCTTTTGATAATTGCGAATCTTGTTTATCTGGCAAAATGACAAAGCAACCTTTCAACAGTGAGAATGAAAGGGCTACTGACTTGCTCGAAATAATCCACACAGATGTATGTGGACCTTTCAGTCATGTAGCAAGAGGAGGATACCGGTACTTCATTACCTTCACTGACGACTTCAGTAGGTATGGTTATGTCTACTTGATGAGACATAAATCTGAAACCTTTGAGAAATTCAAGGAATATCAGAATGAAGTACAGAATCTACTTGACAAGAGGATCAAGTTCTTACGGTCAGATCGTGGTGGCGAATATCTCAGTGATGAGTTTGACAATCATCTGATGGAGTGTGGGATTGTATCCCAACTTACACCTCCGTATACACCTCAGATGAACGGTGTATCAGAAAGGAGAAATCGTACTTTGCTTGACATGGTACGAACGATGATGTGTCATTCTTCGCTGCCAATATCATTCTGGGGACACGCGCTCGAAACAGCAGCACACATACTGAACAGAGCGCCAACAAAGTCGGTAGAAAAGACTCCATACGAGTTATGGAAGGGTAAGAAACCCAACATATCTTTTCTGAAAATTTGGGGTTGTGAGGTTTACGTCAAACGACCTACCTCAGAAAAACTCAAACCCAAATCCGACAAGTGTTTCTTCGTTGGATATCCCAAGACCACCGTGGGATATTATTTCTACAACCCTGAAGAGAACAAAGTGTTTGTTGCTCGAAATGGAAAATTTCTGGAAGAAAAGTTTCTCAGTTTAGAGAACACCAGAAAGGATGTAGATCTACAGATAGTAGACGAAGAAAGCACTACACCAGTTGTTGAGCCAGAAATTCAACATAACAATGTTGAACCTCAATCAGAGCCGGTTGAGGAAGTGCAAACACAGGACCTTCGCAGATCCAGCAGGGTAAGACAAGAACCAGATAGGTATCTTGGGTTCCTAGTCTCTCAAGATAGCGGAGACTTAAATGAACCAACATCCTATGGAGAAGCTGTGTCAGGCAGTGAGTCTGAACAATGGCAGGAAGCCATGAAGCCGAGATGCAATCCATGTACGACAACCAAGTCTGGGAGTTGACTGATTTGCCACAACACTGTAAGGCTGTTGGACACAAATGGGTTTTCAAGAAGAAAACCGACATGGATGGGAACGTACACACCTTCAAAGCCAGACTGGTTGCAAAAGGATTCACGCAAACTCATGGCATTGACTATGATGAAACCTTTTCACCAGTGGCAATGTTGAAGTCAATTAGGATTCTTATGGCCATCTCAGCGTACTTTAATTACGAGATTTGGCAAATGGACGTCAAGACAACCTTTCTAAATGGAAAGTTAACAGAAGACGTCTATATGGAACAACCAGAGGGGTTTGAAGATCCTAAGAATCCTAATAAGGTGTGTAAGCTGCTAAAATCTATTTATGGATTGAAGCAAGCATCTCGAAGCTGGAACTTACACTTTGATGAGCGAATCAAAGAGTTTGGTTTTACCAAAAGTGAGTTCGAGCCATGTGTTTACACTAAGTTCAGTGGGAGCATAGTAACCTTCCTGGTCTTGTATGTAGATGACATACTACTCATAGGAAACGATGTACCAACTTTACAGAGTGTTAAGGAATGGTTAAGTAAATGTTTCCAGATGAAAGACCTTGGAGAAGCCGCTTATATACTAGGTATAAAGATCTACAAAAACAGATCTAAGCGGCTTATCGGACTTAGTCAGAGTACATACATTGACAAAGTACTGAAGAGATTCAGGATGGATGAATCCAAGAAAGGATTCATTCCAATGCAACATGGCATAGTGTTAAGTAAAACACAGTGTCCTGTTTCTAGTGAAGATCAGGACAAGATGAAATCGGTCCCATATGCTTCTGCAATTGGATCGATTATGTATGCCATGCTATGTACTAGGCCCGATGTTGCTTACTCAGTAAGTGTTACGAGCAGATACCAACAGAATCCGGGTGAGCCCCATTGGGTGGCTGTCAAGAACATTCTTAAATATCTGAGAAGAACGAAAGAAATATTCTTGGTCTTTGGAGGTTCTGAGGATGAAATTAGTGTCACAGGATACTCTGACGCTAGTTTTCAGACCGACAGAGATGACTTCAGGTCACAGTCAGGGTATGTCTTTACCCTAAACGGAGGTGCGATCTCATGGAAGAGCTCGAAGCAGGACACGATTGCAGACTCAACTACAGAAGCAGAGTACATTGCAGCATGTGATGCGGCAAAGGAAGCTGTCTGGCTAAGGAATTTTCTATCGGATCTCAGAGTGGTTGCCAGTATCTCGAGACCGATAGATATATTCTGTGATAACTCAGGAGCCGTGGCGCAAGCAAAGGAACCTAGAGAGCATCACAAGTCGAGACACGTGCTCAGAAAGTATCACCTCATCCGAGAGATCATTGGAAGAGGAGATGTGAGAATATGAAAGATTCCAACAGAAGACAATGTCGCAGATCCGCTGACAAAGCCACTAGCAAGGGCAAAGCATGAAGCACATGCGAATTCCATTGGGATGCAGTACCTGGAAGCCAGTAGCTAGTACTTAGTTTTTAATTATTACTATAGTTTAATTTAGAAACGATGTAATCATGTAAAGTTTTTATTTCACAGTGTGTTGGAAATAAATGGAGGTTTTATTTTCACGATTGTTCTAAATTAACTATTTTTTGCATATTTAACGTATCCATGATTATACAAAGTTTTGTATGAAATCTAAATTTCCGTAGCCACTTATTGAAATGGGAATTTCAATAGGGAGTTTAACGCTATTATAAATACTTGATGATTTATTCAAAGTAGAGAATAAAAGCACAAGTGATGTGACCAAGTATTTATAGATACTCATCAGAGTGTTTGGGTATTGGAAGTGACCAGTAATCAAGTCTGCTTCATGGAGCCTTAGTCATAGGCACTGACTTGATAGGTTGTCCTTAGACCTGAGATACTTGGTTTGGGAACACGAGGACCACTGTACTCTTAGCGCGTACTAACGCTGCACCGTAACTGGGTGGCCATACGGGGCGTGACTAGATGCAGCGGAAGCCGTGGATCCAAATGCAAGTAGTCAAGAAGGGATTTGCACCTCTTTCAAAAGAGAGATATTTCCGGGCCCCTTGACGATTAAGATTGGCAGAAAACGCGTGGCCACGCTCGGATAGAATAACAGGGGTTATTTAGTAATATCCGTTACTGCAGGCAATCGAAATCAGAGTCAAGAAATACTTGATTTTAAGAAATGAATCCTCCACTCCATGTCTTAAATCACTTTAGAAATATCGTGTGCAAAAGGAATGAACCTGTGTACAAATTCAAAGCGTGAATTGTATCTCTGGATATAAGAGATCTTATAACCTGGTTAACCTAAGCGTCTGGCTAGGGACCTCCTTAGGCGAATGATAACAGTTCAGTTACATGTCTAGCACAAGTGGGAGTCTGTTAGGATTATGTGCGAGACAGTAACAGGGTTATCGTGTCCAATGTTATAAGACACTAGTAGGTCACACTGCTGCACACCAAAATGAGAATGTTTGGATTATGGAAATAATTAATTGGTTAATTAATTATTTAGAGAGAAAAGAAATAAATAAATAATTAGTTTAATTATTTATAATTAATTAATCAGTTAGATTAATTAAAAGGATAATTATGGAAGTTATTTCAGAGATAATTACCAAGAATTATATATGGAATCAAACACTGCTAGGTTTGTCCATATAAAATAAGGGGTTAAGGGTATCAGTTGATTCATTCATTCAGTTCTGAAAACCCAGAAAAATCTCTCTCTCTCTCTCTCCCCTAAAAACCGGCGCCAAATCCAGTAGGAGGAAGCCTCGCATTCGTTTTTCGGGTAATCCTTGGTGGTGGTCTAGCAACCCTCTCAACCGGTGTCAGTAGCAGTGCACCCCTGCTTGCGTTTCGGAGTTACTATTCGCAAAGGTAATCCACCAAAACACCCTTTCTTGTGTCTGTATGGTTTGGGATTGGATCCTCGATTGGGAATCGGGTTTTATTCCGCTGTGCATGTTCTTGTATCGCTCGATTCCCAACAGACTTGTGCTTTGGTCCTTTCGGTTGTCCCATTTAAACCTTAGCTTGGGTGAGTAAAGTATTTTAAGGATGCATTAGAATCAAATTTTGACCCTTTCAGATATATATTAAGTTTTTATGAAACAAATTTTTATTTAATTACAAAGATGTTTTTATCGATATTATTTTAAAGAAATTGTCATATATAAAATACAAATATTTTTCGAACATTTATCAAAGACAACTTTTGATCAAACATAACATTTTACAAATGCTTTAGGACCGTGTTTTCCAGAAAAAAAAAATACCTCGAGAGTAAAACGTAAGAATTAATCAACTGACATTGCTCAACTGATAGCCCAACAATCCAGGAAGTCGTACCTACCATATGTTGAGGTTTTTGAGGATCCCTCATATCGATCTGACACGAGAGTTACTGTGAATCTCAAACCTAACTGGAAGAGATACACGGTAAAAACCTAATAGTCAAACTGACCCAAAGGTTTAAACCTTATCAAACCTAGCTGGTTTGATTATCCCGGAAGCTTAAGAATTAAAACCCGAGACATTCTAATGATCTTAATCGTTTTAGGTATTTAATCTAGCAGTTAAATAGTTCAAGATTGTTACGTGGATTGCTTGAGCTTAATCCACCCGTGAACGATCAGACAAATCGCCTTCTAGTTGGCTGAAATCCCGAGATCCCGAAACAATCTGTTTTGCGAGACGTCAACCGAAAAACCCGAACTCCGTGGGGTTGTGTTTTTGGCGCCGGTTTTTGTGAGAGGAGAGAGAGAGATTTTTCTTGGTTTGAATGATTAATGAATAAGAAGTGATTTAACTGGTAAACCTTAAGCCTTTATTTATAAGGTAAGGTTTCCTAGTTATGATCCAACTCTATAATTATCTTTGGTAATTATCTTTTCTTTCTCCCAAAGAAAAAGATATTTATCTAACTAGATAATTACTTATTAATTAATATTACTATTATATATTTATTTATCTTGATAAAGACATAATTTATTAACTAATAAACTTATATATATTTATTTATCTAATAAATATATATAATCCATTTCAAACCTTCACCCTTGGGTTTTCTTACATAAAATACCCAACTGGTTTATAATTAACTATTATAAACCCAATCTCTCCAAACTGGGATTTATCTTATTTGATTTACAGATCCTCACAGGTGTGACTCTCAAGTGTTGATAACACCAAAATTATACATGTTTTGGTTGCGCATAATCGTATGACTTTACCCCATTTCTCACCCGTTTATGATCATTTCATGCACTAAAAGAGCTTATTATTGTTTGTGAAGGATTTGGAGGCCGTGGAACGGAAAAGTGCGAAAAAAGGCGAGAAAACGTGAAAAATGCACAAAGTCAAACAGAAGCTACTTGGCGATCGCGAAATCCTCCATCTGGCGCCGCCAAGTTCAACTGAAGAGAAGACCAGGGTTTGACCTAAGTGTTTGGCGTCGCCAAACCAGCAGCTTGGCGATCGCCAGATGACTCCTGGACGTTTTCCTTTAAATATCAGCCTCCTCCTTCAGTTCTAAACATGTCCGATACACGAGGGAAGTACAGAGGAACGAGGGTGAGAGTACGGTGCCGATACGCTGCGGAAGTCGATCTCCGATCATCTATCGTTGTATTGTCGGTATCATGTCGATGTCTAATTTTGTTTATGTTTTTGTTCTCATTATGAGTAAGTAGTTTATTAGTAGTGCTTGTCATGGTCGATGAACCTTTATGGATGATACTTTATGATTAATGTTTACTGGTTTGTTTTGATTAATTGAATGTCTTTTATGGTTCTTTTCTGATTAATGTTGTTGTGGCGATTTGAATTCACTTGGTTGGGTGTATTTGTTAGACCAAAGCAGATAGACTCCGAAAGGATAATCAACCTACCTTAGCCTGACTTGGACCATAAAGTTGTGTTAAGGGGTTACTTGGACCAATAGTGACCAGATAGTAAAAGAGCCATTGCGATATTGATTAGGAAGGGTTTATCAATTCTAGATTGTGGACCAAACGATTTAGGATTGGAATTGGGAGGACCGTATCCTAGTTCATAGCCATAAATTGCACATGTTAGGGTGTCCCAGACTTAAATTCCTACAATAGTCAAAACAACCAAACCTTCGACCTATCCATATCATCCGTATTGGGGATTCACTCCACCATGATAAGTGTTTATGTAAAAAATTACACAACTCGATGTCGAATAAAACTTGTGTGAGGCTTAACCGTCGAGAGAAAGAAATTACAATCAATGATAAGTGCGGAAAAGTAAAATGAGACAAATAATTTGATGACGCAGGAAAAACCTCACGACGGAGGAAAAAAACCTGCGGTCGACCTAAAAGATAAGTCGACAGAGCACTATGATCACCAATCAGGGGTGATGTCCTTCAAGTATACAGCTTTGATCGTACGATTACAACTGAGAAAACTATGAAATCGAATGTAAATTACAGATGATTCTCTAGAATAATGATTATAGAATTTGTGAGCTTCGGATAGACTTCGTGTGTTGCAATGCTGAGTTGATTCTTCTTTTATAGTAGCTTGAGAATAACGGTCTAACGGTATTGAGGTTCATTATTGTCTAAATCGTAACCGTCCAACGGAACTATTGACATTTAATGCTTGGATAGTAACTGTTTAACGGCGCTGCTGAGAATTAATGTCCAGATTGTAACTGCTGCTAGAATCTTGCTTGTAACGGTCGATCTTTGATGCTGTCGAACGATACATAACTTGCGACTTGTTCGATGTAGTGATGATCTTCAACAAGCATAGCATAGTACTCAATTTCCGACTTCCTCAAAGGTGGACAATTGTTAGATATTATAATCAGCGTGCCTGCATCAAACATATAAAACTTTGTATATTTATTCGTTAGTATCGTCGTACGTCATTGTCGTCATCGTTCGACTTATCCGATGTATTCGTTCGATGTTTAATGATCTTTGTTCGATAGTTCTTTTAGGTTTTATCTCAGGACCTTATCTTAATACAGGACTATCGTCCTAATATTTATCTTACGATTATAGTCGGTCGTCGTACGATTGTAGATTTTTACCCTAACAATTTGCCCCCAAGATTTAGAGAATAATTCTATTTTATCTAAATCTTTAATTCGCTGGTCAAAGAGTAAAAATACGTTGTCTAACGGTCGAATAGATGTTGGAAATATAGCCGTTATCTAGCCGTTAGCCTGGACGCGTGTCTTCTAACGGTTAAATGATGACGCGTGGCACGATTATCCCTGATGACTCATATGATTTAGTTACTATAAATAAGGCGTTTGATAATTAGAAAAGATTTTACAAATCTTCTTAATTTCCAAATCGATTTTGCGAGATCGTAATCCGACCTTATTTTCGGCAGATATTTCGTGCGACTTAGGCTTTATAAGGTACTTCTTTCTTCTTCAGTTAATGCGTCTGAAATCAATAGCAACTAAGAGTAATAGAGGTTTAGACATTCTTAGGTTTACACGTTTGAGAAATAGCTTAAGCCGATTAGATTTCATCATGTCGTCGGAAGTTAAAAGTTCAATTGCCGAGAGCTTAGAAGTAGGAGAGTTAAGAGAATTAGCAGGACTTCCTGAGAATGCCTTTGTGAGGGTGGCCGGAGAGATCCGTCCAGCGGATGCTCCAAAGGGTTTCTTTGCTCTTTTTGAGTATCCGTTCAAAGTCGGATTTCGATGGCCATATTCTCCTTTGGCAAGAGCTTTTATGACTCGCTTTGACGTGTCTCCGGGGCAGCTAATGCCCCAATTCTGGCGAGTCATCTTGGTGATCGAACGGGTGACCAAAGATTGGGGTCGTCGTGCGTTCTCTGTGGATGACCTTCTCTCTGCTTACAACGTGACTAAACTGCCCTACAACCGTTACGGGTTGTTTCCTAAGGGTAGGAATGACACCATGCTCGTTCATCGCACACAAGTGAATGATCGAGGGTGGAAGTCTCGTTACGTCTTCGTCCAGACGTCTTCGGTCTCCGATGAATCTTGGGTTGTTCCTGAATGGAACTCAAATGGTAACTTAGGCATTCATCTTTTTTATACGTTTTTTGTACAATTTCGACGACTAATCGCCTGTTTTCTTGCAGTTGTTAACTTCACGTTTGAGACGACTGAAGAGTCCAGCGAGTTGATCTCACACTTTCTGAGTTATAGTGTGACGGATCGCACGTATAGAACGTCGAAGGGCGGTGAAGAGAGCGACATTGAACCTGAAGTGCAAATCATCGAGGAAACGGATATGGAAGGTAAATATCGTACGTCAATATCTTGGTTTGTATTAGTTTTGTTTGATTTTAACTTTGTTTTTCTGTGTAGGTTCAGCTTCCAAGAAGGCGTCGACGATGGAAGCAGCTGCTCGTGCTGCCAAAAGAAAAGCTGCTGCCCAGGAGGTTCAAGTGGCTAAACGTACGAGATCGTCGTACGTTCCCGTGGATACCCCACCTAAGGATGCCAAGCGAAAGGCTGAAGGTGGTATAGAGGCTATTCCTCTTAGCTTCGCCCCTCCTGCGAAGGGAGAGGGTGCGTCGAGTCAGCCTGCGTCGAAGGTCGACAAGGGCAAGGGGGTTGAGGGATCTGGTCTTACGACCATGACGATCCAGATACCCTCTGACTTCATGGTGGACGACGTCATTAGGACGGCGGCCACTTTCCCTGTCTTAGAGCAGTTTCATGTCCCTGCTCAGAAGGCGCGTATGGAGGAGGCCGACATCGAAGACCTTGATGCCTCCATCGCGGGTATCTCTTTCTTGGTAAGTCCCTGTCGTATGTTTTCTGCTTTCAGTTTACTTATACAGCTTCTAATCCTTTCTTTTTTCTTCTGTATAGGCCTTGCAAACTAGTCTTAGCCTTCATACTCGGATGGCTAAGATCAAAGAGGAGTTGGCGTCGAACCAGAATGACGTCAAAGTGGCCAAGAAGGAGGCCGACAAGGCCAAAAAGAGGCTGGCCCAATTGGTCGACGAGGTTAATGCCAAGTCGGTCCAAATTGGGGACCTGGAATCTAAGCTGGAGCTCAGCGAACAATTTCAGGTCCAACAGCGAGAACGGTTGAAGTTGGCCTTGGATCGCACCAAGGAGCTAGAGAAGGAGTTGCTGGCCGTTCGACGGGAGAAGGCTGAGAGAGAAGAAGCTTTATCGTCCAAGATCCAGGAATTGGAAGATGACGCTGCCTTGGTCCGTGTGGTCGCACGTACTGCGGTCATGCGACGAGTAGCCGCTGGGACTATCACCTCTCAGATGGCAAAGGACGAGGTGGCCTCTTTCGTTCAGGTGATGGGCTCTGAAGACCTTCTTGACGAGGAGGATCTAAAGGGCCTGGACGAAGAAAAGCCTGCGGATGTCGAGGAAGCAGGTGTCGAGGAGGAGGTTCCTGGAACCTCTGGATCCGTTCCTGCACATCCTTTAGAGACTGAAGAGGTTCCTGCTGCAGATCCACCTTCCACCGACGTTCCTTTAGAATAGTTTTCTTTTTGTAATCGTAAAAAAATTTTTTTTGTACTCTGCCGTTTTTAGGCAAAAAATGTTTAATGAATGAAATTTTGTTTAAATAACGTGTGTTTTAACTTATCATTTGATGTGTTATTGTAACTTTTATCATGCGTTTTAGCCAGTGTCGTGCGTTTTAGCCTGTATCGTGCGTTTTTAGCTTTTACCGTGCGTTTTAGCCTGTATCGTGCGTTTTAGCTTTTATTTTTGCATGCATTTGTTTTAAAGTCCTTAGACTTGATTTAGAAACGTTTCTTTTGTACTCATGAGAGTATTCGTGCGACTGGCGAGTTGACTTGCGCTCTTGCGACATAATCGTGCGTTATAGCGGTTATTTTGCGATCCATGCGATTTTTGTCGTGCGATTCCTGCGATAAGCATGCATTTAGTCGTGCGATACTTGCGTTAATCGTGCGATCCATGCGATTTATCGTGCGATACCTGCGAAGAAGGATGACTAAGGGGTGGCCGTTGGCTTAGCCAACGGCGCTCCGATGCTTAAGTCAGTAATGGATAAGGAATAAATCGTATGTAAATAGGTTTAGAAATAATACCTTTTGAGGTGATGGGCGTTCCAGCTTCGTGGAATTTCCATACCTTCTATAGTCGTAAGTCTGTATGCTCCATTTCCGATGACTTTGGAAATTATGTAAGGTCCTTCCCATTTGATGGAAAGTTTTCCAGCGTTGGGCTCTTGTGTGTTTTGAAACACATGTCGTAAGACATAATCTCCAACTTGAAAAATTTTTGCCTTTACCTTTTTGTTGAAGTGTCTTTCGACAATTCCTTTCTGTGCAGCCATCGTTCGTAGTGCTTTTTCTCGGATTTCTTCTAAGGCGTCAAGATCGTAGGATAAATTTATTGCATTTTGATCATACGTGCGACTTCTGGCAGTTGGTATTTGAGCTTCGATTGGCAAGACTGCTTCGCATCCATATACCAGAGAATACGGAGTTTGTCCAGTTGATGCTCTAGGTGTGGTACGATTTGCCCATAAGACAGATGGCAATTCATCTACCCATTTTCCTTTTGCTCCTTTCAACCTCTTTCGGATTGAATTGATGATGACTTTGTTGCTCGACTCTGCTAACCCGTTAGATTGTGGATATCTCGGAGTTGAAGTGATTAACTTGATTCCTCGTTTTTCACAGAACGTACGAGTCTTATCACTTATAAATTGTGAGCCGTTGTCGCACATGATTTCAGCTGGTACCCCGAATCTGTAAATGATGTTTTTCTGAATGAAAGATATGACTTCTTTATCTCGGACCTGTGAGAAAGCACCAGCTTCTATCCATTTTGAGAAGTAATCGGTGAGCACGAGTAAATAGACTTTCTGTCCAGGGGCTGGAGGTAATTTTCCCACGATGTCCATTCCCCATCGCATGAAGGGCCATGGAACTAGAACAGAATGTAAAGGTTCAGATGGTCGATGGACCATGCTCGAATGTTTTTGACATGCGTCGCATCGTTGGACGTACGTTATGGCATCTTCTCGTAGAGTAGGCCAATAGTAACCTTGTCGTGAGATTCGACTAGCAAGACTTCTGCCCCCTGCGTGATTTCCACATTCTCCATCATGCATCTCTTGGAGAATTTTATTGATTTGTACTTTATTTGTAACGCATCGTAGAAGAAGTCCTGTCGTGGATCTTCGATAAAGTTGATCTTCAAAGATTGTGTATCTTGAAGCTTTCGATCTTGTCTTTCGAGCTTCCATTTTATCTTCAGGTAGTTGGTCGTGCTTGAGGTAGTTCCATATGTCGAGCGACCAGTTGTAAATTTCTTCGTTCATCTGTACTTCATCGTTTACCGCAATTGTTGGTGTCGTGAGATGAAGTATTGGGATATTTTCCATGACCGGATCATGAAATGTAGATCCCAGATTGGCTAGTGCGTCCGCTTGCATATTTAGATCTCTTGGTATTTGCTCGATCAGGAACTGTTCAAATCGTGCGACTCGATCTTTAACGGCTTTGAGATAATTCATCATTTTAGAGTCTTTTGCTTGAAAATCTCCGTTTACTTGGTTTACGACCAGTAAAGAATCGCTTCGAACGTGCAACCGTTTTGCCCCAGTCTAAGAGCAATATCTAGTCCTGCGATCAAAGCTTCATATTCTGCTTCATTGTTTGTGGCTTTGAATTCGCATCGTACGGAGTATACTATATTTCCCCCTTGTGATGATTTTAAGACAATGCCTAATCCACATCCTCGTACGTTCGAGGAACCATCAACATAGAGTATCCAAGGCTGGTTGTCTGAAATCATCACAACTTCGTCGCACGTCGTGGGTTCCAATCCTGGAGAAAATTCTGCCACGAAATCTGCTAGTACTTGCGATTTGATGGCCGTCTTGGGTTTAAATTCAATGTCGAACCCACTGAGATAAATGCTCCACTTGGCTAGTCGTCCTGTCAGTTCTGGTTTTCGAAGCACCGTCTTGAGTGGATAATTGGTCACAACAATGATATGATGTGACTCGAAGTAATGCCTCAGCTTCTTTGCTGCCGTCATAAGACCTAGTAGCAATTTTTCCATTGATGTGTACCTGGTTTCTGCGTCGAGGAAAGACTTGCTAATATAATAGATTGGTCGTTGTCGTTGATCTTCTTCTCGCACAAGTACTGCACTTGTCGCATTTTTGCTCACTGCTAAGTACAATTGCAGACTTTCTCCTTCGACTGGTTTTGTCAGCAGTGGAGGTGATGTCATATATTGCTTCAGTTCTTGCAAAGCTTTCTCATGTTCGTCTGTCCATAAGAAGCCTTGATTCTTTCGTAGGACATTATAGAACAAATGGCATTTATCCGATGATCGTGAAATAAATCGGGTTAAAGCTGCCACTCGTCCTGTTAATTTCTGGACTTCTTTGACATTCCTTGGAGATTGTATCTCTACGATAGCTTTGACTTGTTCTGGACTTGCTTCGATTCCGCGTTGCGTGACCAAGTACCCCAAGAATTTTCCTGCTCGTACTCCGAAAGAACATTTTGTTGGATTGAGCTTCATCTTGTATTGTCGTAGGATGTCGAATGATTGCTTCAGATGGGCAACATGATCGATCGAACGTTCCGATTTGACGAGCATGTCGTCGATATAAACTTCCATCGTTCGACCTAGATGTTCCTTGAACATCATGTTGACTAGCCTTTGATACGTCGAACCTGCATTTTTGAGACCGAATGGCATAACTTTGTAACAGTATATGCCTTTATCCGTCATGAACGCAGTTTTTTCTTGATCATCTGTATGCATTAAGATCTGATTGTATCCTGAATAAGCATCCATGAAAGTTAACAATTCATGTCCTGCTGTTGCGTCGACCATAGCGTCGATATGAGGTAAGGGAAAGGGATCTTTTGGGCAAGCTTTGTTTAGATCGGTGAAGTCGATGCAGACTCTCCACTTTCCGTTTTTCTTTTGTACGACAACTACATTAGCCAACCATTCTGGATATTTGACTTCTCGTATCTTTCCTGTCTTCAGCAAATTGTCGACTTCATCGTTGATTACTTTATTTCGTTCTGGTGCAAACTTGCGACGCTTTTGCTTAATTGGTTTGAAAGTCGGATCCACGTTCAACTTATGCGATATAATGCTTGGATCTATTCCAACCATATCTTCGTGCGACCATGCAAAACAATCTGAATGTTCCTGCAAAAAAGATATAATCGTATTTTTTATGTCAGGGGGGAGCGAGGCTCCTACGAAGACTTTTCGATCAGGATGTTCAGGATCAAGGACGACTTCTTCTAGCCGAAGGTCGTCGTTCGATTTCCTCTCATCCTGGCTCTGTAATTGCTAGATGTCCTGCGACTTTGTCTTCATCGTGATCTTGTAACATTCTCGTGCGATTTTGTTCTCACTAGCAATCTCTTGAATTCCCCATGGAGAAGGAAATTTGATCTTCTGGTGATACGTCGAAGGAATTGCTTTCATCTCGTGGATCCAGGGTCTTCCAAGAATAACATTGTAAGCTGATTGACAGTCCACAACGTTGAACTTTGTTTGTTTGTTGATGCCTTTGGCGTAGACAGGCAAGATGATTTCTCCGAGAGTGTTCATCGGGTCTCCATTGAATCCAATCAGAGTAGTACTTCGTCGTACGATTTCTGACCGTTCGATTCCCATGACTTTAAGAGTATCTGCAAAAATAACGTTAGCCGAACTACCTCCATCAATCAATATTCTCTTAGTCGAACAGTTTCCGATTGTCAACTGTATGACTAGAGCGTCATGATGTTTATGATGGACCCCCTGTGTATCGTCTTGGTCGAACGTGATTATCATTGCATCGAGCTCTTTTTCTGTCTTCGATTTGGCTTCTCCGGGGATAGGGTGTTCGCTTGGACCATCTCGTGCATGTCGCTTTGCAGCTGAATATGTAAGTCCACAAACTTCTGATCCTCCAGTGATGCAGTTTATGACTTTTGTATGAACTGGTGACGCTGGTCGTCCTTGTTCTTCTGGGATGAGGCCTTTCAGGTGCCCCTTAGATTTCAAATATGAAATCTCCTTCTTTAAACTGATGCATTCATCTGTCGTATGACCATGATCCTCGTGAAAGTCGCACCATCTGTTTTGATCTTTGTCCTTGCTTGGTTTATCAGATTTCTTTGGCCATCGTACGTTTGCATCAATCTTTCGTAGCGAATCCACCAAATCTTTCGATGTACCTGCAAAATTGTAAGTAGATAACTCTGGATATCGTATTTTAACAGTACCTTTGCTTGGTCGAGTCTTCGATTCGTATCGAGGATTTCCAATCTTGTTTACTCTCTTATGCTTAAAGTCATGTTTTTGAGCACCAAGAGGTTTCTTTTCTGCGGAATGCTTTCGTCGAAAGAGAGCGTCATCTTCTATTCTCATGAAAGCTAGTGTTCTAGCTCGTACGTCGTCGAAGTTTTCTGGTGGATATTTCGTTAATTCCAGATATAATCCAGAGGAATCTTCTAATCCACGCTTGTATGCCTCGATTGCTGTTTTCACGTCGCAATTTTTTATTTCAATCATTGCTGCATTGAATCTGTTGAAGTAGTCGCGGATTGTTTCTCCAGATTTCTGTACGATATAGTACAGGTCGCTGGTTTGCTTCTCCATCTTACGACTGCTAGCAAATTGTCGAGTGAATTGGTTCACCAATTCTGCAAACGATCCGATACTCTTTGGCTTTAGATTAATAAGCCATTGTAATGCCGCTCCTGTTAAAGTCGATCCAAAGCTTTTACACATGCAGACTTCTTGATATTGCGCCGGTATAGGAACTGTCCACATAAGTTGCTTGTACTGTGCTATATGTTCGACCGGATCTGTGATTCCAGAATATTTTGTTGCGAAAGCTGGTATAGTATATTTCTTAGGAACGTCAACAAGAGCTAATTCATCAACGAACGGTGAAGCCTGAAATCCAGTTTTAGGTTCGACTTCGACGGGTAGTGCTGCTCCGGGTAGTTTCGTGAGTAACGCGAATAATTTTTGGTTTTGCTCTTCCAGGGATTTCAGTCGTACGTTCAGAGGATCTTCAACGTTTATTGGGTTTGTCGGGATACAACTAGAAGCGATTCCAGTACTGGGTGGTATTGTCGTATGAATGGTGGAACTAGCAGCTGTGGGTATATGACCAGGAATAGGAATTTGTTGGGAAAAAGGCTCGAATGTGAACATGGGTGCTCCTTGAGGCATAGAAGGTGGACCTCGAGGCATAGGTGGCGGACCATGGGGTATTGGTGGGGTAAAATGTGGTAAAGATGGTCGTACGTTATCGTATTGTTGGTTCACAGTTGAAAATGGCATTGAGGCATTGAATTGTGGTCGAGGTGGCGGTCTTAAATGTTGAGGAGGATATGGTGGAGGGATAGACATTGGGATTGTCATCGATGGTCCAGGTAGAGCTCGAAGACGTTGAATTTCGTTGTTAGCCTCTTGCAATTGTTGTTGGAGTGACGCTATGAATCCGTTATCCATTGTCCTGCGCAAATAGCTCAAAGAGAACTCAAAGAAAAGGTTAGTACTAAGGCGCACTTTTCACTGAATGAAATTTTTCTCAAAACGGAGCCCCACGGTGGGCGCCAAACTGTTTATGTAAAAAATTACACAACTCGATGTCGAATAAAACTTGTGTGAGGCTTAACCGTCGAGAGAAAGAAATTACAATCAATGATAAGTGCGGAAAAGTAAAATGAGACAAATAATTTGATGACGCAGGAAAAACCTCACGACGGAGGAAAAAAACCTGCGGTCGACCTAAAAGATAAGTCGACAGAGCACTATGATCACCAATCAGGGGTGATGTCCTTCAAGTATACAGCTTTGATCGTACGATTACAACTGAGAAAACTATGAAATCGAATGTAAATTACAGATGATTCTCTAGAATAATGATTATAGAATTTGTGAGCTTCGGATAGACTTCGTGTGTTGCAATGCTGAGTTGATTCTTCTTTTATAGTAGCTTGAGAATAACGGTCTAACGGTATTGAGGTTCATTATTGTCTAAATCGTAACCGTCCAACGGAACTATTGACATTTAATGCTTGGATAGTAACTGTTTAACGGCGCTGCTGAGAATTAATGTCCAGATTGTAACTGCTGCTAGAATCTTGCTTGTAACGGTCGATCTTTGATGCTGTCGAACGATACATAACTTGCGACTTGTTCGATGTAGTGATGATCTTCAACAAGCATAGCATAGTACTCAATTTCCGACTTCCTCAAAGGTGGACAATTGTTAGATATTATAATCAGCGTGCCTGCATCAAACATATAAAACTTTGTATATTTATTCGTTAGTATCGTCGTACGTCATTGTCGTCATCGTTCGACTTATCCGATGTATTCGTTCGATGTTTAATGATCTTTGTTCGATAGTTCTTTTAGGTTTTATCTCAGGACCTTATCTTAATACAGGACTATCGTCCTAATATTTATCTTACGATTATAGTCGGTCGTCGTACGATTGTAGATTTTTACCCTAACAATAAGTACTGCTGTTTTTTTCCTTATTATAATCTTAAATCAATATTTTAATTGTTTTCTTAGTTTTACTTAGTTAATTGTCTTTTTAAGCATTTATATCTTTTTCATACAAAACCCCCCTTTTAGATTAATTAAACAAATTCAGACTTTAGTCTACGATAACTTGACCATTCCCAGTGGTAGATACGATACCTGGACTTTCTTACACTATATTACTCACGATCAGGTGCGCTTGCCTGTATATGTGGTAAGACAGTGGCTAGGCATTAGAGGTTAAAACTTGTTACGCTTTTTATATACGATAATTACCGCATCAAGTTTTTGGCGCCGTTGCTGGGGAACGGTAGTTGTTAGATTTTGGTCTAATTAGTTTGGTTAATCGATCCTTGTGAGGGATTCTTTCCCTTGCAAGTTTTTCGCTTTCTAGTTTAATTAATTAGTTTTATCTTTATTTTATTTTATCTCTTTGTTTCCCGCAAGTTGCCCGTAACCGTTTGTTGTGATTTCAGTCACGGCAGACTTGTTAGAGCCATTTGAGGAGCCGGAGAGAGAGTTCAGAAAAAGAAACAAAAAGAAATCAAAAGCAAACAAAGTTCGCCCGAGAGCTTTGATTTTTAAGATGGGAGACGAGGCACCGATGTGGACTGCCAGGAGAGCCGCTCCAACAGTACCCACCAATCCGATCACGAAGCCGAACCTGAACAAAGAAATCCCGGGGAAGCTCCTACACATGATCAAGGACCTTACCTTCGACGGGAAAAACGATAGAATCCTATCGTTCACATGGAGAACTTCGTGGATATTTGTGATCTGTTCAAAACAGAGGCAGACCGGGATGATGCAATTCGTCTTCGGGTCTTCCCTCTAACGCTTACCGGAGAAGCTAGGGCTTGGTTGCGATCCTTAGAGCCAAGTTCAATCACTACTTGGGAAGGACTTCGTTCAAAGTTCCTTTCCTGATTCTTTCCACCATCCAAAATCGACAAACTGAGAGCCGAGATCCGATCTTTCCAACAACAAGACGGGGAGACTATATCCGAAGCATGGGAACGTTTCAAGCACCTCTTAAACTCGTGCCCGAGTCACGAGTTGAATAAGAGTAAACAGGTTCAAACTTTCTATAGTGGACTTGCTTATTCCTCACGAGCTACTTTGGATTCATCTGCAGGTGGTGTCTTCATGTACAAAACGCCCACGGAAGGATATAAGCTTCTAGAAGACATGCTCATACATAACATAGATTGGAGGACGGACAAGCGCTTGCAAATCCCGAGGATGGCCGGAAAGATCTCTACCGACTTCGATCCATCCGATGAGCTAGCCACTATGAAAAACCAACAGGTAAAGTTTGAACGCAAAATCGAGGAACTTATTAAATCTGTTCATGCTTTGCAGGTTGGATGCGAGGAGTGCAATGGACCGCATTTGACGAAAGATTGCCCGAACAAACCGATGATGACACCCGAGGAGGTGAACTATATCAACCGAGGCGATTACCAAGGGAGGTGGAACAACAACCGTAATTTCATCCCTAGACCTCCCGGTTTCTTTGCACCAACTCAACAAAATCAAAGACCGGATGGAGAGCCGCGTGTTTCCATCGAAGATCGGATTGTCCAATTCATGGATGCGCAAAAGAAGCTAAACGATGAGGTAAGTTCATACTTACGTAATCACCAAAGCACCATCCAGAATTTGGAATTGCAGGTTGGACGTGTTTCGCAAATGCTAAGTGAAAGAACTCAAGGCGAGTTACCGACACAAACACAAGTCAACCCGAAGGTGGAGAATGTGAAGCCGATGCTCATGATGACCGGGGAGCCATCAAAGAAGAAGTGGACGGACATCTACACAAAGAAATACGTGGAAACTGAGAGTGAAAGTGAGCCCGATTATGCCATGGATTACGATTCGGAGGGGTTCACCGTGTCTTTCGAACACCTACGACTCAAAGTTCCCGAAGCTTCAAGTGATGATGATGATGAAGAAGATGGAAAGCAAGGCGGATACGCGGAGTTCGTGATCCCGAAGAAAGAAGATAAAGGCAAGGAGAAAGAGAAGGAGAAAGAAAAGGAGAAAGCACCGGATGATGATCTCATCTACATTGCACCAATCAAGCATGATCCAGGGAGTTACAACTTACCTATTTCTTGTCATAAATTTAGTGGTCTTGCTTTGGTTGATTCAGGTGCCGCTCTTAATATGATGCCTGTTGGTTATTGCAGGAAAATGGGAGTCAAGAGAATCGTGCCAACGAACTATCAATACCGGGGAGTGAACGGTTACATGACAACACCTTTAGGAATAGCGGAAGGAGTCCCGATTCGTATTGGCAAATTTGTGTACTATACGGACTTCGTCATAGCTAACCTTCCACAGAACACTGAAATCCCGATAATCCTCGGGAGATCTTTCTTGCACACCGCTCAAGTGAATACCGATATGCGCAATCAAGTCACGAGCTTAGGCTATGGAGACAATCGGATTTACTTTGATCCTAACGGAGAGCCGGTTAGACACCTCGATGAACCTTATGACGATCCTTCTCTGGCCTACACCAAAAGCATGAACCGTCCGCTACTCCCGCATGAGCTTGGAAAGAAAACGGAGGACTATTCAAACCCGATGCGCAAAAAGGAGCAATCAACCAAGGAACCGGGATCCTCCAAGAAAGATCACAGAAAGAAGAGGGGCTCGTCATCCCGACGTGCCAAGAAATGAGCCGAAAGTGGGGTCGAGCTCTAGACCCGTCCAAAAATGAAGCGCTTCTCGGGAGGCAACCCGAGCTTTTTGATTTTCTTTCGTTTTTAATGATTTTCGTGTGTGTTTTTATTAATGTTTTCATTTGATATTGCTTAGGTAACCATACGGAGGAGATAGAAACCAGATTCGAGCGAAATCGGAATGCGATGCAAATCTTCAAAAGTTGGAAACAGTGGGCATTTGGCGATCGCCAGATTCCAAATCTGGCGACGCGAAGTGGGTAAGCCACGGATCAGGTAAAAATTTTCGACCCTCGCGACGCGAAGAGAGCAGTTTGGCGACGCTAAGCTTTTAAAAATTATGGTTTTCTAAAATAAACCTGTTTGGCGACGCGAAACCCAGGGTTTCGCGACGCGAAGTCGGGACAGACGGTTTTTAAACCTTCTTTTTCCCACTTTTCACGAACACACAAACCTAATTCCTCTTCGGCGCCGCCAAACCCTCTCACGTTCTTGCGAAATTCAACCTTCTTGAGCTTCAATTTCATCTTTCAACATGAACAAGGTACGTTTCCTAACTTTAATTTCGTAAGGATTGCTCGATTTGGTGGTAATTGGAGATCTTGTTTTGGGTATCAATGGTGTTTGTTTGCTTGAATGGAATTAACATTATTCTTGATCCACCATAGATTGCTTTGAGCTTATAGATGAATGCATGCCCTATATTGTGATGGAAATCTTGATCTAGCATGCTATTTGATTGTTTAATCTAGTGATTGTGGTTAAATGATAAGTGTGGGGATTTTGAGAGCATCAAAATCCCCCATTCCTTCTTGATTAGCTAGATTAGTGGAATTGTGAATTGAACTAAAAGTTCAAGTGTGGGGATGTTTCACATCCCCATTGTTCTTGTTTTGTCATGCATATATATGATGCTTGAACTTGTTAGTAGTATAGGTTTTGTCTCGTTAGAATTTCAAAAGTGAATAAACCTTGTCTTGCGTTTATGGATGGAGATTTTTCTAAGACAATGGTATTTCGTTTTTGTAGAGATAAAGAACCCGCTCGTCTACGACCGCCGTAGCTAACTTCCGCGCACTGGATGGAAGTCATGTTTTCACCTCGTTTACAAACGACCCGACTTTGAATGCTCGAAAGAAGGAGGAGTATCGGGACATCGTTAACCGACTTCTCCCCCGCCAAATTCTCATGCCGAAGAGAGTCGATTGGGATCTTCTTAGATCGATGGGTATCGAGAACGACATCAAAGCAATTCTTGAAAAGCACGCTTACGATGAGGATGGCAATGAGTACTATATTTGCCATGCATGGGAGCGAGTTTTCGATATTGCCGAGACCCTCTACCGGGAGCTTATTGTGGAGTTTGTGGCCACGTTTCGTTTCGATGCGATCAAGGCTCTTGGGGAATTTCATCAATCGTGTATGACTTTCCGACTTGGTGGCGTTTGGAGATCTCTTTCTTTGGTCGAATTTGCTCTTGCCTTGGGGATATATACCCAATTAGACGTTGATGCTCCCGGGTTCGAGGAGTACATGTGGGCGACCGCGAAGAGACCCGATGATTTTGATCCGAGTTTGGTGTAACACACCCGCTAAAGCGGAAACACGAGGTGCTGCAGTCAAGATTTCATAACGATAGGAGATACATAACACCAACCATTCATAAATAAAAAGTTAACAGTGTTTACAAAAGTACATCCCAACCATAAATATAATCGTTTACAATTGTTCACAAAACGAAGATAACTAGCATAACATGATTGGTGACTACTAAATTCCATAAAAGCCCTATCAAACCTTCGGATTTCCTGAAAAGCATGTTAAAAAGAGACGTCAACTACGAGAGTTGGTGAGTTCACAGGTTTTGATATGCACAAAAATTTTTACATGCAGACACATTATAAAAAAAGTATACTGAATCTTTTTAACCATTCACAACCACGTGTATACTTGGACGTACGCTCACGCCAAATTACACAATTATGCATAAGATATGTAAAACTTCGAGCCACTACCAAACCGTTAACCCCAACGAATACCTCAGAGGTGGTTGCTAACCACATGGGCAGAACGTTCGTGCGAACTACCTCAGCGGTGGAACTCACGTCCACATGGGTAGGGCGTCTTTCAACGAGTACCACAGCGGTGGGATCTTTTGCCCCACATGTGTAGTCGTTACTTCAGAAATAGTGCACCCTTCTCTCGTCAGTCCTTCGGGTGGGTATTGGTACCAAATAGCGCTATCCACTAAGTCCATAGGCTCCTAAATGAGTTAATGGTAGTGTATATCCTAAGCGGCAAACTTTACTCGCTCATATCGTCACAATGCATACTCACAAATTATGCTAAAAAGCATACGTGTACACAATTCATTTACCATGCTAAAAGCATACGTGTACATAATTCATTTACCATGCTAAAAGCATACGTGTACATAATTCATTAACCATGCTAAGAAGCATACATGTACACAATTCACCAAACGTTGCTAGAAAGCAAATTTTCATAACTTTTGTTAACAACATGCTTTTCACCCCAAATACGTAAAAACGTTAAAACGGGGCTGTGAATACTCACCTCGAGTGATTAAAGCGTTCAACAAACGTTAGTGCGTGTACGAGTCCCGGCTTCGAAACTAGAATTGCCCTAAATCATAATATTTAACGTAAGTTCCAAGTCCAACGGTCCATATTTTAATAAATCGTAACGATATCCTATATAATGCCTTTACTACATTTGTTATGTTCAAACTTGATATAAAATAACTTTTTGTTGGTTAAAATTATGATCCAAATATATTGGAATTTAGAATGTTTGTAAAACAACATTTCTGAATAATTCCAAATCTGGCAGATTTGGTCCCATGCAAAGGTGTCACCAAAAGGCTTAGTTCCAAAGAGAGTTAAATCTCAAAAATTTTACCTACTGTAATTTGGGATGTTAGCAACAATCCCACAATTTTTCATAATTTTTGGAAGTGTTCTTCATAATTTAAGAATTTTTATAAAATCAGTAGGCACCTTTTATTTTCAGAAAAACATGTCAGGGATGTTTGCTTCATAAATAATTCAATTCTCCACCAAATCACGAATTTCAAAAGGGATTTTCTAGAGGACACATATACCAAGCTAATGAGACAAGTTTCATATCATTTGGGTGCTTTTTGAGGGAGATATGGCCTCTTAAAGTCGTGCATGTGCAATCTGCCACAATGGGACAACCTACACCACTAACTTATTTTCATTGGTTGAAGCCTCAAAAGTCCACCAAATCACATGATTTTGGATTCTTTGGAAAGCTAACTCAGAGAACTTGAGTTTTGAATTAAAAATTGTGCGTTTTGGATAATTTGTTCAAGAGATATGCATGCATAAAGATGAATAAGTTTTCTGAATAAAAGCTGATGAGTTTCAAAAAGTTTTTAGTTGGTTGAATGGGTTTCCCTTCGAATTTTTGAGTGATTCAAAAGAGATTTTCTTCCTAACTCATTAAATTTCAATCTATCAAATTTTTGTAAGAAAATACCTCAGTTTACTATACTTTTGCAACGTTTAAACACACATGCAAAATCTGACAGATTCTGTCCAGATTCACAACTCTCTTTTCAACCATCAAACACATAAAATCATAAGTTTTCTTGGGGGTTTCTTGCTATTAACCATAAACTCATATTGTTTAGCAAATATTTTAGTGAAATAACTTTGAATAACAATAAAACACATGCATGCATCATCAAAACAATTTTCTATTCAAAACAAGTATCAAAACATCAAAAACAAGTGATTTTACTCATCAAACTTGTGTTTTTATGGAGAAATCATGGATTTTCACCACTTTCAAATGTTTTAACACATTATCATGGTTAAATCTCTTCCTCAAACATCAAGGATGATGTTCATCCAATAAAGAAGGTTAAAACCTCACAAAAGATGAAGAAAATACCCCAAATGGGTTAAAAATCTAAGTTAAACTATCATGCAATGTACCTTACCTTTGTATGCACTAAGAACACTCTTAAAAACTTGCTTGATTCTTCAAAGAAACTCAGATTTTGGGTGAAATGTGGCTGGATGTTAGAGAGAGTAGAGAGAATTTAGAGAGAGAAAAAGGGTTAGAGAGAGAGAGAGGTTTGAATTATGGATGGTGAAGTGATGGTGATGATGTTTTTGTATAGAAAAGAGAAAAAGAGAGGGTAGGGGGGGGGTGGCCGGCCCCTTGGTGGGTCCCACCTCTCCCCAATTTTTTTTTTGAAGAATTAATTAAATACCTACACTGTATTTTCAAACGCGGTATCGGTTTTTTTCGCGTTTTTGGTAGAAACCGATTTTTCGAGGGAAATTTTTGGATCATTTAAGTTAATTTACTTATTTTTAAATAAAATAACTTAATTTTTCTAAAAATTAACTTTAATTTGGCATTATAGGATTTTCGGACGATTTCGGACCGGTACGGGCTTTTCGGGCAATTTTCGGGACTTTTAGGTTTTAGCCTAAATTTTTCACGCAAACTAACCTAGTTTCATTTAGAAACTTAAATAACTAGCTTTTAACCTACGGAAACGCTACTGAGTGGATCAAACGAGTAGCTAACCTGAAGGTCAAAAACTGACAGTTGTCACATTTACCCCCGGTTGAAAGAAATTTCGTCCCGAAATTTAATTCTTGTTGCTACCGCAGGGGTTCTTTGTGAAGAGATGCGGGTACTTGTCTTTCATGAACGCTTCCCGCTCCCAGGTGAACTTAGGTCCGTGCCTGGAGTTCCATCGCACTTTGACAATCGGTATTTTACTGCGCCGGAGTTGCTTGATTTCTCGGTCAAGAATCTCAATAGGTACCTCCGTGGCGCGCAGTTGTTCATCAATTTGTATCTCTTCCAAAGGCAAGATCACTGTCTCTTCCGACAGGCATTTCTTCAGATTAGACACGTGAAACGTGTCATGAATAGAGCTGAGCTCTATGGGTAAGTCCAGTCTGTATGCGACGGGTCCAATTCTTTCTATGACCTCGAATGGTCCAACAAAACGAGGGCTCAATTTCCCTTTCTTTCCAAATCTTATCAATCCTTTCCAGGGTGATACCTTTAGTAGCACTTTATCGCCAACTTGGAACTCTAACGGCTTTCGCCGATTATCAGCATAGCTTTTCTGGCGATCCCTGGCTGCTTTAAGCTTTTCCTGCACTAGCTTAATCTTATCAGTGGTCTCCTGTACGATGTCCGGCCTAAGCAGTCGACTCTCCCCCACTTCCAACCAATTGAGTGGGGATCTGCACTTGCGTCCATACAGTGCTTCGTACGGGGCACACTGAATACTTGTATGGTAGCTGTTGTTGTAGGAGAATTCAACCAAAGGTAAGTGATCATCCCAGCTACCTCCGAACTCTAACACACATGCACGTAGCATATCCTCCAGTGTCTGTATAGTCCTTTCTGTCTGACCGTCAGTTTGTGGATGATAGGCGGTGCTCAAATCCACACTGGTACCCAATGCTGCCTGTAGTGACTGCCAAAATCGCGAGGTGAATCTGCTGTCTCTATCAGAGATGATCGATATCGGGAATCCATGTCGCATAACTATCTCGTCGACATACAATTGCGCGAGTCTATCAATGCTAAAACTTTCTTTTATTGGCAAGAAGTGCGCAGATTTCGTGAGTCGGTCAACGATTACCCAAATCGAATCATGGCCCTTTTTAGTCTTGGGTAACTTGGTCACGAAATCCATTGATATCCGCTCCCATTTCCATTCTGGGATTTCCGGTTGCTGTAATAGTCCTGACGGTTTCTGGTGTTCTGCCTTTATTCTTGCACATGTCAGACATTTGCTCACATAGGTGGCGATATCCTTCTTCATTCCAGGCCACCAATAGTGTTCCTTCAGCCCTTTGTACATTTTGTCAGCTCCTGTGTGTATCGAGTACTTTGTTTGATGAGCTTCATCCATGATCAATTTCCTTAACTGATCGACTTTCGGAACCCAAATTCTATCCTTGAAATATTGCACTCCATCCAATTTCTCCTCAAACTCTTTTTCCAACTTGTGAAGAGTTTCTTTCTTTAAATTGTTAGCCTTCAGAGCTTCTCTCTGAGCTTCCAATATCTGACTTTTCAGACTGGTCTGCACTACCATTCCCATTGCTCGCGTCCGCGTAGGCTTCACTCGTTCCTTCCTGCTTAGCGTATCAGCTACGACATTTGCTTTCCCTGGATGATACTTAATCTCGCAGTCGTAATCGCTGAGCAACTCAACCCATCTTCTCTGTCTCATATTCAGCATTTTCTGATCGAGAATATGCTGGAGACTCTTATGGTCCGTATAGATGGTGCATTTGGTGCCGTAGAGATAATGTCTCCAAATCTTAAGAGCAAACACCACTGCTCCAAGCTCTAAGTCGTGAGTGGTGTAGTTCTTCTCGTGGACCTTCAACTGCCTGGATGCATAGGCAATGACCTTCTCGTTCTGCATCAGAACACATCCCAAGCCTTGATGTGAAGCATCGCAATACACCACAAAGTTATCCGTTCCTTCGGGTAACGCCAGAATGGGTGCATTGCACAACTTATGCTTGAGCAACTGGAATGCTTCCTCTTGTTTCTCTCCCCAGATGAACTTCTTGTCCTTTTGCGTTAAGGTTGTCAGCGGCTGCGCAATCTTGGAGAAATTTGCAATGAATCGCCGGTAGTAGCCTGCCAATCCGAGAAATTGTCGAATTTCCGTTGGTGTCTTCGGGGCTTCCCATATCTTTACGGCCTCGACCTTGGCTGGGTCGACGTGTATTCCTTCTTTGTTCACCACATGTCCTAAAAAGTGAACTTCTCGGATCCAAAATTCGCACTTTGAGAATTTGGCGTAAAGCTTTTCGGCCTTCGGTAGTTCCAGTATCAGCCTCAAATGATGCTCGTGATCCTTCTTGCTTTGCGAGTAAATTAGAATGTTGTCTATAAAGACAATTACGAACTTATCTAAGTATGCTCGGCACACTCGGTTCATCAGATCCATGAACACTGCTGGAGCGTTCGTCAAACCAAAAGGCATGACTAAGAACCCATAATGACCATAACGAGTTCTGAACGCCGTCTTTGCAATGTCTTCCTCACGAACTCGCATTTGATGGTATCCAGATCGAAGATCGATCTTGGAGAAATACGTTGCTCCTTGCAGTTGATCGAACAGGTCATCGATGCGTGGAAGAGGGTATCGGTTCTTGATGGTGATCTTGTTCAGCTCCCTATAGTCGATGCACATGCGAAAAGATCCGTCCTTCTTCTTGACGAACAACACGGGGGCTCCCCAAGGCGAAGAGCTGGGTCGGATGAATCCTTTGTCTAGCAGCTCTTGAAGTTGGCTTGAAAGCTCCTGCATCTCGGACGGTGCTAGTCGATAAGGCGACTTTGCTATGGGGCCTGCTCCAGGAATTAAGTCGATGTGGAATTCTACTTGCCGTGGTGGAGGTAATCCAGGTAGCTCTTCCGGGAATACCTCAGGAAATTCCCGCACAACTGGAATATCCTGGAGTGACTTCTCTTCTGCTTTCTTATCTACCACGTGTGCCATAAATGCTACACACTCCTTTCGCAAATGGCTACGCATTCTCATAAACGATACTAACTTAATATCTTTCTTTGGCTTCTCTCCGTGCACCTCGAGTACACTTCCATCGGGCAATGCTAGCCTAACTATCTTCTCGGCACAGCATATTGTTGCTTGGTGGTTGGACATCCAATCCATACCAACTATTATGTCAAAACTCCCTATCTTGATCGGGATTAAGTCTATACTAAAGTCCTTTCCTGCTAAGCCTAGAGTGCATTTCTTGACTACTTTGCTGACCTTAACTAACTCCCCGTTAGAATACTCAATTACGTGCTCCTCTTTCAAGTTCTGAGACTTTTTGTTTATCTTAGGCCTAAATTCTAACGACACATAGCTTCTATCGGCTCCGGAATCAAAAAGCACAGTAGCAGGATAGTTGTTGAGAAGAAACGTACCTGTGACCACATCAGGGTTTTGCCTTGCTTCCTCTGCTCCAATCACGAAAGCTCTTCCTCTAGCCAATCCTCCACGATTTCCTTGGTTTGCCGGCTGCACCTGATTCACATAAGGCCTCTGTTGTCGCTTGGGGCACGCGTTTCGGTAGTGATCTGGACTTCCGCACTCGAAACAGTTTCGACTTCCACCAACTCTACAGTCTTGTGCAACATGCCCTGCTCGGTTGCACCTTGAGCAGATCGTGCATCTCCCTATATGCTGTCGGTGACACTTATCACACGCACGCTGCGGTCCTTTCCCTTTCTCTGGGGCTGGTGTCTGAATTCCAAAATTCCTTGCCATTCTCCGATCCTTGTTAAACTTCTGTTCCAGCTTGCTCCTTACCGGCTCTTCTACCTTCCTCTTTCCCTTCACACTACTACTCGAGAATGCTCCCGATCGAACAGCATTGTTGGTGAGACGATTTGCGAGATTGACTGCTTCTTGCAGGGTCTTCGGGTCTGCTGCCGTTACATTTCCCCGGATTACTGGTGATAATCCCCAAACGTATCGATCAACTCGGTTCTGTTCCGGCGTTACCAGGTGAGGTACTAACTTGGCCAGCTCGTGAAAACGGGTGGTGTAAGCGGTGATATCACTTCCTTTCATCTCATGATGCCATAATTCAGCTTCCAGCTTTTGGATTTCGCTTCTCGGGCAGAACTCCTCTTTGAGTATTTTCTTAAAGTCTTCCCAGGTAATCTGGCCGGTTGCGTCACGGCCACGGACTTGTACTTGGGTGTTCCACCATGTCAGAGATCGTCCTTGGAGTAGACAGGCGGCATATTCAACCTTGTTCCTTTCAAGGCATTTGCTGATATGAAGGACAGATTCCATGCTTTCGATCCATGCTAGTAAACCGACTGCTCCCTCGGTTCCGTGGAATTCCTTAGGGTTACAGCTCCGAAAGGTTTTGTAGGTACAGTCTCTTTCTCTTGCTCCTTGATTGTTGTTTTGGTTAGCGTTAAACCCAGCTGCCACTTGGCTGACTATGTTGGGTAACGAGGCCATTACTTGTTCCGACACAAGTCTTGCAAGATCGGGGTCTTGTCTTCTCGGAGGCATTTTTCTAAAACAATACCATTTTCAATCGTTTTAGTGACTTCTACAAGACCTAATTGTAGTTACGCTCTACTTACTTTTCATAAGTCAAGTGCCATGCAATTCTATACCATCACTGTAACGTAGTGCTTTTCATTCATTCCAAACAACCATAATAAACATGCAATCAAAATATCAATAGCAAACATCCATCGCATAAAATCCGAGTTTCAAAATACCCACCAAAAATATCCAGAATATGGTAGCAAGTACAACCATCCAAAATAAAACATAAGGTTCAACAATCAGGCATCATGCCACAAAATAACAGTTCAAATAGCAGGTTCATCAAATACAGTCTACTAAAAGATCCCGTCTCCTAGAATCTCGCCCTCCAGACAGCCCACCCGAACAGCAGGATCACCAAGGCCACCACTGCATACACCACTGAGTACAAGTGGTGAAGTGAGTCCATGGTGTGGCCAAGAAGAGTCACCACACGAGTAAGCTGCTGGCTATCAGCTCCGGCCACATCGATCAGGGAATCGATCATATGATCGTGGTGGTCGATCATGTGCTCATGGATACCCTGACCTCGGGCGAGACGGGCGACCTCCTGGCGCTCAGTTGGGCTCATGCCTCTCAGGCAAAGGACGGGGGCAAGAGTCATGTGTGGCGGTCGGGGGACCGGTGATGGTCGGGCAACAGGTGGTGGTCGGGCGGCAGGCGGTGGTCGGGCGACAGGCGGCACCGGAGACGATGGTCGGTAGGGCGGTGGAGATCCAGACGATGAGGACGAGGACGACGAGGATGAGGATCCGCCATGGCCCCTTACTCGGAGAGTCATCCGGGGGCGCGGAGAGTCATCCGGACGGGCAGAGGCACGCTCTTCCGAGCGGTGGTACGGATTCGGAGGTCCGGTCCGGACAGCAGGGACAGGTCGATGTGAGTCGGCGTCATCATCGCTGTAAGGGTCACGTTCCCGGTCGATGGGCTGGGAACGGGGAGCAACACTCCTACTCCTAGAGGGCTCGTGGGACCCCAGGGATTGGTTCTCGGACGGGTCGGTTTCCTGTGACATGGTAACTGCGATAAAAGATTTAAGTTAATATACAGGATAAAACTTCGAAAATTGTGCATGCCAACGTGAATTCACAAAAATGCATTTTTCAGGAAATTCCTAGAAGGTTCCTACTTTTAAATTATAACGGTATGATTAGTTCATAGATCTTATCCTACTTATATCATGGCTATGCGTAGGTGATCAGGGTCCGCATTTCTATGATATACCAGGACAGCACCTATTCTAATCATACGAGTTTTTAAATTCTCCTATACTTTGAAATCTTATAATTTAAAATTTTTAACTTCTTTTCGAAAAAGGTTGGTTATAGTACTTGGTTTTTATGAAAAACCGGTGTTCTCTATAACCTATGGCTCTGATACCAAGTCTGTAACACCCCGCTAAAGCGGAAACACGAGGTGCTGCAGTCAAGATTTCATAACGATAGGAGATACATAACACCAACCATTCATAAATAAAAAGTTAACAATGTTTACAAAAGTACATCCCAACCATAAATATAATCGTTTACAATTGTTCACAAAACGAAGATAACTAGCATAACATGATTGGTGACTACTAAATTCCATAAAACCCCTATCAAACCTTCGGATTTCCTGAAAAGCATGTTAAAAAGAGACGTCAACTACGAGAGTTGGTTAGTTCACAGGTTTTGATATGCACAAAAATTTTTACATGCAGACACATTATAAAAAAAAATATACTGAATCTTTTTAACCATTCACAACTACGTGTATACTTGGACGTACGCTCACGCCAAATTACACAATTATGCATAAGATATGTAAAACTTCGAGCCACTACCAAACCGTTAACCCCAACGAATACCTCAGAGGTGGTTGCTAACCACATGGGCGGAACGTTCGTGCGAACTACCTCAGCGGTGGAACTCACGTCCACATGGGTAGGGCGTCTTTCAACGAGTACCACAGCGGTGGGATCTTTTGCCCCACATGTGTAGTCGTTACTTCAGAAATAGTGCACCCTTCTCTCGTCAGTCCTTCGGGTGGGTATTGGTACCAAATAGCGCTATCCACTAAGTCCATAGGCTCCTAAATGAGTTAATGGTAGTGTATATCGTAAGGGGCAAACTTTACTCGCTCATATCGTCACAATGCATACTCACAAATTATGCTAAAAAGCATACGTGTACACAATTCATTTACCATGCTAAAAGCATACGTGTACATAATTCATTTACCATGCTAAAAGCATACGTGTACATAATTCATTAACCATGCTAAGAAGCATACATGTACACAATTCACCAAACGTTGCTAGAAAGCAAATTTTCATAACTTTTGTTAACAACATGCTTTTCACCCCAAATACGTAAAAACGTTAAAACGGGGCTGTGAATACTCACCTCGAGTGATTAAAGCGTTCAACAAACGTTAGTGCGTGTACGAGTCCCGGCTCCGAAACTAGAATTGCCCTAAATCATAATATTTAACGTAAGTTCCAAGTCCAACGGTCCATATTTTAATAAATCGTAACGATATCCTATATAATGCCTTTACTACATTTGTTATGTTCAAACTTGATATAAAATAACTTTTTGTTGGTTAAAATTATGATCCAAACATATTGGAATTTAGAATGTTTGTAAAACAACATTTCTGAATAATTCCAAATCTGGCAGATTTGGTCCCATGCAAAGGTGTCACCAAAAGGCTTAGTTCCAAAGAGAGTTAAATCTAAAAAATTTTACCTACTGTAATTTGGGATGTTAGCAACAATCCCACAATTTTTCATAATTTTTGGAAGTGTTCTTCATAATTTAAGAATTTTTAAAAATCAGTAGGCCCCTTTTATTTTCAGAAAAACATGTCAGGGATGTTTGCTTCATAAATAATTCAATTCTCCACCAAATCACGAATTTCAAAAGGGATTTTCTAGAGGACACATATACCAAGCTAATGAGACAAGTTTCATATCATTTGGGTGGTTTTTGAGGGAGATATGGCCTCTTAAAGTCGTGCATGTGCAATCTGCCACAATGGGACAGCCTACACCACTAACTTATTTTCATTGGTTGAAGCCTCAAAAGTCCACCAAATCACATGATTTTGGATTCTTTGGAAAGCTAACTCAGAGAACTTGAGTTTTGAATTAAAAATTGTGCATTTTGGATAATTTGTTCAAGAGATATGCATGCATAAAGATGAATAACTTTTCTGACTAAAAGCTGATGAGTTTCAAAAAGTTTTTAGTTGGTTGAATGGGTTTCCCTTCGAATTTTTGAGTAATTCAAAAGAGATTTTATTCCTAACTCATTAAATTTCAATCTATCAAATTTTTGTAAGAAAATACCTCAGTTTACTATACTTTTGCAACGTTTAAACACACATGCAAAATCAGACAGATTCTATCCAGATTCACAACTCTCTTTTCAACCATCAAACACATAAAATCATAAGTTTTCTTGGGGGTTTCTTGCTATTAACCATAAACTCATATTGTTTAGCAAATATTTTAGTGAAATAACTTTGAATAACAATAAAACACATGCATGCATCATCAAAACAATTTTCTATTCAAAACAAGTATCAAAACATCAAAAACAAGTGATTTTACTCATCAAACTTGTGTTTTTATGGAGAAATCATGGATTTTCACCACTTTCAAATGTTTTAACACATTATCATGGTTAAATCTCTTCCTCAAACATCAAGGATGATGTTCATCCAACAAAGAAGGTTAAAACCTCACAAAAGATGAAGAAAATACCCCAAATGGGTTAAAAATCTAAGTTAAACTATCATGCAATGTACCTTACCTTTGTATGCACTAAGAACACTCTTAAAAACTTGCTTGATTCTTCAAAGAAACTCAGATTTTGGGTGAAATGTGGCTGGATTTTAGAGAGAGTAGAGAGAATTTAGAGAGAGAAAAAGGGTTAGAGAGAGAGAGAGAGAGAGGTTTGAATTATGGATGGTGAAGTGATGGTGATGATGTTTTTGTATAGAAAAGAGAAAAAGAGAGGGTAGGGGGGGGGGGGTGCCGGCCCCTTGGTGGGTCCCACCTCTCCCCAATTTTTTTTTTGAAGAATTAATTAAATACCTACACTGTATTTTCAGACGCGGTATCGGTTTTTTTTCGCGTTTTTGGTAGAAACCGATTTTTCGAGGGAAATTTTTGGATCATTTAAGTTAATTTACTTATTTTTAAATAAAATAACTTAATTTTTCTAAAAATTAACGTTAATTTGGCATTATAGGATTTTCGGACGATTTCGGACCGGTACGGGCTTTTCGGGCAATTTTCGGGACTTTTAGGTTTTAGCCTAAATTTTTCACGCAAACTAACCTAGTTTCATTTAGAAACTTAAATAACTAGCTTTTAACCTACGGAAACGCTACTGAGTGGATCAAACGAGTAGCTAACCTGAAGGTCAAAAACTGACAGTTGTCACATTTGGCTTGGTCGATCTTGGGTGATGGTGATTATCATGGCAACCTCAAGGTGAAAGGTTTTCTTGCTTCGTCGGATAGACTTCTACACCGCATGCTCATTCAAGCGGTAAACGCTCGTTCTTCGAGTGAGGAGAAAGTGACCGTGCAGGATTTGTGGCTTCTTGAGCAACTCTCTACGGATGATAAATATCCGAATGCTCCGTATCTCATCGCCGCTCAACTCGCCAAGGCGAGTGGTTATCGAGAGGGTAGTCGCATAGTTGGTGGCCAGTACGTGACACTCTTGGCCATGCATTTCGGTATCCTAACCGACGCCGCGATCGCTTCGATGACAAACCTCGGGGAGATGGGGTTGATCGACATGGACCAACTCCGAGGTATGGGCGTGGCGAGAGTTGAGCATATGATTGGACGAGACTACAATGCATGGATCCGTAATCCTCAAGCTTATAGGAGTCAGCCGAGAAGTCAACCGAGTCAAGCACCGAGGAGCACGCACGAGATTGGTGGAACGAGTGGGGCGAATGTGGGTCAACAACCGGCGGATTGGACGGCGTAATCGGGTTACCAAGACTTGAGTAACCGACTCTCGGAGATGTCACTTTCTCATGGCCGGCATCAACAGCGTATGGAGTACAACACCATGGAGGCTCTTCACCAAGCCAACTGGCAAAGTGGAGTGATGAACCAGATGGCCTCCCACTTCGGTATTCAACCGAATACCGCTTATGCTCCATCTCCATATTGGCCATACTCCGAGGATGCTCCGCCCGGTTACCCGACTTACGAGGATTGGCAAAACCAACCTCGTGGCCCTTATTGATCTCTCTCTTTTATCTCCGTTATTCGATATGGTTGTTTGAGACAATTTTATTTTTGAACTGCGTGGTTATGTTTGGTTGAACAATTTTTATTTTGCTTGGTTTGCTTAGGATTTTAAGTAGTTTGGTTTGGTTTATTTTCGTTTGTTCGTTTTTACTTTTTCTTTTTCTTTTTGTTGGTAGATACGACGATTTATGATCGAGCACGAATTTTATGCACCACTCTCAGATCAGAACAGATTTCGTCACATAACCCGGGAAGTTTCTCTTTTTCCCAATTACTCCTTAATTGTGTTAATTGTTGCATTGAGGACACTGCAAATATTAAGTGTGGGGAGGGGGTTATGTAGACTTATCTGTTTAAATGGGTTCACTTTTTGCTTATGGATTGTCGTTTTTCAAACCTTTGAAAGCTTTGAGATTTGACCCCAATTTTTTTCGAAATCTGAGATTGTTTTTGAAACTAAGTTGCTTGCATAGGAGAACACTGAATAGGATTAGTTGAGTAAAAGGATGCCTTGGAATACCAATTACCATGAGTGCCTCACCCAATTCCGTTGAGAGATTGAGCCTTAATTGTTATATCTATTTATTTTTGTGAGGAATACCGACTTTGACCCAAGGTAGAACTTGTCATTTGAATGCTTGTCGAGACCACATAAGAGGAGTATTTATCACCATTGCACTGATAGAGGCCTTCGTTTCTAACCCTTTTAGCCTTCGTCAGATAACCTCATCATAAGGTTATCTGATTTGCCTAGCCTTTGATTGAAAAGTGTTCACCTTTTAACACTTTATCCCTTGAAACCATTTTGAGCCTTAGCCTTTTCATTTCTTTACCCACTATACACTTTATCCTTGAGCCTAATTGTTTATCTATCTCTTGGCCGTAACTTAAATTTGAATCTTGAGATGTTTTGATCCAGTTTTTCGTATCTGACAGTTTTTATGGGATTGAGATTTAAAAAGAGCCCAAAAGCAACATAGTTGCTGCTCTGAAAAAAAAAGAGAGAAAAAAGAAAATATTTGAGACTCAGAAAAGAAAAAGAAATATCAAAAAGAGTCGAGAATACAAATGAGAGCTGAAAAGATTGAAAAAGAATTTGTGCCCCAAATAAGCCATAGGCTTAGGCCAATTCTAAAAGAAAGAGAAACACTCATCCCAAAAGTCTCATTGTTTGAAAGTCAGATTGCTTCACTGTTTGGATCATTACTGATTGAGTTTTCAAGTTTTTGTTGCAAAACCCTTAGTCACTTATATATCCTTTATCCTACCCTTAACCCTTAGCCTAACATTACAGCCCTAAAGTCCTCTTGACGGTTGACAACTTCTCAGTGGTGGAGATTAGATTTGGTGACAAGCTTATGCATGCGGGAATTAGTCGAGTATTGGTGTGATCACTTACATATACACTTTTACCCCCGAGAGATACACTTTATATTGTTATGCATATTATGTGAGGATAAAAGGTTGGCCTTGGTATCCGATTGCTTGATGAGTCTTGTTTGTGTATTCGAATATGTGAGTATGCTTTGTTTTCTTTGATGATCTTGGGTGGAGATAATTTTGGAGTTATCTTTCTTATCTTTCAGTCTTTTGATTGAGGACAATCAAAGCTTAAGTGTGGGGATTTTGATAACACCAAAATTATACATGTTTTGGTTGCGCATAATCGTATGACTTTACCCCATTTCTCACCCGTTTATGATCATTTCATGCACTAAAAGAGCTTATTATTGTTTGTGAAGGATTTGGAGGCCGTGGAACGGAAAAGTACGAAAAAAGGCGAGAAAACGTGAAAAATGCACAGAGTCAAACAGAAGCTACTTGGCGATCGCGAAATCCTCCATCTGGCGCCGCCAAGTTCGACTGAAGAGAAGACCAGGGTTTGACCTAAGTGTCTGGCGTCACCAAACCAGCAGCTTGGCGATCGCCAGATGACTCCTGGACGTTTTCCTTTAAATATCAGC
Source organism: Centaurea solstitialis (assembly GCA_030169165.1). NCBI lineage: Eukaryota > Viridiplantae > Streptophyta > Magnoliopsida > Asterales > Asteraceae > Centaurea > Centaurea solstitialis. The sequence goes on along the minus strand of CM058042.1, from coordinate 50,018,035 downwards.
CTCCTCCTTCAGTTCTAAACATGTCCGATACACGAGGGAAGTACAAAGGAACGAGAGTGAGAGTACGAAAGGTGCCGATACGCTGCGGAAGTCGATCTCCGATCATCTATCGTTGTATTGTCGGTATCATGTCGATGTCTACTTTTGTTTATGTTTTTGTTCTCATTATGAGTGAGTAGTTTATTAGTAGTGCTTGTCATGGTCGATGAACCTTTATGGATGATAATTTATGATTAATGTTTACTGGTTTGTTTTGATTAATTGAATGTCTTTTATGGTTCTTTTCTGATTAATGTTGTTGTGGCGATTTGAATTCACTTGGTTGGGTGTATTTGTTAGACCAAAGCAGATAGACTCCGAAAGGATAATCAACCTACCTTAGCCTGACTTGGACCATAAAGTTGTGTTAAGGGGTTACTTGGACCAATAGTGACCAGATAGTAAAAGAGCCATTGCGATATTGATTAGGAAGGGTTTACCAATTCTAGATTATGGACCAAACGATTTAGGATTGGAATTGGGAGGATCGTATCCTAGTTCATAGCCATAAATTGCACATGTTAGGGTGTCCCAGACTTAAACTCCTACAATAGTCAAAACAACCAAACCTTCGACCTATCCATATCATCCGTATTGGGGATTCACTCCACCATGATAAGTACTGCTGTTTTTTTCCTTATTATAATCTTAAATCAACATTTTAATTGTTTTCTTAGTTTTACTTAGTTAATTGTCTTTTTAAGCATTTAAACCTTTTTCATACAAAACCCCCCTTTTAGATTAATTAAACAAATTCAGACTTTAGTCTACGATAACTTGACCATTCCCAGTGGTAGATACGATACCTGGACTTTCCTACACTATATTACTCACGATCAGGTGTGCTTGCATGTATATGTGGTAAGACGGTGGCTAGGCATTAGAGGTTAAAACTTGTTACGCTTTTTATATACGATAATTACCGCATCAAGTGTCTTATAACATTGGATGTGAAATCACTGGTTTGTCAACTTCTGCACATAATTACTAACAGACTCCCACTTGTGCAAGTTGGCAATACCGTTTTGATTACACGGACCTAAGGAGGCCCCTAGACAGGCACTTAGGCTAACCAGGTTACAAGAACTCTTATACCCAGATAGGTGATAATACATTTCCCACAAGGAAATATTATTTATGAAACTACTGTCCATAAAACGGGTATATCTTGGCTTATCCCTTTGCATCACGATATTTCATCTTTGAGTATGAGCTTGGAATCAGTCAACTCTTAAATACTCAAGATTATGTTTCTTTACTATCCGACCTCTACTGATAGGTAAACGACAAAGAACTAATTAGTTCGTTTGGGCATGGCCATGCACTTCATCAGTATATTCAGTCAGTCAAGGGGCATAGAAATATCTCTCTTCTGAGAAGAGGTGCAAATCCCATCTTGCATATCTGCATTTAACACCACGTCTTCCGCTGAATCTAGTCACGTCCTTTATAGCCACCCTGTTACGACGTAGCGGTTGAACGCACTAAGTATCCAGCAGTCCTCATGATATCAAACCAGATACCTCAGGTGCTAGGGACAACCACTGTGAGATTTACTTATGATGATTTCCAAGAAGTAATCTCAACCGCGGATCACGTCCAATATTCGCTACTCTGTCGAATATCTGTGCAACTTTTGGTCAACAACACTTGTAGCTGTTATTGAACGACTGATCATAACTACCCAAAAGTCCACAATGACTTCAACTCCCTATCAAGTTCCCACAATGATAAGTTATCACGGACAAGTTTTGAATGAAAAACTGGAAACTAATTTCCTTCCTGGATAATAAAACATGCAAAATATAAAAGCGATAAAGAAACTAATTTTGTATAGTCCATATTACACTCTGTAACAATAACAAAATTAATATTTCTTAATTACTTTTATGGTGTCTATTTAACGTTTGTTAAATACCGGTCTAAAATAAAGTATCACCTTTCTTTAGTTTAGACTCTTTGATTAATGTTTGCCAAATTAATCAAAATAACAACAAAAAACAATTCAAGTTTGTATCTTTTGATACAATCTACTTGATTGTGCTAATCCTTGTTTTGCAAACACTTTAAACAAGATTAGACTTCTTCACTTACCATATTCCCTTAACTTGGAGACCTGGAAAAACTCCTAGTTACCCTGAACATGTAAGGCTAAACTGCAACTTTTCTTAGTTGCTGTGTAGATAAGTGATTTCTTCCTGAAATCTGATAAGATATTCATTTTACCAAGCTGGTAAGTTTCACTGGTTTTATCCTACCTTTAAATATTCCAACATAACTTAATTATTGATTTTCTTAAAATTTGTTTCAAAGACTTTGAAACTATTCTTTTACCTTTTTTTGACTGAAAGATACATCTCATAAATTCACATCCTACCTGGAATATGAATTCCTAGATATATTTAATCAATAATTATATCATCTATTCTTTATCTCAAACTAGATAGAGAATTAACTGGGCTCCCACTGACTTATATGAAAACCAACTGTCACTCAAAATTTAACTATTGATTTAGTCAAGAACTTTGATTAATCAATTCTATTTTAAGTAACACACTTGAGAATTTTATCATTTATAAAACCTTTAACTGGATTTTAAATCCCTAACTCCAAAACTTGGAATCCTTCTTAGTTTTATAAATACTGATCCTAAATTCTCTTTAGAACATTTGAGTATTTGATTATAAGATGCTTTCACAATCTTTTACTCATAAATGTCTTATTTCAAAAACACATTCTCATAGTACTTTGTGTTTTTGACAGTTTTCATATGGAATTACTTTAATTTAAAACTATTAAAGTAACTTTCTCAGTGTGATGGGTAATATCTAGAATCTTTTATTAAATCAATCAGATTCAAAATATCATGCACAACAGATATTTCAATGTCAAGACAATAACTTTTAAAACCATAGACTGTAAATTTAAAATTATAACCATCCAAAAGTAACTGTTTTAAAACATAAGTCTAAAATAAAAATGTCTTGACAAGAATTGAAATAAACTGGTACTTAAGATCCTCAGCAACTCCTGGGCACTTCACTTCTGACCACCTGCAATAGTCATTTGCTCTAGGTATCAGTAAACTAGTGACAGTTTTTAAAGCAGTCATAAATATCTGAGGTTTATATACCTGCTTCATGACGCTTTGGGCAATTTTGCCTCCAGTGACCGACTTCATTACATGTGAAGCAGCGATTCTCGGTCCTAGCTTTGTTAGGCTTAACTTTCTTGCCCTTGCCCTTGCCTTTACCATTCTCACGAACCTTGGGTGCATTTTGGACGGTCTGAACTGGACCTTTTCCTTTACTGATGCCTCCGTGCCCATGCTTCTTTTTCACCCCTCCATCTCTCACTATGAGTACGTCCTTGATCTTGTTCTTGGTCCCCATATTCAACTCAGCAGTCTTTAGCATGGAGTGCAATTCAGCTATTGTCTTCTCCATGTTATTCATATTATAGTTGATCACAAAGGGCTTGTAATCATCTGACAGTGAGTTGAGAATCGTATCCGTTGCTAACTGCAATGGAACTGGGTGACCGAGCCTTTCCAGGTGATCCATGTGCCATTTCATTTTCATGACGTGGTCACTTACTGAGGTCCCCTTTGATCATCTTGCACTCGTTGAATGCCTTAGTGGCATCATAACGTTCTGTGCGTGCTTGCGTTTGGAAGATATCCCTCAACTGGCGGATCATGTCATAAGCATTCGTATTTATGAGCCCCATTTGCAGATCTGGGCTCATAGTTGCAAGCATAAGACAACCAACATCCAGCAAATCATCGGAATGCTTCTTATGAGCGTTCCTGACAGCAGCCGATGCATTTGCTGGAGGGGCCTCTCCCAGAGGCTCTTCCAAGACGTACCATTTCCTTTCATGTCTGAGCACAATCATCAGATTGCGCTCCCAATCAAGGAAATTGGGACCAGTGAGCTTATCTTTCTCGAGGATGGAGCGGAGAGAAAGATTGTTTGTGTTGGTTACTGTGTTTGCCATCTACACATTTAAAAAATTGGTTTTAACAACTGTAAATAGACTAATTCCAATAAATATCAATAAACCCTTAAATGATCAATTTATTGGACTAGGATCCTTCATTTCATACGCCCTGATGTGCGTAATGTTCTTGCTCCACTAGGTCGTATTATTTCGGTAGGTAAGGACTTTTACCAATCATATCTAACTGATATGATTCCTAGATCTTTTCGGGACAACTATCTGTACATGTTTCAGTCCCTCTAAGTGCATTTTGGCCCGATACCACCCGATAAACTTATCAGAACCAAAATAGATCTCACCATTTTGGGACTTGGACACTTTACTCTGGCCGGTACCACCCGGAAATAATGCGCAGAGTCATGTAATCCCCTCCCAGCTTCGGTTTGAACACGGACGTCCAAGGTGTACTCACTTCCAACGCCCGTGTACCTTACGCCGGAGGTGCCCCAAAGTGGGTTGCACTACTGATCTATGATTTTTCGTGGTTTTGATTTAATTTTTGAAAAACCTTTTGAAATCCAGTGTTTTGAAAAAACTATGATTGTTTGAAAGGTAACTTGTGTTTTAAACTAACTGTTTTAAACACACACCTCTTTTAAAACTAACTGTTTTAAGATTACATGCTAATTCAAAACTAACTTTTTTGATAGCACACTAGTTGGTTAAAACTTACTGTTTTTGTCAACTTAGGAAAACAATCATTTTTTATATATAAGGTTTTTAAATAAAACTACCGTTTAAAAAGGTTTTGAAAAATTGGCAATCTTAAAATTAAAAAACCTAATTTTCTCTTGTGATATTATTTAGTTTTAAAACTCTCTCTTTTTTAAAACAACATGCATATTAATATCACAACCACGCAGTTTAATAAAGCAACAACCACGCAGTTAAAACGAATTATAGTTTTGCCAACTGTATTCCTAAGGACCATTTAATGACCTATCACTGTAGCACTCTTATTTCTTTGCGAACCTCCCACTGGCTTTGGCATCTCTGTTCGGACTCCGGAACGAATACTCTATCCTTCTCGCGTGCTCCCACTGGCCTCGGCACCCTCGATGGAAATCCCTGTTGGGTGCAAAATCGGATTGTATCCGAGATCACAAGTTGGTGTTCAAAGTGAAGACAAAGGCAAAGTCAAAGTGGACAACAAAGTCAAAGTTTACTTTTATTGTTTTAGTCCTTTGTAATAGTTTTCCTTTATTAGGGTAGATTTTGTAATTGTTGTAAAGTGTAAGGGTTTGAGTGTTTGGGTATAAATACCCTTTGTGAAGTCATTTTCAAGTGTAACATGCATGTACGTATCATTGTGAAAGTGAGTGAATTGAGAGAGTTGTTCTTAAGTGTGTGTGTTCTTGGTGTATTGAGTGTGTGTAAACTTTTCATCCAAGAATCAATGACATATGGCTTCTCAATTCATTCTCTAGTTGTTGCATGTTGATTAGAATTTGAATCTGGAACAACAAGTGGTATCAGAGCTGGAAATTCGTTGAAATTGGTATGATTTCTTGAGCTTTTTGTGTTTATTTTCGAAAATGGAGGTTTGAGTTTTGATGTTCTTCATTTGATCATGATTTGGATATGAATTTGATTGTTTGTTGGTAAAATGATGTTTTTACTGTGTTAGGAAGTGATTTAGAGTCAAAATTTGGTGATTTGAGCAGTAATTTTTGAGTTTTTTTACCTTCTGCTCGGTTTTTCCTCGTTTTTTCCGAATTGTGTTCATATATTCCGAATCGGAATATTCATAAATTCCGAATCGGAATATACAAATTTTCCGAATCGGAATTTTGAAGTTTTCCGAATCGGAAAATTTTTGGATTCGGAAATCTTGTTCGAAAGTAGTTATACTCATTTTCCGACTTGGTATTAATCAAACTCCGATTCGGAAAACATCATTTTTCGATTCGGAATTTGACCAAATACCAACTCGAAATTTTTCTCGGAACTCTATCAATTTTGTTTTTCCGATTCGGAAAATTGAAAAATCCGAATCGGAATATAGTGTTTTCCGAATCGGAATAGTTTAAGCAAAAAAAAAGGTCATTTTTTCGGGCACTTTTTCACGTTAACTTTCTTAGACTTCTTATCTGATTTTACGGTGGAAAACTTCAGTCATTTTTAAGGTCATTTTTTCCCGAAAAATGCCGGTTTTTCCGAGATTTTGGTGATTTCCGAGAGGTTGTATTTTTGGACTAAGATTTCAATTTCGCGGTCAAAATCAACTTTCAAATTTTTGAAAAATATTTTTTCTCGGGATTTCACTATTCACCGGTTGACTTTTAGGTTGACTTTTTGACTTTTGTAACTAACCTTGTCTTTGATCAAAAGAAGTGTTCAGATTAGTTACAGATCATCAGATTTGCATACCTCCAGAAGTTTAGAAGAAATCTACCAGTTTCAGTGAATTATCGATCATTTTCAAGTTCTATTTTCATATTACTCAAGATGACAGAGCTAGTTGACTATCATACATTATGGAAGAATTATATGACGTACAGTCAGCGTGTCTTTGAGCTAAACCAGGAAAATATAACGTTGAGTTCTGACAAATCTTTGTTAGAAATGAAGATTGTGGATTTAGAGAAGTTAATACAGATTGAAAAAGGGCAAGAATCAGAGAATTCAAAGTTGTCAAATCAGATAACTGAGCTTCAGCAACGTTTATCCATTTTGAATGCTGAAAAAGCTGAACTTATTCTTAAAGTTACTAATCTTGAAGAAGATAAGAAAGTCTTTGAAAACAAACTTATATCTTCTCATTCGAGAGTGATAGAACTTTCAAATCAAGTAAATGATTTTGAGAAAATCGTGATCATCGAGAGAAGTAACTTTGAGAAAGAAAGACAAGCTTTTGAAGCAAAGATTAACGAACTTTCTTTGAAGACATCAGTTTTTGATAGACCAAAAGACAACGAGATTTTCAAAGAGTTTTCTGAATCCAATTGTTATGTTAACTGTTGTTATGATGATGATGATTCTAACTCTTATGATGGAATTAATGTTTTTGATTCTCTTGATTCTTGTACCAACAAGAAATATGATGTGGATTGTGAGTTGGTGAATTTTGAAAAGATGTTACAGTTTGAGAGATTGGTTTTTGAAAAAAAGAGAGAGATTTTTGAGAAAGAGTGAAAATCGTTTGAATTGAAAAGTGAGAAACTTTCAAAGAAGATTTCTGATTTGGAGAAACAGATTGTGAGTGAAAGAAAAGATTTTGAGAAAAAGAAGAGTATCTTTCAAAGCAAGAAAAAGGAATTGAAGAAAAAGTCTCTTCGTGTTAAAAGAGATAGATATGTTGAGTTTGATTTTGAGGAAGAGAGTAAAGGTTTTGAAAAAGAAAGAAAAGCTTTTGAAGAAAAGAGTGTTCTGTTTAGGAAGAAAATTGCTAATTTAGAAGTGCAACTTTCGGATGAAAGAAGTGCTTTTAAAAGAAAATAACACCTTTTAAAGTGTGAGATAAAAGGTTTTGAGCAACTGATTGCTGAACTTAAGAACAAAACCTTTGAGAAAAGTGATTTTGAAGAGGAAAAGAGAGTTTTTGAGATGGAAATAAGGAAGCTTACAAGAAACTTATCTGAATTGTCTTCCGATATCATGAAAGAACAGATTATGAGTTCTAATCTGAAAAAGAAACTTGATGAAACAGTTGAAGAAAATAATATTTTATCTGCAATGGTGAAAGATCTTGAAGATATTGTTTTTAAAGTTAATTTGAATGAACCAAAGAGTCCTGATGTTATAGTACAATCACCATGGGTTGATTATGCTGATTCTGTGTGTTCATTCAAAACTGCTCCAAGTTCTCTTCATGCAGATGTTTCTTCAACAAAAAGTTTTACACCAACTAATCAGATTCGTCCTTCTAATCTTTTCTATGATCATCATATTGATGGTTCAGGTAAAAATCATTTCAAGAAAGGTAAGTTTGTTTGGAGAGTTAAAGGGTCTACACCAAAGTTAGATAAACCAAAGTTATTTGTTCCCAAACAAAATGTTCAAAAGAAAAATGTTTTTAAAGCTCACTCTTTTGTTAAATCTGATCCAATTTATTCTGTAAATCATATGATCAGATTATCTCAAAAGAAAATATGTTGTTCTTACTGTGGAACAAATAAGTTTGTTCGAAAACAAAAGTCAGAAAGTTGGTATGGTACTTATAGTATTCCAAATTATAAACCAACTTCTTTTAACAAAAGAGGATCCACTTTCAAGTGGATACCAAAATCTGTATGATTTTGTTTTTGCAGGTCCCCATATCTTTAATGCATTATTCAAGGGGGAGTTTCTGCAAGCATGTGGTTTCTAAACATTCAGTTTAGGACCCGATCCTCAATGTGCAATTGGCTTCTAAACAGATCAGTTTAGGACCCGATCTTCATTGTGCAAGTGGCTCTTGAATAAATTAGTTCAAGACCCGGTCTTCAATGGTTCTCAAGGTATTATTCTTACTTTGAGGGAGAATTTTAAGTAAATGTTTGATTATCCATTTGAGGGGGAGTACATAAAAGAGATATTATTTTTAGGGGGAGTGTTCACATATCTTTAATGCTTACATATTTGAAAGATGAACAACTTTCAGGTATGAAAAACTGTTTTTTAAATGTTCAAACTCACTTCTCGATTTTCAAATGATTTTTCGAATTAGAAGTGTGATTTTACATGTTTTCATATCATGATGAGTTGACGGATATTTTCTAACCGTGTGTTTCCAAAGATTAATACTTGCGTATTATCTTTTCATATACTTTTCAAGTATTCATACACACCGGTTTAGCTTCTTTTGACTTAGTTATTACCACGTCTCTATATGACCATATTTTTCGGTTGTAATACACTCGCTTGATATTTCCTTATTGTACTTGATTGTTTCTTTGATTAGATACGTTCTTCAATGTTATATCTATATCTCGTTCGTATAGATAATATCATTTTTTTGTGCGAACCACAGTTTTTCAAGAACATATCTAACCACATATAATGAATCAGTTTTCTCAAACAAGTTTATATCATTCATGTTCTTCATTTCATATACTTGTTTGGAGAAATTTTTATGCTCCAATTTTGTTCATATATATATTTGTTCGAGCATGCTTCATATTGGCTCATTGATTCGCCCGATAAATCATTGTACTTTCATGTTTAGGAAATTTATTTCACGGGATGTGTGAGCTTAATAGAACTTCTATGGATTTCCAGAACCGGCAATCCTACCCAAGAAGTTATCCTTGAGAAATGAGTGAGGGGTCTACATCAAAGAGTGGGGGAGATAACTCAGGTGGTCGAGTTATTCTCATAGTGATTGAGCGGAAAAATGTTATATGAGAGATTGGTTAGAAGTGAGGATGCTTAAAAGAATTGGAGGGTGTGAGAACAGAGTTAAAAGAAATATAAAACTCTGCACCAACCTTTTCTAAGCCGGGCAACCACATAATCTATTGGTTCACATTCTTTGGTGACCGATATTGAAATAAGGCAAAGCCCAATGCCGACTCTTGTTTTACCCCACTAGCTACTCATTTCCTTCTTAACAAGGAGATGTTTCATTTCATCACGGGGACGCAGCACATAATCTATCAGGTTTTCATTTGGAAAAGCGATATTGAAACAGAAGGAAGCTGCCCTGCCTTCGTACTTCATTTCTACACATCGAGTCGTGAAATGTTTTCACATTTTGAGCCTTATGAAAGCACTTGATGCTATTTTCTTTCATCACAAATACACACAAGGAATTTGTTTCTTTGTCGGAACGTTCATAGTGATACTTTTTGTATTTGCGATGATTGAACGGAAGCCCTGGGGAGTGATCATCACTAAAGCTCTTTATATACTGCATTTGTTGTACTGAGTTGCTTTGTGCTTCTCACAGGCATTCCAACTGATTCATTAGTTGTTTCAGGATTTTCCCACTTAAATCTGAATTTGAAAAGATTCGGATTACTATATGGAATTGACGGTTTTTCTTTGGAGTAAAAAGGGAATTCTGGAGTAACAAGGTGGAGATGGTTATGTGAGATTGTTTTTTGATTTCCTTGGTGGTTTGTTCATATGTCTGTATCTTTATGCGACGAGTTATCTGATCATACATTTCTATAGTTTTGATGATTATTTCATATTTCATCAAAAAGGGGGAGATGGTTTAGAAATGTAAAGTTGAGAAATGTTTTTGAAGATACTTTGGGGAGATGGTTCCGAAATGTCAAATCAAATAGAGGATTACGAGATATGACTAGAGATGTTTGCGTGAGATGTTTGAAGTTTGGTGATTGTTTGAAGATATCTTGATTCGTTAAAGCTTCGTGTTCAAAGTTTGTTAAAGCTTCATGAAGATTTGGATGATTCGTGAAGATTATTATGGAAGCTTATCGTTCAAGGAAGCTTATCGTTGATGCTTAAAGTGTTGATGCTTTCTTGAAGACGTTTGCCTAATTCTTTTTGTGATCTCGAATCCAAAGGGGGAGATTGTTGGGTGCAAAATCGGATTGTATCCGAGATCACAAGTTGGTGTTCAAAGTGAAGACAAAGGTAAAGTCAAAGTGGACAACAAAGTCAAAGTTTACTTTTATTGTTTTAGTCCTTTGTAATAGTTTTCCTTTATTAGGGTAGATTTTGTAATTGTTGTAAAGTGTAAGGGTTTGAGTGTTTGGGTATAAATACCCTTTGTGAAGTCATTTTCAAGTGTAACATGCATGTACGTATCATTGTGAAAGTGAGTGAATTGAGAGAGTTGTTCTTAAGTGTGTGTGTTCTTGGTGTATTGAGTGTGTGTAAACTTTTCATCCAAGAATCAATGACATATGGCTTCTCAATTCATTCTCTAGTTGTTGCATGTTGATTAGAACTTGAATCTGGAACAACAATCCTGAATAAAATAACTATCCTAAGGTCATTATTACAAAAAAGGTTGTAAATGGCACGCAGGCTTCCCCGCAAACAAGTCAAGGGTCTAAGTTGGCAAACGCTATAATGTAACATATATATATATACAGATACAAGTATATATAACTACCACGCATTTATATATGGCATATAATCAAGCAACATATAGTAAATCGTAAAACAAAACTAGATCCGTTAAAATTATCTTATTTCACTTTTCGTAAAAACTTGGTTTTAACTTTTCATAAAACTACCTGTTTTATAAATCCAAAAATTATTATTTTTTATATAAAAATTTTATAAACGATAAACTTATTTTATAAAACGAGAAACCAATTTTATAAAATATTCATCAAACCGAATATTCTAAACCAACTGGTTTGAATATTAGAACAGTGGCCCATGAACTGCGTTGTGGTTTGACCAACTGGTCAAATCACGACACAAGACCTATTTGACCAATCGGGTCAAGATACCGGTTTGACAACACAGATAATAAAAATTCCCAAATAAAAATTATTTAAACAAAAATTAATTTTGGATAAAAAAGCTTAAAACCAAACAAACCCTTTTGGGCCATGACTTGGTCCAAAATATACTGGGCTTTGGGCCTGACAACTAAACTTGGCCTGGACGAAAAACCCTAGAGGGATGGCTCGACAGCCTTGCTCGCGCCGCGAAGGCACGGCTCGCGCCGCAAAGGGTGAGGGCGGTTCGCGCCGCGAAAGCCTTATCAGGGCCTTACTCGTGCCGCGAAGACCTCTCCCATTGCTCCCATTGCCACCGATCGCCGCTGACGACGATAGCATGAGCGAAGCCACCGCCGCCAGCGTCGATTCTAACCAAGCGCTGCCACCACCACGCTGGTGGTGCAGCCACTGTTGATCCGCAATCCGGCCACAGCCGGGTGCGGTTTGGTTACCAAGCTAGCTCCGCCGACCATTGCCACGGTTGTGGTGTGGAACGGCTGGCCACCACCGATGCCGTACATCGCCTTCGATCACCACCAATCTGGTGGTGATCCGTGCATGGTTGGCGATCGGAAACAATCAACGCCGTCACCACCAATACGGTGGTTTTGGCCACCGCCGAGTGCGGCTTTGGTCCGCCGGGAGTGGCGCTCGGCCACCGTCACGAATGGTGGTGCAGCCACTGTTCGCCCAACGCAAACACCGCCACCACCAATAGCCGGCGACAACGATTCCGACGACAGCTATCGGCTGCCGCCGATTGTCGTTTGATTGGTGGTCGAAACCACCATCATCCGCCGCCACCACTCATCGCTGATAACCACCACCCACAGGTGGTGATCGGCCAACAACCGCCGCTCTCACCGCCATCGACCAGCAACAGCGGTGACGCTTGTCACCACCATCGTCGGCCGCCACGGCTTGCTTGGTTGATCGACTAGAACCACCGCCATCCACCACCGCTGGCGTGCGTTTTTGAAACCGCCGGCCACCACCAAACTGGTGGTTTGGCCGTGGTCATCGCAACTGTTGGATGCAAAATCGAGTTGTATCCGAGATCACAAGTTGGTGCTCAAAGTGAAGACAAAGGCAAAGTCAAAGTGGTCTACAAAGTCAAAGTTTGCTTTTATTGTTTACTTGCTTTATATGTTAGTTTGTAATAGTTTTGTATTCTTAGGGTAGAATGTGTATTTGTTAAATAGTGTGAGGGTTGTAAGTGTTTGGGTATAAATACCCATTGTGATGTCATTTACAAGTGTGACATGCATATGTGTGCTTCAAACGTATAGTGAGAGTGAATTAGTTAGTTGAGAGCTTAAGTGTGTGTATTCTTGGTGTATTAGTGTGTGTAATCAATTCATCCAAGAATCAATGACATATGGCTTTCCAATTCATTCTCTACTTGGTGCATGTTGATTAGAACTTGAATCTGGAACAACAGCAACCCCTGCCACCACCTTGCTGGTGGTGCAGCCATGATGGTTTGGCCACCATTCGCCGTCGATTACCACCATCTGGTGGTGATCGACAATCCCTTGCCTTCGCTAGGTAGTCTTCGGCCACATCCGAGTGGGATTTTGGCCACCGTCATGAACACCGCCATCCACCACCGATCAAAGCCGCCACCACAAACGGTGGTGCAGCCGTGATCGTGATTTGGTCCGACCACCGGTCGCGACCATAGCCGCCGCTACCAGCCGCCACCACTATCGGTGGTGCAACCGTGATTTGGTCCGACCTTCGGCCACCACCGATCTGGTGGTCCGGCCATGGAGGTTTATGCTCGGTGGTAAACGGCCACCAAGCGATCGGTTCAAGTTTGAGTTTTCGTACGATAAACAAAGTTTTAAATAAAAATCAAATTTTTGTAAACACTTTAAAAATTTGATACACAAGAAACAACTTAATTTTAACTGATCATACAATCTGATAAAAAACTAAACGATTAAAGCATGGCTCTGATACCACCGTTGAGGTTTTTGAGGATCCCTCGTATCGATCTGACACGAGAGTTACTGTGAATCTCAAACCTTACTGGAAGAGATACACGGTAAAAGCCTAATAGTCAAACTGGCCCAAAGGTTTAAACCTTATCAAACCTAGCCGGTTTGATTATCGCGGAAGCTTAAGAATTAAAACCCGAAACATTCTAATGATCTTAATCGTTTTAGTTATTTAATCTAGCAGTTTAATAATTCAAGATTGTTACGTGGATTGCTTGAGCTTAATCCACCCATGAACGATCAGACAAATCGCCTTCTAGTTGGCTGAAATCCCGAGATCCCGAAACAATCTGTTTTGCGAGACGTCAACCGAAAAACCCGAACTCCGTGGGGTTGTGTTTTTGGCGCCGGTTTTTGTGAGAGGAGAGAGAGATTTTTCTTGGTTTGAATGATTAATGAATGAAAAGTGATTTAACTCGTAAACCTTAAGCCTTTATTTATAAGGTAAGGTTTCCTAGTTATGATCCAACTCTATAATTATCTTTGGTAATTATCTTTTCTTTCTCCCAAAGAAAAAGATATTTATCTAACTAGATAATTACTTATTAATTAATATTACTATTATATATTTATTTATCTTGATAAATACATAATTTATTAAATAATAAACTTATATATATTTATTTATCTATTAAATATATATAATCCATTTCAAACCTTCACCCTTGGGTTTTCTTACATAAAATACCCAACTGGTTTATAATTAACTATTATAAACACAATCTCTCCAAACTGGGATTTATCTTATTTGATTTACAGATCCTCACAGGTGTGACTCTCAAGTGTCTTATAACATTGGATGTGAAATCACTGGTTTGTCAACTTCTGCACATAATTACTAACACCATAGTCACTCAATTTACTACCGACCTTGTCGCAAATAGAAGAAATAAGGGAGTCGTAGTGTCCATCGAATGGAAAGATGGTAATAAAGAAAGTAGAGCAACAGTCAGAAGAGACAACTCAAGGTCATTCAGATAAAAGTCGAAAAGTAGTCAGAAATTTTGGAGTAAAGACCCATGAGTCAAGACAGTATATGGACCCTCATCCAAAATGTACTAGCTACAACTGCAATCACCTAAGAGCTTGTATTTTTGGTACCAAGGACAACCTAGTGGGTTACACTACTCGATACTATAGAAAGGAAAGGAAGGTCAGAAGGACGGGAAAGGGTGCTAAGGGTACGAAACCCCAAACCACTTTAGTGATAGGTGTCCCATGTTAAATAGAGGCTCGATCATCACCAAGAGGAGGAACAAAGAAATGTAAGCCAATCAAGGAAATTAAGGGTGTGAAGCTTAAGGAAGGGCATTCGCGCTTGGAGCTAAAGAGGCACACCAAGAACTAATTTAGTGACATGCATGAAAATGCGAAGCCATTTGCGGAAGGAATGCGTTGCATATTTAGCACACATTGTGGATAAGGAGATAAAAGAAAAGCGAATTCAAGATCTCCCAGTTGTACGAGATTTTCCTGAAGTATTCTCGGAAGAGTTACTCGGACTACCCCTGCATAGACAAGTGGAGTTCCACATTGATCTAGTACCAGGAGCCGCCCTCGTAGCAAAGTCACCGTATCGTCTGGCGCCATCAGAAATGCAGGAACTATCAAATCAGTTTCAAGAGTTACTTGATAAGGGATTCATCCGGCCCAGCTCTTCACCCTAGGGAGCCCCGGTCTTGTTCGTCAAAAAGAAGGACAGATCCTTTAGGATGTGTATAGATTATAGGGGGCTGAACAAGATCACGATCAAGAATCGTTATCCTCTACCTCGCATAGATGACCTGTTCGACCAGTTGCAAGGAGCTACTTACTTTTCCAAGATTGATCTTCGATTAGGATACCATCAGATGAGAGTGCGAGAAGAAGATATCGCCAAGACAGCATTCAGAACTCGTTATGGTCATTATGAGTTCTTGGACATGCCATTTGGTTTAACAAACGCTCCAGCAGTATTCATGGATCTGATGAACAGGGTATGTCGACCATACCTGGATAAATTCGTGATTGTTTTCATAGACGACATCTTGATTTACTCATGAAGCAAGGAGGAGCATAAACAACATTTGAAATTGATACTAGAGTTGCTCAAAACCGAGAAACTCTATGCAAAATTCTCCAAATGTGAGTTTTGGATCCGAGAAGTACATTTTCTTGGCCATGTAGTGAACAAGGAAGGAATCCATGTCAACCCAGCAAAGATTGAGGCCATAAAGCAATGGGAAGCTCCGAAGACACCAACAGAAATTCGACAATTTCTTGGTTTGGCAGGCTATTATCGGCGATTCATCGCTAATTTCTCCAAGATCGCGCAACCTTTGACAACGTTAACGCAGAAGGATAAGAAGTTTATTTGGGGAGAAAAACAGGAGGAAGCGTTTCAGCTACTTAAGCATAAGTTGTGCAACACACCAATATTGGCATTACCCGAAGGAACGGATAACTTCGTGGTGTACTGCGATGCTTCGCATCAGGGCCTAGGA
The DNA here is from genome assembly GCA_030169165.1 of Centaurea solstitialis. Classification (NCBI taxonomy): domain Eukaryota; kingdom Viridiplantae; phylum Streptophyta; class Magnoliopsida; order Asterales; family Asteraceae; genus Centaurea; species Centaurea solstitialis. Next base: position 50,002,159 of record CM058042.1, on the reverse strand, counting down.
TGCGTTTTAATGCAAAATGAGAAGGTCATCGTTTATGCGTCTAGGCAGTTAAAGATTCATGAGAAAAATTACACCACTCATGATCTAGAACTTGGAGCCATGGTGTTTGCACTAAAGATCTGGAGGCATTACCTTTATGGTACAAAGTACACAATCTTTACGGATCACAAGAGCCTTCAGCACATCCTCGACCAGAAAATGTTGAACATGAGGCAGAGAAGATGGGTCGAGTTACTCAACGACTACGATTGTGAGATAAAGTATCATCCGGGAAAGGCGAATGTAGTGGCTGATGCTTTGAGTAGGAAGGAAAGGGTGAAGCCTTCAAGAGCACGAGCTATGGGAATGCTTGTTCAAACAAGTTTGAAGAGCCAAATACTTGAAGCTCAAGAAGAAGCATTGAAGGCAGAAAACCTGAAGAAGGAGACTCTACACCAGTTAGAAAAAGATTTTGAGGTGAAATCAGACGGAGTACGTTATTTTAAGGACAGGGTATGGATACCAAAGGCTGACCAGTTAAGATCAGTGATCATGGATGAAGCTCATCAAACGAAGTACTCGGTACACCCAGGAGCTGACAAGATGTATAAAGGATTAAAGGAGCATTACTGGTGTCCTGGAATGAAAAAGGATATAGCTATGTATGTGGGCAAATGCATGACTTGTGCAAGAGTCAAGGCAGAACACCAGAAACCATCTGGACTCTTGCAACAGCCAGAAATCTAAGAATGGAAATGGGAGCAGATATCAATGGATTTTGTGACCAAATTACCCAAGACCAAGAAGGGTCATGACTCAATATGGGTAATTGTGGACCGACTCACGAAATCTGCGCACTTTTTACCGATTCGAGAGAATTATAGCCTTGACCGGCTTGCGCAACTATATGTCAAGGAAATAGTTATGCGTCATGGAGTACCGATTTCAATCATCTCTGATAGAGATAGCCATTTCACTTCACGATTTTGGCAGTCACTGCAGACGGCAATGGGTACCAGAATTGATTTGAGCACTGCTTACCATCCTCAAACTGACGGACAAACAAAGAGAACCATACAAACATTAGAGGATATGCTGCGTGCTTGTGTGTTGGAATTTGGAGGTAGCTGGGACGATTACTTACCTCTGATTGAATTATCCTACAACAACAGCTACCACACCAGCATCCAGTGCGCGCCATACGAAGCCTTGTACGGACGCAAGTGCAGATCACCGCTTAATTGGTTGGAAGTGGGAGAAAGCCAATTAATCAGGCCAGACATCGTTCAGGAAATGACTGACAAGATCAAGATGATCCAAGAAAAGCTTAAGGCGGCCAGAGATCGTCAGAAAAGTTATGATGATAATCGCAGAAAACCGCTAGAATTTCAGGTGGGTGATAGAGTAATGCTGAAAGTATCACCATGGAAGGGGTTGTTTCGTTTTTGGAAAACTGGAAAACTGAGTCCCCGATTCATTGGACCGTTCGAGATTATGGAAAGAATCGGACCAGTCGCCTATAGGTTAGACCTACCTCTGGAGCTCAACGCTATACATGATACCTTCCACGTGTCCAACCTAAAGAAATGCCTATCAGAAGAGACAGTGGTCCTATCATTAGAGGGAGTCCAAATCAACGAACAGCTGCACATCGTGGAGGAGCCGATCGAAATTCTTGATCGAGAAATCAAACAGTTAAGGCGTAGTAAAATACCAATTGTCAAGGTCCACTGGAACTCAAAGCATGGTCCAGAGTTTACCTAGGAGCGGGAAGCCTTTATGAAGAGCAAGTACCCCCACTTATTTACGGAAGAGTCCCCGGCAAGTGGTAAATAGTAAATTTCGGGACAAAATTTCTTTCAACAGGGGGTAAATGTGACAACCGTCAATTTTTAGGTATAAGGTTAGCAGTCGATCATCACTATTAGTATAAGTTTAGTGAATTTCTTTTTTAAGATAACTAATTAGGAAGACTTAGGTGTAATCATGCGAAATTTTTTGGAGATAACTTAGAAATCCCGAAAATCTCCCGGAAAAGCCCGTTTTAGTCCGTAATCGCCCAAAAATCTTATATAATGCCGGACCGACTCAATTAAAGTTTATATTTTATAAATTACTATGTCATAAATTATTTGAGTAAAAACATTTCAAAAATAGGTCATAAACTGAACAAAATCACTTCTATCAGAAAAATCTTTGCATACCGTTAAACCGTTGCATTTTAAACTAGATGGGCTTGCATTTTTGTATAAAAAACAATTGTGATGGAGTGGGGGCCCATAAGATGGCTGGCCACCTCCACTACACACCATATAAAAACCTCATTTTTCATTATTTGATTTCATTTGCAAGTTTTTCAAAAGAAAAATCCATCCATTTCCCTTATCTTTCTCTCTACTCTTCCACCTTCAAAACCTCATTCTAAATTCCAGAAATTCAGCCCCAACATCATCTATTTTAGAAGATAATAACTAATGATTCAAATGTTTCATCTTGTTCATCAAAAGGGTAAGAGTTCATCCTTGCATTTTAGTTGCATTTTAAGCACTATTGTGCTTCTTTTTAGCAAGTTTTTCATGTTTATTTGTGGTTCAAGGTTAAAAATGTTTTCCTGGTGTTCTAGAGGGGAGGATGAAAGCCTTGGATAACCGAAATATCCATATCTAGGCTAAATCCCATGAGCTTTCAATATGAACTCAAGAATAAGGGTGAAAAACCCCCAAATTTTGTAGTTATATTCACATGTGAATCTGAGTTTTGGAAGCTTTGCATGCATAATCTAACTCAAGTGTTTGTTGTATTTCTATATTATTCATGATATTTAATGTGGGATTGTAGGGTAGTATCAAAGAAATCACCAATTTTAAAGATTTATATGTTTTGGTAGTGAAAATCTTGAGTTTGAGATGAAAACAGAAGCTGACAGATTGTGTTATGCATCTTTGGACGACCCAAAAAGGGTTCATTTGAACGTATTTTTGTCTACATTTTTAAGGTATCATTAGTTTGTGAGTTGGGGTTCAAACCCCACTGGAATCACTCAAAAATACGAAGTATAGACCCCTCAACTCTTTCAAAACTTTTTGTTGTGCAACAGCTACGGGTCAGATTTTAATGTCAACTTGATGCATGCATATCCCCTAGATAAATTGTCAAAAATACATGCTTTTTTATTCTAAACTCAAGTTTAATGTGTTAGCTTTCCATAGAATCCGGAATCACTAATATTGGTGGACATTTGAGCATGCTATGAATGAAAACAAAATCGTGGTGTAATCTGTCCGAAAAGGACAGATTCACTAATGTGAGTTGGAATAAGCATATCTCACTCAAAATACCTCCATTTCAAGTGATTCATGATTCCTTAGTTAGAGTCTGATGTTAACTTCAAAACCCCTCTGGAAATTTGAGATTTGGGGATGTAATGAAACCCATATGAATCAAACTCTACAAACATGTAAATCTGAAATGGTCTAGTGTGCATCCTTTTTGTGAAATTTATTTATGCATGCTAAACACTTCAAAAATTAGTGAAATTTTGTGTGCATATTATTAACACATTCATCTTCTGTGGATAAAAGCTTGGGAATTTTCTCCTTTAAGATTAAGGCTTGGAAATGGCATTTTTACAAAGAGAATGAATCTGTCAGCATTTGAAATTTTTAGAAGTTTGATTTTTGAAATTTCAAGACTTTTTCTTCTAATTATATGTTATATAAAGTTATTAAAACTTGTTTATACTAAGTTTGACTAAATAAGATTGAGTAAGGCCATTATATATAGATATCAATAAGGACTAAATTAGGATTTTGAGTCGATGATATAGGACTTACATCACTTGTGAATTGTTTAGGGAACTTGTAGACTCGGAACTAAAGTTTGAATTTTTGTGCAATTAAACCACTAAGCCGATCAAGGTGAGTATTCACGGCCCCTATTTTACTATTTTTACGCATTGGGGTGAAAAGCATGTTGATTGATGAAAAATGATATGAATTATGCTTTCGAGCAAGTTATTATGCAAAGGATGATATGTATTGAGTAAAATTCCCCTTATAATATTCACTACTATTAACTCGTTGGGAGCCTATGATCTAGTGGATAGCGCTATTTGGTAAAGAGATCCACCCTACTTACTGACGAGTAGAGTGTGCACTATTTCAGACTTCGACTGCCGCTGAGGTTGTCGTTGAGAAACGTTCTACACATGTGGATGGAGTTCCACCGCTGTGTAGTTCATAAGAGCGTTATACCCTACGTGGTTCGCGACCGCCGCTGAGGTATAACGTTGGGGTGAAATGGTTTGTAGTGGCTCAATCTTTCATATCATGTGCATAAGTGTGTTTTTTTTAATGTGAAAAGTTGTTCAAAGGTTTTACGATAATGCTTTTTGCATATGAAACTGTTTTGTGCATATAAAACCTGTGAACTCACCAACCCTTGTAGTTGAAACTTGTCTTTAACATGATTTTCAGGAAAATAGAAGGTAGTAGAAAATGCCTGTGCTGCAAGTGACATCAATCTTTAGACTTTTCTTTTGTAATGTTAATTTGAATGTTTGAAAGTTAAGCTTTCGTTGGTTATGTAATATGAAGTACTGTAAACAATGAACTTTTAAAATTAAATGATTGATGTTATTTATCTCCTATCGCAATGAAATCTTAGCTGTCACGCCTCATGTTTCCGCTTTAGCGGGGTGTTACACGACCCAAATGCAATTCTCCTGGAAAGGATTTTGCAGAATATTTCAAATTTATGGCGGACGAATCAGATGTGATGTCGATCCTATCTTTCTCTACTTCACCCGAGTTCACGGCTGATTTAAGAGTTAAGTACTGGCATGAGGTCATGAAGAATATAGAAATCCAGATAGGTTTCTATAAGAACTATGGGAAGTATCTAATCATGCAGGAAATTTATTCACTGAAACTGCAAAAGGGTCAATCCGTTAAAGATCACCTCCTGGAAATGAGGAGACTCTTTAAGAGTTTGTCGCGTATGGGATATAAGATGGTTCAGGAAGAGCTGGTATATCTCATGTGGTTCTCACTCCCGAAGGAGATACGTGTCACAGCTAGTGAGTAGATGGGAGAGCCAAAGATGGACGTGGCAAAGGTTCATAAGAATATTTTGGCCAGTTTGGAGCCAAAACCCGCAGCAGCTGCTGAGCTCATGGACAGTGATTGGATTGACGAGCTGGAAGATCTGAGTTGCCCAGAATGTGGTAGCAAAGATATTTGTGCTCACTCGATGGATATCGACCAACTAGACATTGGTTTACCCGATGCACCAGGTATCTTTATGATAGACTATTTGATCACTTCTTATGAATCATGGGTACTTGATACAGGCAGTGGTGGTAACCACATTTGTAATCATTTACAGGGTTTCAAAAGAAGGGAGACCTTGAGGAAGGATCATTCGAACCTACGAGTCGGTGAAGGCACGATGCTTGTAGCTGAAGCTGTGGGATCTTACAGTCTTAGTTTACCCTCGGGTCTAGTTTTGGAACTTGAGAATTGTTACTATGTTCCTAGAATGATCAAAAATGTTATTTCTTTCGATTTATTAATAGACCAAGGTTTTTATTATAAATATGATTATAGAATGATTTCTTGCTTTAAAAATGATATCTTGTATTTCAAAGCAACTCCCACTAATGGTCTATATGTATTAAATCTACAAGAAAATAAAGAAGTCTATCATATAAGTAAACGACCCAAAGAAATTGAGGATCAAACCTACCTCTGGCATTGTCGTCTCGGTCATATAAACAAGAAACGCATAGAACAACTCCAGAAAGGAGGATTTTGTGACAACCCTCCACTTCCCACCTCAGGTCAGTAAAACTTTAACTGATTTACCGGAGCAGAACAGTATTTTGGTACTATCATTTTGTCAAAAACAATATTGTATGACAACATTTATTGTGTAAAGGCTAGATAAGTGCCTTTGACGTTTATTGAGTCGCCACTATAGTCGGTACGCAAAACCGACTGACTGTTATCAGCAGGTCCCGATTCCGACCACTAGACTGTCGAATAAATTTTTAAAACGACCCAAAATATTAAAAATATTGATTTCTAATAAGTTCCTTAATAAAAATACGAAAAACTGCTTTCGTTACGCAAAAATCGCAAAAACGCGCGTTTTCGGTAACAGTTTCCAATTTTAGCAGCTTTTTACACTCAATACTACTAAACCTTAATATTACTTACAAATTTTAGTGGCTTGAAACCAGCCATATTTTAAATCAAACAAGCCTTCTAGAAGCCCTTGGTTTTAATTAAATCAAGAAATAAAGATTCTTCAATAAACCAACAAATGTGTAAGTTACTTACACACTTCATGTTCTCCATCAACACATCACACCACCACCATCTCTCCCTCCCCTCTCTCTTTGGCCGTCCACCACCACCACTCTCTATCCATCTCTTTCTCTTTCACTTAGTATATAAACCACCTACATCCTTCTCATTTCATTCATTCCACACTTTCCTTTCTCTCACTAAACTCTCTCTCTAAGAAATTCTCTCAACACTCTCTAGCTTCTTCCATACACATCTTCAAGTTCTTGAAGATTCAAGTGATCTTCAAGAACACACCAAAGGTAGAATCAAGATCATCTTCTTCTTTTCTTCACTATATCATCATCATCTCAATGTTGTGAGATGAAAGTACTTGCATCTTTATGCAAAGGAAATCATCTAGGATCAATCAAAAGTTGGGATGCATGGATGATCCTTATAATTCTTGTTTCATAACTTCAACTCTTGTTCATAGATTGTTGTAAGAGGTTTACATTCCAAGTATTTCTTTCTTGTTTCTTCTTATTATTTCGTATAAATGCAATAAGAGTGGTAAATCCCTCATTGCATGTTGTTAGTTTATGCATATTGTTGATATATTCATTGTGAATAAAGCAATAAGTGAGGTTATAAACCCACATTGCTTCCTTAATCATATTCTTATTTTTGTTTTCTCATGATCATCTACCATCTTGCATGTGGTTTAGATGAATTCATATAGCCAAATACCCTTTCTTTGCTTGGATCCTCTAAAGATTCAAGCAATAAGTGAGTTGATGGCTTATGAACACCTACTTGTTGTTTAATTTGGTAATTATGTGAATGCATGTGTGAAATGTGTTTTATGAAGTGATATTCCTTCAAACACATCTGGTCTTGAACTTTGGTAAAGAGAAATCATCATAAAATTTACTAAACAAAAGAAACATTTTGTTATTCAACAACTAGTCTAAAATTCGTCCAACAGATTCTGGACAGATTCGGACCCAACTTCGAGAGGCCATAACTCCTTCATAAAATGTCCAAATGACATGATTCGTTTTTTAAATTTAAGTTCATTGAGTTATCTTTCAAACCCCACTGGCCGTTTGCAAAAATTCCAAGTTTCGGACCCTCAAACAGTCCGTACAAAAAGGTTACGCAACAGCTCTAGTTGCTGTCACTACTTTAATAAACCTTCTGTTTGAGGACCGTAACCTTTTCCAAAAATAATGAAATTTGGTCAGTAATTAGTAAACTCATATGGGTAAAACATATTAAAATTTCGTAATTTTAAGAGTTATGCATCATACCCAAATGCATGTCCCAAAACAGCCTCCGAATCTGTCAAGAATGGGAAAAACTGAAAAATGTTATTTTATGTAAAACCCTATTTCTTCTAAAACACTTTAATAAAAAGTAATCCATGGACATTAAAAGGTTGTTGCAAGGATAAATGGGGTAGAATCAACATAAAACACACATGCATGACCATATACCAACTTTCACAATTCGGTTATAGTCACCAAAGTACGTATTTTTCGACAATCGTTATAAAAACTAAAGTTTCGTTTGCGCGTATGTTTTTACGTTAACTTAAGGAACTTAAATGGGTCAAGGAACTTATTAAAATACTTTATATCACTAGGTCGGAATTCGGTGGAACCTCGCTAACTCGGGACTCATGAACCAGCAACTCGGTGAGTTATTCACGGCCCCTTTTTACGTTTTTACATTTTTGGGGTGAAAAGCATGATACAAACTACCGGTTGATTAAACTTTTGAAACAATTTTGTGAAACGATTTTGTGAAACAATATTTTTGAAATGATTATTTTGAAACGATTTACTTTTGAAACGATCTATCTTTGAAACGATTTTCGAAACGATTTTCGAAACGATTTTGGAACGATATTTGTGGCTATGGTATGCATACTTGACATGGATTGAATGGGTGAACTATCTACTTTGTTTGTAACGATCTACACATGTGGGCTTAAGGCTCACCGCTGAGGTAGTTTCGTGGGTTTGTTTGTATATTGTCATGATTGCGATCATGTACGACTTATGAGACTGGAACGTCACTATGTGGCTCGTTAATCTTGTGTGTAAGTATTGCATGATAAGTACCATATGCCGGGATTTTGCGAGACACGCGCATGATTGCGAAACCCGCGCAAAATCCAACTATCAAGTTTTCTTGCTTGAACTTGTTATATACATCTCCGGTATTATTTTTAACGCGAACGATATGTATGTGTGTTGTTAAACCCGTGAACTCACCAACTATAACGATAGTTGACTTTTTAACTTTCATGCTTTTCAGGCGAGCCAAAGTAAGAAGAATAAAATGCACGTGTGTTACGCCTTCATGCATATCAAGACTAAATTTCCTTTCCGTTGTACTTTGGTTTTCGTTGTAAAAATTTTAAGACTTTAGTTCGATGTAAAGTTGTAAAAACTTAATTATTTTGATATGCTATGGCGTTTATTGTCTATACTTGTGTTGTGCTACTTTGCGCTGTTACACTCCGTGTTTCCGCTTTAGCGGGGTGTGACAGACTTGGTATCAGAGCCAAGGCTATAGAGAATAACGATTTTCTGACGAGAAAATCAAGTACTATAGCCATCAAAATATAACAACGGAAAGATGAACTTTTCTAAAAATATTTTTCTTATACTTCTAAAGTGATTAACCCGAGAGTCGTTTATTGGGTCTTAATTAAACATAGCCTGATCAACTATGTTTAGTCAAGAGGCAATAACACGAAACTAGGGAAAGTTACGATGGAAGTGTAAAAACCATAAAGTTTTTCATGCATGGCATATTGTGTGTGTGTGATCACAAATGCACCGAGAAACTGTAATGACACTAGGAGTCACTAATGCGTTAGTAATAGAAAGCCACTATCAAACTCACTTATTAACCAGGTAATATATATATATAAACGCTTCAGTCACTATGTCGTCAAACGCTGGATGGATCTCCAAAGAGGAAGAGGACCTTTCCGAAAACTCAAGATCGGATATCGAAGTGTCGAGTGATGAAGCCTCCGATGACTCGCACCCAATTCCCCCTGTAGCTGTCGTACCTCAACCCCCACTAGATAACCCCGCACCTGAACCAAACCTCCCTAGGCCTCGCATTAGAGAGACCGCTAGGAAGAGAGTAATTCCTCCTATTGCTAGTGGAATCATTATCCCTCGTGACCCTTTTGCTGAACCCTCCCGTGCCCCTCCGGGAGTACCCATTCTGAGATGCGTGGAACTACCGATGGAAGATACTCGTAGGATTAGTATCCTTGAGAATAGGATTGAGAGATTCCAGATTAGGATAGATAAACAAGCGCAAGTCATACGTGCACTGACTGAGTTGACTCATATGCTGGAGCAAGCTACTTCGGGAGCTGTAGAAAGAGCTGTGATGGTCGGGCAGATGGCTAGGAGGACGGAGCTACGATGTCAGGCAGTGACCATCTTTGTAGTGATTGTTGGGCTTGTGATTCTTGTGCTTCTCGGACCTTAGAAGTTCCTATTATGTATTTCCATTTCCCTTTCGTCTCGAAGATGTATCTGTAACGACGTAGTAACGACGACTTTTGGTTTGTGAAATGAAAACTAGTATTTTAAATTTATATGTTCTCTTGACTTGTTTACTGTAACCGATTCAACGAAAGGGGAAACTTTACGATCTTTCAATTACATCCCTAATTAAATCCTTTTCTTTTAAACAATATAGAACTATGTCAACTCGAAACACCCGAAGCACAAGAACAACTCCAGACGATCAAACCCCGGACATAGCCCAACTCGTAGCTCGACAAGTCCAAGCTGCCATCCCTAACATAGTCACCCAAGTAGTTTCCAACCTCATTGCACGAAGAAAGAATGGTGAAGTTATTGTATCCATCAAATGGAAGGATGGTAAGACAAGGAAGGTAGAGCACCAGCAAGAGGAAATGACTAGGAACAATTCAAGTAGGAGCCACGAGGTAGGCAGGAATGTTAGGGCAAAGGCCCAGAACTCGAGGCGGTACCTTGGTTCCCTTCCAAAATGCAACAATTGTAACCGACATCATTTCGGAGTTTGTTTTCAGTGCGCGAGTGTAATCAACTATGACATACTGCACGATACTGTAAGAATGATGATAGGAAGAAATGCTTTAAGTGTGGAAACGTAGGCCACTTCAAGGATAGGTACCCTAGGCTGAATAAAGGGTCGATCAGTACCAGTAAAAGAAACAAAAAGAAGAGGGTCACCCGAGAATACCAAGGGTGCAAAGCTCAAGAAGGAGCTTTTGTGATAGGAACGGAAGAGGCATGTCAGGATCCCCATAAATTAACAGGTACATTTCCCTTAAATGACCATTATGCAATGGTGATTTCTGACTCCGGTGCCGATAGAAGCTTTATATCCCTAGGATTTAGGCCACTAATCCATTTAACCTCTAAGAAAGTAGATAGAGTTTACTCGATAGAACTTGCTGACGGAAGAAAGTTAGAGGCGGAAGATGTAATTCTTGATTGCACTTTAAGTCTAGCTGGTGAACTGTTTAATATAGACCTAGTATCTATAGAGCTATGAAGTTCCGATGTAGTTATAGGCATGGACTGGATAGCACGAAATAGAGCAACGATAGGGTGTTACGAGAAGGTCGTGAGAATTTTACTTCCTGATGGCAGGACTCTGGTAATCGAAGGAGAAAGACCTGAAAGGAGCTTAGGAATAGTATCTCGTATGAAGGCCCGTAGTTATTCAAGGAAGAAGTATGTGGCGTTTCTAGTACAAGTGATAGAAAAGAAGTCGAAAGTGAAGAAACTCGAGGATATTCCGGTAGTACGGAACTATCCTGAAGTGTTTCCGGACGAGTTACCCGGATTACCTCCGACTAAACAAGTCGAATTTCGAATCGACTTAATTCCTGGAGCAGCCCATGTTGCTAAGGCACCCTACCGCCTAACACCAGCCGAAATGCAGGAACTGTCAAGTCAAATACAGGGTTTGCTGGATAAAGGATTTATTCAGCCGAGCTCTTCACCTTGGGGAGCCCCTGTATTGTTTGTTAAGAAGAAGGACGGATCGCTTAGGATCTGCATAGATTATAGGGAGCTGAATAAGTTGACAATTAAGAATCGTTATCCTCTCCCTAGGATAGATGATCTGCTTAATCAACTTCAAGGCGCTAGTTTCTTCTCTAAGATTGATCAGGGTATCATCAATTAAGAGTCCATGAGGAAGATGTTCATAAGACAACGTTTAGGACACGCTACGGACATTATAAGTTTATGGTTATGCCTTTCGGACTCACAAATGCATCAGCCGTGTTTATGGATCTGATGAATAGGATATGCAGACCATATTTAGATAAGTTTGTAATCGTATTTATCGATGACATACTTATCTACTCCCAAAGTAAAGAAGAGCACGAGCAGCATTTGAAAGTGGTTTTAGAGTTGCTTAGGAACCAGAAATTGTACGCCAAATTTTCCAAGTGCAAATTTTGGATTCGAGAGGTACGTTTTCTTGATCAGTAGTTGGAGAGATAGGAATCCATGTGGACTCAGCAAAGATTAAGGCAATTGCAAGGTGAGAGACCCCGAAGACCCCAACGGAAAATCCGCCAATTCTTAGGACTAGCAGGATATTATAGGGATTCAATAAAGGCTTCTCAAAAATCGCACAACCTCTGACCATGCTGACCCAAAACGGCAAGAGGACGCCTTTCAACTCCTGAAGCAAAAGCTATGCAATGCACCAGTTCTGACCTTACCTCAAAGGACAGAAAACTTCGTTGTATATTGTGACGCTTCACGCCAGGGACCAGTTCTGACCTTACCTCAAGGGATAAGGTCATAGCCTACGCATCTAGACAACTTAAGAACCATGAGCAGAACTACACTACTCATGACTGAGAACTAGGAACGGTAGTCCTTGCACTTAAGATTTGGAGACACTATTTGTATGGAACCAAGTGCACAGTGTTCACAGACCTTAAGGGTCTACAACACATCTTAGACCAAGAGATGCTGAACATGAGGTGATAAAGATGGGTAGAATTACTTAGTGGTTACGACTGTGAAATCAAATATCACCCAGGTAAGGCTAATATAGTAGCCAATGCTTTTAGTCGTAAGGAAAGGACAAAACCCTTACGAGTGCAAGCTTTGGAAATGCTTGTACAAACCAGTTAAGAGAGGGTATCCAGAAAGCTCGGGAAGAGGTTGTAAGGGAAGAAAGAATAAAGGATGAAACTCTCTATAACCTAGAAGGAAGGTTTAACCTTAAGACCGAAGGCGTACGGTACTTTAAGGGAAGAGTTTGGATACCTAAGACAGGCGACCTAAGGGAATTAATCCTGAAGGAAGCACACGAGTCATAGTATTCCATTCATCCAGGAGCGGACAAGATGTATAAGGATTTGAAGGAATACTATTGGTGGCCAGGAATGAAGAGAGATATAGCATTCTGTGTGGGACGATGTTTGACTTGTTCCAAAGTCAAGGCCGAGAATCAGAAACCGTCAGGGTTACTGCAACAACCAGAAATACCTCAATGGAAGTAGGAGCGAATTTCTAGGGACTTAGTCACCAAGTTACTCAAAACTGTTAAGGACCACGATACAATCTGGATAATAGTTGACCGTCTGACAAAGTCAGCTCATTTTCTCCCTATCCGATAAGACTATAAGATGGAAAGGCTTATGCGAATTTATATCAAGGAGTTAGTGTCATGTCACGGAATGCCAATCTCCATTATTTCCGACTAAGATAGCCATTTTACGTCGCGATTTGGCAATCGCTGCAAAAAGATTTAGGTTCCTAATTGGACTAGAGTACGGCATATCATCCTCAGACCGATAGTCAAGTGAGAGGATCATCCAAACCTTGGAAGATATGTTGCGCGCATGTGTCGTAGACTTGGAGGGAACTGGGACGATCACTTGCCACTGGTAGAATTTTCCTACAACAATAGCTACCACACTAGCATCCAGTGTGCCCCCTATGAAGCCTTGTATGGCCGAAAGTGGCGATCTCCACTCAGCTGGGTAGAAATTGGAGACAGCTAGCTGACAGGACCCGAGTTAATCCAGGAAACAACTGCCAAAATTGACTTGATTAGGGACAGACTTACGGCTACTAAGGATCGTTAAAAGAGTTACGCTGACAACCGTAGGAAAACCGTTGGAATTCCAAGTGGGAGACAGAGTACTTTTAAAGGTTTCCCCTTGGAAAGGCCTAGTGTGTCTTGGTAAGAGAGTAAAGTTAAGCTCTAGGTACGTTGGACCTTTCGAAATTATCGAAAGATTCAGCCCAGTTGCTTACAAGCTTGGGCTACCTGAGGGAATGAGTGAGATTCATAACACTTTTCACGTGTCGAATCTCAAAAAGTGTATAACCGATGAATTCCAAGTTATCCCTCTAGAGGAAGTCTTCGTGAACAAAACCCTCCGATTCGTCAAGGAACCTATAGAAATTCTTGACAAGGAGGTCAAAAAGCTCAAAAGGAGCAAGTTACCGATTATTAAGGTACATTGGAGGTCCAGACGTGGACCAGAATACACGTGAGAATGTGAGGACTTCAAGAGGAAGAAGTATTCTCAACTCTTTACTTGATTGGGTGTGGAAGTAACAATCAACACATCACACCACCACCATCTCTCCCTCCCCTCTCTCTTTGGCCGTCCAACACCACCACCACTCTCTATCCATCTCTTTCTCTTTCACTTAGTATATTAACCACCTACATCCTTCTCATTTCATTCATTCCACACTTTCCTTTCTCTCACTAAACTCTCTCTCTAAGAAATTCTCTCAACACTCTCTAGCTTCTTCCATACACATCTTCAAGTTCTTGAAGATTCAAGTGATCTTCAAGAACACACCAAAGGTAGAATCAAGATCATCTTCTTCTTTTGTTCACTATATCATTATCATCTCAATGTTGTGAGATGAAAGTACTTGCATCTTTATGCAAAGGAAATCATCTAGGATCAATCAAAAGTTGGGATGCATGGATGATCCGTATAATTCTTGTTTCATAACTTCAACTCTTGTTCATAGATTGTTGTAAGAAGTTTACATTCCAAGTATTTCTTTCTTGTTTCTTCTTATTATTTCGTATAAATGCAATAAGAGTGGTAAATCCCTCATTGCATGTTGTTAGTTTATGCATATTGTTGATATATTCATTGTGAATAAAGCAATAAGTGAGGTTATAAACCCACATTGCTTCCTTAATCATATTCTTATTTTTGTTTTCTCATGATCATCTACCATCTTGCATGTGGTTTAGATGAATTCATATAGCCAAATACCCTTTCTTTGCTTGGATCCTCTAAAGATTCAAGCAATAAGTGAGTTGATGGCTTATGAACACCTTCTTGTTGTTTAATTTGGTAATTATGTGAATGCATGTGTGAAATGTGTTTTATGAAGTGATATTCCTTCAAACACATCTGGTCTTGAACTTTGGTAAAGAGAAATCATCATAAAATTTACTAAACAAAAGAAACATTTTGTTATTCAACAACTAGTCTAAAATTCGTCCAACAGATTCTGGACAGATTCGGACCCAACTTCGAGAGGCCATAACTCCTTCATAAAATGTCCAAATGACATGATTCTTTTTTTTAAATTCAATTTCATTGAGTTATCTTTCAAACCCCACTGGCCGTTTGCAAAAATTCCAAGTTTCGGACCCTCAAACAGTCCGTACAAAAAGGTTGCGCAACAGCTCTAGTTGCTGTCACTACTTTAATAAACCTTCTGTTTGAGGACCGTAACCTTTTCCAAAAATTATGAAATTTGGTCAGTAATTAGCAAACTCATATGGGTAAAACATATTAAAATTTCGTAATTTTTAGAGTTATGCATCATACCCAAATGCATTTCCCAAAACAGCCTCCGAATCTGTCAAGAATGGGAAAAACTGAAAAATGTTATTTTATGTAAAACCCTATTTCTTCTAAAACACTTTCATAAAAAGTAATCCATGGACATTAAAAGGTTGTTGGAAGGATAAATGGGGTAGAATCAACATAAAACACACATGCATGACCATATACCTGTTAGAGATATGCCCATTATCACAACGACAATTATATGTATATGCCTATTGGGTCGCACACAAAGTTCGGTCACATAAAATACGAGAAATAATTTTAGAGGGACTAACTCGTAATTAGTCCTAACTTGTTATCAGATAATATATCAGATAATATCTAATAGTCTAGATAATATCTAAAAGTCTAGATAATTATTAGACTAAGTTAGATATTATGATAACAAATAAACTCTAAAATTATCTATATAACTAATCTCTCCTATCTTTGTTTTGGATGACCATCAACAAAACAATAAAAGAAAAGAAAAGGTTTCTTTTGTTTTGGGGTTTTGTTTTCTTCACGGCAGTAAACAAAAACCAAAGAAAAAGTGTATTTTACTTTGGTTCTTTTTAGTTGTGTTGGTTTTCCATTAATATCACACAAAACAAAAGGTGTTTTTCTTGGTGATTACAAAGGGAAGGAGGAGATTCATTACCTACGTGACTGGTTTTGGGGTGTGCTCCTGATAGAGAGATTCCTACTATTGGAATCTTTTCGGTCATCGAAAGGTCTTTCTAATCCCTCTCGTATTTAGTTTAATTGTTACTTGTATTCTGATTGTAACCTGATCTCTGGAAGATGTGTGTGTTTTTCGCTTCCGCTATATTATTATTTTGATTTGTATGGTTTTATAATACACACAATCCAACAGTGGTATCAGAGCCACGGTTACAATAATACAAGTTCATTGAAATCGTTTTTTTTTTTAGAATTTGTTTTGGGTTTGTTGTCGTGCATTCAAATGGGAAATTGAATCTATAAAACAAACACAAAAATTCTATCGGTTTTTTCTAATGATTTTGAGTTTATCAAAATCAAAAGTTTTGGTTTTGAAAGTTAGGGTTTCTAACCTAAAACTTTTAAAGTTATGGTTTTTGAAAACAAAGATTTCCAATGTTTTGAAAATTAATGTTTAAAATTTTAATTTGAAGTTTTGAAACATAAAGTTTCCGTTTTCGGAAGTTTAGGGTTTTAAATCTTTAAATTAGTTTTTGTTAAAACATAAAGTTTCTATTTTGGGCGTTTAGGGTTTTAAACCCTAAATTTGAGTTTTACAAAATATAAAGTTTCTTATTTTGGAAATCTAGTGTTTTAAACCTTAAAATTGAAGTTTTGAAAAATTAAAGTTTCCTTTTTGGGAAAGATTGTTTTTTAAAACTTAGAGTACTTAAAATTTAAAGTTTTGAATTCTAGGTTTTTGAAAAAACTAGAGATTCGAAATTTTAAGAAAAGACAGAAAACGATTTCTTTTTCCAGTTGTTGAAAATTTATTTGTTTATGTTTTCCCGAATACTTTGATTCATTTGTGTATTTAATGTTTGGATGGTTTGGCATGAAACCATAATTACATAAGTATAAAGTGTCTTTTGCAAGGATTGATTTTAGTGCCAAAATTGTATGTTTTATCAATCTTTATCAAAGTATTGTTTCACATGGATTTGGCACTCCATGGCCTTGTTAGTACAAAATTTTGTGTTTGTATGGACCCGGTAATAGTTTGCCTCAATTATACCTATGTATTGGATGTTTGGTTGTTTTTTTTAAATGGTTGTAATTTTTGCGCGGCCTGCGAGTCGTTTTCTTTTCTATGTATTTGTAAAATAGTATAGAATAGACTAGAATTTTTTTTTATTATTACAAAATGTAAAAGAAGACCGATGACAACAGACAAGATTCATGGAGATTGAAGTCTTGGCGTGGACCCAATCGAGCATTGAAGAAATGGCGAGTTTAGTGGGAGCCGGCACATCCTTTTGGTTGTTAGTCCTTAGTTTGACCAAGTTTTTCTCGTGGTGGCTCACGGGAAAAACGCATAGGTTTGAGGCAAATATTATCGTTACTTGCAATGTGGTTGTGTTTATTATTTTATTGTTTAGATTGCATGCTAGATAACCTTTTTCAAAAATAATTTGAAACACAACAAAGTTTTATTAATGAGTTAATAATTATTGCGAGTGATTTTAGCAAATAAATAAAATTGGTTTTATAGTTTTAAATGGTTAAAACAAAATTTGCTAAAATAAAACGGTTAAAAATGTTTTAACTAAGAAAAACAAAAACCCGTTTTTTAATGTAAATCACACGCTATCCATTTAAGGCACGCATTTGAACTAAATAATCTTTCGGCGTGGGAAGGTCTAAAGACAACGCGTCGGTTAGATTTTAGGGATAATGTTTGTGACATTCGCGATATCCGAGAGTCTTGGACCGGATGTCATGTGTCTTAGTATGGTTGATTTACAATCTGGACTCGTGATCCACGGCAAACCTATCACGAGAAAGGATCAGCGTGGAAGGGATTAACATGCCAAATGACATAATGGATGTCAATGAATCCCGCAAGGATCTAAGAATTTCATTGAGATGGAATCGGTAAAATGGTTACCTACCTAAATAGCTTCTAGTTGCGATCCACGGCAAACCTATCGTAGCTGGGAGTGAAATATGGATCTTAGCCTTGTTAAATTAAATTTGTTTTTTTTTAAACAATTGGGTAATTTCTCTTAACAAGGATTATTTAATTCAAATCACTAAAATAATTTTTCTATTTTGATAGATGTCAAACAACGCGAATTCATCGATTTCAAACTTCTGTTTGAAAGGGCTCCTCGAAAAGGACAAGCTTACGGGCTTGAACTATGTGGACTGGCTTAGAAACCTGAGAATAGTTCTCAGGATGGAAAATAAGCAGAGGGCCATAGAGGAGCCCCTCCCTGCGGCACCCGTTGCCGGAGCAACTCGGGCGGTTCGGGAAGAGTATGAAAAATGTCTGACTGAATCGAACGAGACCGCTTGCCTAATGTTGGCGACCATGGTTCCAGAACTCCAAAGAGGTATGGAAAGCCTTGGGGCGTACGATATGATAAACCAGCTGAAGGACATGTTCCAACAGCAGGCTAGGCAAGAGCGGTATGACAATGTCAAAGCTCTGTCAGAATGCAAAATGGCCCCGGGAAGCAGCGTCAGTGTACATGTTCTGAAAATGAAGGCGTACATTGATCAGCTTGAGCGTCTAGGTTTCCCCATTAGTCAGGAGCTTGCAACGGATTTTATTTTAAGCTCGCTGCCTAGTTCATATGGACCGTTCGTTCTGAATTATCATATGAACAACTTGGAGAAAACCATAATGGAGCTCCATGGCATGCTTAAGACTACAGAGTCTAACATGGCCAAGTCCAAGCCCGCTGCTCCAGTTTTGGCCATCAGGGAGGGAGGTATTAAGAAGAAGAAGGCTGCCCCTGTGAAAGGCAAGGGGAAGGGAAAGGCTATTCAGCCCAACCCCAAACCTAAGACAAAAGGCCAAGGGAAAGCCCAATCTGATATACCTCAGTCAAAGACTCCTGAGGATGCTGTATGCTTTTACTGCAAGGAGGTAGGACATTGGAGGCGTAGCTGTCCTAAGTATCTGGAGGAGCTTAAGAAGCTCAAAGATAATGGAGCATCAACTTCAGGTACGTATATGATTGAACTCCATAGTACTTCTACTTCTAATTCCTGGGTATTGGACACAGGATGTGGTACTCACATTTGTACTAATGTGCAGGGACTAAAAATAAGTAGGAAGGTAAGACGTGGGGAGCTGGACCTGATCATGGGTAACAAGCAGATTGCTTCGGTTGACATGATAGGAAATTATGAGCTTTCTTTTTCGTCTGGATTATCTGTGGTTTAATCGATTGTTGCTACTCGGCCGAAATGGCGAGAAACATTATTTCCTTTTATGTTTTATATAAGGATGGTTTTGATTTTGGGTTTGATAATGGATCAATTCTTGTTTATAATAATGTGCTATATTTTAAAGCTAACCCATGTCATGGAATTTATGAAACAAGCACAATTGTTAGAGACAATCGAAGTTCAATTTATAATGTTGAATCGACTCAATCTAAAAATGGTTTAGATAAGTCGTATCTGTGGCACTGTCGTCTTGGTCACATTAGCAAGAAACGCATCACCAAACTCCAATCGGATGGGATTTTGGAATCATTTGACTATACATCGAATGATGAATGTGAATCTTGTCTTTTGGGAAAGATGACGAAGGCATCGTTTACAGGAACTTGTGAGCGGGGAAAGGATCTGTTGGACATAGTACATACTGATGTATGTGGGCCGTTCAGATCAGCCACTAGACACGGCGAGAGATACTTCGTGACTTTTACTGATGACTTCAGTAGATATGGATATGTTTATTTGATTAAACATAAGTCTGAAACCATCAAGGTGTTCAGGACTTTCCAAAACGAGGTAGAGAATCAACTAAATAGGAAGATTAAGACTCTCAGATCCGATAGGGGTGGTGAGTATCTTAGTCACGAGTTCCGAGATCATCTAAGGAGTTGTGGCATAATTGCACAACTTACTCCTCCCAGGACACCACAACATAATGGTGTAGCTGAGAGGAGAAACCGAACATTGCTTGATATGGTTCGGTCCATGATGATTCGAACTGCGCTTCCAATCAGTTTCAGGGGTTATGCCTTAGAAACTGCTGAAAGGGTCCTTAATCTTGTACCAACGAAAAATGTTTCTAAAACACCTTCTGAAATATGGAGCGGGGAAGTTCCCTCACTTGCATATTTAAAAGTCTGGGGTTGTGAGGCTTACGTACGCCGTGAAGCTCAAGACAAACTAGAACCCAGATCAGAGAGGTGTTATTTTGTGGGATACCCAACTAATTCTTTTGGATATTTATTCTATAAACCTTCGGAGAACAAAGTGTTTGTTGCTCGAAGGGCATGGTTTCTTGAAAGGGAACTGATATCCAAAGAGACTAGTGGGAGCCAAATTGATCTTGAAGAAATTCAAGAGTCAACCAGCATGGAAACTGACGTTGGCACTAGTTCTCAACAACAGGTTGTAGAACCTACAGTTGTTGAGCCTCAGCAAAGAGTTACTGAGGAATCTGACATCCAGCCACCACCTGTTCGCATGTCTGATAGAGTGCGTCATGCACCAGAAAGATATAATTTACTTATATCTGATGGTGATGATACACAGGTAGATCTTGATGAGCCTACCAGTTATCAGGAAGCCATGGCGGGCCCTGAGGCCGCTAAATGGAAGGAGGCTATGGAAAGCGAGATGCAATCCATGTATGATAATCAAGTATGGGACTTGGTTGATCATATACCCATTCAAAAGATAGTGGGTCATAAATGGGTCTTTAAGAAGAAGACTGACATGGATGGCAAAGTACACACGTACAAAGCCAGATTGGTGGCGAAGGGCTACACGCAAACTCATGGTGTAGACTATGATGAAACCTTCTCACCAGTGGCTATGTTGAAATCTATCAGGATACTCATTGCCATAGCAGCATTTCATGACTATGAAATATGGCAGATGGATGTAAAAACCGCTTTCCTTAATGGCAAGCTATCTGAGGATGTATATATGACACAGCCTGAGGGTTTTGTACAGTCCGAGCATCCTAATAGAGTGTGTAAGCTTCAAAAGTCTATCTATGGACTTAAGCAAGCTTCTCGCAGCTGGAACATCTGCTTCGATGAGAAAATCAAAGAGTTTGGTTTTTTGAGAAGTGAAGATGAACCATGTGTATATGTCAGAACTAGTGGGAGTATTGTAGTCTTCCTTGTCTTGTATGTAGATGACATACTTCTCATGGGAAACGATATCCCTACTTTGCAGAGTGTAAAAACTTGGCTAGGGAAATGTTTTTCTATGAAGGACATGGGAGATGCAGCATACATATTAGGCATCAAGATCTATAGAGATAGATCTAAGCGTCTTATTGGTCTAAGCCAAAGTACCTACATAGACAAAGTGTTGAAGAAATTCAACATGCAGGACTCCAAGAAGGGGTTCATTCCTATGCAGCATGGGTTGGCGCTGAGCAAGGCTCAGTGTCCTAGTTCTAGTTCAGAGCTAGAAAGGATGAGTCGGATTCCTTATGCCTCGGCTATAGGATCGATCATGTATGCCATGATATGTACTAGGCCTGATGTGTCGTGTGCTTTGAGCATGACGAGCCGATATCAGGCCAATCCTGGCAATGACCACTGTACAGCGGTAAAGAACATCCTCAAGTATTTGAGACGAACTAAAGAAATGTTCTTGGTTTATGGAGGTGCGGAAGAACTCAGTGTAAAGGGTTACACTGATGCTAGCTTCCAAACTGATAGGGATGATTCTTGCTCGCAGTCGGGATTCGTGTTCTTGTTGAACGGTGGAGCGATTTCTTGGAGGAGCTCCAAGCAGAGCACCGTAGCAGATTCGACAACGGAGGCTGAGTACATTGCGGTCAACGAGGCTGCAAAAGAGGCCGTGTGGATGAAGAAGTTCATCGGGGATCTTGGTGTAGTTCCTAGCATTCAAGATCCCATAGAGATCTTCTGTGACAACGAGGGTGCAGTCATTCTGGCTAAAGAACCCAGGTCACATAAGCGCACACGTCATATACTCAGAAAGTTTCACTATGTTCGGAAGGTTGTCGAGGACAGAGACATTATCATTAGTAGAGTCGGCACGGATGGGAACTTGGCCGATCCATTCACCAAGCCCTTATCGCAGACCAAACATGATGCACATACTAGGTCTATAGGCATTAGATTTGCTAGCGATTTGGCTTGATTGTATTTATTTTGGTTGATTTGAAATTTCAGAACTTATACACTTGCTTTATGATGTATCGATATTATGATTGAGATCTTAATATATGCTTGGAGCAGTTACTATCATTCGGTGTATTATTAAGGTTCTAATTTTGCATGTTTATTAACTTCCTTGAACAATTAGTTCAAAATTTTCCACAGTTGGTCGTTCTCCACTGGAAGGGAGTAGTGAATTAAGACTGATGTGGAGTGTTAGTTGATTATCCATAAGAGATGGGTATAGCATAGAGATGCAACTATACACTCACATGTACTTGATAGAGATCAAGTATTGGAACGACCCACACTTAGAGATTGCTTCATGGACATGTCACAAGCAATTCTAAGATGGTAATATCTAGTATCCTTAAGTAAAGATACATGAGATTTTTTGACGCAAAGTCTGTTATGCTTTGATGTTTCTCCAACGTTGTCCGTAACAGGTGGCTATAAAGGGAACCATTGGGCATAATGTGATTAGTGGGTAAGAGATATATGTAGTCAATACTATTTGTTCCTTTTATCTTGCGATAAAAGCGATATCCATGGGCCCCTCGATGATTTGGTGCTGACATTGAATGTATGCATACTCAGACTAGATTGATGTTGGATCAATCTTGTAGTCTGTCTTTCGGTCACCACAAATCTTTATCGAGAAACATAATAGTGAACGATATGAAGATTGACCATGTTCCATGTCTCACGTTCACACGGATATCAGTAACAAAGGGATATTTGATCACTTACCCATAAGACCGCTTAACGCTGACATTAGGGACGATGGCGTATCGCAAAATACTGATCATTTCCGATATTACTATTCAGTTGTTGTGACATGTGCAAGTGGGGGTCTGTTAGAGATATGCCCATTATCACAACGACAATTATATGTATATGCCTATTGGGTCGCACACAAAGTTCGATCACATAAAATACGAGAAATAATTTTAGAGGGACTAACTCGTAATTAGTCCTAACTTGTTATCAGATAATATATCAGATAATATCTAATAGTCTAGATAATATCTAAAAGTCTAGATAATTATTAGACTAAGTTAGATATTATGATAACAAATAAACTCTAAAATTATCTATATAACTAATCTCTCCTATCTTTGTTTTGGATGACCATCAACAAAACAATAAAAGAAAAGAAAAGGTTTCTTTTGTTTTGGGGTTTTGTTTTCTTCACGGCAGTAAACAAAAACCAAAAGAAAAAGTGTATTTTACTTTGGTTCTTTTTAGTTGTGTTGGTTTTCCATTAATATCACACAAAACAAAAGGTGTTTTTCTTGGTGATTACAAAGGGAAGGAGGAGATTCATTACCTACGTGACTGGTTTTGGGGTGTGCTCCTGATAGAGAGATTCCTACTATTGGAATCTTTTCGGTCATCGAAAGGTCTTTCTAATCCCTCTCGTATTTAGTTTAATTGTTACTTGTATTCTGATTGTAACCTGATCTCTGGAAGATGTGTGTGTTTTTCGCTTCCGCTATATTATTATTTTGATTTGTATGGTTTTATAATACACACAATCCAACAATACCAACTTTCACACTTCAGTTATAGTCACCAAAGTACGTATTTTTCGACAATCGTTATGAAAACTAAAGTTTCGTTCGCGCGTATGTTTTTACGTTAACTTAAGGAACTTAAATGGGTCAAGGAACTTATTAAAATACTTTATATCACTAGGTCGGAATTCGGTGGAACCTCGCTAACTCGGGACTCATGAACCAGCAACTCGGTGAGTTATTCACGGCCCCTTTTTACGTTTTTACATTTTTGGGGTGAAAAGCATGATACAAACTACCGGTTGATTAAACTTTTGAAACGATTTTGTGAAATGATTTTGTGAAACAATATTTTTGAAATGATTATTTTGAAACGATTTACTTTTGAAACGATCTATCTTTGAAATGAATATTTGAAACGATTTTCGAAACGATTTTCGAAACGATTTTCGAAATGATTTTGGAACGATTTTTGTGGCTATGGTATGCATACTTGACATGGATTGAATGGGTGAACTATCTACTTTGTTTGTAACGATCTACACATGTGGGCTTAAGGCTCACCGCTGAGGTAGTTTCGTGGGTTTGTTTGTATATTGTCATGATTGCGATCATGTACGACTTATGAGACTGGAACGTCACTATGTGGCTCGTTAATCTTGTGTGTAAGTATTGCATGATAAGTACCATATGCCGGGATTTTGCAAGACACGCGCATGATTGCGAAACCCGCGCAAAATCCAACTATCAAGTTTTCTTGCTTGAACTTGTTATATACATCTCCGGTATTATTTTTAACGCGAACGATATGTATGTGTGTTGTTAAACCCGTGAACTCACCAACTATGACGATAGTTGACTTTTTACCTTTCATGCTTTTCAGGCGAGCCAAAGTAAGAAGAATAAAATGCACGTGTGTTACGCCTTCATGCATATCAAGACTAAATTTCCTTTCCGTTGTACTTTGGTTTTCGTTGTAAAAATTTTAAGACTTTAGTTCGATGTAAAGTTGTAAAAACTTAATTATTTTGATATGCTATGGCGTTTATTGTCTATAGTTGTGTTGTGCTACTTTGCGCTGTTACACTCCGTGTTTCCGCTTTAGCGGGGTGTGACAGATTTCTAGGGTCTTTTGATTCTAGACCATTTAACAACTGTGAATCTTGTATATCTGGTAAGATGACAAAATAGCCTTTCAACAAGGATAATGAAAGAGCAAGTGAATTGTTAGGAATAATACACACAGATGTGTGTGGACCTTTCAGTCATGAAGCCAGGGGAGGATACCGATACTTCATTACCTTTACTAACGATTTCAGTAGGTATGGTTATGTCTACTTGATACGACATAAATCTGAAGCCTTTGAGAGATTTAAGGAATTTCATAATGAAGTACAAAACCAACTTGACAAAAAGATCAAGTTTCTTCGGTCAGATCGAGGTGGGGAATATCTTAGGCAGGAATTCGACGATCATTTGATGGAATGTGGGATTGTCTCACAACTCACACCTCCGTATACACCTCAGATGAATGGTGTGTCAGAAAGGAGGAATCGTACCTTGCTAGATATGGTACGATCAATGATGTTCGTTCCTTATACCAGTATCATTTTGGGGACATGCGCTCGATACAGCGGCTCATATACTGAACAAAGTGCCAACTAAATCGGTAGAAAAGACCCCGTACGAGATTTGGACGGGTAAGAAACCTAAATTGTCTTTTCTGAAGATTTGGGGTTGTGAGGTATACGTCAAACCACCAACCTCTGAAAAACTCAAACCTAAATAGACAAGTGCATTTTCGTAGGTTATCCCAAGACTACTGTGGGATACTATTTCTACAATCCTACCGAGAACAAATATTTGTGGCTCGGAATGGAGAATTTCTGGAGGATAAGTTTCTCAGCAATGAGAATACCAGAAACGATGTAGAACTACAGGAGGTAGAGGAAAATGCTACTTTACCGATTGTTGAGCTAGTCAGTCAACAAGAACAAGTTGAGACTCAACCAGAAATGGTTGAGGAAGTGCAAACACAGGACCTTCGCAGATCCACTAGGGTTAGGCAAGAACCAGACAGATATCTTGGATTTCTAGTCTCCCAAGACAGTGGAGACCTGAATGAGCCTACATCATATAAGGAAGCTGTCTCAGGCAATGAGTCTGAAAAATGGCTAGAAGCCATGAAGGCAGAGATGCAATCCATGTACGACAACCTGCTATGGGAGTTGACAGATTTGCCCCAACACTGTAAAGCTGTCGGGAACAAATGGGTTTTCAAGAAGAAAACTGACATGGATGGAAATGTGCACACCTTTAAGGCAAGACTGGTAGCGAAAGGTTTCACGCAAACTCTTGGTATTGACTATGATGAAACTTTTTCACCAGTAGCCATGCTAAAATCTATTAGTATTCTGATGGCCATCTCAGCATATTTTAACTATGAGATTTGGCAAATGGATGTTAAAACAACTTTCCTTAACGGGAAATTAACAGAGGATGTTTACATGCTACAACCAGATGGGTTTGTAGATCCCAAGAATCCTAATAAAGTGTGCAAGTTGTTGAAACCCATTTATGGGTTAAAACAGGCATCTAGAAGCTGGAACTTACACTTTGATGAGCGAATCAAAGAGTTTGGTTTTTCCAAAAGTGGGTTTGAGCCATGTGTTTACACTAAGTTCAGTGGGAGCAAAGTAACCTTCTTGGTCTTGTATGTAGATGATATTCTACTAATTGGAAACAATGTACAAACCTTACAGGGAGTAAAAACTTGGTTAGGTAAATGTTTCCAAATGAAAGACCTTGGAGAAGCCGCCTGTATACTTGGTATAAAGATCTATAAGAATAGATCTAGATGGCTTATCGGGCTTAGTCAAAGTACATACATTGACAAAATCTTGAAGCGATTCAGGATGGATGAATCCAAGAAAGGATTTATCCCAATGCAGGATGGCATAGTGCTAAGTAAAGCACAATGTCCTGTATATAGTGAAGAACATGACAAAATGAAATCGATTCCATATGCTTCTGCAATTGGATCGATTATGTATGCCATGTTATGTACGAGGCCTGATGTTGCTTACTTAGTAAGTGTTACGAGCAGATACCAGCAGAACCCATGTGAAGCCCATTGGGTGGCTGTTGAGAACATTTTCAAGTATATGAGAGGAACTAAAGATATGTTCTTGGTCTTTGGAGGTTCTGAGGATGAGATTAGTGTTACAGGCTATACTGACGCTAGTTTCCAGACCGATAGAGATGATTTTAAATCACAGTCTGGGTACATATTTACCCTAAACGGAGGCGCGATCTCGTGGAAGAGCTCGAAGCAGGATACTATAGCAGATTCCACTACAGAGGCAGAGTACATTGTAGCATCAGATGCAACAAAGGAAGCAGTCTGGCTCAGGAATTTTATCTCGGATCTGAGAGTTGTAGCCAGTATCTCTAGACCCGTAGATATCTACTGTGATAACTCTGGAGCTGTAGCACAAGCAAAGGAGCCCAGAGAACATCACAAGTCAAGACATGTACTCAGGAAGTATCACCTCATCCGAGAGATCATTGGAAGAGGAGACGTAAGAATATGCAAAATTCCGATGGACGAGAATGTCGCAGATCCGCTAACAAAGCCACTAGCTAGAGTAAAGCATGAGGGCCATGCTAGTTCCATAGGAATGCAGTACTTGGATACTAGTAGTTAGTTTATGTTATCGATTATTACTGTGATATTTTTTTTGAAACACTATGTCATATAAAAGTTAATTATTTCACAGTGTGTTTGAAATAAGGAGATTTTATTATTCATGATTGTTTCAAGAAAAGTAATTACTTTTAGCATATTTAAAGTCATCCATGATTTCTACAAAAAGAAACTTTTGTAAAGGAAATCTAAATGTCCATAGCTACTTGTTGAGGTGGGAACCTCAGTAGGGTTATAACGTTATTATGAATGTTTGATGTGTTACTCTAAGTTAAGAGGAAATGTACAAGTGATGTTATCAAACATTCATAGATTCTCATCAGAGTGTTTGAGTATTGGATGTGACCAGTTTCAAGTCTGCTTCATGGAGCCTATGTCATGAGCATTGACTTGATGATAGGTTGTCCTTAGACCTGAGATATCTGGTCTGCAAGCATGAGGACTACTGTACTCTTAGCACGTCCTAACGCTACACCGTAACTGGGTGGCTATAAGGGGCATGACTAGATGCAGCGGAAGTCATGTTCACAGATGCAGGTAGTCAAGATGGGATTTACACCTCCTTTACAGGAGAGATATTTCTGGGCCCCTTGACGATTAAGATTGGCAGAAATGCGTGGCCACGCTCGGATAGAATAACATTTGTTATTTGGAAAGTTCCGTAACTGCAGGCAATCGAAATCAATGTCAAGAAATACTTAAGTTTATGATTGAAATTCTCCGCTCCATGACTAAAACTCATTTTAGAAATATCGTGTGTAAAAGGAATGAACCTGTGTACAATTCGAATATGAATTGTATCTTTGGATATAAGAGATCTTATAACCTGGTTAACCTAAGTGTCTGGCTAGGGACCTCCTTAGGCTAATGGTAACAGCTAAGTTACTTCTCTGGAACAAGTGGGAGTTTGAAAGGATTATGTGCAAGACAGTAACTAGGTTTACTGTGTCCAATGTTATAAGACACTAGTGGGTCACACTGCTCCACACCCGAATAGAGATTATCTGGATTATAATTGTGTGTGTTAAATAATTAATTAAGTTTAATTATTAATTAAGAGAGAATAAATAATAAATCAGTTATTTATTATTTATGGAAATAAATTAACAGTTTGTTAATTTAAGATTTATAGTTTATCTAGAACTTTGATGAATTATGATTGGGTTGGGTTTTCTTAATGGATACGGGGTTATTTATGTTTATAAACAAAAGGCAATATCCAGGTTTTTACGTGTGTGAATTCATTAGTTACTTCAGAGCAAGAAAACCCATAAACCCTCTCTCTGTCTCTCTTTCTACGCCGATCACACACACACACAAACCGAGTTTCGGTTTTGATCAATCCTTGGCGGTCTAGCAGCTCATCTCGTGGTGGTGCAGTAGCGGTGTATCCCTCGCTAGCTTTCCGGAATTGTTTTGTATCATCAAGAGGTAAATCGATTAACTAACTTTATTGTATCTATTAAGTTTTGGTTGGATCTTTGATTGGGATTGAACTTTTTATTCCACAGCGTTAATAGTTTAATTATTCAAGTAATCCCAACAGTGTTCTTCTTGTCAACTAGGAAAGTCTTCAAAATTATCTTTATCTGATTCCACTTTTCGTAGCAATACTTTTTTAGATCTTGTTTATTGTGATGTTTGGGGCCAGTCGCATGCACCATCCTTCGATGGTTATCATTTCTTTTTGTTGTGTGTTGATCACCATTCTAGATACATGTGGTTTTATCCTTTAGTTCAGAAATCTGATGTTTACATAGTCTTAAGAAACTTTATTAAAATGGTTGAACGCCAATTTAGCACCAAGTTAAAGTGCATTCAATCTGATTAGGGGGGGGGGGGGGGAGTTTTGTCCTCTTACTACCTTCTGTCGCAACCTTTGAATAATTCATCAAAGTTCTTGCCTTCATACAAGCGAAAAAATGGCATTGTAGAACGTTGTCATCATCATGTTGTGGAAACTGGGCTATACCCTCCTGGCCCAATCCAGTCTTCCTCAACGCTTCTGGCGATTTGCTTTCGAAACAGCCGTGTACTTAATCAATCGACTCCCATCTCATGTCTTCTAAAACAAGTCTCCCTATGAACATATTTTTAAACGCAAACCTGATTACTCTTTTCTTCGAGTCTTTGGATGTCAATGTTTTCTGTATCTTCGTCCGTATAACCGCCACAAGATTGACTTCCGCTCCACTCCCTGTGTCTTCCTTGGCTACAGTCCTGTTCACCATGGCTATCGGTGCTTTGATCCTTCTACCAAACGGATATACATAGCCAGACATGTTCGTTTCAATGAACATGTTTTTCCGTATCTTCCACCTACCCCTACCCAATCCCCATCGAGATCCGACTCCCTATACATATATATTTTCCATAACCCACCACCCGATTTTCCAACTTAACCCAACTCACCATCACCATCACCTACCATACCACTCCCACAACCTGAACCATCACCACCACCCTTACCCACTATCACCACTACCAGCTCACCCGCTACACCTACCCCTGAGTCCCCGAACCCTACTCCCGGGCCCTCTTCAAAACCAAATTCAATCCCCACCCAACCACCTCCAGCCCCTCGGCCTCGACCTCCTAATATTCGCCCCAATCCTAAACAAACCACCCGATATGACCCTGCTGCCTACACTGCCACCACTACCCCCACCTTACCTGTTGAACCTACCTCTTTTACCGTTGCTAACAAGTACATAGAATGGTGCCAAGTCATGGTTGACAAGTTGCCTGCAGTTCATAGGAATGGAACGTGGACATTAGTTCCTCCTGTTCCTAATACTAACGTGGTTGATAATAAATGGGTTTAAAGGTTGAAAATGGAAAGAATAGCAGGTACAAGGCCCAACTTGTTGCCAAGGGGTTCTATCAACAACATAGAGTTGACTATCATGAGACTTTCAGTTCAGTCATCAAACCTGCTACTATCAGAACTATTTTATCACTAGCAGTCACAAATAAATGGTCTCTGCATCAGTTGGATTACTACACTGCATTTTTACATGGTGATCTTCAGGAGAGGGTTTACATCCGCCAACCTCCTGGTTTTGTTGATCCTGACAGGCTAGATTATGTATGCTTACTAAAAAAGTCTTTATATGGGCTCAAACAGGCTCCTCGTGCCTGGTTTACAAAGTTGTCTACTGCTCTTCATCAATTGGGTTTCTATGGGTCCAAATCTGACCCATCTCTATTCATTCTCAACTCTTCTGGCACACTTGTCTATCTCCTTGTGTATGTTCATGACATCATCATCATAGGTAATAACCCAGGCACGGTAACTACCATCATTGATCCTCTCCACTCTTTGTTTGCCCTTAAGGATTTGGGTCACCTACATTATTTTTTGGGCATTGAAGTGGTGCATCATGGTTCTGATTTGGTTTTGTCTCAACGAAAATATGTTCTTAAAATTCTTCATCGGGCAGGTCTTGCAGATTGCAAACCTGTTTCCTCTCCTATGAGTACTTCTCAAGTGTTCTTACTTGATGATAGTCCCTTACTTGATGATCCCTCTCGATATCGGCAAATAGTCGGGGCACTTCAATATGTCACTCTATCTCGTCCTGATATTGCTTTTACAGTTAATAAGGTGTGTCAATTCATGCATGCTCCAACTGAGAATCACTGGTTGGTGTCAAACGAATACTACATTATCTAAAGGGCATACTCGACCTCGGCTTACTGTTTCGTCACAACACGGGGTCTCCGCTTTAAGCCTTTTCTGACTCTCATTTGGCTACTAATTTTCGAGCTTATTCAGATTCAGACTTGGCTGGCTACCCTAACGATCATCGATCCACAAGGGGATATGCTATCTATTTGGGTTCAAATCTTATTTCATGATCCGCTCGCAAACAACAAACTGTTTCTCGATCTTCAGTAGAGTCTGAATATAAGGCTATTGCTGACACTCTAGCAAAATTGATTTAGCTGTAGTCCATTCTTCATGAACTCGGTTTGGATAGCAAGGCACCAACACTTTGGTGTGATAATCTTGGCGCAACCTATCTTTCTGCAAATCCAGTCTTTCACGTCTGTACAAAGCACGTTGAAGTTGATTACCACTTTGTTTGTGAACAAGTTACTCAAAGAAAACTGAATGTCATGTTTATCTCCACTGATGATCAAATTGCTGATGTCTTTACGAACCCTTGTCCTCACAAAGATTTGAGTTTTTACGGTCTAAGTTGCAGGTCGTTCCCCGCCCTCAACTTGCGGGGGAATGTTAGATTAAGTTATTCTTAAGGGGTGTAATTATTAAGGGTACTAAAGTGTAATTGTCTTTCCTATATAGGGCTTGTAATCAGTCCTTTATCAATACAATAAACTCTTGCAATTTAAGGTTTGATTCGGGACGTCTGCGTGAGTTATCTGCCGTTCATAAAAATTAACAGATTACACTTGAGATCAACAAATAAACCATAACATGAAATTGTAGAAGTTAGCAAATCGTGATACCTTCACAATCTACACGACATCATGTTTGGCACTGATGTGCGAATATATGTATATATATATATATATAAATTATTAACCAAAACAAACCAAATTTTTCCCTTAAATCACACTTTCACAGGCAAGCGTACCTGATCGGGAATAATATAGTGTAGGCAAGTCCAGGTATTGTTCTTACCACTGGGAATAGTGAAACTTGTAACACCCCGCTAAAGCGGAAACGCGAGGCGTGACAGCTAAGATTTCATTGCGATAGAAGGTATACAACATCAAACATTTCATTTAAAAAGTTTACGGTTTACAGTACCATATTTTACATAACCAACGAAAGTTTAAAACATTCAAACATTACAAAAGTCATTACAAAAGTAAAATCTAAATTTGATGCGGCTTGTAGCCCAGACATTCCCTACTACCATCTATTTTCCTGAAAAGCATATTAAATCAAGTGTCAACTACAAAGAGTTGGTGAGCTCACAGGTTTTATATGCACAAATCAGTTTCATATGCAGAAATCATTATCGTAAAACCAATGTTCAACCTCAACTGTTAAACATAACATTTATGCAAGATATATTCTTGAGCCACTATTAAACCTAAAACCAATTTGCCCTAACGATCTACCTCAGAGGTGGTAGCGAACCACATGTGTAGAGCGCTTTCGCGAACTACCTCAGCGGTGGGACTAAAACCCCACATGTGTAGACGCTGCACTACCTCAGCGGTGGGACTATATCCCACATGTGTAGTACCACATATGATTACGTGCACCCTATACTCGTCAGTAAACAAAGGGTGGGTCCACTCTACCAAATAGCGCTATCCACAATAATCATTGGCCCGAAACGGGTTAATAGTAGTGTATTCAACATGGGACTTTTACTCAATATATATCATTATTTGCATAATCAATCGCTCGCAAGCAAAACTTCATAAATCATTTATCAACTAACATGCTTTTCACCCCAAAATGCGTAAAAACGGTAAAATAGGGGCCGCGAATACTCACCTCGATAAGCTTAACGATTCGATCAACGATTCAAGTTCCGATCTCCGAGCCTAAGAGTTCCCTAAACAATCCATGGGTAACGTAAGTGCCAAATTATCGGTTCAATATCCTAATTAAGTCCTAATCCGATATCCTTATATAATGCCTCTACTTAGTTTATGTAGCCAACCATAGTATAAAAAACAATTTTAAATAAAAATTTTATAACACCTATTGGATGCAAGATCTTGAAACTCAAAATTCAAGCTTTAGTAAATTTTCAGATGCTGACAGATTTGTGTACTTGGTAAAAATGTCACTTTTAAGCTATACTCCAAAAAGGTTTAAGTTTCCAAATTTTTATCCACTGAAGTTGGGTGTGTTAGCAACATTCCCACCAAATTTCATAAAATTTTGATGTGTTTAGCATATATAAATAATTTTTATAAAAACAGTGTGCACAGCTCACATTTGAAAATACATGTATGTAGTGTTTAGTTCATAGAGAGTTTGTTGCAACTCTAAAACTTAAATTTTAAAAGGGGTTTTCAAGCTAACATGCATATCGATCTAATAAAACAAGATTCACACCAACTTGATGATTTTTGAGTGAGTTATGACCTCTTAAACTCACATGTGCGAATCTGCCATTTCAGGACAGCTTGCACCATGATTTTGTTTTCATTGGTTGCATGCTCAAAAATTCACCAAATCAAGTGATTCCAGGTTCTTTGGAAAGCTAACACATTGAAATTGAACTTAGAATCAAAAAGTATGCAATTTGAACAAGTTTTCAAGGAGAAATGCATGCAACAAGTTGACATAAAATCTGACCCGTAGCCATTCGCACAACAAAAAGTTTTGTGATGGTTGAAGGTCTTAAACTTAGAATTTTGGGGTGATTCCAGTTGGGTTCGAACCCTAACTCACAAAATATTAACCCATAAAAGTTTTAGACAAAAATCAATCCATTTGAACCCTTTTTGGGTCGTCCAAAGTTGCATGAAGTAATCTGTCAGCTTCTGTCCTTTACAAAACTCACCATTTTCACAAGTAAAGCTTATAAATCTTTACAAATTGGGGTTTCTTTGATGCTAAACTATAATCCCCCATCATATAACATGTAATAATCAATATTTTGTACTAAAATCAAGATGATTCTTGCATGCAATCATCCAAGAATTTCCAGCCTCTAATATAAACTAAAAACACCAAAATTGGGGTTTTTCACCCTTTTTTTGTGTCTATAGAGGAAATTCATGGGATTTCACCTTCTAATGGATATTTAAATCATCCATGGTGTTCATCCTCACCTCCAAAACATCAAGAACACAAATCCCTCTTGTAATGAGGTTTAGATACTAAATTTATGCAAAAAGAGTACTAAAAGTGCTAGAACTTTAATCTACAAAGCAAGTATTGCTCATACCTTGATGAATGAACTAATGAGACACTTGATTCTTATCTTAATCTTCCAAGAATTTTCGAAATTAGGGCTGAATGTTGCTGGAAATTTAAAGGTGAAATGAGAAATAGAAGAGAGAATATGGATGGTTTGAAATTTTTGAAAATGAGAAAAAGGGAAGTGTATGGAGGAAGCTTGAAATTTATATGGAGGGAGAGAGGGAAGGGGTGTAGGGGCCGGCCACATGGGGCCCACCCAACCTTCATCACACATTTTTTTTAAGAAAACAATCCCAAACGTCTCACGGTTCGCGCTTTCTCGGTTCGTACCGATTTTCCGACAGAAGCGATTTTTATCAGTTTATGTCCAAATTTTGAAAATTTTAAATGTCTTTATGCAACAACTTAAAATGTAATAATTTAAATAGTATAGGCTTTAGTAGAGTCGATTCGGCATTATATACGATTTTCGGGCGATTATGGACTGATACGGGCTTTTCCAGGCTATATTCGGGATTTCTAAGTTCTCTTCCAAAAATTTTCGCGTAAACAAACCTAATTCCTTCTAAATAGATATAGGACTAGGTTTTCACTAAAATTATGCTACAGTGAGTGCTTTACGAATTACTAACCTGATAGCCGAATTTGGTCAATTGTCACAAAACTCTCATTATTTAGTATACTAGTTCTACTAATTAAACTCAAAAGATTATATTTAAGGAGGGGTTTTTGAATAAGGGTTTACTTCACGGGAGTATATTCAACTTGTCACGAAAAGTTATTGTATGTATTGGACTTTGATTTTTTCCATTGTATGTATCAAACTTATAAAAACCTACCATTTGATGTATTTGGTTAAAAGTTGGATACACTTTTGTGACAAGTTGGATACACTTTCGTGGTAGGTTTTGATAAAGTTGGATACATTAAATGGTAGTTTTGATATGTTTGATACATACAATAGAAAATATAGAAGTTCAATACATACAATAACTTTTCGTGACAAGTTGG
The DNA here is from genome assembly GCA_030169165.1 of Centaurea solstitialis. NCBI lineage: Eukaryota > Viridiplantae > Streptophyta > Magnoliopsida > Asterales > Asteraceae > Centaurea > Centaurea solstitialis. Next base: position 49,967,080 of record CM058042.1, on the reverse strand, counting down.
ATACACTTTTAGGAACTAAACCTTTTGAATAATTGAGAGAAACAATAAAAAGAACAACTAAGTAAACAAAGATTGAAACTTTTTAATAAGAGAGACAACTTGTTGGTTCCAGATTTGATACAGAAATTGATTCACAAAACAATTACAGTTTAATTTGAGTGATTTGCAGCGGAAGTAAATATGAATAAACTGTAATGATTGTTATAAACTCAGATGATTCAGAAATAAGAACACTATAAGATCACAATGATGAAGATCGTGAATCTGCTTCAAATGATTTCCAATTGGATTGAAAATGACATTAAAGATTACAAGCAAATGAACTTACAAATCAATGGAACAGTAATTGAACTTGAGAATTCAGGAAAAAATGTAGGTATTCAAAAGTTACAAAGAATGAAGAATAAATAGCTATTTATACTACTCTAAACCTAACAGAACCTCTAAGATTGAGAGACGTGTCAAGAAGAAGCACGTGGGAGAAATAACCGTTTTGTAGAGAGTTGATCTTCGCAGAGGTTGAAATGGTCAGAACCTCTAGTGAGTTTCACAATGGTTCTGGTATGATGGACTTGTACGACTTGGGCTCTTTGGAACTTCAGAACCTCTGACGAGTGTCACAGAGGTTCTGTCGAGTATAACTTTAACGAACTTGAGCCTTCTGCGATAGATCACTTCTGCAGTCTTTAGAATTTTGTCGAATTAATATTGCCTCTTTTATCAATTACTTTTAAACTTGCAGAACTAGGAGCCAACAATCTCCCCTAAGTAATGATAAAAGAAAGAAAATGCTAGATTCATTGATTTACAAAACAAACAGGAGAGTGAATCTCATCCTTTGGAAATTACATTACAAGAAAGAAACATTTAAGTACATTTACAGAACCTATCTAATCTTGTTTAACTCTGCATTTGGGAAGTCATCAATCCCAACATTCCTCGGAGTAGAATACATGTTAAAGATAAGAGTCTGGAACTTGGAAGATGCTTCAACGTTATTGTGGATAGGCTCTGCGAGAGTTCTATCAAGTCTGCCAGCCTTCACTTCCTTTTGCCAAAATCTTGTATATGAAGACCAAAGACTTGTGCACATACTTGTTGCCCTCCAAGTGGTTGAAAAACCTCTTCACACCGTCTTTGTCTTCATACACGAAGCCATACACCGGTTCATGAACCAGAGTGTTTGGTTCAATCTCTTTGATCTACAGGGGCCTGTTGTTTGGAGGAGAAAGGTACATTTTGTTTTGGCCTAGTCTGTACCCGATATCAAAGTCTTTCTGGCTACAGAAGAAAACTTGAGCCCGCATAACTTGCCACAGTCTGCTCTATGAGTCTGCATATCTGTTGTTTATCTCCATGCGCTTTGACAGAAAGGAATATAGGAAAGGAAGGTCGTAAACACACAGATTGTGGAAATCAGCATCAGTGAATGTGTAAACCATTCCATCAGCTCGTACAACAAAGAATTGAGCGTAATGGACATCGCCGTTGCACAGAGTTCTGGGAGAAATGGTCTTGATGTAGGAGATTGGCACTTCAGAATAGACATCATCACTCTCTTGAACCAGCTTTGAAAACTTGATCTTGGCCTCTTGGGTTGGCATCCCATTGACAATAGGATCGAAGGGTGGCTCTATATCTCTGGTGGAATACTTCCATCTCCGGTTGATCCTCTGCATTATCCTCTGCCATAAATTGAACTTGTTGGCAAGGATCTTCTTATAAGATTTTCTGGGTTGACCCCCCTGTGAGGGTTGGCTTGATGTAACCCACCAAGGTGTCATACGTACCCGTGGACGTATCATCTTTTGACTTGAAGTCCGAGAGTTTTGTATCTGTTGGCTTAGATGACCCTTCGCTAGGTTGCAGGCCGATTTTACCAGCACCAGAGAGGCTCTGAGCTAACTCCTCTATGGCACGTGAAAGCTTCAATGCCAAGGCCATCTGTTCAACTTCTGTAAGAGGGACCTCTGGAGTAACTTCCTTGCCTGTACCCTTGCCATCAGTTCCTTTGGCAGGGGGATTGGAGAACAGAGCCCCTGCATTATCGACAATTACAACCCTGTAGACTTGGGCTCTGTGGCATCTTTCTTTTTCTCCCCCTCAGGATGATCAGGGTCTTTGTCATGCTGATCACCCTGGAAATGCTTTGAGGCCTCTGCAGAGCAAGTAATCTTGCCTTTCTTGATTGCAAGAGAGAACTTGCGAGCCATCTTGCATACTTTAGTGAAGTTTCGATGAAGTTCTTCTTGTACGGCTTTTTCAACCAAATTAACCATGGCCCCTTGAAGATTCTGGGTCTTCTCATAAAGTTAGTCCATTGTGTTCTAGTGAAGATTGTGGATAACTCGATGGTCAGACAAGAATTGCCCGGACACTCTTTGGACTTGCTCACCCATGGCACTAACAAAATTACTTATATCGCCACGAGTAGCTAGCTGCTTTGGGTGACATTCAGAGGGGGTGGCACCAATAACAAGCGCATAATTGACCATCTCTTTAATATCCTTCTTGAAAACATCATAATTGATGTATCCTACAGCTTCTAGATCTCCCGCGTACTCTTTGCCAAGGGCCGCCAACTTTGTCTTTAAGGTGTTAAAGAATGAAGCATCAATGGTGACAGAGTTTATGGCAGAAGAGACATTGTCTTTAGAAGGAAGAGCCTTGATGGGAGATTGAAGATCGGAGACTGCAAAGGTTAGCTTTGATAGAGCTTCAGTGTGCGCTTGCAGAACCTCTGTATGCTGTTGAAGAACCTCTGATGTTTGAACGTTGGAAGTTTCTGGCACCGGACTCTTTGAGCTTTTCAGCTCGTCGAGCCTCTGAAAGACAGAGGTAACAAAGGATTTGAAATCCTCATTCGTCACATAATCCTTCAGGGAACCTGAGGAACCAACACATGTTTCCTTAGTAGCCTTGGATTTTAAGGCGCCCTCAAAGGTAGCTTGAATGTTGACCTATCGGGGACTTCCGTCGGATCCTCGAATACCCATTTCTGGAGTACCTAGCAACGTTCTGTTGGTGTCATCTACAGAAGGTCCAGAGCCCTTCTGCAGAGAGGTACCAAGTGAAGTAATTTGGTGTTCTAGACCAAAGAACTTTATGTATCTCTCAACCATCTCAGGAATGACATTTGGTTATTCACTCAAGTGAGGAGGACCAACACATGCGTCCTCGTGGGGTAGTATTAGGCCTTTGGGCGAATAGGCCTTTATCATTAAACCACTGTCCTTTTGAGAGGATGGAAGTGGAGAGGGTGCCCGACTACGTTTAGCTACAGAGGACGAAGAAGAGTCCTCTAAGCGGCTGGAATGGGTTTTTCTCAACGTGTGCGCGCTTACTTCAAAGACCTTTCCATCTAAAACATGGCGGTCTATAATGTGGGTTGCATGAAGAGTTTGGCTTGGTTGTGTGCTCATGGCATCTTTTTCACCACTCACTTCTGCCTCTGCTTCTAAAATCCTAACATTTTCATCACCCTTATTGCTCCCTTCTACTTCTACATTATCACCACCATGATCTCCAGAGTGCTTAGGAATGTCATCATTAGAAAGTATTACCTCTATGCCTATATCCACATTTGTGTCATTGAAAGTCCATTGCTCAAGATGGGGTTCTGTGAACAAGTCCTCTTGGATATCATCCAAAGGAGCCTGTAGGGGTGTAGATGCTTTAGGAGATGGGGTCTTTTGAGGAGATGGTTCCTTGGCTACTTCTGAAGACTTCTTGGATCGCTTCTTTCGTTTTAATTGAACCTCTGGTGATGGTTCCTCAAGTACATTTTCACCAACAGCCTTTGTGGCTTGTGCCTCTGTAGCCTGAACAGGGGACTCTGTCGGTTTCCCCTTCTTGGATTTCTTGGCCTTCTTGGCCACAGGGGTATCTGCAAGGTCAGACTCTGGGAATCTTTTCCTTAAACGTTTCTTCTTCTGTTTTGGCTCTGCGGGAGGTGGAGATGGTTGTGGAGAATCAACATCAATAGGGTCATTTAGTTGTTGTTATGGGGATTGGGGTTCCTCTAATGCATTGACCTTGGCCTTCTTAACCTTTTTCTTCTTTGAGATCTTCTGTGGGGGACTTCTATCTATTTCTACAGTCCTAATCTCACTCACCTCACGTTCCACCCTTTCACCCTCATCTCTTTGTGATTTTTTCTTAATCCTACGCTCCTTAGGGGGATGTCCTATGCATAGTGGGGGGGGGGGGGGTTGAGGGACCGACTTTGGCCTCCTAAACCCACTCCTATAATTCTCCCTGTAGACTTCTGCAAGAAGCTTGATCATCACATGAGACATAGGCCTCTATTGTTTGTATCCTTTGGGGTGCCGAGTTGGCTTGAAAGAGCCCATCGGAAATGTCTTAGCCATAGTATCCTTCTTATCGAAAGGAAGATTTTCCTTCAGAGTGCTGTAGAAACTAGCCCGAAGAACCTCTGTAAAACAAGGTTTGGAGGATGACCATCATCCTCCTATTTGAGATTTTTGGATGGGTTCTTGGCAGCGTTCTGGGTAGCGACCTTCTTCCGTATGAGCCCAACCATGTCTTCGTAGATCAATGCAGCAAAATCAAGCTTCAAATTGAAGTAGATCCCATACATTATAGAAAGCATAGCCCGAGAAGTCTGGTCAGGGCTTCCAACTTTGCCATTCAGGCAAGTGTTAATGATGGAAAACAAGGTGTTCCATAGAAGGGGAAGACCCTTTCTTCTGAAATCTCCTTGCTTGATTAAGGGGCTTGTCATCATCAGGGGTGTAGGAAAGGAACTTAAGAAAGTCAATCAATTCTTCGTCAGTAGGAGAAACATCGTATTCTGCCCGATCAATCAGTTGTAGAGCAGTACGGAGATCAGACACGTTCATCTCTAGGGGCACCATCTTTTTCCCATTTGTAGCAGAAGCATAGCACACAATGCTTAATCCTCCTTCAAAAAGGTCACAGACATAGGCACTCAATAAAAATTGAGTCAAATAAGTTTCAGGCACTTCGACGTGGGCAGTTAGAGCATAGTATATCTGGTGGTTTCGAAGTACTTCAAATAGGTTTGCAGCACCATCGGGGAAGGAGTTAACATTTGGAACTAGATAATGGTTGTTGGGCTTCTTGATCAAATCAAATTTCTCGAATCTGTTGTTTTGAAAAGATATAGCATGGGAGGTTAGAGCTTGTGATTGATTGACAACTTGATCATTTTGGTTCTTGCTGGATTGGACATTCAAAGCACTGCCTTCGGAAGACATTTTGGTGAGAGATCGAAAGATATTAGGAAGAAATTAGGGTTCGCCGGAAGTTGCAGGTACGTCTCCAAAAATAGGGGATTCGTCGGAAAATATTTGGAAGTGGTAAAAGGTTAAAGGTTTGGGGGTTTAGGGTATATATAGTGAGAAGGAAGAACGAGAATTTGAATTGGAAAGGTTTTCTCGTAAAGAGTAGGTGTGGGAATCGTTACTCTACTTCCAGTGAGCATTTTCCACGTGGATTTGGTGATGCACGATTGAGAACGTGCGCCCTAAAAATCTGACATGCGCGTGGCCTAATATAACCCTTATCCATTACACCACTCGCACCAGTTCAGATTGAGATTCTTGCAAGAGAAAACTTTCAAAGGCCTAAGGGTATAACAGAGCCTCTGTGAACTGTGTGAGGGATTGAGTTGCACCTTTTTATATACCTACACGTTTGAAAATCCACGGAGAGGTTAGAAATCACAGAACCTCTGTCAGTAGCTGCAGAGGATCTGAAGATTAAAGTTCTGTGATGAAATATTGAAAAGAGTTTGCATTTATGTGGTTTGATAATTTGTAAAGAACACACTCCACTGGGAACTAGCTACTTTAGCTTCCCCTTGAAAACACTCCCCGTTGGATAAAGAAGGGTTTGAAAATCATCCAACAGAAATCAACAGAAGATCATTCTGCAGATCCTCTATGATGGTTCACAGAGGTTCTGTGGAACTGACCTCTGTAGAAATGGTTTTGATTTCTGAAAGAAGTTTTATGTTTTGAGAATAGATACTTGTGACAACTGACAATTTTGACCATCAGGTTAGCTACTCGTTAAATCACTCAGTAGCGTTTCCGTAGGTTAAAAATTAGTCATTTAAAATATTAAATGAAACTAGATTAGTTTGCGTGAAAAATTTAGGCTAAAACCTAAAGTCCCGAAAACTGCCCGAAAAAGCCCGAACCGGCCCGAAGTCATCCGATAATCCTATAATGCCAAATTTAAAGTAATTTTTGGAAAATTAAGTTATTTTATTTAAAATATAAGTAAACTGATTCATATAACCTAAATTACCTTCGAAAAGTCGGTTTCTACCGAAAAACGCACCAAAACCCGGTACTGCGTCGAATTGACAGTGTAGAATTACACTGTCTTATTAAAAAAAAAATAATATATGTGTGAGAGGTTGGGTGGGCCCCACATGGCCAGCCACCACCCCCCTCCCCCAATCATCTCTCTCTCTCTTTTCCACACACACAACAAATATATGCTTTTCCCAACTTCATTCATCATTTTTTTCATTTCAAATTTTTGCTCTCTCTCTCTCTAAATCTTTCTCTCTTCTCCTCATCTTTTCTCCAAAATTTCCAGCCATCTACATCTTCAAAATTCAGATTATTAGAGTTTCATACAAGATCACCAAGTTCCTTACTACAATCTCTTAAAGGTAATGAAGGAAATGAGCATTCTAACTTCGATTTTTGGCTCAATCTTGAGCTTTTCTTCCATTTTCATGAGGTTAATCCCTCCTTTATGCTTTGATAATCCTCTTGATGTTTGGGGATGAGATAGAACCTTAGAAATGTGTTTAAACATTCTATGAAGGTGAAAATCCATGAATCCCCCATAAGAACACAAGATTGGAAGCAAAATCTTCTTGTTTGATGTTTTTGATTATCATTTTGGGACTGAACTTTGATGATAGTTCATGCATGTGTGTTGATGGTATTGATTCATATTTCATCTATTTATTTGATGTATAATAAGAGCTTTTGGTTTATTTGCAAGAAACCCCCAAAAATCTTGTGATTTTATGTGTATTGATGAATAAAAAGGGGTTTTGATTCTGGACAGATGCTGTCCGATTTTTGCATGTAGTTTATACGACCCAAAAAGGGTTTTCTCGAACTCATTTCTCCTTGAAATTTTTATGGAACAATATTTTATGTGTTAGGGTTCAAACCCCACTGGAATCATGTAAAAACTCCAAGATCTGAACCCTTAACCATGATTAAACATTTTAGTGTGCATCAGTTCTTGGTCAGAAATTTATGTTAGCTTCATGCATGCATAACTCTTTGATGGATTGTTCAAAATACATGATTCTTGAGTCTAGAATCAAGCTTAATGAGTTAGCTTTCCAAAGACTCCGAAAACACATGATTTGGGGAAGTTTTAGATGTTCAACCAATGAAAAAGAAATCGGTATGCAATCTGTCCAACCATGGCAGATTCAATTACTTGAGTTCTTGAGGTCATATCTCATTCAAAAAGTATCCAAATCGTGTGAAACAAGTGTCATATGTTAGATAGTTGAGTTTAACTTTCAAACCCCTTTTGAAATTCAAATTTTGGTGTTGAAATGATTCCTCCATGACCCAAACACCACAGACATGTCATTTCAGAATCATTACATGCACACTGATTTTCCCATAATTTTTAAAATATGTTAATTATCTCCAAAAATCATGAAAATTGGTAGGATTATGGTTAAAGCCCTTATTATTACTGGATAAAAATTTGGAGGTTAAACTCCTTTTGAAACTAGGCAAAATGATGGTGTTTTTGGAATACTACAAATCTGGACAAAATCAGATTTCTTAGAAAAGGACATTTTGCTTTTATCAAGAAATCCCCAACTTTTTGGACTTTAATTAAATAAAAAAAACTTATTTTTATATTAAAATGAACTTATTAAATTATAGTAAAAGCATTATATGGATATCGGAATTAACTCATTATTTACGGACCGTAAAAATTTAGAACTTACGACAACTACGTTTGTATTAGGGCATTGGTAAAATCGGAGCCGGGACTTAACCACGCACTAATCAACCGCCTAGAAACGCAAAAGCTACTTCAAGTGAGTATTCACAGCCCCACTTTTACCGTTTTTATGCGTTTTGGGGTGAAAAGCATGTTATGAAAGATTGTGAATGAATTTGTGAAAATGTTACGGATTGAAATGAAATGAAATGCATAGTGAGTTAAATTTGATGCGTTTTAAAGCATGATATAGTGAGTCTGAAATGAAAAAGTCCCCGGTAACTACTATTAACTCATAGCAATGGGCCTATAATACACGTGGATAGCGCTATTTGGTTTGACATACCCACCTTGACTGACGAGAATATAGGTGCACTGTATTGATTAATTCTTCACGCGTGGACAAAAGTCCCACCGTTGAAGACGCGTAGGGGCAATATGTTATAATTGGCAGGATTAGTAGTGACTCAAAGAATAAATATCATGCGATTAACAAATCACCCGAGAAAATTTACTGACAGGTTGGTAGTGAATGAACGGGTTCACTCTAACTGTTTATACAAAATTTAGTGAATGAATGGGTTCACTATAAGTGTTTACAAAATTTAGTGAATGAACGGGTTCACTATAAGTGTTTACAAAATTTAGTGAATGAACGGGTTCACTATAAGTGTTTACAAAATTTAGTGAATGAACGGGTTCACTATAAGTGTTTACAAAATTTAGTGGATGAACGGATTCGCTATAACTGATTTTGAAAACTTAGTGAATAAAAAGATTCGCTATAAATGGATTACGAATACTGAGTGAATAAAAATATTTACTGGAATTGTCGTTGCATTTAAAATATTTTGTGCATATAAAAACCTGTGAACTCACCAACTCTTGTAGTTGACACTTGTTTAACATGCTTTTCAGGAAATCCGAAGGTTTGATAAGGTCATTAGTGGAATTTTGTGTACACCAATCAAGACAATATTTATTTTGTTAAGTCTGTAAACTTTAAACTATGGTTGGGTTGTAATACTTATTAAACTATTTAAATTTATGTTACGAATGATTGGTGTGATTTATCTCCTATCGCGATGAAATCTTGACTGTCACACCTTGCGGTTCCGCTTTAGCGGGGTGTTACAGACTTGGTATCAGAGCCATAGGTTATAGAGAACATCGTTTTTCATAAAAACCAAGTACTATAACCAACCTTTTTCGAAAAGAAGTTAAAACTTTTAATTAAAAGATTTCGATGTATAGGAGAATTTAAAAACTCGTGTGATTAGAATAGGTGCTGTCCTGGTATATCATAGAAATGCGGAGCCTGATCACCTACGCATAGCCATGATATAAGTAGGATAAGATCTATGAACTAGTCATACTGTTAGAATTTAAAAGCTGGAACCTTCGAAAAAAAAATTTTCCTGAAAAACATAAACCGTGTGAGTTCACATAAGCACATCATGATGTTGATATTTACTATAGCACTTACGCGTTTAAGTAAAGTAACGCCACAGTTGAACACTCCTGCGTTAGCACTTAGGATGTTACTATTATTTGAATGCGCGTTAGTTAGTTATGCGGACACTACAATCACTATGCCGAACACTATTACTTAGACTTCGGAGAAAGACCCGTCTAGGCATTACGATTCCGGCATTGGAGTAACAAGCAAAGACGTTTCAATCGATCCACCTCCGAACCTCACAACACCTCATATGAGACAACTCAGAAGAGAGCTGCGGCAACCATTCGGAGTGGACTGGCGATAACACATCTAGTTAATGCAAGGTCATTTCATATCCTTTCGGGGATATTGATCGGTTATGCTACCAGTATGATACTAGGGGAGGCTTGAACAACCCGAGCACTCGCCGTCGGACTACAAAATAGTCGAAGCAGAGTATCAAGATAGAATCGAACGATAGTTGAGTCGAGAGAATTGGTGCATCTCTTGGAAGAAGGTATCACCAATGTTGTAGAAAATGTTATGACGACAAGAAGGACGACTAGGAGAGAGTTGACTCGAGCTGGCAAGTTGTGGTGATACTGTTAGCAATGTTGATCCTATCGATTGTAACTCTCATGATTTTGAAAGAATTCCAAAAATGCACTTTTGGGTTGCTCCATTTAAAACCCCAGTATGGGCAAGAGAAATATTTTAAGGATGCATTTAGCATCAAACTTTAAACTCTTCAGATATGTACTAAGCTTTTACGAAATTAATTTTTATTAAATCACCAAGACGTTCTTACCGATTCTATTTTAAAGAAATTGTCATAAATAAAAATACAAATATTCTCGAACATTTATTAGAGACAACTTTTAATTAAACATACATTTTACAAATGAATTAGAACTGTATCTTCCAGAAGAAACACACGTAGCTAGAAAGTGAACCGTGAGAATTAATCGATCAACATTGCTCAACTGATGGCCCAACAAGTCCAGGAAGTCGTACCTACCATAGTCACTAAAGTCACTACCGACCTTGTCGTAAATAGAAGAAATAAGGAAGTCATAATACCCATCGATTGGAAGGATGGTAATGCAAAAAAAAAAAATTTGAGCACCAGACAGAGGAAAAGACTCGTGATAAATCAATCCAAAGTTGAAAAAGTAGTTAGAAATTTTGGAGCAAAGACCCAAGAAATCACAGAACTTGAAAGAGGAGCATTTAATTGAGTATTCTAACGGGGAGTTAGTTAAGGCCAGCAAAGTAGTCAGGAAATGCACTCTAGGCTTAGCAGGAAAGGACTTTAGTATAGACTTAATCCCGATCAAGATAGGGAGTTTTGATATAATAGATGGTATGGATAGGATGTCCAACCACCGAGCGACAATATGCTGTGCGGAGAAGATAGTTAGACTAGCATTACCCGACGGAGGTGTACTCGAAGTACACGGAGAAAAGCCAAGAAAAGATATTAAGATAGCGTCATTTATGAAAATGCGAAGCCATCTACGAAAGGAATGTGTAGCATTCATGGCACACGTAGTAGATAAGAAAGCAGAGGAGAAGCAATCCAGGATATTCCGATTGTGCGAGATTTTCCTGAAGTATTCCCGGAGGAGTTACCTGGATTACCCCCGCAACGGCAGGTAGAATTCCACATTGACTTAATTCCTGGAGCAGGCCCCGTAGCAAAGTCGCCTTATCGACTAGCACCGTCCGAGATGCAGGAGCTTTCAAGTCAACTTCAAGAACTGCTAGACAAAGGATTCATTCGACCCAACTCTTCACCTTGGGGAGCCCCCGTGTTGTTCGTCAAGAAGAAGGATGGATCTTTCCGCATGTGCATCGATTATAGGGAGCTGAACAAGATCACCATCAAGAACCGATACCCTCTTCCACGCATCAATGATCTATTCGATCAATTGCAAGGAGCTACGTACTTCTCCAAGATCGATCTTTGATCCGGATACCATCAAATGCGAGTTCGGGAAGAAGATATCGCAAAGACGGCGTTCAGAACTCGTTATGGTCATTATGAGTTCTTAGTCATGCCGTTCGGCTTGACGAACGCTCCAGCAGTATTTATGGACCTGATGAATCGAGTGTGTCGACCGTATTTAGATAAGTTCGTGATTGCCTTCATAGACGACATCCTGATTTACTCACGGAGCAAGGAAGACCACGAGCATTATTTGAGGCTGATACTAGAATTACTCAAAACTGAAAAGCTTTATGCTAAATTCTCAAAGTGCGAATTTTGGATCCCAGAAGTTCACTTTTTAGGCCATGTGGTGAACAAAGAAGGAATACACGTCGATCCAGCCAAGATCGAGGCCATAAAGAAGTGGGAAGCCCCGAAGACACCGGCAGAAATTCGACAATTTCTCGGATTGGCAGGCTACTACCGGCGATTCATTGCAAATTTCTCCAAGATTGCGCAGCCGCTGACAACCTTAACGCAAAAGGACAAGAAGTTCATCTGGGGAGAGAAACAGGAAGAAGCATTCCAACTGCTCAAGCATAAGTTGTGCAATGCACCCATTCTAGCGTTACCCGAAGGAACGGATAACTTCGTGGTGTATTGCGATGCTTCACATCAAGGCTTAGGATGTGTTTTGATGCAGAATGAGAAAGTCATTGCCTATGCATCCAGACAACTGAAGGTCCCCGAGAAGAACTACACCACTCATGACTTGGAGCTCGGAGCAGTGGTGTTTGCCCTTAAGATTTGGAGACATTATCTCTACGGCACCAAATGCACAATTTTTACAGATCATAAGAGCCTCCAGCATATTCTCGATCAGAAAATGCTGAACATGAGACAGAGAAGATGGGTTGAGTTGCTCAGCGATTACGACTGCGAGATTAAGTATCATCCAGGGAAGGCGAATGTCGTAGCTGATGCGCTAAGTAGGAAGGAAAGGGGTGAAGCCTACAAGGACGAGAGCAATGGGAGTGATAGTGCAGATCAGCCTGAAAAGTCAGATATTGGCAGCTCAGAGAGAAGCTCTGAAGGCTGACAATTTAAAGAAGGAGACACTTCACAAGATGGAGGAGGAGTTTGAGGAGAGAACGGATGGAGTGCGTTATTTCAAGGATAGGATTTGGGTTCCGAAAGTCGATCAGTTAAGGAAAACGATCATGGATGAAGCCCATAAATCAAAATACTCCATACACCCAGGTTCTGACAAAATGTACAAAGGGCTGAAAGAACACTATTGGTGGCCTAGGATGAAGAAGGATATCGCCACTTATGTGAGTAAATGTCTGACTGGTGCAAGAATAAAGGCAGAACACCAGAAACCGTCAGGACTATTACAGCAACCGGAAATCCCAGAATGGAAATGGGAGCGGATATCAATGGATTTCGTGACCAAGTTACCCAAGACTAAAAAGGGCCATGATTCGATTTGGGTAATCGTTGACCGACTCACGAAATCTGCACACTTCTTGCCAATAAAAGAAAGTTTTAGCATTGATAGACTCGCGCAATTGTATGTCGATGAGATAGTTATGCGACATGGAGTGCCGATCTCGATCATCTCCGATAGAGACAGCAGATTCACCTCACGATTTTGGCAAGTCACTACAGTCAGCATTAGGTACCAGCGTGGATTTAAGCACCGCCTATCATCCGCAAACCGACGGTCAGACAGAAAGGACCATACAAACACTGGAGGATATGCTGCGTGCATGTGTGTTAATCATCTACCATTAGTTGAATTCTCCTACAACAACAGTTATCATGCAAGTATTCAGTGTGCCCCGTACGAAGCACTGTATGGACGCAAGTGCAGATCCCCACTCAACTGGTTGGAAGTGGGAGAAAGTCGACTGTTTAAACCTGACATCGTACAGGAGACCACTGATAAGATTAAGCTGGTTCAGGAGAAGCTTAAAGCAGCCAGGAATCGCCAGAAGAGCTACGCTGATAATCGGCGAAAGCCGTTAGAATTCCAAGTTGGCGATAAAGTGTTACTAAAGGTATCACCCTGGAAAGGACTGATAAGATTTGGAAAGAAAGGGAAATTGAGCCCTCGTTTTGTTGGACCATTTAAGATCATGGAGAGAATCGGACCCGTCGCATACAGACTGGACTTACCCATAGAGCTCAGCTCTATTCATGACACTTTCCACGTGTCCAACTTGAAGAAATGCCTCTCGGAAGAGACAGTGGTCCTACCTCTGGAGGAAATCCAAGTCGATGAACAACTACACACCACGGAGAAACCAATCGAAATTCTTGATCGAGAAGTCAAGCAACTAAGGCGCAGTAAGATAACGATCGTTAAGGTTCGATAGAATTCCAGGCACGGACCAGAGTTCACCTGGGAGCGGGAGGCTTTCATGAAAAGCAAATACCCGCATTTATTCACTAAAGACCCCTGTGGTAGCAGCAAGAATTAAATTTCGGGACGAAATTTCTTTCAACCGGGGGTAAATGTGACAACTGACAATTTTGACCATCAGGTTAGCTACTCGTTAAATCACTCAGTAGCGTTTCCGTAGGTTAAAAATTAGTCATTTAAAATATTAAATGAAACTAGGTTAGTTTGCGTGAAAAATTTAGGCTAAAACCTAAAGTCCCGAAAACTGCCCGAAAAAGCCCGAACCGGCCCGAAGTCATCCGATAATCCTATAATGCCAAATTTAAAGTAATTTTTGGAAAATTAAGTTATTTTATTTAAAATATAAGTAAACTGATTCATATAACCTAAATTACCTTCGAAAAGTCGGTTTCTACCGAAAAAACGCACCAAAACCCGGTACTGCGTCGAATTGACAGTGTAGAATTACACTGTCTTATTAAAAAAAAAATAATATATGTGTGAGAGGTTGGGTGGGCCCCACATGGCCAGCCACCACCCCCCTCCCCCAATCATCTCTCTCTCTCTTTTCCACACACACAACAAATATATGCTTTTCCCAACTTCATTCATCATTTTTTTTCATTTCAAATTTTTGCTCTCTCTCTCTCTCTAAATCTTTCTCTCTTCTCCTCATCTTTTCTCCAAAATTTCCAGCCATCTACATCTTCAAAATTCAGATTATTAGAGTTTCATACAAGATCTCCAAGTTCCTTACTACAATCTCTTAAAGGTAATGAAGGAAATGAGCATTCTAACTTCGATTTTTGGCTCAATCTTGAGCTTTTCTTCCATTTTCATGAGGTTAATCCCTCCTTTATGCTTTGATAATCCTCTTGATGTTTGGGGATGAGATAGAACCTTAGAAATGTGTTTAAACATTCTATGAAGGTGAAAATCCATGAATCCCCCATAAGAACACAAGATTGGAAGCAAAATCTTCTTGTTTGATGTTTTTGATTATCATTTTGGGACTGAACTTTGATGATAGTTCATGCATGTGTGTTGATGGTATTGATTCATATTTCATCTATTTATTTGATGTATAATAAGAGCTTTTGGTTTATTTGCAAGAAACCCCCAAAAATCTTGTGATTTTATGTGTATTGATGAATAAAAAGGGGTTTTGATTCTGGACAGATGCTGTCCGATTTTTGCATGTAGTTTATACGACCCAAAAAGGGTTTTCTCGAACTCATTTCTCCTTGAAATTTTTGTGGAACAATATTTTATGTGTCAGGGTTCAAACCCCACTGGAATCATGTAAAAACTCCAAGATCTGAACCCTTAACCATGATTAAACATTTTAGTGTGCATCAGTTCTTGGTCAGAAATTTATGTTAGCTTCATGCATGCATAACTCTTTGATGGATTGTTCAAAATACATGATTCTTGAGTCTAGAATCAAGCTTAATGAGTTAGCTTTCCAAAGACTCCGAAAACACATGATTTGGGGAAGTTTTAGATGTTCAACCAATGAAAAAGAAATCGGTATGCAATCTGTCCAACCATGGCAGATTCAATTACTTGAGTTCTTGAGGTCATATCTCATTCAAAAAGTATCCAAATCGTGTGAAACAAGTGTCATATGTTAGATAGTTGAGTTTAACTTTCAAACCCCTTTTGAAATTCAAATTTTGGTGTTGAAATGATTCCTCCATGACCCAAACACCACAGACATGTCATTTCAGAATCATTACATGCACACTGATTTTCCCATAATTTTTAAAATATGTTAATTATCTCCAAAAATCATGAAAATTGGTAGGATTATGGTTAAAGCCCTTATTATTACTGGATAAAAATTTGGAGGTTAAACTCCTTTTGAAACTAGGCAAAATGATGGTGTTTTTGGAATACTACAAATCTGGACAAAATCAGATTTCTTAGAAAAGGACATTTTGCTTTTATCAAGAAATCCCCAACTTTTTGGACTTTAATTAAATAAACAAAACTTATTTTTATATTAAAATGAACTTATTAAATTATAGTAAAAGCATTATATGGATATCGGAATTAACTCATTATTTACGGACCGTAAAAATTTAGAACTTACGACAACTACGTTTGTATTAGGGCATTGGTAAAATCGGAGCCGGGACTTAACCACGCACTAATCAACCGCCTAGAAACGCAAAAGCTACTTCAAGTGAGTATTCACAGCCCCACTTTTACCGTTTTTATGCGTTTTGGGGTGAAAAGCATGTTATGAATGATTGTGAATGAATTTGTGAAAATGTTACGGATTGAAATGAAATGAAATGCATAGTGAGTTAAATTTGATGCGTTTTAAAGCATGATATAGTGAGTCTGAAATGAAAAAGTCCCCGGTAACTACTATTAACTCATAGCAATGGGCCTATAATACACGTGGATAGCGCTATTTGGTTTGACATACCCACCTTGACTGACGAGAATATAGGTGCACTGTATTGATTAATTCTTCACGCGTGGACAAAAGTCCCACCGTTGAAGACGCGTAGGGGCAATATGTTATAATTGGCAGGATTAGTAGTGACTCAAAGAATAAATATCATGCGATTAACAAATCACCCTGGAAAATTTACTGACAGGTTGGTAGTGAATGAACGGGTTCACTCTAACTGTATATACAAAATTTAGTGAATGAACGGGTTCACTATAAGTGTTTACAAAATTTAGTGAATGAACGGGTTCACTATAAGTGTTTACAAAATTTAGTGAATGAACGGGTTCACTATAAGTGTTTACAAAATTTAGTGGATGAACGGATTCGCTATAACTGATTTTGAAAACTTAGTGAATAAAAAGATTCGCTATAAATGGATTACGAATACTGAGTGAATAAAAATATTTACTGGAATTGTCGTTGCATTTAAAATATTTTGTGCATATAAAAACCTGTGAACTCACCAACTCTTGTAGTTGACACTTGTTTAACATGCTTTTCAGGAAATCCGAAGGTTTGATAAGGTCATTAGTGGAATTTTGTGTACACCAATCAAGACAATATTTATTTTGTTAAGTCTGTAAACTTTAAACTATGGTTGGGTTGTAATACTTATTAAACTATTTAAATTTATGTTACGAATGATTGGTGTGATTTATCTCCTATCGCGATGAAATCTTGACTGTCACACCTTGCGGTTCCGCTTTAGCGGGGTGTTACAATACTCCCCCTAGAACCATGCATACTCCCTGCAATGACTTTCTGAAGACTAAGAAACAAGTGACAAAGTTAAACTAGAAAGTATCAAAGAAAGAATATGAAATATTTACAAAAAGCTAACAATCTAAACTATTGAGGTAAAGGACCAGTCATGCCAATCTTTTCAACAAGGAATGTGAATCTTTTCTCATCAAGTGTTGTTGTAAAGAGATCAGCCAGTTAAAATTCTGTGTTAACAAAATACATTTCAACATTACCTTCTTCAACATAATGTTTAAGAAAGTGGTACCTTATGTCGATATGTTTGGTCTTTGAGTGTTGGACTGGATTTGCTGAGATAGCAATAACACTTTTGTTATCACAGAGGATGGGGATCTTGTTTAAAGTATAGCCATAATATCTGAGTTGGGTCTGCATCCACAAAGCCTGAGAGAAATAGCTTGCAGCGGCTACATACTCTACCTCTACGGTGGATGTCGACACACAATTTTGCTTCTCTGATGACCAATTTACCAACTTTCCTCCAAGAAACTAAGAGTTTCCAGAAGTACTCTTCCTATCCACTTGACATCCTTTATAATCCGAATCAGTGTATGCCAGAAGATCAAAGCTAGAGTACAGAGGGTACCACAGACCAAGGCTTGGAGTCTTCTTTACGTATCTCAAAATTCTCTTTACTACACTTAAGTGGGATTCCCTAGGATCAGATTGATACCTAGCACAAATACAAGTAGCAAACATGATATCAGGTCTACTAGCAGTGAGATATAGAAGTGAACCAATCATACCTCTGTAATGTTTGTATTCTACAAAAGCTCGACTCAAATCCTTATGAAGCTTTAGGCCAGTAGCCATGGGGGTTCTCATGGGATAAACTTTTGTAAGATTGTACTTCTTCAGAAGGTCTTGAATGTACTTTGCTTAATTGATGAAAATGCCTTCAGAAGATTGCTTGACTTGAAGTCCAAGAAAGAAAGTTAACTCTCCCATCATACTCATCTCAAACTCATTCTGCATTAAAGATTCAAACTCTTTGCACATTGAAACATCAATTGAACAAAATATGATATCATCAACATAGATTTGAACAAGTAGGATTTCATCATGAATTTTCTTGTAAAAGAGAGTAATATCAGTTGTACCTCTGTGGAAGTTATGAGAGAGAAGAAGAGTTGATAACCTTTCATACCAGGCTCTGGGAGCTTACTTGAGACCATACAGAGCCTTGTCTAGAAAATAGACATGATTTGGATACTTCTCACTCTCAAATCCTGGAGGTTGCTTGACACATACTTCTTCCTTCAGCTTGCCATTCAAAAATGCAGATTTGACATCCATTTGGTAAACCCTAAAACCTCTGTAAGCTGCATAGGCTAAGAATATTTTGACTGCTTCAAGCCTAACCCAGGGGTAAAAGTTTCCTCATAATCAATGCCTTCCTCTTGACAATAACCTTGAGAAACCAACCTAGCTTTGTTTCTGACCACAATCCCATTTTCATCTTTCTTGTTTCTGAAAACCCATTTTGTGCCAATAGCACTCTTTCCAATTGGCAAAGGTGTCAAACTCCACACATTGTTCCTCTCAAATTGAAGAATTTCTTCTTGCATGGCTTAAACCCAAAATGGATCTTCTAGAGCTTCTGTGACTTTCATAGGTTCAATTTTATTCACAAAAGATGCAAAGAGACAATAGTTGACATTTGCTTTAGTCTTGACACCTTCAGAAGGATCTCCTATGATTTGGGATTAAGGATTGTCTTTTGACCACTTAACAGCATGGGGTAGGTTGAGGTTTGAGGAGATTTCTTGTAGAGATTGAGACTGAGTGAGATCTTCATAGTTGATTTCATGTTCTACAGAAGGTGGTGCTTGTACTATAGAAGGTGGTTCAAAATGTACAGAATCTATATAAACAAAAGGTTCGGGTGGTTTTGTGGGTGGAGTTGATGTGCTTGAAGATGGGACATTAGGAGGGGATGTGGTTTAGGATGGTCCAGATAGACTAGTGGAAGTTGGACTTGTTGGAGGAATTTTAGAGGCTCTATCGGTATTGCTAGAAGTTCTGCCGACATTAACAGAAGTTCTGTCAGCATTGACATAAGCTCTGTCAGCATCGACGGAGGCTCTGTTGGAATCTTCATATTCTTCATACCACTCATGAAACAACTTTTCAAGATCTTCTATTATTGTTGCATTTGGTGATGCATCAGCTTGTATTTTGAGTTCCTTTGTGAACTTTTCTTGAGTAACCTAGAAAGAATCATCAAACTTGACATTAGTACTTACAATCACTAGCTTGGTTCTAGGGATATAGACTCTATAAGCAACAGAGTCCCATGCATATCCAATGAAGATAGCATCATCCCCTTTTGGATCAAACTTTCCAATAGGCTCTCTACCATTTAAAACATAGCATTTGGAACCAAAAACATGAAAGAACTTGACGTTAGGCCTTTTGTTGTGCAAGAGTTGATAGGGAGTCTTCTCATTTCTTTTCACCACCAAGGATCTATCCTGAGTGTAGCAAGCAGTGGATACAGCTTCTGCCCAAAATAAAAGTGGTAATCCAGAGGCATTCAACATAGTTCTGGCAGCCTCTACAAGAGTTCTATTCTTTCTTTCCACCACTCTATTATGTTGAGGTGTCCTTGGTGCAGAGAAGTTGTGTGTGATACCAACAGAGGTCAAGTAGTCTTCAATGGTTGAATTCTTAAATTCAGTACCATTATCACTTCTGATGACTCTAACCTGCATACCATGAGGAACTTGCAATCTCTTTAGGATATTGATTAGAAGCATAGGAACATGAGATTTCTTTCTAACAAACTCTACCTAGGTAAAACGTGAAACTTCATCTATAAGTACAAGAATATACTTCTTCCCATTAAGACTCTGTACTGCAATAGGTCCACAGAGGTCCACATGCAGCATCTGCAGAGGCTTGTCAAAAGAAGGGTCAGACTTGGTTTTATGAGAAGACCTTTTGAGTTTTCCCATTTCACAAGCTGAGCATAGGTGATCCTTTTCAAATTTTATCTCAGGTAGACCTTTAACAAGCTTAAGCCTTACCGGTTTATCAAGGGTAAGAAAATTCTAATGACAGAACCTGGTGTGCCAGAGCCATGCTTCTTCATTCTTCACAGAGGAGACCAAGCAAATTTCCTCTTTAGCTTCAAGTGTTTCAAAACACAGAAGATATAGATCCCTCTTCTATTGGCTCTCATTACTTCAATGAGGGTGTTAGCTTTGTAAATGATGCAGTACTTGATCTTGAACGTGACATCCATCCCATTGTCACAGAGCTGACTCACACTGATAAGGTTGTGCTTCAGGCCATCAACATAAGACGCTTGATTCACTGTGATTTCTCCTTTAACTATCATCCCATACCCTTTAATTTTTCCCTTCTAATTTCCTCTAAAAGCCACAAAACTGCCTTCTTTATTAACATAAGATGAAAGAAGCTCTATAGAACCAATCATGTGTCTTGAGCAACCTGAATCAACATACCAGGTAGACACATGCTTTTTCTTCTACAATCACAAGACAGAAGGTTTAGGTACCCACTTCCAGTTAGGTTCTTTCAAATTAGCTTGTTTAAGGTATGCTACAACATCCTTTGGTTTAGGCTTACTCTTCAGTGGAACAGAGTTGCCAAAATGTCTACGATTGTCTCTAGAGGATGTTCCTCTGTGACTTGTGACCAGACATGAAGAATTGTGAAAGTGATTTGACAAAGCATGCATAATATTATAGCATTCACAGAAGACAATATTGCATGACAATGATTTAAACTTTTCATTAAATTCCTCAAAGAAAGGTACAAAAGTTTTTGGATTAAAGCCCTTCCTAGATTTGGGCTTCTTTTTACAAGATTCCTTAACTATTCTAAGCTCCTTATTTTTAAAAACTTTTGAATTTGGCTTCTTCTATGACATTCCTCTCTTTGAGCTCCCTGCAATTACTGTGACAGAAGATTGGTTAGATTTTGGTCATTTTTCTTTTTGTCTTCTGGTAAATCTGGGTTGTTGAGTTTCAGAGACTGTAGGTGGTGAAGTGCTATCAATCAAAGACTTTTCTTTTTCTTTTCTTTTCAAATTTAAGCACAAGTCAATGAAGTATGGACAAATAGTGAATCCTCCAGATTTTCTCATCAAAGCAATGGTTTTCGTTGGATGATTCACTAGCTCACCATCTTCAGAGGGTGACTTGACTAGAGATACTTCCAGAGTCACTCATGAATAATGTTAAGAGGGAGTTTTTGACTTTGGTGGACTCATAAGTCTTCTTCTTTTAAAAATAGACTTAGTATCAGAAATGTTACTTCTAATGTTCTTTGCAGATTTGAAAATGCTCTGCAAAGATTTCTTTGGTTTATAAGATGGTTTGTTATCATATTCTGAAAAACCCAATCCTCTTCTGCCCATGTTAACTTTGATTTTGCTAAAAATACTTTGTGCATCCTGGAACTTCCTAATCTTGAGCTCTCTGTCAAGAAGATCTTGGTGTAAAAATTCTCTTTCCTTTTGGAAAAATTCTTTGATTGATAGAGCATTGGTTCTTTCATTTGTCAGTCTCCTTATCTCATCATCTTTTTCTTTTGTGGTATTTTCAAGTTTGATTATTCTTTCTTTTGAACTTTTAAGAAAATCTTTCTTCTTCAGCCTTTTCAAACATTTTGAAAAATCTATTTCTTTCCTCTACCAAAGTACTCATTTCTTTTTCACACAAGGTTAACTTTTCTTTGAGATTGTTGAATTCAGCTTGATGTGAGTCAAGGTTTTCAATGATCTCGGAGTACAGTTCATTAACTTCAGAACACGAAGATACCTCAGTGGATCGATTGCTTGCAGAGTCAGAATCACCATTAGCAATGCCACAGAACTCTGCATCACTCTCTGATTCCTCAAAGGCCACCAACCCCTTCTATGGCTCATCCTCCCCAAAGGATTCATCAGTCACAAGCTCACTTGATTGAGCTAGAAACACCTTCTTCTTGTAGTACTCCGCCTTCTTCTTGAAGTAGGCAGCATCTTGTTTGGGCTTCTGTGGTAGCCTCTGTGGAGTAGTTGGCTTCTGTGGAGCCATAGGGCCTGTTGCCCAACATTCCACGACATAGTGACCTGGCTTTCTGCATCTAAAGTATCCTTCCACAGCCCTCTGTGGATCTCCTCTTGTCTCATCAGTTCTTTGTTCCTTCTCACTCCACTCTTGTCTTTCGAATCCTCCTTTGTTGTAATCTCTTCTTCTGTCAACATCACCTCTTCTATCTTTCTCTCCTCTTCTCTCAGATTCTTCTCTCCTCTCATACTCTATACCTCTTCCTCCTCCTGTTGCACCTCTGGGAAAGTCTCTGGTAAAGGAGACTAGAGTTTTCATCATCTCCTTCATAGACTTCTTCAGAACTTAACTCTTCTTCATCATCCTTCTCAATCACCAGAGCCTTCTTTTTCTTCTTCTTATCTTCTGTCACCCTCTTCTCTCCCTTTTCCTTACCACCCTTTGCCATAAGAGCCAATGGACCACCAATGCTACTTTTCAACTGCAAAACTTGAGGTTCCAGACTTGCTAGGGAACCATACAAATCTGCTATGAACATTACCTTTAAGTCCAGATTAGTCCTCATCGACATGGTCAGATGCAACCATTCTGTCCATAAGCTCTTCAAGAACAACATGTTGTTGTCTTCATTGGTTCTTATCACACCTGACCTTCTGCACTTGCTAATCAGAATATTGAACCTGGAATAGGTGTCCTTCAGACTCTCACCCTCCTTTGCTTTGAACTCATGTTATTCATTAATACACATGGTTCTGTTATTTTTCAGAGTAGTTACACCTCCTTCGAGCTGTCTAAGCAATTCACTCCATAGTTCCTTAGAAGTGATGTAGTGATCCAAGGACATGAAGATGTCATTTGGCAGAGCCATAATCAGTAGCCTCTTGCATTTAGGAGCAAGGCTAGCCATTTCTTCGTCTTCATCATCCCAATCACTTTGCAACTTTGGTTGGTAGTATTCAGGGACTTCAGCAATGGTAGCAGTGGCTGGAACTCTGGGTATCAATTTGACAGGGATATAAGGGGGATTATGG
Organism: Centaurea solstitialis; assembly: GCA_030169165.1. Classification (NCBI taxonomy): domain Eukaryota; kingdom Viridiplantae; phylum Streptophyta; class Magnoliopsida; order Asterales; family Asteraceae; genus Centaurea; species Centaurea solstitialis. The sequence goes on along the minus strand of CM058042.1, from coordinate 49,944,032 downwards.
AGAAATTCAGTGACCCGGGATGGATTCCTTCAAGGAAGTTTATCATTCGGATCTTCCATTGTTGGAATTCCTCACAGTTCAGCGTGGGAGGTTTGGATTGGGAACCAATACATAAGTAAGAATTGTTCGTATTGTTTGCCATTGAAGGAATAACTCAGAAATAATGAAGAAGATGAAGATGAAGACTGAGATAGAATCAAATTTCCAAAACAGGGATCAATTGAATGAGCAATTCAATTCCGTTCTGGTACCACTTGTTGGTTCCAGATTTGATACAGAAATTGATTCACAAAACAATTACAGTTTAATTTGAGTGATTTGCAGCGGAAGTAAATATGAATAAACTGTAATGATTGTTATAAACTCAGATGATTCAGAAATAAGAACACTATAAGATCACAATGATGAAGATCATGAATCTGCTTCAAATGATTTCCAATTGGATTGAAAATGACATTAAAAACTACAAGCAAATGAACTTACAAATCAATGTAACAGTAATTGAACTTGAGAATTCAGGAAAAAATGTAAGTATTCAAAAGATACAAAGAATAAAGAATAAACGGCTATGTATACTACTCTAAACCTAACAGACCCTCTAAGATTGAGACACGTGTCGAGATCTTTATCATTGAAAGTTGAGTCGGTTGAGCAGCACGTGAGAAGCACGTGGGAGAAATAACTGTTTTGCAGAAGTTGATCTTCACAGAGGTTGAAATGGTCAGAACCTCTGGTGAGCTTCACAATGGTTCTGGTATGATGGACTTGTATGACTTGAGCTTTTTGGAACTTCAGAACCTGTGACGAGTGTCACAGAGTTTCTGTCGAGTATAACTTTAACGAACTTGAGCCTTCTACGATAGATCACTTCTACGGTCTTCAGACTTCTGTCGAATGAATCTTACCTCTTTTATCAATTACTTTTACACTTGCAGAACTTGGAGCCAACACAACTACCTACTATGGTTATGGTGAATCCCTTTTCAGATGATTTGATTAAACTAATAAACCCTAGATATATGACAATTGTAAGAATTTAAGCCGAAGCACCCTAAGAATACTTTGTGATTGACAACCGGAAGGTCTTCCAGCTCGGAATAAATGGATGTAAATCAAATATCACTTACCCTATCTATGGCCAAGTCGTAAGACCCTACTATCCAATCTACTTTTGGTTAAAGGATTGCTTACCACGTCACCATGGTGAAAGGTAAAAGAGGTTGAGTATCCGGATGGAGTCTATTCATTAATTGTCAGAAAACAAATGCACCCAACCAACAAATTCAAGTACCACAGTTAAAACCAATAGATACGAATCACAAGACAAACATTCAAAAGTCATAAATCTCATAAATAAATAACTAAATCAAACCATCATTCTAGTTCATCAAACCATAGTAAGTACTAAAAAGAAACCTAGCCACTAAACATGATTACGACTAAACAAGGAACATAATATGAACACATTAAGCAGACCGTGCAACAATAAAGGAAGTTTACAATCTCTAACTAGTTTTTTGGAGATTATTTACAATACAAAGGTGGACTAGCATCCAGTGGTTATCGAGGACGTGTAGTGTGGACTACTATAGAGGTGTTCTTCGTTGGGCACTCAAGTTTCAAGGCATCACATCTTTGTCAACAAATCACGCTATCGAGGTATACCGCTATTTGTTTTCTTTTGTTTAATCATAGTGGCAATACGTTGATCCGGTTTTGGTGTTTTTCTCCGCTGCGTTTATATTTATTTTTATATTCTTTCATGTTTAATCACCATCAGTGGTATCACGAGCCATCGTATGTGCCGTATGATTAGCGCGTATACGTAAAAGTGGCAAAAAAAGTTGTTTTTTTGAGTCTTGTATGGTTCGAAAATCTGGACAAACCCTAAAGGCTATTTTTTCGACCATATATGTGGTCTTAAATAATGTATTTTTTTAACCCTAAAAGCCACTTGTTACATATACTAATCGTAGATTAATTGTTGTAATTGTTTTCTCCGATTCGTTGGCTTGTTTTCTTTCTTATGTAAGCTTTATAGATCCATGGTTAAAGCATGCATCTTTCACCATGGAGCAAGCCAACACTCTCATGATATTATATTATGATGTTTGATATGCAAAATTGATGAAAACCTTGACCGTTTGTGTGCCTTGTTTCTTGATTTACCGGATTTCGTTTTGTAATGTTTTGGGTGCCAAGTTTTGGCTTTTATTTCTTTACTTTATCATCAATTGTAGCCATTGTTTGGGCATTTATATTACTTAGTTTTGTAGTAGAATAAATGTATTTTATTTCAAAATTGTAATCGTTGCTCGGATTGGAATGGTGATTAAGTTAAAGATAAAGACGAAATTTCGTAGCTACTGGACAGCCTGCACGAAAATTGAAATTCCCGAAGTTTGACGACTCGGATTAACGTGATGTTTTTTCTGAAGTTTCACAAGACATAGATCTACAACTTTGCAGCAGGGCACTTCGAATGGGGAAGACTCCTTCCATGACTTTTTGGGCCTCGAAGCTGCTGTGTTTTTCTCAGACAGATTTGGTGTTCGAATTCTCATGTGGGTTATACTTGCTCTTGATGGTCTTCGAGCAAGTGGGAGTCCATTAAGGGTTGATGTTGGCTTGTCCTTAGTTGCCCCTCTTGGTCCGTCGTGATGGCTCACAAGACCAAGCATAGGATTTTCATCGGTTGAGGTTTTGCACATATTGGTTGCTTGTTTTATTTTCTTTTATTGCATTGTTATTCATATCTTGTATGTTTTAACTTGCAAAAAAATGGGTTTTTCTATGAAACCTAAAAATTGAACACACATTATTTATTTTGAAACTAAAATGTTAGTTTAAGTTTTATAAGTTTAAATTGGATTTGAAACTTAAAACAATTGATTTTAAATTAAAAATTGTTTTTAACTCAAGTTACGAACGAAGAATGCATGCTTCCTTCGTACTTAATTTTGATTGACACATTTTTATCAAAATGCTATACCCGTCACAATTTTAAGTCGTGTCGTCCAATCGTCTTGAAATCACTCGCCATTGCTTTTTGCCTATGCGTGAGACCTAGGTTGAATTGTAATCCCGAGGTAATTATTGTCTATGTGTGAGACCTAGATCTAGTTTTACATGATTTCAAAATTGGATGACTTAATCATGTTAAGTAGGTGAGACCTTAACTCGAGGCAAAGATGGGACTAAGCATGCCAGCTTGACACTAGTTGCCCGGTCACTAGATGCCATAGGTTCCATAAGGATTTAAATATAACTGTCTTTGAGGGAATTCACTAGACCTTATGGTCTAACCCTCGCTTTCAAAACTTTTAAACCCTTTTCAGGTGTCGTCAGAGAAACTAGAAAAGAGAAAGAGAAGGCGTGAGTACTAGCTAGTTCTAGCCTTAGTAAATATTTCCCGTTATAGACCTTTGGATTTATCCATATCTCAGCTATGGAGGGATGTTTCACGTGCACAACTCATTTACTTTTTAGATTGATTATGAAATTTTACTATTTGTTGCGTTAGATCACTGGGATTATTATGTTTATTATATTGTATGGGTTTTTGGGTTGTTACAATAAGTTCTCCCATCATGCTCATTTCAAATTCACTCTGCATTAAAGACTCAAATTCTTTGCACAAGGAAACATCAGTTGAACCCAAAAATGATATCATCAACATATATTTGTTTAAGTAAAATATCATCATTCTGTTTCTTGCAAACAGTGTGATGTCTGTAGTACCTCTGTGAAAGCCATTGGATGTGAGAAAGGTAGATAACCGTTCGTACCATGCTCTGGGAGCCTGCTTCAGACCGTACAGAGTGTTGTCTAAAAAATAGACATGATTGGGATACTTTGCATCTTCAAAACTAGGTGGTTGCTTGACATATACTTCCTCTTTGAGCTTTCCATTTCAGAAGGTAGACTTTACATCCATTTGATAAACCTTGAACCCTCTATGAGCTGGAAAAGCTAGGAAGATTCGAATTGCTTCCAATTCTAGCCACAAGAGCAAAGGTTTCCTCATAGTCAATTCCTTCTTCTTGGTAGTAGCCTTGTGCAACTAGTCTAGCTTTATTTCTGAGCACAACACCCTTCTCATCCTTTTTGTTTTTGAATACCCATTTGCTGCCTATCGCAAGCTTCCCATTTGGCAGAGGCACCAATGTCCCACACATGATTTCTATCGAATTGCAAAAGTTCATCTTGCATGGCTTCTACCCAAAAAAGGAGGTACCAAAGCTTCTGCTACCTTCTTTGGTTCAATTTCACTTACAAAACACGAAAAGAGACAAAAGTTAGCAGTGGCCCTTGATTTTGATGGATGACCAATAATTTGAGATTGTGGATGATCCTTGGTCCATTTGGTAACGTGTGGCAAGTTGATTGTGGAGTTCACTTCCTGAAGAGTACTTGCTTCTACAGTAGTTAATGGATCTTCTATTGGAATTGCCTCTGGTGCAATGCCTTCTGGTAAAGTATTAGAGGGTATTGCTCCTGGTGAAGTATCAGAGGGTGGGTCTTCTGGTGAGACCGTTTGCAGAAATGGAGTTGGGTCAAAAGTAGACAGATCAGTTAATTGTGTCTGAGAAGACTGTGTAGGTTCTGCTTGAACTTCACTTGTAGAGGTTCTGTTGGTTGTGACAGAGGTTCTGGAGGAATCAGTTAGATCATCATCGTACCACTCTGTGAACAGTTGATCGAGCTCTTTTGAGATAGAACCATCTGTAGATTAATCTTCTTGAACCTTTAACTCCTTGGTAATCTTTTTTGATGTAATATGAAAAGTATCCTCAAAAGAAACATCAGTACTGACTACAACAATTTGGGTTCATGGTATAAATGCTTTGTAGGCGACATAGTCCCAAGGGTATCTCACAAAAATAGCCTCATCAGATTTGGCTTGGAATTTTCCCAGAGGTTCTCTGTCATTCACAACATAACATTTACATCCAAACGCATGAAGGTACTTAATGTTTGGCTTTTTACCATACTAAAAGATGATAGGAAGTTTTCTCGAGCCCTTTTACAATCAAAGATCTGTTTTGAGTATAACATGCAGTGGATACAGCTTCTGACAAAAGGTAAGGGGAAGACCAGAAGCATTCAGCATTGTTCTGGCAGCTTCCCCAGAGTTCTGTTATTTCTCTCCACCACACCATTCTGTTGGGGAGTTCTTGGAGCAGAAAAGTTGCGAGTAATACCCACAGATGCAAGATACTCATCGATCACAGAGTTCTTAAATTCTGTTCCATTGTCACTCATCAGAACTCTGACGTGAAAACCATACAAAACTTGCAATCTTTTCAGTAAATTGATTAATATAAGAGGAACCTGAGACTTCTTTCTTACAAACTCTACCCATGTAAACCTTGTGAATTCATCAACAAGTACCAGTATGTACTTCTTTCCTCCAAGACTCTGAACAGAGATAGGACCACAGAGATCCATATGAATGAGTTGCAAAGGCTTATCATAAGAATGATCAGACTTGGATTTATGGGCATACCTTTTGAGTTAACCTATTTTACAAGCTGTGCATAAATGATCTTTCTCAAACTTTATTTTAGGTAGGCCTTTTACTAAATAAAGTTTTACCAGTTTATCCAAAGTATGAAAATTTAAGTAACAGAACCTGGTGTGCCTGAGCCATGCCTCTTCGTTAGTCACTGAAACTAGACATACCTCTTCTTTGACTTGCAAAGTGTCAAAGCAAAGAAGATACTGTTCACCTCTTCTGTTAGCTCGCATGACCTCTGTGAGAGTATCAGCTTGGTACATTCTGCAGAATTTGATTTTAAAGAGAACATCTAATCCGTTGTCATAGAGTAGACTGACACTTATAAGATTGTGCTTGAGTCCATCAACATAAGATACTTTGTTCACGCTTACTTCACCTCTGACAATCATTCCATACCCTTTAACTCTTCCCTTCTGATTTCCACCAAAAGTGACAGAGCACCCTTCTTGCTATGTGAGAGAACTCAATAATTCTATGCTGCCAGTCATGTGTCTAGAGCAACCTGAATCAACATACCAGGTAGACACATGTTGTTTCTTCTACAATCATGGAACAAAAGGTTTAGGTACCCACTTCCAGTTGGGTCCTTTTGAATTAGCATGTTTCAAATATGCCACAACATTTTTTTGGTTTGGGCTTATTTTTCTGTGAAACATAATTGCCAAATTGTCTTTGTTTTTCCTTTGAGCAATTGCCTTTGGGATGTGTGACCAGACTGGCTGAGTTGTGAAGATGTTGAGATAAAGCATGCATGATATTAAAGCATTCATAGAACCCAATATTGTAGGAAAGATTCTTAAACTTTTCATTAAAATTTTCAAAGAAAGGTACAGAAGGTTTTGATTTAGAGCCCTTCCTAGAGTTAGCCTTCTTTGTACAAAACTCCTTAAGTATTCTAGGCTCTTTATTAAAAGGTTTTTTAAACTTCTTCTGTGAAGATCCCTTCTTTGATTTTCCTGCAATTACTAAGACAGAAGATGTATTAGTTAGAGGCCACTTTTCTTTTTGTTGCCAAGTATACTTGGGTTCTTGAACTTCAGAGACAATTGAAGATGTAGTGCATGTGCTTGAAGACTTTTCTTTTTCTTTACTTTTCAAGTTTAAGCACAAATCGATAAAGTCTGGACAAATAGTAAATCCTCCTGATTTTCTTCTTAAGGCCATTGTATTCGGAGGAAGATTAACAACCTCATCATTAACAGACTCATGAGCTATTATGTCAGTCTCTATGATTTGACCAGGTATATTCTCAGATTCATTTGGAATTTCATGTTCAAATATTTGATCATTTGACATTTATGTGCAAGTATCATAATCAGAGGAACTGGGTGTTAGGGTAAAAATCTGCAATCGCACGGCGACCGACTATAATCGTAGGACAAATGATAGAACTATAATCCTGTATTAAGATAAGGTCCTGAGATAAAATCTAAGGGAACTATCGAACAAAGATCATTAAACATCGAACGAATACATCGGATAAGTCGAACGATATTTATTATGTCGTACGACAGTGCTAACGAATAAACATACAAAGTTTATATCTTTGATGCAGGCAAGCTGATTATCATTTCTAACAATTGTCCACCTTTAAGGAAATCTGAGATAGAGTACTATGCTATGCTCGTTGGAGTTCATCATTACAATGGACATGTCTTAAATTATATATCGTTAGAAGCCTACGACATCAAGATCGACTGTTACAAGCTAGATCCACGCGACGGTTACGACTCGGACATTAATACTCAACAACACCGTTAGACAGTTACAAATCAAGCATTGATGATCGATAATACCGTTGGACGGTTACTCTCAAGATACTATATAAGAAGGATCAAGCCTACATTTGAGGACATGAAGTTTGCCCGAAGCTTACAAGTTCTATAGTGGCTATTCTTTCATCATCAGTTGTATTTTATATTCGATCTCATTGTCATTTCTCTTGTAATCGTACGACCAAAGCTATATACTTGAAGGACATCACCCCTAATTGGTGATCATAGTGCATTGTCGACTTACTTCCTAAGTCGACCGCAGGTTTTTTCCTCTGTCGAGAGGTTTTTTCTTGCGTCATCAAATTATTTGTCTTATTTTACTTTCCCGCACTTCTCATTGATTGTAATTTCTTTCTCTCGACGGTTAAGCCTCACACAAATTTCTTACGACATCGAGTTGTGTAATTTTTTACATAAACAGTTTGGCTCCCACGGTGGGGCTCCGTTTTGAGAAAATTTTCATTTGGTGAAAAGTGCGCCTTAGTACTAACCTGTTCTTCGAGTTCTCTTTGAGATATTTGTGCAGGCAAATGGATAACGGATTCATAGCATCTCTACAACAACAATTGCAGCAAGCTAATGACGAAATCCAGCGTCTTCGAGCTTCGCAAGGTCCATCGATGCCTATTCCTCCTCCTTATCCACTGAGACCACAACTTCGACCACAGTTCAATGCTTCAGTACCACTATCGACTGTAAATCAGCATTATAACAACGTACGACCGTCTATGCCTCAAGGTCCACCACCCATACCTCATGGCCCGCCACCTATGCCTCGAGGTCCACCTCCTATGCCTCAAGGTACACCCGCATTCACGTTCGGACCTTTCAACAACATATCCCAACAAATTCCTATCCCTGGTCATATACCTACAGCTGCTAGTTCTACTGTTCATACGATGATACCACCCAGCACCGGAATCTCTTTTGGTTTTATCCCAATAATTCCAGTAACCACTGAAGACCCTTTAAACGTACGATTGAAATCCTTGGAAGAACAGAATCAAAAGCTGTTCGCATTACTTACAAAATTACCCGGAGCAGCAGTACCTGTCGAAGTTGAACCTAAAACCGGATTTCAAGCCTCGCCGTTCGTCGATAAATTAGCTCTTGTCGACGTACCCAAAAAATATACCATTCCAGCTTTCGCGACAAAGTATTCCGGAATTACGGATCCAGTCGAGCATATAGCACAATATAAGCAACTTATGTGGACAGTTCCTATACCGGCGCAATTCCAAGAAGTTTGCATGTGCAAAAGCTTTGGATCAACCTTAACAGCAGCAGCATTACAATGGCTTATCAACTTGAAGCCAAAGAGTATTGGATCCTTCGCAGAATTGGTAAAGCAATTCACCCGGCAGTTTGCTAGCAGTCGTAAGATGGAGAAGCAGAGCAGCGATCTATACTACATCGTACAGAAATCTGGAGAAACGATCCGCGACTACTTCAACAGATTCAACGCGGCAATGATTGAAATAAAGAATTGCGATGTAAAGACTGCGATTGAGGCGTACAAACGTGGGCTAGAAGATTCCTCTGGACTATATTTACAATTGACAAAGTACCCTCCAGAATACTTCGACGACGTACGAGCTAGAACACTAGCTTTCCTGAGAATAGAGGACGATGCTCTCTTTCGACGAAAGCATTCTGCTGAAAAGAAACCTCTTGGTGCTCAAAAGCATGATTTTAAGCACAAAAGATTAAACAAGATTGGAAACCCTCGACACGAGTCGAAAGCTCGACCAAGCAAAGGTACTGTTAAAATACGATATCCAGAGTTATCTACTTACAATTTTGCAGGTACATCGAAAGACTTAGTAGATTCGCTACGAAAGATTGATGCAAACGTACGATGGCCAAAAAAGTCTGACAAACCAAGCAAAGACAAAGATCAAAACAAATGGTGCGACTTCCATGAAGATCATGGTCATACAACGGATGAATGTATCAGCCTCAAAAAAGAGATTTCATATTTGAAATCTAAGGGACATCTAAAAGGCGTCATTCCAGAAGATCAAGGACGACCAACGTCACCAGTTCACACAAAGGTCGTAAACTGTATCACTGGAGGATCAGAAGTATGCGGACTCACATATTCAGCTGCCAAAAGACATGTGCGAGATGGTCTAGACGAACGTCCTATTCCCGAAGAAGTTAAATCGAAGATAGAAAAAGAGCTCGATGCAATGACAATAACGTTCGACAAAGATGATACTCAGGGGGTCCATCATAAGCATCATGACGCTCTAGTCATACAGTTGACAATCAGAAACTGTTCGACTAAGAGAATTTTGATCGATGGAGGCAGTTCAGCTAACGTTATTTTTGCAGATACTCTTAAAGTCATGGGAATCGAACGATCAGAAATCGTACGACGAAGTACTACCTTGATTGGATTCAATGGAGACCCGATGAACACTCTCGGAGAAATCATCCTGCCAGTTTTCGCCAAAGGCATCAACAAGCAAACGAAGTTTAACGTTGTAGATTGCCAATCGGCCTATAATGTTATTCTTGGAAGACCATGGATCCACGAGATGAAAGCAGTCCCTTCGACATATCATCAGAAGATCAAGTTTCCTTCTCCATGCGGAATTCAAGAAATTGCTAGTGAAAACAAGGTCGCACGAGAATGCTACAAGATTACGATGAAGACAAAGCCGCATTACATCTAGCAATTACAAAACCAGGATGGGAAGAAATCGAACGATGATCTTCGATTAGAAGAAGTCACACTCGATCCTGAACATCCTGATCGAAAGATCTTCGTAGGAGCCTCGCTCCCCACTGACATAATGTAACACCCCGCTAAAGCGGAACCACGAGGTGCCACAGTCAAGATTTCATCGCGATAGGAAATAAAACACACCAATCATTCATATCAAAAATTTAAAAGAGTTTACACAGTATTTCAAGTATTACAATCCAACCATCATTCAGGTTTACAAATTTAAACAAAATATGAATTGACATGACTGGTGTTATACAAAAGTTCCCTTAATAATCTTATCAGATCTTCGGATTTCCTGAAAAGCATGATAAACAAGTGTCAACTACAAGAGTTGGTGAGTTCACAGGTTTTTATATGCACAAATATTTTAAATGCAACGACATTTCAGTGAATCTTTTATTCACTACACTTTTCAAAATTTTAACTAAGCAAATCCGTTCATTCGCTTAAGTTATCGTATACAGTTAGAGTGAATCCGTTCATTCACTACCAACAGTGAGTAAATTTTCCGGATGATTTGTAAATCGCAAGATAATTAGTGAGTTACTACAATCCTTTCCAATTCATGACATGCTTTGCCCCTATCTACCCCAGAGGTGGAAGTAAATCCCACTTGCGTAGAACGTTTTGTTCAATACAGTGCACCTATCACTCGTCAGTTCTAGGTGGGTATGTCAATCCAAATAGCGCTATCCACGTGTATTTTAGGCCCATTGTTATGAGTTAATAGTAGTCTTCGGGGACTTATTCATATTTTTCCTTTTATCTCACTATATCAAGCTATAAACATATCAAATTTAACTCACTTACGTTTCATTTCAATTCGATTCATTTAAATCCATTGTGCTCATTTCGAAACAGTTCATTTCATAACATTTTCATAAATACATTCATTCATATCATGCTTTTCACCCCAAAACGTATAAAACGGTAAAAGTGAGGCTGTGAATACTCACCTTGAGTGCTTAGTGCGGATTTGAAAGAGTTGATGCGTGACCTAAATCCCGGCTCCGAACTAGGGTCGTCCTATCAAATACGAAATTTTAACGTAAGTCCTAGGTCCAACGGTCCTTAACTAAAATCGTACCGAAATCCATAATATGCCATTATATAAATTTTATAGCCTAATCCAATAAAAATTCATTTTGTCACAAATGAAAGTCTTCCAAACATTTTAGAAGTTCACTTTTATAAAATTGGGCTTTTAAGAAATTTTCTGAATCTGTCAAAATTTTTGAGTTGTAAAAATTACCATTTTGAACTTAGGTCCTCTAAATATTGAGTCTTTAAATTTTTACCCCCTGAATTAGGGGATGTTAGGAACATTTTCACCAAGTTTCATGATTTTTAGAGAATTTTTACTATTTTTAAACATTTTTACAAAATCAGTGGTAAGGGCTGAAATTCCAGAATACCTTTAGTCCTTGTTTTATTCATAAATAATTCTATACACCACTTTATCACGAATTTCCAAAGGGATTTTCTAGCTAAAACATATACCAAACTTTTGAGACAAGTTTCATGTCATAAGGATGGTTTTTGAGGGAGATATGACCTTTTCAAGTGGTGCATGTGTAATCTGCCATAAGAGGACAGCCTACACCACCAACTTAAACTCATTGGTTGAAGTCCCAAAACTCCTCTAAATGACATGATCTTGGACTTTTTAGAAAGCTAACTCAAAGTACTTGAGTTTAGAATCAAGAAAATCGTATTTTAGATAAATAATCAAGGAGTTATGCTAGTTTGAAGTTGACCAAAGTTTCTGACCAAAACACTGTTGCACACAAAAATGTTTTATGGTGGTTTGGGTTCAAATCTTGGTGTTTTTGCACCATTCCAGTGGGGTTTGAACCCTAACACATTAAATATCATCCCATAAAATTTTCATTAAGAAATAAGTTCAATAAAGCCCTTTTTGGGTCGTGTAAAGTACATGCAACTATTTTGACAGAATCTGTCCAACATTTAACATCCAATATGCTACCAAAACACATAAAATCATACCATTTCGGGGTTTTTCTTGCTATTTCACCCATAACTCAGATTATTCAAATGTAATATAACTAAAATATGCTTTCATACCATCCAAACCCATGCATGAACTATTGATGAAGTTTAGCACAAGTTTGGTGGTCAAAAACATCATCTAAACGATTTTTGATTCATTTCTTGTGTTCTTATGGGGAAATCATTGATTTTCACCTTCATAGATTGTGATACCACATATTCTAAGGTTCAATCTCTTTCCCAAACACACGTTTCTTTACTTGAATCAAAAGGGGTTAAAACCCTTGAAAAAGAAGAAGAAAAACTCACAAATGAGTTAAAAATCGAAGTAGAAATCATCTAAACTATGCTTACCTTTGATGAACACCCACTCTTTATCTCAAAATAGGTTTTTAAACCTTCAAAAATCTGGATTTAAGTTGTGTTCTTGGCTGATTTTTAGTGAGAGAGTAGAGAGAGTTAGAGAGAGAGATGAAGATTTGAAAAAAGTGATAATGAGATTTGTTTGGAAAATGGAAGTAATCATGGCTTTTATATCAAGAGGGGGAAGAGCCACCTTGGGGGTGGTGTGGCCGGCCCCTAGTGGGTCCCACCCACTCTCCTTATATTTTTTTTTTTAATTAAAACAGTGTACATTTGACACTGTTAATTTGACGCGGTACCGGGTTTTTGTCGTTTTTTTCGCAAATTCTAACTTTTCGAAAGTGGTTTTAGGTTGTTTAAGTTACTTTACATATAATTTATACATTATAACTTAATTTTCCAAAAATTATCTTAATTCTGGCATTTTAGGATTATCGGGTGATTTCGGGCCGGTTCGGGCTTTTCCGGGCAGTTTTCAGAACTCTTAGGATTTTAACCTAACTTTTTCTCGCAAACTAATCTATTTTCATCTTAAAACTTATTTAACTAACTCTTAACCTACGGAAATGCTGTAAAGTGACTGAACGCGTAATTTAACCTGGAGGTCGGAACTGACGGTTGTCACATTTACCCCCGGTTGAAAGAAATTTCGTCCCGAAATTTAATTCTCGCTGGTACCGAAGCGATCTTTCGTGAAGAGGTGCGGGTATTTGTCTTTCATGAAATCCTTCCGTTCCCAAGTGAACTCAGGTCCGTGACGAGAGTTCCATCGTACCTTGACGATTGGTATTTTGCTGCGCCGGAGTTGTTTGGTTTCTTGATCAAGGATCTCGATTGGTTCTTCCGAGGCGCGCAGTTTTTCATCAATTTGAATCTCATCCAAAGGCAGAATTACTGTCTCCTCTGACAGACATTTCTTCAGATTGGACACGTGAAACGTGTCATGAATAGAGCTCAGCTCTATAGGCAAGTTCAACCTATAGGCAACGGGTCCGATTCTTTCTACGACCTCAAACGGTCCAACAAAACGAGGGCTCAGCTTCCCTTTCTTTCCGAATCTTATTAGCCCTTTCCATGGTGATACCTTCAGTAACACTTTGTCACCAACTTGAAATTCCAACGGCTTTCGCCGATTATCGGCATAACTTTTCTGGCGATCTCTAGCCGTTTTCAGCTTTTCTTGAACCATTTTGATTTTGTCGGTGGTCTCCTGCACGACATCCGGCCTAATCAATTTATTCTCTCCCACTTCCAACCAATTAAGTGGGGATCTACACTTGCGTCCATAGAGTGCCTCGTATGGCGCACACTGAATGCTGGCATGATAGCTGTTGTTGTAGGAGAACTCGACTAAAGGTAGATGATCGTCCCAACTACCTCCAAATTCAATCACGCAAGCACGTAGCATATCCTCTAGTGTCTGAATGGTTCTCTCAGTTTGTCCATCGGTTTGAGGATGATAAGCCGTGCTTAGATCCACACGAGTGCCTAAAGTTGCCTGAAGCGATTGCCAAAATCGCGAGGTGAATCTACTATCCCTATCAGAGATGATCGATATAGGGACTCCGTGTCGCATAACAACCTCATCGACATACAACCGTGCAAGCTTATCGATGCTATAAGTCTCCTTTATTGGCAAGAAATGCGCTGATTTCGTGAGTCGATCAACGATTACCCAAATCGTATCATGCCCCTTTTTGGTCTTGGGTAATTTAGTCACGAAGTCCATCGATATCTGCTCCCATTTCCACTCTGGGATTTCTGGTTGCTGAAGAAGTCCTGACGGTTTCTGATGCTCTGCTTTAACCTTCGCGCAAGTCAAGCATTTACTCACGTAAGTGGCGATATCTCTTTTCATACCGGGCCACCAGTAATGCTCCTTCAGTCCTTTGTACATTTTGTCGGATCCTGGATGTATCGAATATTTTGATTGATGAGCTTCATCCATGATCATTTTCCTCAGCTGCTCCACACTTGGAATCCAAATTCTTCCCTTGAAATAACATACTCCATCCCCTTTCTTCTCGAATTCCTTCTCTACGCCATGAAGGGTTTCTTTCTTTATATTGTCAGTCATTAGGGCTTCCCTTTGAGCTTCCAATATCTGGCTTTTCAAGCTGGTCTGGACCAAAACTCCCATGGCTCGTGCTCTTGTAGGCTTCACTCTTTCTTTTCTGCTCAGCGCATCAGCCACTACGTTCGCCTTCCCTGGGTGGTATTTGATCTCACAATCATAGTCACTGAGCAACTCCACCCATCTTCTCTGCCTCATGTTTAACATCTTTTGGTCCAGAATATGCTGAAGACTCTTATGATCCGTAAAGATAGTGCATTTGGTGCCGTACAGATAATGTCTCCAAATCTTAAGGGCAAACACCACTGCTCCGAGTTCCAAGTCGTGAGTGGTGTAGTTCTTCTCGTGGACCTTCAACTGTCTGGATGCATAGGCAATGACCTTCTCGTTCTGCATCAAGACACATCCTAAGCCTTGATGTGAAGCATCGCAATATACTACAAAGTCATCCGTTCCTTCGGGTAACGCTAGAATTGGCGCATTGCACAACTTATGCTTGAGTAATTGGAATGCTTCCTCTTGTTTCTCTCCCCAGACAAACTTCTTGTCTTTTTGCGTTAAGGTTGTCAACGGCTGCGCAATCTTAGAAAAATTTGCGATGAATCTTCGGTAATAACCTGCCAAACCGAGAAATTGTCGAATTTCGGTTGGGGTCTTTGGGGCTTCCCACTTCTTTACGGCCTCGATCTTGGCTGGGTCGACATGTATTCCTTCTTTGTTCACTACGTGACCTAAGAAGTGAACTTCTCGGATCCAAAATTCGCACTTCGAAAATTTGGCGTAAAGCTTTTCAGCCTTTAGCAATTCCAATACCAGCCTCAGATGTTGCTCATGACCCTCCTTGCTCTGCGAATAAATCAGGATATCGTCTATGAAGACAATTACGAACTTGTCTAAGTAGGGTCGGCACACTCGGTTCATTAGATCCATAAACACTGCTGGAGCGTTCGTCAATCCAAAAGGCATGACTAAGAACTCATAGTGACCATATCGAGTTCTGAACGCTGTCTTTGCGATGTCTTCCTCACGAACTCGCATTTGATGGTAACCCGATCGAAGATCGATCTTGGAGAAGTACGTTGCTCCTTGCAGTTGATCGAATAGGTCATCGATGCGTGGAAGGGGGTATCGGTTCTTGATGGTGATCTTGTTCAGTTCCCTATAGTCAATGCACATGCGAAATGATCCATCCTTCTTCTTGACGAACAGCACAGGGGCTCCCCAGGGCGAAGAGCTGGGTCGGATGAATCCCTTATCTAACAGTTCTTGAAGTTGGTTTGACAGCTCCTGCATCTCGGATGGTGCTAGACGATAAGGTGATCTTGCTACAGGGCCTGCTCCAGGGATTATATCGATGTGGAACTCTACTTGTCGCTGCGGGGGTAAACCTGGTAACTCTTCTGGGAAAACCTCAGTAAAATCTCGCACGATTGGAATATCCTGGATTTGCTTTTCTTTTGCACTCTTATCTACCACGTGCGCCATAAATGCTACACACTCCTTTCGTAGATGGTTTCGCATTTTCATAAAGGACACGATCTTAATGTCTCTCTTTGGCTTGTCTCCATACACTTCAAGAAATCTTCCATCAGGTAATGCTATCATGACTATCTTCTCAGCACAACATATTGTTGCTCGATGCTTGGACATCCAGTCCATACCAACAATTATGTCAAAACTTCCTATCTTAATCGGGATCAAGTCTATGCTAAAATCCTTTCCAGACAATCCTAGTGTGCATTTTCTGATTATCTTATCAGCCTTAACTAATTCTCCGTTGGAGTATTCGATTATATGATCCTCTTTCAGATTCTGTGACTTTTTATTTATCTTAGGCCTGAATTCTAACGATACAAAGCTCCTATCTGCTCCGGAATCAAAAAGCACAGTAGCAGGATAGTTGTTGAGAAGAAACGTACCTGTAACCACGTCGGGGTTTTGCTTTGCTTCCTCTGCCCCAATCACAAATGCTCTCCCTCGAGCTAGTCCTCCTCGATTTGCTTGGTTTGCTTGGGTTGCTTGGTTTGCCGGCTGCACTCGATTTGCGTAGGGTCTCTGATTCAACTTGGGACAATCATTCCGGTAATGATTTAAGCTCCCACACTCAAAACAAGTTCCCTTCTTACAGCCCTTGTCAGTATGGCCTCCCCTGCCACATCTAGAACAGACAATACACCTCCCACCATGAAGGTTCCCGCACTTGCCACACTTCTGATTCGTTCCTCTCTCTCTTTCTGCCATCTGAGTCTGCAATCCGTAGCTCCTGGTTACTCTTCTATCCTTGCTCATCTTTCCCCTGAATTGTGGTTTAGTAGACTCCTCTATCTTCCTCTTTCCTTTCGCCCCATCACTCAGAAAGGTTCCTGATCGGACTGCATTGTTGGTGAGTCGATTTGCCAGATTCACTGCCTCTTGCAGAGTTTTCGGGTCTGCTGCGGTTACATTTCCCCGGATTACTGGCGATAATCCCCAGACGTATCGATCTACACGGTTCTGTTCAGGTGTTACCAGATGCGGTACTAGTTTAGCCAATTCATGGAATCGGGTAGTGTAAGTGGTGACATCATTTCCTTTCATCTCATGGTGCCACAATTCCGCTTCTAGTTTCTGCATCTCACTTCGCGGGCAAAACTCATCCTTAAGCATCTTCTTGAAATCCTCCCAAGATATTTGATTGGTTGCCTCACGTCCACGGGTCTGAATTTGAGTGTTCCACCAAGTTAAAGCTCGTCCTTGTAACAAGCAGGCAGCATACTGTACCTCATTTCCCTCCGTACACTTGCTGATATGGAGGACAGATTCCATGCCCTCTATCCAAGTTAACAGGCCAACCGCTCCTTCGGTTCCATGGAATTCTTTAGGATTACAGCTACGGAAGGATTTGTACGTACATTCCCTTTCTCTACGCTCGTGATTTTGGTTTTGATTAGTATTGAATCCAGCTGCCACTTGGCTAACTATATTAGGGAGAGAGGCTATGACTTGCTCCGAAACGAGTCTTGCAAGTTCCGGATCTTCCCTTCTTGGAGGCATGTTTCTAAAACATAACCATAATAAAGGCATTTAGTGATGAGCTAGCAAATCTAAGTTCTTGCAATTTACTAACTACCCACTCATTCAAGCCATAGTGTCTACGCAACATATTAAACTTATTATACTAACTAACGAGGTCATTAGATGCATAATAATTTAAACATTCCATTCATACGTAAAATGCAAATATAACATGCAACTCATATCAAATCATACCATCATAATATCCATATCATTTTCCAAAAATATCCAAACGATCATACGGTTTTACAGTCATCCAAAATACCAAAAGTCATAAGTGTTCAATAACTGGGCATCATGCCCCAAATCATAAATCAGCATAAGATCCCATCTCCTAGTAGCCAGCCCCCCACATAGCCCAGACGAACAAGATGATAGCCAGAGCAATCACCACATACACCAAGGTGTATAGGTGACTGAGCGAGTCCATAGTGTGACCTAGGAGGGCCATGACTCTGGATAGCTGCTGGCTATCCGCTCCGGCTACACCTATCAGGGAATCGATCATGTGGTCATGATGATCGATCATGTGCTCGTGGATGTCCTGACCCCGGGCTAAGCGCTCGACCTCCTGACGCTCGAGCGGGGTCATGCCTCTCAGGCATAGGACAGGGGCACGGGCCACTGGTGGGTGCCTAGGAACCGGTGCTATCGGCGGTGGTTGGACGACAGGCGGTGGTCGGGCATCGGGTGATGGTCGGGCAACTCTAGCTATCGGCGACGACGGACGGTAGGGCGGCGGAGATCCAGATGATGTAGAGGACGAGGACGACGACGACGACGACGATGACGACCCACCCTGGCCCCTTACCCGTGATGGCCCCGCCCCATCCCCAGAGGGAATGCGGAAGGTCATCCGGGTAGGCAGTGGCACGCTCTTTCGAGCAGTGCGCCTGCCCCTAAGGCCATAATGGGTCTCAGGCCCGTAAGGTCGCGCCGGACTGGCGGGCCGGACGGGGACCTGATGGGAGTCAGCGTCACTGTCGCTGTACGGGTCACGTTCCCGGTCGATGGTCTGGGAACGCGAGGCGACACTCCGACTCCTAGAGGGTCCGTGGGACCCCAAGGACTGGTGCTCAGACGGGTCGGTCTCCTGAGACATGGTAACTGCGATAGAAAAATTTTAAGTTATCAATTTAGAAATATTTTCAAAACTTGTACATATTAATGCGAACTCACAGAAATAAAAATATTTTGCAGGGAATTCTCAGAAAGTTCCGACTTTTAAATTTTTAACAGCATGGTTAGCTCACAAGTCTTATTCTACTTATATCATGGCTATGCGTAGGTGATCAGGCTCCGCATTTCTATGATATACCAGAACAGTACCTATTCTAATCATACGAATTTTTGAATTTTCCTATACCTAGAAATCTTTTTAATTAAAGGTTTTGATTTCTTTTGAAAAGGTTGGTTATAGTACTTGGTTTTTATGAAAACCGATGTTCTCTATAACCTATGGCTCTGATACCAAATCTGTAACACCCCGCTAAAGCGGAACCACGAGGTGCCACAGTCAAGATTTCATCGCGATAGGAAATAAAACACACCAATCATTCATATCAAAAATTTAAAAGAGTTTACACAGTATTTCAAGTATTACAATCCAACCATCATTCAGGTTTACAAATTTAAACAAAATATGAATTGACATGACTGGTGTTATACAAAAGTTCCCTTAATAATCTTATCAGATCTTCGGATTTCCTGAAAAGCATGATAAACAAGTGTCAACTACAAGAGTTGGTGAGTTCACAGGTTTTTATATGCACAAATATTTTAAATGCAACGACATTTCAGTGAATCTTTTATTCACTACACTTTTCAAAATTTTAACTAAGCAAATCCGTTCATTCGCTTAAGTTATCGTATACAGTTAGAGTGAATCCGTTCATTCACTACCAACAGTGAGTAAATTTTCCGGATGATTTGTAAATCGCAAGATAATTAGTGAGTTACTACAATCCTTTCCAATTCATGACATGCTTTGCCCCTATCTACCCCAGAGGTGGAAGTAAATCCCACTTGCGTAGAACGTTTTGTTCAATACAGTGCACCTATCACTCGTCAGTTCTAGGTGGGTATGTCAATCCAAATAGCGCTATCCACGTGTATTTTAGGCCCATTGTTATGAGTTAATAGTAGTCTTCGGGGACTTATTCATATTTTTCCTTTTATCTCACTATATCAAGCTATAAACATATCAAATTTAACTCACTTACGTTTCATTTCAATTCGATTCATTTAAATCCATTGTGCTCATTTCGAAACAGTTCATTTCATAACATTTTCATAAATACATTCATTCATATCATGCTTTTCACCCCAAAACGTATAAAACGGTAAAAGTGGGGCTGTGAATACTCACCTTGAGTGCTTAGTGCGGATTTGAAAGAGTTGATGCGTGACCTAAATCCCGGCTCCGAACTAGGGTCGTCCTATCAAATACGAAATTTTAACGTAAGTCCTAGGTCCAACGGTCCTTAACTAAAATCGTACCGAAATCCATAATATGCCATTATATAAATTTTATAGCCTAATCCAATAAAAATTCATTTTGTCACAAATGAAAGTCTTCCAAACATTTTAGAAGTTCACTTTTATAAAATTGGGCTTTTAAGAAATTTTCTGAATCTGTCAAAATTTTTGATTTGTAAAAATTACCATTTTGAACTTAGGTCCTCTAAATATTGAGTCTTTAAATTTTTACCCCCTGAATTAGGGGATGTTAGGAACATTTTCACCAAGTTTCATGATTTTTAGAGAATTTTTACTATTTTTAAACATTTTTACAAAATCAGTGGTAAGGGCTGAAATTCCAGAATACCTTTAGTCCTTGTTTTATTCATAAATAATTCTATACACCACTTTATCACGAATTTCCAAAGGGATTTTCTAGCTAAAACATATACCAAACTTTTGAGACAAGTTTCATGTCATAAGGATGGTTTTTGAGGGAGATATGACCTTTTCAAGTGGTGCATGTGTAATCTGCCATAAGAGGACAGCCTACACCACCAACTTAAACTCATTGGTTGAAGTCCCAAAACTCCTCTAAATGACATGATCTTGGACTTTTTAGAAAGCTAACTCAAAGTACTTGAGTTTAGAATCAAGAAAATCGTATTTTAGATAAATAATCAAGGAGTTATGCTAGTTTGAAGTTGACCAAAGTTTCTGACCAAAACACTGTTGCACACAAAAATGTTTTATGGTGGTTTGGATTCAAATCTTGGTGTTTTTGCACCATTCCAGTGGGGTTTGAACCCTAACACATTAAATATCATCCCATAAAATTTTCATTAAGAAATAAGTTCAATAAAGCCCTTTTTGGGTCGTGTAAAGTACATGCAACTATTTTGACAGAATCTGTCCAACATTTAACATCCAATATGCTACCAAAACACATAAAATCATACCATTTCGGGGTTTTTCTTGCTATTTCACCCATAACTCAGATTATTCAAATGTAATATAACTAAAATATGCTTTCATACTGTTGTTCCAGATTCAAGTTCTAATCAACATGCAATCAAGTAGAGAATGATTTGAAAGCCATATGTCATTGATTCTTGATGAATTGATTACACACACTATTCACACCAAGAACACACACACTTAAGAACTAACTTTCTCTCTCAATCACTCTCACTTCACAATGATACGTATGCATGTCACAACTACCAAACTTACTCACATTGGGTATTTATACCCAAACATTAACAACCCTTCAACTTTGAACTAATTACACTTTCTACCCTATCTATACAAAACTATTACAAAGCACATATAAAATGACTAAAACTATAAAGCAAGGTTTGACTTTGAAGACCACTTTGACTTTGCCTTTGACTTCAACATTAGCACCATCTTGTGATCTCGGATACAATCCGATTTTGCACCCTACAATCTCCCCCTTTGGATTCGAGATCACAAAAAGAATTAGGCAAACGTCTTCAAGAAAGCAACAACACTTTGAACACCAAAATTAAGCTTTCTTGAACAATAAGCTTCCGTAATAATCTTCATGAATCATCCAAATCTTCATGAAGCTTTAACAAACTTTGAACACGAAGCTTTAGCGAATCGAGATATCTTCAAATAATTACCAGACTTCAAACATCTCTCGCGAACATCTCTTGTCATATCTCGTAATCTTCTCTTTGATTTGACATTTCGGAACCATCTCCCCAAAGTATCTTCAAAAAGCATTTCTCAACACTTTACATTTCTAAACCATCTCCCCCTTTTTGATGAAATATGAAATAATCATCAAAACTATAGAAATGTATGATCAGAACAACGTGGCTCGTAAAGATACAAACATGTGAAAATACCACCATAGATATCAAAAAGCATCTCACATAACCATCTCCTCCTTGTTACTCCAGAATTCCCCTTATTACTCCAAAGACAGACCGTCAAGTCCATAAAGTAATCCGAATCTTTTCAAATTCAGATTTAAGTGGGAAAATCCTGAAACACCACATGAATCAGTTGGAATGCCTGTGAGAAGCACAAAGCAACTCAGTACAACGAATGCACTATATAAAGAGCTTTATGGATGATCACTCCCCAGGGCTTCCGTTCAATCATCGCAAACACTAAAAGTATTCCTATGAACGTTCCGACAAAGAAACAAATTCCTTGTGTGTATTTGTGATGAAAGAAAATAGCATCAAGTGCTTTCATAAGGCTCAAAATGTGAAAACATTTCACGACTCGATGTGTAGAAATGAAGTTCGAAGGCAGGGCAGCTTCCTTCTGTTTCAATATCGATTTTCCAAATGAAAACCTGATAGATTATGTGCTGCGTCCCCGTGATGAAATGAAACATCTCCTTGTTAAGAAGGAAATGAGTAGCTAGTGGGGTAAAACGAGAGTCGGCATTGGGCTTTGCCTTGTTTCAATATCGGTCACCAAAGAATGTGAACCAATAGATTATGTGTTTGCCCGGCTTAGAAAAGGTTGGTGCAGAGTTTTATGTTTCTTTTAACTCTGTTCTCACACCCTCCAATTATTTTAAGCATCCTCACTTCTAACCAATCTCTCATTTTCTCGCTCAATCACTATGAGAATAACTCGACCACCTGAGTTATCTCCCCCACTCTTTGATGTAGACCCCTCACTCATTTCTCAAGGATAACTTCTTGGGTAGGATTGCCGGTTCTGGAAATCCATAGAAGTTCTATTAAGCTCACACATCCCGTGAAAGAAGTTTCCTAAACATGATAGTACAATGATTCATCGGGCGAATCAAGGAGCCAATATGAAACATGCTCGAACAAATATATATAAACAAAATAGGAGCATAAAAAAATTTCTTCAAACAAGTATATGAAATGAATAACATGAATGATGTAAACTTGTTTGAGAAAGCTGATTCATCATATGATGTGAGATATGTTTTTTTGAAAAACTTTGGTGTACACAAAATGAATGAATGTTATCTATACGAACAAGATATAGATATAGCAATGAAGAACGTATCTGATCAAATAAACAATGAAGTACAATGAGGGAATATCAAACGAGCGTATTACCACCGAAAAATATGGTCATGTAGAGACGTGGTAATAACAAGACAAAAGAAGCTAAACCGGTGTGTATGAATACTTGAAAAGTATATGAAAAGATAATACGCAAGTATTAAACTTTGGAAACACACGGTTAGAAAATATCCGTCAACTCATCATGATATGAAAACATTTAAAATCACACTTCTAATTCGAAAAAAAACATTTGAGAATCGAGAAGTGAGTTTGAACATTTAAAAACATATTTCATACCTGAAAGTTGTTCATCTTTCAAATATGTAAGCATCAAAGCTTATTTGAACTCTCCCCCTAAAAATAATATCACTTTTAAGAATTCCCCCTCAAATGGATAATCTGCAAAACAAAGTAGAAATTGGTATTCATTGAAAATGAATCCTTAGATGTTAGTCAGATAGTATCCAATCCAGAATAATTAAGCAACTCCCCCTTAAATTAAGATCCGTAACAGATTTAAGTAGGAGTAAGCATGCCAAGCTTGCTAACCAAAAAGTTAAAACGCTTTTCATCTAAAGGTTTAGTGAAAAGGTCAGCAAGTTGGTAATCTGTTTGAACAAAGAACATTTCGATATTACCTTTCTCCACATTATCTTTGATAAAATGATAACGAATGTCGATGTGTTTGGTCTTGGAATGTTGAACCGGATTTGACGTTATCGCAATGGCGCTTTCCGAATCACAGTAGATAGGGACTCTCTTCAACTTGTAACCATAATCTAGTAGTTGTGTCTTCATCCAAAGCACTTGCGAACAACAACTTGCAGCGGCCACATATTCTGCTTCGGCCGTAGAAGTGGAGACGCAATTTTGCTTTTTCGAAGTCCAACTAACAAGTTTATCACCTAAAAAACTGACATGATCCAGAAGTGCTTTTCCTATCCAGTTTGCAACCACCATAATCTGAATCTGTAAAAGATATTAGCTCAAAACTAGAATCTTTCGGATACCAAAGGCCCAACTCGGGTGTGCCTTTGAGATATCGTAAGATCCTTTTAACTGCCGCAAGGTGTGACTCTTTAGGATTAGCTTGAAACCTAGCACAAAAACATGTGGCGAACATAATGTCCGGTCTAGTCGCAGTGAGGTACAAAAGAGAACCAATCATACTTCTGTAAATCTTTTGATCAACGGGTTTACCGGCTAAATCAGGACCCAAAAGATTTCCAGTTGGCATTGGTGTTTTAATTGGAGAACAATCAGTCATGTTAAACTTTTTCAACATATCTTTAATATATTTTGACTGATTTATAAAGATGCCATCCGGGTTTTGTTTGACTTGAATTCCTAAAAAGAAATTCAATTCACCCATCATGCTCATTTCAAACTCGGTCTCCATGATTTTAGAAAACTTTGTACACAACTCTGGATTAGTAGAACCGAAAATAATGTCGTCAACATAAATTTGAACTAAAAGCAAGTCATCACCTTCTTTCTTCAGAAAAAGAGTAGTATCGATCGTACCTCGTTTGAATCCTTTGGATAAGAGATGATTAGTCAGAGTTTCATACCATGCTCTTGGAGCTTGTTTTAAGCCATACAAAGCTTTGTCCAAGATGCATACATGATCAGGAAAATCTGGATCGACGAACCCTTCAGGTTGCTCTATATAGACCTCTTCATGCAAGACTCCATTCAAGAACGCAGATTTGACATCCATTGAAATACCTTAATGTTCTTGTGAGCCGCATATGCCAGAAAGATTCGAATTGCCTCGATCCTCGCTACTGGTGCAAAAGTCTCATCGTAGTCAATACCTTCTTGTTGAGAATAACCTTTCGCAACCAGTCGCGCCTTGTTTCTGACAATCACTCCGGATTCATCTTTCTTATTTCTGAAGATCCACTTGGTTTTAATGATTGATTTATCTTGCGGTCTCGGAACCAAGCGATACACTTTGTTTCTTTTGAACTGTAGAAGCTCTTCTTGCATTGCTAAAAGCCAATCAGAATCGTCTAAGGCTTGAGAGACATTCTTTGGTTCAATTTTGCTCAAGAAACTTTTGTGTAGGCAGTAATTTGCAGATGCAGATCGCGTTTTAACACCATCATTGACATCACCAATCACATTGTAGAGTGGATGTGCTCTTGTCCATTTCAACTGAGCAGGAAGAATTGCAATATCATCTAGATTGTTCTGACTATCATTTTCATCAATGATTGCAGGAATCTCTGATTGATCATCGGGGGTTAACTCTGATTGCTCAACACTTGGAACTGGAATGGCCTGATCAGAGTTAGATGTAGAACAAATATTCTCCGATGGTCCGGAATCATTCACGCTTGAAGGTTCTGGGACATCGTGAATATCAACTCTTGGATTTCTGGAAAGAATAAGATCTTCATTATCTGCACAAATATCCAGAAAAGCATCCATAAACAGTAAATCGAGTTCTGAACTATTTGGATCAGTAATAGAATCAGAAGTCGTAGAAGTAGCTTGACTATGAATTTCGAGTCCTGAACTGCTATGTTCAGAAGTCATAGACACGGTTTCATCAAAGGTGACATAAACGGTTTCCATAACCATCTTGGTTCTTTTGTTGTAGACCCGGAAAGTCTTTGACGTTAGCGAATAACCAAGAAAGTATCCCTCGTCGGCTTTCTTGTCAAACTTACCAAGATTGTCACGGTTGTTAAGAATGTAACACCTACAACCAAAAACATGAAAAAATTTCACATTAGGAACTCTACGGTTGATTATATGATAAGGAGTTTTCTGAAAGCGCTTAGTGATGATAGTTCGATTTTGTGTAAAACAAGCCGTTGAAACCGCTTCGGCCCAAAAGGTAAGAGGTAATCCGGAGTAAGCTAGCATCGTTCGTGCCGCTTCCACTAAGGTTCGGTTTCGTCTTTCTACAACTCCATTTTGTTGTGGAGTATAAGCACCTGAAAAATTATGAGAAATACCAACAGATGTTAGATAAGCATCTAATGTAGCATTTTTAAATTCAGTGCCATTATCACTCCTAATCTTTCGAACTGGAAGTTGCAGAAGAACTTGGATCTTCTTGATAAACTTTATGATCAACTCGGGAGCTTCAGATTTCATTCTCAGAAATTCTAGCCACGTGTACCGTGAGTATTCATCAACCATAACCAGAATGTACTTCTTTCCACTAATTGATTGAATTCTCATCGGTCCGCATAAGTCCATGTGGAGCATTTCGAGTGGTGATTGACACGAAGATTCTGTCTTTGACTTGTGAGAACTTCTCTTCATCTTTCTCATTTGACAAGCCGGACATAAAGAATCTCTATCAAATGTCAACTTTGGAAGACCTTTCACCAATCCACCATTAGCTAGTTTGCTAATATCTGAGAAATTCTGATGAGAAAATCTTCTATGCCATAGCCAACTTTCGCCTTTTGTTGCCTTTGAAAACAAACAAACTGGTTTCGACGAATCTATCACCGGAAAGTCAACCACATAGAGATTGTAAAACCTTCTCCCTTCAAAAATCTCAACACCATCACTATTAATGATAAGACAGTTAATGATGGAAAATAGAACAATGTTATAACCATCACAAAACTGACTTGCACTAAAAAGATTATGACTTAACCCCTCAACATAAAGTACCTTCTTTATGGATACCTTACCATTTGTAAGAATGCCGTAACCTTTGATGACACCAGTCGTCTTATTCCCAAAACTAACTGTTCCTCCTGGTCGTTCCACATAATTGTGCAACAACTCCTTGTAGCCAGTCATATGTCTTGAACAACCGGAATCGACATACCACATATGCCTGGCCTGTAGAAACATGTTAGTTCATCTTGGGAACCCATATCCAAATGGGTCCTTTCTTGTTGGTCTCATACATCTTTAACAAATCAGAAGATGAACCTAAAATCTTACAGTTTATACCAGACTTTGAAATTTGTGCATTCAATAAATCTTTAGGAATCCATTTGCACACAAATTTCACATCAACTGATTTATCTTTTGCTTTTGAAAGATTTTTCTTTTTAGCACTAAACACTTTAGCACGATGATCAAACGAGTAAGCACGAGATTTATCATGAGAAACACCACTAGATCTCTTCTTGTTAACATGACTAGAGTTCAAAGAAAAAGAGTTATCACCACAATGAGTACAATGCAAACGTTGCATAGCAAAAAACATTAAGGCAGACTCAAAAGAGTTTTGACACTTATTGAATCTAACATTCAGATTACAGTTATTTGCATCATCAACGGATGTCTTTTTAACAAAACGCTTTTTCTTCTTTGAATCGTGCTTCTTCCACCCTAGGCCATGTCGTTTAAAACTTTTTAAATCTGTAGAATCAGAAGAACTAGAGTTAATAGGTGTCTTAGGAACTGAACATACATCAGATGAATCTTTTGAAGATGTTTCAAGTGTAGCACAAGAAGTACTTCCTACCTCAAAAGTACTTGCATCAAAATTAATTGAACAAGTGTCAGACTTTAACAAAGTATATGAGGATTTCTCATCTTTTGAAATTCCACTATCACTTGAAACATTGACACCATTTGGTTTATCTTGTGTACTCGACTTTGGTTTTTCAAAAACAGCACCAAATTCCACATCTGGTAATTTGAGTTCTGATTTAAGGATATCTCCTTCAATCATACTATCTAAACTTTTGTACACAAGATATCCATCTTTGTCAATAACAGCATATGTAATTAACTCAGTCACTTCAGGCTTAATACTTTGATCAAAACAAGGTGGAGTTTCTTGAGACTCAAACATGGGGTTTGAAATAAAATTTATCTTTTCTTCCTCAACACCCGCTTCAATATCATCATCATTATCAGAATCAAAACATGGTTTGGTCTCATCAGAATCAGAATCAGACTCATAATCAGAAACGCTTTTATTTTCTGAAAGATTATTAACTTGAATAAACTCAGAAAGATTTTCACAATCTGTTTCTTTTTCAAGTTCACTTGTCTTATCTTCAGATTCAGGAGTAGAATCAGTAGTCTTTGACTCATTTTCAATATCGTTACTAAGCTTTTCAGATTCATTTGAAAAAGACTTTACATCTTGAGAATACAAAGAAACACACTGAGTATGAGAAAACTCAGGTTTTCTTGTTTTATAACTTTGATTTAAATCATCATATTGAAAGTTACATGTGAATTCAAAGTTATTCTTTCTCTTTGGCTTTGAATCTGAAAAACTATCACTTGAGTCATCAACAACTTTTTCTTTACCTTTATCCGAAGAATCAGATAATGAACTACCAGATTTTACAAAGGTCTCATTTATTTTTGGAAAACTTAAGTTATCAAACTGATAAAGACCTTTAGGGGCTTTCTTTAAAACATCATTTTCAGGTAAACCCAACCCCATTTTCGGATTGTAAAATCTAGTATCCTTTAAATTGTTTGTCAAAAGCTTAAGCGTCTGTTGAGTCTGACCTCTTTTGATATTAAGATCCTCCAATTGTTTTATCTTAGCATAAGCCTCAGATCTATCTTGAAAACAAACTTCATATTTGATCATATATTCAGCTTTTTCAGACTCCAAATTTACTAAAGCACTCTTCATCTCAGAGATTTGAGATTCTAGTTTGGCTTTCTCTTTCCTAATCTCAGCCTTTTCAAGCTCACGATCATCAGCTAAAGATTTATATAATTCACATTCATTACTGAATTCAATGACTCGAGCTCTTTCGAACTTAATCTTTTCCTTCAAGTCATCAAATTCAGTTTTAAAATTAAAAACTGTTCTTCTAAAGAGCATTCATCATTATCAGACATATCCGAGTCAGAAGGAGTTTGACTTACCTCATTTGTTTCTTCGGTCTGTTTGTGAAGGTTGATGGTTTCTTCCACACTAGCCATGAGATTGTAGTGAACTTGTGTGAAATGAGCAGAATCCTCATCATCAGAAGTATCATCATACCAACATTCCTCTTCCGCCATCAAAACTTTTCCTTCACTCTTGCGTTTAGCAAGTTGAGCCTTCTTTGAGTAGTAGTCAAAATCCCTGACTTTCGGTGCTCTACAATCTTTGACAAAATGGCCTGGTTTGCCACAGTTGAAACATACGTTTCCTTTCTCATCTGTCTTTTCTTTCTCATAACTCTTCCTCTCCGGCCTTCTCTCATAATCCTTTGGCTTGTACTTGTCTCTTTTGTAGTTATCGAACTTGGGTTTTGAATAGAACTTCTTCTTCCCATAACGTTTGTGAATAGAACTGGACAAAAGAGCAAGCTTGTCGGCAACTCGCTTCAAATCAACATCGGACTCAGAACTTTCATCTTCAAGGGATTCTGAATCAGAATCAGACAACTCGGTGACTAAAGCCTTTGAATGACTTTTCTTCTTCGAACTAGCACTGGGAAGCACACTCTTCTTCTTTTCAGTCAACAGGGCCAAAGAATCAGAAATACTCTTCTGTTTCATCACAATATCTTTGACTTTCACTTCATGCTGACTAAGAATGGAATACAAGTCATGCAAGTCTTCTTCCGCCAAATTCTTGTTCATTTGAAGATTAACCGAGTAATGATCCCATTCTGGATTGAGATTCTTCAAGAACTTGAAGTTTATCTCAGAAGTAGACTTTTGCATCCCATTTCTCCTCAAATCATTCAGAATGATGTTGAACCGACTATAAGAATCTGCAAGTGTTTCTCCCTCTAAAGCCTTAAACCCTTCATAAGCTCCGATTGCTTGGTTTAGCTTGGCTTGGATTGATCTCTCCGTCCCTTGAAACTGTTTCTCCAACTCATCCCACAACTCTTTCGCAGTATTTCTACTATCAACACGATTAAACAAATCGTTCGGAATGGCCATCGTGAGTAAAGTAAGAGCTTTGTCATCAAGTTCAGCTCTTATCTTTTCTAGCTCATTGTAATGCCTAAAGAGCTTGAACACACGCCTTGGTTCAATCGCGGAGTAGTGGCAGTCTCGGGTGTACCCGGAATGTCAATGTAGGGCTTAATCGGACCTTCTTGAATGCTCACCATGAGTGTCTTGTCGATGTTGTTAAGAAACTGAATCATCCTCACACGCCACTGAGGATATTCTCCAATTTGAAGAACCGGAGGTTTGGACTTCGAACCCATGCTCAATAGATCTCTAGACATCTTCACAGAACTTGAATATGATCGGCAATTCACTGAAACTGGTAGATTTCTTCCGAACTTCTGGAGGTATACAAATCTGAGAATCTGTGGCTAATCTGAACACTTCTTTTGATCAACGAAAAGGTTAGTGACAAAAGTCAAAAAGTCAACAGAAAAGTCAACCGGTGAATAGTGAAATCCCGAGAAAAAATATTTTTCAAAAATTTGAAAGTTGATTTTGACCGCGAAATTGAAATCTTAGTTCAAAAATACAACCTCCCGGAAATCACCAAAATCTCGGAAAAACCGGCATTTTTCGGGAAAAAATGACCTTCTTAAAAATGACTGAACTTTTTCACCGTAAAATCAGATAAGAAGTCTAAGAAAGTTAATCGTGAAAAAACGCCCGTAAAATCAGATAAGAACTTTTTTTTTTTTTTTTTTTTTTTTTTTTTTTTTTTTTTTTTTTTTTTTGCTTAAACTAATCCGATTCGGAAAACACTATATTCCGATTCGGATTTTTCAGTTTTCCGAATCGGAAAATGTAGTTTTCCGAATCGGAAAAACACAACTGATAGATATCCGAGAAAAATTTCGAGTTGGTATTTGGGCAAATTCCGAATCGGAAAATGATGTTTTCCGAATCGGAGTTTGACTAATACCAAGTCGGAAAACGAGTAAGATCAGATCTAAACAACAAAACGAGTCCAAAAAATTTTCCGATTCGGAAAATTTCAAAAATTTTCCGATTTGGAAAACTTGTATTTTCCGATTCGGAATTTATGAATATTCCGATTCGGAAAATATGAACACCAGTTCGGAAAACCGAACAAAAACCGAGCAGAAGGTAAAAAAAACTCAAAAATTACTGCTCAAATCACCAAATTTTGACTCAAAATCACTTCCTAACACAGTAAAAACATCATTTTAACCACAAACAATCAAATTCAGATCCAAATCATGATCAAATGAAGAACATCAAAACTCAAACCTCCATTTTCAAAAAAAACATAAAAAAGTCAAGAAATCATACCAAAATCAAGTGAATTTCCAGCTCTGATACCACTTGTTGTTCCAGATTCAAGTTCTAATCAACATGCAATCAAGTAGAGAATGATTTGAAAGCCATATGTCATTGATTCTTGATGAATTGATTACACACACTATTCACACCAAGAACACACACACTTAAGAACTAACTTTCTCTCTCAATCACTCTCACTTCACAATGATACGTATGCATGTCACAACTACCAAACTTACTCACATTGGGTATTTATACCCAAACATTAACAACCCTTCAACTTTGAACTAATTACACTTTCTACCCTATCTATACAAAACTATTACAAAGCACATATAAAATGACTAAAACTATAAAGCAAGGTTTGACTTTGAAGACCACTTTGACTTTGCCTTTGACTTCAACATTAGCACCATCTTGTGATCTCGGATACAATCCGATTTTGCACCCTACACATACCATCCAAACCCATGCATGAACTATTGATGAAGTTTAGCACAAGTTTGGTGGTCAAAAACATCATCTAAACGATTTTTGATTCATTTCTTGTGTTCTTATGGGGAAATCATTGATTTTCACCTTCATAGATTGTGATACCACATATTCTAAGGTTCAATCTCTTTCCCAAACACACGTTTCTTTACTTGAATCAAAAGGGGTTAAAACCCTTGAAAAAGAAGAAGAAAAACTCACAAATGAGTTAAAAATCGAAGTAGAAATCATCTAAACTATGCTTACCTTTGATGAACACCCACTCTTTATCTCAAAATAGGTTTTTAAACCTTCAAAAATCTGGATTTAAGTTGTGTTCTTGGCTGATTTTTAGTGAGAGAGTAGAGAGAGTTAGAGAGAGAGATGAAGATTTGAAAAAAGTGATAATGAGATTTGTTTGGAAAATGGAAGTAATCATGGCTTTTATATCAAGAGGGGGAAGAGCCACCTTGGGGGTGGTGTGGCCGGCCCCTAGTGGGTCCCACCCACTCTCCTTATATTTTTTTTTTTTAATTAAAACAGTGTACATTTGACACTGTTAATTTGACGCGGTACCGGGTTTTTGTCGTTTTTTCGCAAATTCTAACTTTTCGAAAGTGGTTTTAGGTTGTTTAAGTTACTTTACATATAATTTATACATTATAACTTAATTTTCCAAAAATTATCTTAATTCTGGCATTTTAGGATTATCGGGTGATTTCGGGCCGGTTCGGGCTTTTCCGGACAGTTTTCAGAACTCTTAGGATTTTAACCTAACTTTTTCTCGCAAACTAATCTATTTTCATCTTAAAACTTATTTAACTAACTCTTAACCTACGGAAATGCTGTAAAGTGACTGAACGCGTAATTTAACCTGGAGGTCGGAACTGACGGTTGTCACACATAAAAAATACGATTATATCTTTTTTGCAGGAACATTTAGACTGTTTTGCGTGGTCGCACGAAGATATGGTTGGAATAGATCCCAACGTTATATCACATAAGTTGAACGTGGATCCTACTTTCAAACCAATCAAGCAGAAACGTCGCAAGTTCGCGCCTGAACGAAATAAAGTAATCAACGATGAAGTTGACAATCTGCTCAAAACTGGAAAGATCCGAGAAGTCAAATATCCAGAATGGCTAGCCAACGTTGTAACACCCCGCTAAAGCGGAAACACGAGGTGCTGCAGTCAAGATTTCATAACGATAGGAGATACATAACACCAACCATTCATAAATAAAAAGTTAACAGTGTTTACAAAAGTACATCCCAACCATAAATATAATCGTTTACAATTGTTCACAAAACGAAGATAACTAGCATAACATGATTGGTGACTACTAAATTCCATAAAAGCCCTATCAAACCTTCGGATTTCCTGAAAAGCATGTTAAAAAGAGACGTCAACTACGAGAGTTGGTGAGTTCACAGGTTTTGATATGCACAAAAATTTTTACATGCAGACACATTATAAAAAAAAATATACTGAATCTTTTTAACCATTCACAACCACGTGTATACTTGGACGTACGCTCACGCCAAATTACACAATTATGCATAAGATATGTAAAACTTCGAGCCACTACCAAACCGTTAACCCCAACGAATACCTCAGAGGTGGTTGCTAACCACATGGGCGGAACGTTCGTGCGAACTACCTCAGCGGTGGAACTCACGTCCACATGGGTAGGGCGTCTTTCAACGAGTACCACAGCGGTGGGATCTTTTGCCCCACATGTGTAGTCGTTACTTCAGAAATAGTGCACCCTTCTCCGTCAGTCCTTCGGGTGGGTATTGGTACCAAATAGCGCTATC
Source organism: Centaurea solstitialis (assembly GCA_030169165.1). Lineage (NCBI taxonomy): Eukaryota > Viridiplantae > Streptophyta > Magnoliopsida > Asterales > Asteraceae > Centaurea > Centaurea solstitialis. The sequence goes on along the minus strand of CM058042.1, from coordinate 49,910,580 downwards.
CACTAAGTCCATAGGCTCCTAAATGAGTTAATGGTAGTGTATATTCTAAGGGGCAAACTTTACTCGCTCATATCGTCACAATGCATACTCACAAATTATGCTAAAAAGCATACGTGTACACAATTCATTTACCATGCTAAAAGCATACGTGTACATAATTCATTTACCATGCTAAAAGCATACGTGTACATAATTCATTAACCATGCTAAGAAGCATACATGTACACAATTCACCAAACGTTGCTAGAAAGCAAATTTTCATAACTTTTGTTAACAACATGCTTTTCACCCCAAATACGTAAAAACGTTAAAACGGGGCTGTGAATACTCACCTTGAGTGATTAAAGCGTTCAACAAACGTTAGTGCGTGTACGAGTCCCGGCTCCGAAACTAGAATTGCCCTAAATCGTAATATTTAACTTAAGTTCCAAGTCCAACGGTCCATATTTTAATAAATCGTAACGATATCCTATATAATGCCTTTACTACATTTGTTATGTTCAAACTTGATATAAAATAACTTTTTGTTGGTTAAAATTATGATCCAAACATATTGGAATTTAGAATGTTTGTAAAACAACATTTCTGAATAATTCCAAATCTGGCAGATTTGGTCCCATGCAAAGGTGTCACCAAAAGGCTTAGTTCCAAAGAGAGTTAAATCTCAAAAATTTTACCTACTGTAATTTGGGATGTTAGCAACAATCCCACAATTTTTCATAATTTTTGGAAGTGTTCTTCATAATTTAAGAATTTTTATAAAATCAGTAGGCACCTTTTATTTTCAGAAAAACATGTCAGGGATGTTTGCTTCATAAATAATTCAATTCTCCACCAAATCACGAATTTCAAAAGGGATTTTCTAGAGGACACATATACCAAGCTAATGAGACAAGTTTCATATCATTTGGGTGGTTTTTGAGGGAGATATGGCCTCTTAGAGTCGTGCATGTGCAATCTGCCACAATGGGACAGCCTACACTAGGGGTGTTCATTTTCGGATATCCGGAATTTCGGATATCCGAATTTCGGATATCCGAAAATTTCGGATACTGAAATTTACTATCCGAATCCGAATCCGAAATTCCGGATATCCGAAAATCCGGATATCCGAAATTCCGGATTCGGATACCGGATAATCCGAAAATTCCGAAATTCCGAAATATTGGATAAAAGTGTCATTTTTAGCTAAAAAAAACCCAAAAAAATACATCATTCTTGTACATAATAATCGTCCACATGTTTCCAATCATCCACAAGTTAATACGACATCAAATACTTAGTTTACGTGTTTTAAATAATAATACGAAAGTTTAAAGTAACATAAGAACATAAAATAATATATAAAATAATATATATCTATTATTAATAAAATGCATATGAGACTTTGAGTAGGGTTTTAATTTTTTAATATATATCTATTATTAATAAAATAATATAATATATTAATATAAAAATCGGATATTTCGGATATCCGAATATCCGAAATTTTCCGAAAACACTATCCGAATCCGAATCCGAAAATCCGGATATCCGATTTTCGGATATCCGAAAATCCGGATATCCGAATTTTCGGATATTTTCGGATCGGAAGTTTTCGGGTATTCGGATATCGGATCGGATTCGGATTTTTTTGAACACCCCTAGCCTACACCACTAACTTATTTTCATTGGTTGAAGCCTCAAAAGTCCACCAAATCACATGATTTTGGATTCTTTGGAAAGCTAACTCAGAGAACTTGAGTTTTGAATTAAAAATTGTGCATTTTGGATAATTTGTTCAAGAGATATGCATGCATAAAGATGAATAACGTTTCTGACTAAAAGCTGATGAGTTTCAAAAAGTTTTTAGTTGGTTGAATGGGTTTCCCTTCGAATTTTTGAGTGATTCAAAAGAGATTTTCTTCCTAACTCGTTAAATTTCAATCTATCAGATTTTTGTAAGAAAATACCTCAGTTTACTATACTTTTGCAACGTTTAAACACACATGCAAAATCAGACAGATTCTGTCCAGATTCACAACTCTCTTTTCAACCATCAAACACATAAAATCATAAGTTTTTTTGGGGGTTTCTTGCTATTAACCATAAACTCATATTGTTTAGCAAATATTTTAATGAAATAACTTTGAATAACAATAAAACACATGCATGCATCATCAAAACAATTTTCTATTCAAAACAAGTATCAAAACATCAAAAACAAGTGATTTTACTCATCAAACTTGTGTTTTTATGGAGAAATCATGGATTTTCACCACTTTCAAATGTTTTAACACATTATCATGGTTAAATCTCTTCCTCAAACATCAAGGATGATGTTCATCCAACAAAGAAGGTTAAAACCTCACAAAAGATGAAGAAAATACCCCAAATGGGTTAAAAATCTAAGTTAAACTATCATGCAATGTACCTTACCTTTGTATGCACTAAGAACACTCTTAAAAACTTGCTTGATTCTTCAAAGAAACTCAGATTTTGGGTGAAATGTGGCTGGATTTTAGAGAGAGTAGAGAGAATTTAGAGAGAGAAAAAGGGTTAGAGAGAGAGAGAGAGGTTTGAATTATGGATGGTGAAGTGATGGTGATGATGTTTTTGTATAGAAAAGAGAAAAAGAGAGGGTGGGGGGGGGGGTGGCCGGCCCCTTGGTGGGTCCCACCTCTCCCCAATTTTTTTTTTTTTTTTGAAGAATTAATTAAATACCTACACTGTATTTTCAAACGCGGTATCGGTTTTTTTCGCGTTTTTGGTAGAAACCGATTTTTCGAGGGAAATTTTTGGATCATTTAAGTTAATTTACTTATTTTTAAATAAAATAACTTAATTTTTCTAAAAATTAACTTTAACTTGGCATTATAGGATTTTCGGACGATTTCGGACCGGTACGGGCTTTTCGGGCAATTTTCGGGACTTTTAGGTTTTAGCCTAAATTTTTCACGCAAACTAACCTAGTTTCATTTAGAAACTTAAATAACTAGCTTTTAACCTACGGAAACGCTACTGAGTGGATCAAACGAGTAGCTAACCTGAAGGTCAAAAACTGACAGTTGTCACATTTACCCCCGGTTGAAAGAAATTTCGTCCTGAAATTTAATTCTTGTTGATACCGCAGGGGTTCTTTGTGAAGAGATGCGGGTACTTGTCTTTCATGAACGCTTCCCGCTCCCAGGTGAACTCAGGTCCGTGCCTGGAGTTCCATCGCACTTTGACAATCGGTATTTTACTGCGCCGGAGTTGCTTGATTTCTCGGTCAAGAATCTCAATAGGTTCCTCCGTGGCGCGCAGTTGTTCATCAATTTGTATCTCTTCCAAAGGCAAGATCACTGTCTCTTCCGACATGCATTTCTTCAGATTAGACACGTGAAACGTGTCATGAATAGAGCTGAGCTCTATGGGTAAGTCCAGTCTGTATGCGACGGGTCCAATTCTTTCTATGACCTCGAATGGTCCAACAAAACGAGGGCTCAATTTCCCTTTCTTTCCAAATCTTATCAATCCTTTCCAGGGTGATACCTTTAGTAGCACTTTATCGCCAACTTGGAACTCTAACGGCTTTCGCCGATTATCAGCATAGCTTTTCTGGCGATCCCTGGCTGCTTTAAGCTTTTCCTGCACTAGCTTAATCTTATCAGTGGTCTCCTGTACGATTTCCGGCCTAAGCAGTCGACTCTCCCCCACTTCCAACCAATTGAGTGGGGATCTGCACTTGCGTCCATACAGTGCTTCGTACGGGGCACACTGAATACTTGTATGGTAGCTGTTGTTGTAGGAGAATTCAACCAAAGGTAAGTGATCATCCCAGCTACCTCCGAACTCTAACACACATGCACGTAGCATATCCTCCAGTGTCTGTATAGTCCTTTCTGTCTGACCGTCAGTTTGTGGATGATAGGCGGTGCTCAAATCCACACTGGTACCCAATGCTGCCTATAGTGACTGCCAAAATCGCGAGGTGAATCTGCTATCTCTATCAGAGATGATCGATATCGGGACTCCATGTCGCATAACTATCTCGTCGACATACAATTGCGCGAGTCTATCAATGCTAAAACTTTCTTTTATTGGCAAGAAGTGCGCAGATTTCGTGAGTCGGTCAACGATTACCCAAATCGAATCATGGCCCTTTTTAGTCTTGGGTAACTTGGTCACGAAATCCATTGATATCCGCTCCCATTTCCATTCTGGGATTTCCGGTTGCTGTAATAGTCCTGACGGTTTCTGGTGTTCTGCCTTTATTCTTGCACATGTCAGACATTTGCTCACATTGGTGGCGATATCCTTCTTCATTCCAGGCCACCAATAGTGTTCCTTCAGCCTTTTGTACATTTTGTCAGCTCCTGGGTGTATCGAGTACTTTGTTTGATGAGCTTCATCCATGATCAATTTCCTTAACTGATCGACTTTCGGAACCCAAATTCTATCCTTGAAATATTGCACTCCATCCAATTTCTCCTCAAACTCTTTTTCCAACTTGTGAAGAGTTTCTTTCTTTAAATTGTCAGCCTTCAGAGCTTCTCTCTGAGCTTCCAATATCTGACTTTTCAGACTGGTCTGCACTACCATTCCCATTGCTCGCGTCCGCGTAGGCTTCACTCGTTCCTTCCTGCTTAGCGCATCAGCTACGACATTTGCTTTCCCTGGATGATACTTAATCTCGCAGTCGTAATCGCTGAGCAACTCAACCCATCTTCTCTGTCTCATATTCAACATTTTCTGATCGAGAATATGCTGGAGACTCTTATGGTCCGTATAGATGGTGCATTTGGTGCCGTAGAGATAATGTCTCCAAATCTTAAGAGCAAACACCACTGCTCCAAGCTCTAAGTCGTGAGTGGTGTAGTTCTTCTCGTGGACCTTCAACTGCCTGGATGCATAGGCAATGACCTTCTCGTTCTGCATCAGAACACATCCCAAGCCTTGATGTGAAGCATCGCAATACACCACAAAGTTATCCGTTCCTTCGGGTAACGCCAGAATCGGTGCATTGCACAACTTATGCTTGAGCAACTGGAATGCTTCCTCTTGTTTCTCTCCCCAGATGAACTTCTTGTCCTTTTGCGTTAAGGTTGTCAGCGGCTGCGCAATCTTGGAGAAATTTGCAATGAATCGCCGGTAGTAGCCTGCCAATCCGAGAAATTGTCGAATTTCCGTTGGTGTCTTCGGGGCTTCCCATTTCTTTACGGCCTCGACCTTGGCTGGGTCGACGTGTATTCCTTCTTTGTTCACCACATGTCCTAAAAAGTGAACTTCTCGGATCCAAAATTCGCACTTTGGGAATTTGGCGTAAAGCTTTTCGGCCTTCAGTAGTTCCAGTATCAGTCTCAAATGATGCTCGTGATCCTTCTTGCTTTGCGAGTAAATTAGAATGTCGTCTATAAAGACAATTACGAACTTATCTAAGTATGGTCGGCACACACGGTTCATCAGATCCATGAACACTGCTGGAGCGTTCGTCAAACCAAAAGGCATGACTAAGAACTCATAATGACCATAACGAGTTCTGAACGCCGTCTTTGCAATGTCTTCCTCACGAACTCGCATTTGATGGTATCCAGATCAAAGATCGATCTTGGAGAAATACGTTGCTCCTTGCAGTTGATCGAACAGGTCATCGATGCGTGGAAGAGGGTATCGGTTCTTGATGGTGATCTTGTTCAGCTCCCTATAGTCGATGCACATGCGAAAAGATCCGTCCTTCTTCTTGACGAACAACACGGGGGCTCCCCAAGGCGAAGAGCTGGGTTGGATGAATCCTTTGTCTAGCAGCTCTTGAAGTTGGCTTGAAAGCTCCTGCATCTCGGACGGTGCTAGTCGATAAGGCGACTTTGCTATGGGGCCTGCTCTAGGAATTAAGTCGATGTGGAATTCTACTTGCCGTGGTGGAGGTAATCCAGGTAGCTCTTCCGGGAATACCTCAGGAAATTCCCGCACAACTGGAATATCTTGGAGTGACTTCTCTTCTGCTTTCTTATCTACCACGTGTGCCATAAATGCTACACACTCCTTTCGCAAATGGCTACGCATTCTCATAAACGATACTAACTTAATATCTTTCTTTGGCTTCTCTCCATGCACCTCGAGTACACTTCCATCGGGCAATGCTAGCCTAACTATCTTCTCAGCACAGCATATTGTTGCTTGGTGGTTGGACATCCAATCCATACCAACTATTATGTCAAAACTCCCTATCTTGATCGGGATTAAGTCTATACTAAAGTCCTTTCCTGCTAAGCCTAGAGTGCATTTCTTGACTACTTTGTTGACCTTAACTAACTCCCCGTTAGAATACTCAATTACGTGCTCCTCTTTCAAGTTCTGAGACTTTTTGTTTATCTTAGGCCTAAATTCTAACGACACATAGCTTCTATCGGCTCCGGAATCAAAAAGCACAGTAGCAGGATAGTTGTTGAGAAGAAACGTACCTGTAACCACATCAGGGTTTTGCCTTGCTTCCTCTGCTCCAATCACGAAAGCTCTTCCTCTAGCCAATCCTCCACGATTTCCTTGGTTTGCCGGCTGCACCTGATTCACATAAGGCCTCTGTTGTCGCTTGGGGCACGCGTTTCGGTAGTGATCTGGACTTCCGCACTCGAAACAGTTTCGACTTCCTCCAACTCTACAGTCTTGTGCAACATGCCCTGCTCGGTTACACCTTGAGCAGATCGTGCATCTCCCTATATGCTGTCGGTGACACTTATCACACGCACGCTGCGGTCCTTTCCCTTTCTCTGGGGATGGTGTCTGAATTCCAAAATTCCTTGCCATTCTCCGATCCTTGTTAAACTTCTGTTCCGGCTTGCTCCTTACCGGCTCTTCTACCTTCCTCTTTCCCATCACACTACTACTCGAGAATGCTCCCGATCAAACAGCATTGTTGGTGAGACGATTTGCGAGATTGACTGCTTCTTGCAGGGTCTTCGGGTCTGCTGCCGTTACATTTCCCCGGATTACTGGTGATAATCCCCAGACGTATCTATCGACTCGGTTCTGTTCCGGCGTCACCAGGTGAGGTACTAACTTGGCCAGCTCGTGAAAACGGGTGGTGTAAGCGGTGATATCACTTCCTTTCATCTCATGATGCCATAATTCAGCTTCCAGCTTTTGGATTTCGCTTCTCGGGCAGAACTCCTCTTTGAGCATTTTCTTAAAGTCTTCCCAGGTAATCTGGCCGGTTGCGTCACGGCCACGGACTTGTACTTGGGTGTTCCACCACGTCAGAGCTCGTTCTTGGAGTAGACAGGCGGCATATTCAACCTTGTTCCTTTCAAGGCATTTGCTGATATGAAGGACAGATTCCATGCTTTCGATCCATGCTAGTAAACCGACTGCTCCCTCGGTTCCGTGGAATTCCTTAGGGTTACAGCTCCGAAAGGTTTTGTAGGTACAGTCTCTTTCTCTTGCTCCTTGATTGTTGTTTTGGTTAGCGTTAAACCCAGCTGCCACTTGGCTGACTATGTTGGGTAACGAGGCCATTACTTGTTCCGACACAAGTCTTGCAAGATCGGGGTCTTGTCTTCTCGGAGGCATTTTTCTAAAACAATACCATTTTCAATCGTTTTAGTGACTTCTACGCGACCCAATTGTAGTTACGCTCTACTTACTTTTCATAAGTCAAGTGCCATGCAATTCTATACCATCACTCTAACGTAGTGCTTTTCATTCATTCCAAACAACCATAATAAACATGCAATCAAAATATCAATAGCAAACATCCATCGCATAAAATCCGAGTTTCAAAATACCCACCAAAAATATCCAGAACATGGTAGCAAGTACAACCATCCAAAATAAAACATAAGGTTCAACAATCAGGCATCATGCCACAAAATAACAGTTCAAATAGCAGGTTCATCAAATACAGTCTACTAAAAGATCCCGTCTCCTAGAATCTCGCCCTCCAAACAGCCCACCCGAACAGCAGGATCACCAAGGCCACCACTGCATACACCACTGAGTACAAGTGGTGAAGTGAGTCCATGGTGTGGCCAAGAAGAGTCACCACACGAGTGAGCTGCTGGCTATCAGCTCCGGCCACATCGATCAGGGAATCGATCATATGATCGTGGTGGTCGATCATGTGCTCATGGATACCCTGACCTCGGGCGAGACGGGCGACCTCCTGGCGCTCAGTCGGGCTCATGCCTCTCAGGCAAAGGACGGGGGCACGAGTCATGTGTGGCGGTCGGGGGACCGGTGATGGTCGGGCAACAGGTGGTGGTCGGGCGGCAGGCGGTGGTCGGGCAACAGGCGGCACCGGAGACGATGGTCGGTAGGGCGGTGGAGATCCAGACGATGAGGACGAGGACGACGAGGATGAGGATCCGCCATGGCCCCTTACTCGGGATGGCCCCGCCCCGTCCCCAGCGGGGGCGCGGAGAGTCATCCGGACGGGCAGAGGCACGCTCTTCCGAGCGGTGGTACGGATCCGGAATCCGGTCCGGACAGCAGGGACAGGTCGATGTGAGTCGGCGTCATCATCGCTGTAAGGGTCACGTTCCCGGTCGATGGGCTGGGAACGGGGAGCAACACTCCTACTCCTAGAGGGCTCGTGGGACCCCAGGGATTGGTTCTTGGACGGGTCGGTTTCCTGTGACATGGTAACTGCGATAAAAGATTTAAGTTAATATACAGGATAAAACTTCGAAAATTGTGCATGCCAACGTGAATTCACAAAAATACATTTTTCAGGAAATTCCTAGAAGGTTCGTAGTTTTAAATTATAACGGTATGATTAGTTCATAGATCTTATCCTACTTATATCATGGCTATGCGTAGGTGATCAGGCTCCGCATTTCTATGATATACCAGGACAGCACCTATTCTAATCATACGAGTTTTTAAATTCTCCTATACTTTGAAATCTTATAATTTAAAAGTTTTAACTTCTTTTCGAAAAAGGTTGGTTATAGTACTTGGTTTTTATGAAAAACCGGTGTTCTCTATAACCTATGGCTCTGATACCAAGTCTGTAACACCCGCTAAAGCGGAAACACGAGGTGCTGCAGTCAAGATTTAATAACGATAGGAGATACATAACACCAACCATTCATAAATAAAAAGTTAACAGTGTTTACAAAAGTACATCCCAACCATAAATATAATCGTTTACAATTGTTCACAAAACGAAGATAACTAGCATAACATGATTGGTGACTACTAAATTCCATAAAAGCCCTATCAAACCTTCGGATTTCCTGAAAAGCATGTTAAAAAGAGACGTCAACTACGAGAGTTGGTGAGTTCACAGGTTTTGATATGCACAAAAATTTTTACATGCAGACACATTATAAAAAAAAATATATTCAATCTTTTTAACCATTCACAACCACGTGTATACTTGGACGTACGCTCACGCCAAATTACACAATTATGCATAAGATATGTAAAACTTCGAGCCACTACCAAACCGTTAACCCCAACGAATACCTCAGAGGTGGTTGCTAACCACATGGGCGGAACGTTCGTGCGAACTACCTCAGCGGTGGAACTCACGTCCACATGGGTAGGGTGTCTTTCAACGAGTACCACAGCGGTGGGATCTTTTGCCCCACATGTGTAGTCGTTACTTCAGAAATAGTGCACCCTTCTCTCGTCAGTCCTTCGGGTGGGTATTGGTACCAAATAGCGCTATCCACTAAGTCCATAGGCTCCTAAATGAGTTAATGGTAGTGTATATTCTAAGGGGCAAACTTTACTCGCTCATATCGTCACAATGCATACTCACAAATTATGCTAAAAAGCATACGTGTACACAATTCATTTACCATGCTAAAAGCATACGTGTACATAATTCATTTACCATGCTAAAAGCATACGTGTACATAATTCATTAACCATGCTAAGAAGCATACATGTACACAATTCACCAAACGTTGCTAGAAAGCAAATTTTCATAACCTTTGTTAACAACATGCTTTTCACCCCAAATACGTAAAAACGTTAAAACGGGGCTGTGAATACTCACCTCGAGTGATTAAAGCGTTCAACAAACGTTAGTGCGTGTACGAGTCCCGGCTCCGAAACTAGAATTGCCCTAAATCATAATATTTAACGTAAGTTCCAAGTCCAACGGTCCATATTTTAATAAATCGTAACGATATCCTATATAATGCCTTTACTACATTTGTTATGTTCAAACTTGATATAAAATAACTTTTTGTTGGTTAAAATTATGATCCAAACATATTGGAATTTAGAATGTTTGTAAAACAACATTTCTGAATAATTCCAAATCTGGCAGATTTGGTCCCATGCAAAGGTGTCACCAAGCTAATGAGACAAGTTTCATATCATTTGGGTGGTTTTTGAGGGAGATATGGCCTCTTAGAGTCGTGCATGTGCAATCTGCCACAATGGGACAGCCTACACCACTAACTTATTTTCATTGGTTGAAGCCTCAAAAGTCCACCAAATCACATGATTTTGGATTCTTTGGAAAGCTAACTCAGGGAACTTGAGTTTTGAATTAAAAATTGTCCATTTTCGATAATTTGTTCAAGAGATATGCATGCATAAAGATGAATAACTTTTCTGACTAAAAGCTGATGAGTTTCAAAAAGTTTTTAGTTGGTTGAATGGGTTTCCCTTCGAATTTTTGAGTGATTCAAAAGAGATTTTCTTCCTAACTCATTAAATTTCAATCTATCAAATTTTTGTAAGAAAATACCTCAGTTTACTATACTTTTGCAACGTTTAAACACACATGCAAAATCAGACAGATTCTGTCCAGATTCACAACTCTCTTTTCAACCATCAAACACATAAAATCATAAGTTTTCTTGGGGGTTTCTTGCTATTAACCATAAACTCATATTGTTTAGCAAATATTTTAGTGAAATAACTTTGAATAACAACAAAACACATGCATGCATCATCAAACCAATTTTCTATTCAAAACAAGTATCAAAACATCAAAAACAAGTGATTTTACTCATCAAACTTGTGTTTTTATGGAGAAATCATGGATTTTCACCACTTTCAAATGTTTTAACACATTATCATGGTTAAATCTCTTCCTCAAACATCAAGGATGATGTTCATCCAACAAAGAAGGTTAAAACCTCACAAAAGATGAAGAAAATACCCCAAATGGGTTAAAAATCTAAGTTAAACTATCATGCAATGTACCTTACCTTTGTATGCACTAAGAACACTCTTAAAAACTTGCTTGATTCTTCAAAGAAACTCAGATTTTGGGTGAAATGTGGCTGGATTTTAGAGAGAGTAGAGAGAATTTAGAGAGAGAAAAAGGGTTAGAGAGAGAGAGAGGTTTGAATTATGGATGGTGAAGTGATGGTGATGATGTTTTTGTATAGAAAAGAGAAAAAGAGGGTGGGGGGGGGGGTGGCCGGCCCCTTGGTGGGTCCCACCTCTCCCCAATTTTTTTTTTTTTGAAGAATTAATTAAATACCTACACTGTATTTTCAAACGCGGTATCCGTTTTTTTCGCGTTTTTGGTAGAAACCGATTTTTCGAGGGAAATTTTTGGATCATTTAAGTTAATTTACTTATTTTTAAATAAAATAACTTAATTTTTCTAAAAATTAACTTTAATTTGGCATTATAGGATTTTCGGACGATTTCGGACAGGTACGGGCTTTTCGGGCAATTTTCGGGACTTTTAGGTTTTAGCCTAAATTTTTCACGCAAACTAACCTAGTTTCATTTAGAAACTTAAATAACTAGCTTTTAACCTACGGAAACGCTACTGAGTGGATCAACCGAGTAGCTAACCTGAAGGTCAAAAACTGACAGTTGTCACATTTACCCCCGGTTGAAAGAAATTTCGTCCCGAAATTTAATTCTTGTTGATACCGCAGGGGTTCTTTGTGAAGAGATGCGGGTACTTGTCTTTCATGAACGCTTCCCGCTCCCAGGTGAACTCAGGTCCGTGCCTGGAGTTCCATCGCACTTTGACAATCGGTATTTTACTGCGCCGGAGTTGCTTGATTTCTCGGTCAAGAATCTCAATAGGTTCCTCCGTGGCGCGCAAATGTTCATCAATTTGTATCTCTTCCAAAGGCAAGATCACTGTCTCTTCCGACATGCATTTCTTCAGATTAGACACGTGAAACGTGTCATGAATAGAGCTGAGCTCTATGGGTAAGTCCAGTCTGTATGCGACGGGTCCAATTCTTTCTATGACCTCGAATGGTCCAACAAAACGAGGGCTCAATTTCCCTTTCTTTCAAAATCTTATCAATCCTTTCCAGGGTGATACCTTTAGTAGCACTTTATCGCCAACTTGGAACTCTAACGGCTTTCGCCGATTATCAGCATAGCTTTTCTGGCGATCCCTGGCTGCTTTGAGCTTTTCCTGCACTAGCTTAATCTTATCAGTGGTCTCCTGTACGATGTCCGGCCTAAGCAGTCGACTCTCCCCCACTTCCAACCAATTGAGTGGGGATCTGCACTTGCGTCCATACAGTGCTTCGTACGGGGCACACTGAATACTTGTATGGTAGCTGTTGTTGTAGGAGAATTCAACCAAAGGTAAGTGATCATCCCAGCTACCTCCGAACTCTAACACACATGCACGTAGCATATCCTCCAGTGTCTGTATAGTCCTTTCTGTCTGACCGTCAGTTTGTGGATGATAGGCGGTGCTCAAATCCACACTGGTACCCAATGCTGCCTATAGTGACTGCCAAAATCGCGAGGTGAATCTGCTATCTCTATCAGAGATGATCGATATCGGGACTCCCTGTCGCATAACTATCTCGTCGACATACAATTGCGCGAGTCTATCAATGCTAAAACTTTCTTTTATTGGCAAGAAGTGCGCAGATTTCGTGAGTCGGTCAACGATTACCCAAATCGAATCATGGCCCTTTTTAGTCTTGGGTAACTTGGTCACGAAATCCATTGATATCCGCTCCCATTTCCATTCTGGGATTTCCGGTTGCTGTAATAGTCCTGACGGTTTCTGGTGTTCTGCCTTTATTCTTGCACATGTCAGACATTTGCTCACATTGGTGGCGATATCCTTCTTCATTCCAGGCCACCAATAGTGTTCCTTCAGCCTTTTGTACATTTTGTCAGCTCCTGGGTGTATCGAGTACTTTGTTTGATGAGCTTCATCCATGATCAATTTCCTTAACTGATCGACTTTCGGAACCCAAATTCTATCCTTGAAATATTGCACTCCATCCAATTTCTCCTCAAACTCTTTTTCCAACTTGTGAAGAGTTTCTTTCTTTAAATTGTCAGCCTCCAGAGCTTCTCTCTGAGCTTCCAATATATGACTTTTCAGACTGGTCTGCACTACCATTCCCATTGCTCGCGTCCGCGTAGGCTTCACTCGTTCCTTCCTGCTTAGCGCATCAGCTACGACATTTGCTTTCCCTGGATGATACTTAATCTCGCAGTCGTAATCGCTGAGCAACTCAACCCATCTTCTCTGTCTCATATTCAACATTTTCTGATCGAGAATATGCTGGAGACTCTTATGGTCCGTATAGATGGTGCATTTGGTGCTGTAGAGATAATGTCTCCAAATCTTAAGAGCAAACACCACTGCTCCAAGCTCTAAGTCGTGAGTGGTGTAGTTCTTCTCGTGGACCTTCAACTGCCTGGATGCATAGGCAATGACCTTCTCGTTCTGCATCAGAACACATCCCAAGCCTTGATGTGAAGCATCGCAATACACCACAAAGTTATCCGTTCCTTCGGGTAACGCCAGAATGGGTGCACTGCACAACTTATGCTTGAGCAACTGGAATGCTTCCTCTTGTTTCTCTCCCCAGATGAACTTCTTGTCCTTTTGCGTTAAGGTTGTCAGCGGCTGCGCAATCTTGGAGAAATTTGCAATGAATCGCCGGTAGTAGCCTGCCAATCCGAGAAATTGTCGAATTTCCGTTGGTGTCTTCGGGGCTTCCCATTTCTTTACGGCCTCGACCTTGGCTGGGTCGACGTGTATTCCTTCTTTGTTCACCACATGTCCTAAAAAGTGAACTTCTCGGATCCAAAATTCGCACTTTGGGAATTTGGCGTAAAGCTTTTCGGCCTTCAGTAGTTCCAGTATCAGCCTCAAATGATGCTCGTGATCCTTCTAGCTTTGCGAGTAAATTAGAATGTCGTCTATAAAGACAATTACAAACTTATCTAAGTATGGTCGGCACACACGGTTCATCAGATCCATGAACACTGCTGGAGCGTTCGTCAAACCAAAAGGCATGACTAAGAACTCATAATGACCATAACGAGTTCTGAACGCCGTCTTTGCAATGTCTTCCTCACGAACTCGCATTTGATGGTATCCAGATCGAAGATCGATCTTGGAGAAATACGTTGCTCCTTGCAGTTGATCGAACAGGTCATCGATGCGTGGAAGAGGGTATCGGTTCTTGATGGTGATCTTGTTCAGCTCCCTATAGTCGATGCACATGCGAAAAGATCCGTCCTTCTTCTTGACGAACAACACGGGGGCTCCCCAAGGTGAAGAGCTGGGTTGGATGAATCCTTTGTCTAGCAGCTCTTGAAGTTGGCTTGAAAGCTCCTGCATCTCGGACGGTGCTAGTCGATAAGGCGACTTTGCTATGGGGCCTGCTCCAGGAATTAAGTCGATGTGGAATTCTACTTGCCGTGGTGGAGGTAATCCAGGTAGCTCTTCCGGGAATACCTCAGGAAATTCCCGCACAACTGGAATATCCTGGAGTGACTTCTCTTCTGCTTTCTTATCTACCACGTGTGCCATAAATGCTACACACTCCTTTCGCAAATGGCTACGCATTCTCATAAACGATACTAACTTAATATCTTTCTTTGGCTTCTCTCCATGCACCTCGAGTACACTTCCATCGGGCAATGCTAGCCTAACTATCTTCTCAGCACAGCATATCGTTGCTTGGTGGTTGGACATCCAATCCATACCAACTATTATGTCAAAACTCCCTATCTTGATCGGGATTAAGTCTATACTAAAGTCCTTTCCTGCTAAGCCTAGAGTGCATTTCTTGACTACTTTGCTGACCTTAACTAACTCTCCGTTAGAATACTCAATTACGTGCTCCTCTTTCAAGTTCTGAGACTTTTTGTTTATCTTAGGCCTAAATTCTAACGACACATAGCTTCTATCGGCTCCGGAATCAAAAAGCACAGTAGCAGGATAGTTGTTGAGAAGAAACGTACCTGTAACCACATCAGGGTTTTGCCTTGCTTCCTCTGCTCCAATCACGAAAGCTCTTCCTCTAGCCAATCCTCCACGATTTCCTTGGTTTGTCGGATGCACCTGATTCACATAAGGCCTCTGTTGTCGCTTGGGGCACGCGTTTCGGTAGTGATCTGGACTTCCGCACTTGAAACAGTTTCGACTTCCTCCAACTCTACAGTCTTGTGCAACATGCCCTGCTCGGTTGCACCTTGAGCAGATCGTGCATCTCCCTATATGCTGTCGGTGACACTTATCACACGCACGCTGCGGTCCTTTCCCTTTCTCTGGGGCTGGTGTCTGAATTCCAAAATTCCTTGCCATTCTCCGATCCTTGTTAAACTTCTGTTCCGGCTTGCTCCTTACCGGCTCTTCTACCTTCCTCTTTCCCATCACACTACTACTCGAGAATGCTCCCGATCAAACAGCATTGTTGGTGAGACGATTTGCGAGATTGACTGCTTCTTGCAGGGTCTTCGGGTCTGCTGCCGTTACATTTCCCCGGATTACTGGTGATAATTTCCAGACGTATCGATCGACTCGGTTCTGTTCCGGCGTCACCAGGTGAGGTACTAACTTGGCCAGCTCGTGAAAACGGGTGGTGTAAGCGGTGATATCACTTCCTTTCATCTCATGATGCCATAATTCAGCTTCCAGCTTTTGGATTTCGCTTCTCGGGCAGAACTCCTCTTTGAGCATTTTCTTAAAGTCTTCCCAGGTAATCTGGCCGGTTGCGTCACGGCCACGGACTTGTACTTGGGTGTTCCACCACGTCAGAGCTCGTTCTTGGAGTAGACAGGCGGCATATTCAACCTTGTTCCTTTCAAGGCATTTGCTGATATGAAGGACAGATTCCATGCTTTCGATCCATGCTAGTAAACCGACTACTCCCTCGGTTCCGTGGAATTCCTTAGGGTTACAGCTCCGAAAGGTTTTGTAGGTACAGTCTCTTTCTCTTGCTCCTTGATTGTTGTTTTGGTTAGCGTTAAACCCAGCTGCCACTTGGCTGACTATGTTGGGTAACGAGGCCATTACTTGTTCTGACACAAGTCTTGCAAGATCGGGGTCTTGTCTTCTCGGAGGCATTTTTCTAAAACAATACCATTTTCAATCGTTTTAGTGACTTCTACGCGACCTAATTGTAGTTACGCTCTACTTACTTTTCATAAGTCAAGTGCCATGCAATTCTATACCATCACTCTAACGTAGTGCTTTTCATTCATTCCAAACAACCATAATAAACATGCAATCAAAATATCAATAGCAAACATCCATCGCATAAAATCCGAGTTTCAAAATACCCACCAAAAATATCCAGAACATGGTAGCAAGTACAACCATCCAAAATAAAACATAAGGTT
The DNA here is from genome assembly GCA_030169165.1 of Centaurea solstitialis. Taxonomy (NCBI): domain Eukaryota; kingdom Viridiplantae; phylum Streptophyta; class Magnoliopsida; order Asterales; family Asteraceae; genus Centaurea; species Centaurea solstitialis. The sequence goes on along the minus strand of CM058042.1, from coordinate 49,894,071 downwards.
CAACAATCAGGCATCATGCCACAAAATAACAGTTCAAATAGCAGGTTCATCAAATACAGTCTACTAAAAGATCCCGTCTCCTAGAATCTCGCCCTCCAAACAGCCCACCCGAACAGCAGGATCACCAAGGCCACCACTGCATACACCACTGAGTATAAGTGGTGAAGTGAGTCCATGGTGTGGCCAAGAAGAGTCACCACACGAGTGAGCTGCTGGCTATCAGCTCCGGCCACATCGATCAGGGAATCGATCATATGATCGTGGTGGTCGATCATGTGCTCATGGATACCCTGACCTCGGGCGAGACGGGCGACCTCCTGGCGCTCAGTCGGGCTCATGCCTCTCAGGCAAAGGACGGGGGCACGAGTCATGTGTGGCGGTCGGGGGACCGGTGATGGTCGGGCAACAGGTGGTGGTCGGGCGGCAGGCGGTGGTCGGGCGATAGGCGGCACCGGAGACGATGGTCGGTAGGGCGGTGGAGATCCAGACGATGAGGACGAGGACGACGAGGATGAGGATCCGCCATGGCCCCTTACTCGGGATGGCCCCGCCCCGTCCCCAGCGGGGGCGCGGAGAGTCATCCGGACGGGCAGAGGCACGCTCTTCCGAGCGGTGGTACGGATCCGGAGTCCGGTCCGGACAGCAGGGACAGGTCGATGTGAGTCGGCGTCATCATCGCTGTAAGGGTCACGTTCCCGGTCGATGGGCTGGGAACGGGGAGCAACACTCCTACTCCTAGAGGGCTCGTGGGACCCCAGGGATTGGTTCTCGGACGGGTCAGTTTCCTGTGACATGGTAACTGCGATAAAAGATTTAAGTTAATATACAGGATTAAACTTCGAAAATTGTGCATGCCAACGTGAATTCACAAAAATACATTTTTCAGGAAATTCCTAGAAGGTTCCTACTTTTAAATTATAACGGTATGATTAGTTCATAGATCTTATCCTACTTATATCATGGCTATGCGTAGGTGATCAGGCTCCGCATTTCTATGATATACCAGGACAGCACCTATTCTAATCATACGAGTTTTTAAATTCTCCTATACTTTGAAATCTTATAATTTAAAAGTTTTAACTTCTTTTCGAAAAAGGTTGGTTATAGTACTTGGTTTTTATGAAAAACCGGTGTTCTCTATAACCTATGGCTCTGATACCAAGTCTGTAACACCCCGCTAAAGCGGAAACACGAGGTGCTGCAGTCAAGATTTCATAACGATAGGAGATACATAACACCAACCATTCATAAATAAAAAGTTAACAGTGTTTACAAAAGTACATCCCAACCATAAATATAATCGTTTACAATTGTTCACAAAACGAAGATAACTAGCATAACATGATTGGTGACTACTAAATTCCATAAAAGCCCTATCAAACCTTCGGATTTCCTGAAAAGCTTGTTAAAAAGAGACGTCAACTACGAGAGTTGGTGAGTTCACAGGTTTTGATATGCACAAAAATTTTTACATGCAGATACATTATAAAAAAAAATATATTCAATCTTTTTAACCATTCACAACCACGTGTATACTTGGACGTACGCTCACGCCAAATTACACAATTATGCATAAGATATGTAAAACTTCGAGCCACTACCAAACCGTTAACGCCAACGAATACCTCAGAGGTGGTTGCTAACCACATGGGCGGAACGTTCGTGCGAACTACCTCAGCGGTGGAACTCACGTCCACATGGGTAGGGCGTCTTTCAACGAGTACCACAGCGGTGGGATTTTTTGCCCCACATGTGTAGTCGTTACTTCAGAAATAGTGCACCCTTCTCTCGTCAGTCCTTCGGGTGGGTATTGGTACCAAATAGCGCTATCCACTAAGTCCATAGGCTCCTAAATGAGTTAATGGTAGTGTATATTCTAAGGGGCAAACTTTACTCGCTCATATCGTCACAATGCATACTCACAAATTATGCTAAAAAGCATACGTGTACACAATTCATTTACCATGCTAAAAGCATACGTGTACATAATTCATTTACCATGCTAAAAGCATACGTGTACGTAATTCATTAACCTTGCTAAGAAGCATACATGTACACAATTCACCAAACGTTGCTAGAAAGCAAATTTTCATAACTTTTGTTAACAACATGCTTTTCACCCCAAATACGTAAAAACGTTAAAACGGGGCTGTGAATACTCACCTCGAGTGATTAAAGCGTTCAACAAACGTTAGTGCGTGTACGAGTCCCGGCTCCGAAACTAGAATTGCCCTAAATCATAATATTTAACGTAAGTTCCAAGTCCAACGGTCCATATTTTAATAAATCGTAACGATATCCTATATAATGCCTTTACTACATTTGTTATGTTCAAACTTGATATAAAATAACTTTTTGTTGGTTAAAATTATGATCCAAACATATTGGAATTTAGAATGTTTGTAAAACAACATTTCTGAATAATTCCAAATCTGGCAGATTTGGTCCCATGCAAAGGTGTCACCAAAAGGCTTAGTTCCAAAGAGAGTTAAATCTCAAAAATTTTACCTACTGTAATTTGGGATGTTAGCAACAATCCCACAATTTTTCATAATTTTTGGAAGTGTTCTTAATAATTTAAGAATTTTTATAAAATCAGTAGGCACCTTTTATTTTCAGAAAAACATGTCAGGGATGTTTGCTTCATAAATAATTCAATTCTCCACCAAATCACGAATTTCAAAAGGGATTTTCTAGAGGACACATATACCAAGCTAATGAGACAAGTTTCATATCATTTGGGTGGTTTTTGAGGGAGATATGGCCTCTTAAAGTCGTGCATGTGCAATCTGCCACAATGGGACAGCCTACACCACTAACTTATTTTCATTGGTTGAAGCCTCAAAAGTCCACCAAATCACATGATTTTGGATTCTTTGGAAAGCTAACTCAGGGAACTTGAGTTTTGAATTAAAAATTGTGCATTTTCGATAATTTGTTCAAGAGATATGCATGCATAAAGATGAATAACTTTTCTGACTAAAAGCTGATGAGTTTCAAAAAGTTTTTAGTTGGTTGAATGGGTTTCCCTTCGAATTTTTGAGTGATTCAAAAGAGATTTTCTTCCTAACTCATTAAATTTCAATCTATCAAATTTTTGTAAGAAAATACCTCAGTTTACTATACTTTTGCAACGTTTAAACACACATGCAAAATCAGACAGATTCTGTCCAGATTCACAACTCTCTTTTCAACCATCAAACACATAAAATCATAAGTTTTCTTGGGGGTTTCTTGCTATTAACCATAAACTCATATTGTTTAGCAAATATTTTAGTGAAATAACTTTGAATAACAATAAAACACATGCATGCATCATCAAAACAATTTTCTATTCAAAACAAGTATCAAAACATCAAAAACAAGTGATTTTACTCATCAAACTTGTGTTTTTATGGAGAAATCATGGATTTTCACCACTTTCAAATGTTTTAACACATTATCATGGTTAAATCTCTTCCTCAAACATCAAGGATGATGTTCATCCAACAAAGAAGGTTAAAACCTCACAAAAGATGAAGAAAATACCCCAAATGGGTTAAAAATCTAAGTTAAACTATCATGCAATGTACCTTACCTTTGTATGCACTAAGAACACTCTTAAAAACTTGCTTGATTCTTCAAAGAAACTCAGATTTTGGGTGAAATGTGGCTGGATTTTAGAGAGAGTAGAGAGAATTTAGAGAGAGAAAAAGGGTTAGAGAGAGAGAGAGAGGTTTGAATTATGGATGGTGAAGTGATGGTGATGATGTTTTTGTATAGAAAAGAGAAAAAGAGAGGGTAGGGGGGGTGGCCGGCCCCTTGGTGGGTCCCACCTCTCCCCAATTTTTTTTTTTTTGAAGAATTAATTAAATACCTACACTGTATTTTCAAACGCGGTATCGGTTTTTTTCGCGTTTTTGGTAGAAACCGATTTTTCGAGGGAAATTTTTGGATCATTTAAGTTAATTTACTTATTTTTAAATAAAATAACTTAATTTTTCTAAAAATTAACTTTAATTTGGCATTATAGGATTTTCGGACGATTTCGGACCGGTACGGGCTTTTCGGGCAATTTTCGGGACTTTTAGGTTTTAGCCTAAATTTTTCACGCAAACTAACCTAGTTTCATTTAGAAACTTAAATAACTAGCTTTTAACCTACGGAAACGCTACTGAGTGGATCAAACGAGTAGCTAACCTGAAGGTCAAAAACTGACAGTTGTCACAAACGTGGTCGTCGTACAAAAGAAAAACGGAAAGTGGCGAGTTTGTATCGATTTCACGGATCTAAACAAAGCTTGTTCGAAAGATCCTTTTCCGTTACCTCATATCGATGCTATGGTTGACGCAACAGCAGGACCTGAATTGTTGACATTCATGGACGCATATTCCGGATACAACCAAATTCTGATGCACACGGACGATCAAGAAAAAACCGCATTCATGACAGACAAAGGCATATATTGTTATAAAGTTATGCCATTTGGTCTTAAGAATGCAGGTTCGACGTATCAGAGATTAGTTAATATGATGTTTAAAGAACATCTTGGTCGAACGATGGAAGTTTATATCGATGACATGCTCGTAAAGTCAGAACGTTCGATTGACCATGTCGCACATTTAAAGCAGTCGTTCGACATCCTACGGCAATACAAGATGAAGCTCAATCCAACAAAATGTTCCTTTGGAGTGCGAGCAGGAAAATTCTTGGGATATTTGGTGACACAACGAGGAATCGAAGCAAGTCCGGAGCAAGTTAAAGCTATCACCGAGATACAATCTCCAAAGAATATCAAAGAGGTCCAGAAGTTCACAGGACAAGTGGCAGCTTTAACAAGATTCATCTCACGATCATCGGATAAGTGCCACTTGTTCTACAATGTCCTGCGAAAGAATCAAGGCTTCTTATGGACGGACGAACATGAGAAAGCCCTACAAGAACTGAAACAATACATGACATCACATCCTTTACTCACAAAACCAGTCGAAGGTGAAAGTCTACAGTTGTACTTGGCAGTAAGCAAAAATGCGACAAGCGCAGTACTCGTGCGAGAGGAAGACCAACGACAACGACCAATTTATTATGTCAGCAAATCTTTCCTCGACGCAGAAACCAGGTATACATCAATGGAGAAATTGCTACTGGGTCTTATGACAGCAGCAAAGAAGCTAAGACATTACTTCGAGTCGCATCATATCATTGTTGTGACCAATTATCCACTCAAGACGGTGCTTCGAAAGCCAGAATTAACAGGACGTCTAGCCAAGTGGAGTATATACCTCAGTGGGTTCGACATTGAATTCAAACCCAAGTATTGGCAGATTTTGTAGCAGAATTCTCTCAAGGATTGGAACCAACGATGTGCGACGAAATTGTGATGATTTCAGAGAATAAACCCTGGAAACTCTATGTTGATGGTTCTTCGAACATACGAGGATGTGGATTAGGTATTGTCTTAAAATCATCACAAGGGGGAAATATAGTATACTCTATACGATGCGAATTCAAGGCTACGAACAATGAAGCAGAATATGAATCTCTGATCGCAGGATTGGATATTGCTCTTAGACTGGGGGCAAAACAGTTGCACGTTCGAAGCAATTCTTTGTTGGTAGTCAATCAAGTAAATGGAGATTTTCAAGCAAAGGATTCAAAGATGACGAGTTATCTCAAAGCCGTTAAGGATCGAATCGCACGATTCGAATACTTGTTGATCGAACAAATACCAAGAGATCTAAACATGCAAGCTGACGCACTAGCTAACTTGGGATCTGCATTTCACGATCCATCTATGGAGAATATCCCAATACTTCATCTTACGACGCCAACAATTGAAGCAAAAAATGAAGTACAGATGAACGAAGAAATTTACAATTGGTCGCTCGACGTACGGAACTGTCTTAAGCATGACCGGTTAGCCGAAGACAAGATGGAGGCTCAAAAAACAAGATTCTGCAAGAATTGCACAATGGAGAATGTGGGAATCACGCAGGGGGCAGAAGTCTTGCTAATCGAATCTCACGACAAGGCTACTATTGGCCTACCTTACGAGAAAATGCAATAACGTACGTCCAACGATGTGATGCATGTCAAAAGCATTCGGGTATGGTCCATCGACCATCCGAACCCTTGCATTCTGTTCTAGTTCCATGGCCATTCATGCGATGGGGAATGGATATCGTGGGAAAATTACCCCCAGCTCCTGGACAAAAAGTCTATCTACTCGTGCTTACCGATTATTTCTCGATGTGGATAGAAGCTGGTGCTTTTTCGCAAGTCAGAGATAAAGAGGTCGTATCTTTCATCCAGAATAATATTATTTACAGATTTGGAGTACCGGCCGAAATTATGTGTGACAATGGCTCACAGTTTATAAGTGATAAAACTCGCACGTTCTGCGAAAAACGAGGAATCAAGTTGATCACTTCTACTGCAAGATATCCACAATCCAATGGATTGGCTGAATCAAGCAACAAAGTCATCATCAATTCGATCCGAAAGAGGTTGAAAGGAGCAAAAGGCAAATGGGTAGAAGAATTACCATCCGTCCTATGGGCAAATCGTACGACACCAAGAGCATCAACAGGACAAACTCCATATTCTCTGGTATATGGATGCGAGGCCGTCCTGCCAATCGAAGCCCGAATACCTGTTGCCAGGAATCGTACATATGATTAAAATACCGTAAATTTATCTTACGACCTGGATGCTCTAGAAGAACTCCGAGAAAAAACATTACGAACAATGGCAGCACAAAAGGGAATCGTCGAAAGACACTTCAACAAAAAGGTAAAAGCTAAAATTTTCCAAGTTGGAGATTATGTCTTACGACATGTGTTTCAAAACACACAAGAGCCAAATGCTGGAAAACTTTCCATCAAATGGGAAGGACCCTACATAATTTCCAAAGTCATTGGAAATGGAGCATACAGACTTACGACAATAGAAGGTACGGAAATCCCACGAAGTTGGAATGCTCATCATCTCAAAAGGTACTATTTCTAAACCTATTTACATACGATTTATTTTTTGGATCGATTACTGACTTGAGCGTCGGAGCGCCGTTGGTCAAACCAACGGCCACCCCCTAGCAACTATGTTTGTTCGCAGGTATCGCACGACTATTGCAAGTATCGCACGACTATCGCATGTATCGCACGATTATCGCATGTATCACACGATTGTCGCAGGTTTCGCACGATTATTGCAAATATCGCACGACTAAATTGCTTTAAACGCACGATTATCTCGCAAGAGCGCAAGACAATTCGCCAGTCGCACGTATACTCTTATGAGTATAGAAAGAAACGTTTCTAATTTAAGTCTTAGGACTTTAAAACAAACACATGCAAAAACAAAGGCTAAAATGCACGATACAAGCTAAAACGCACGATACAAGCTACAACGCATGATATAAAGCTTAAAACGCAAGATAGATGCAGAAAGTTAAAAGCACACGACAAATGATTTTTGAATCAAAAGTTTTCCATTAACACTTTGCTAAAAATTAGCAAGATTACAAAAATCGAAAGAAAAATACAAAAGCTATTCTATGGAGCATTAGAAGTGGGAGGATCTACGACAGGAGCTTCTTCGGTCTCTAGAGGATGCGTAGGAACGGATCCAGAGGTTTCAGGAACCTCCTCCTCGACACATACATCCTTGACCTCAGCAGGCTTCTTCTCTTCCGTTGCCGCTTCTTCGTCCAGATCCTTAAGATCTTCCTCGTCAAGAAGATCTTCGGAGTCCATCACCTGTACGAAGGAGGCCACCTCTTCACTCGCCATTTGAGAAGTGATGGTCCCAGCAGCCACACGTCGCATAACCGCAGTACGTGCGACCACTCGGACTAAGGCAGCATCATCCTCAAGTTCCTGGATCTTAGACGACAGTTCCTCCTCCCTCTCAGTCTTCTCCTGACGAACGACGAGCAGGTCTTTTTCTAACTCCTTCACACGATCCAAGGCCATCTTCAGCCGCTCCCGCTGCTCGACCTGAAACCAATCGCTGATTTCTAGCTTCGATTCAAGGTCCCCAATTTGGAACGACTTGGTGTTAACCTCATCGGTCAATTGGGCCAGCTTCTTTTTGGCCTTGTCAGCCTCCTTCCTGGCCACTTTGGCGTCATTCTGGTTAGACGTCATCTCCTCCTTAATCTTAGCCATCCGTGTATGGAGGCTAAGGCTAGTTTGGAGAGCCTACAAACAGAAAGGAAGAAATCAGAACTCCTATGACAAAATAGCAATGAAAGACGTACAATGTAAAAAACTTACCAAGAAGGAGATGCCCGCAATAGAAGCATCCAGATCCTCGATGTCGGCCTCCTCCATGCGTGCCTTTTGGGCAGGAATGTGGAATTGCTCCAAGACCGGGAAGATGGATTTCGTCCTGATGACGTCGTCCACCATGAAGTCGGAGGGCATACTGATGATCATGGTCGTAAGACCAGACCCCTTCTTCTCCTTACCCTTGTCGACCTTCGACGCAGGCTGGCTCGACGCACCCGCCTCCTTCACGGGTGGAGCGAAACTGAGAGGAATTGCCTCAATCCCACCTTCAGCCTTTCGTTTGGCATCCTTAGGTGGGGAATCCAGGGAAACGTACGACGACCTCGTACGTATAGCCACTAAACCCTCTTGGGCCGCAGCTTTTCTTTTGGCAGCACGAGCAGCTGCCGTCATCGCCGACGTCTTCTTAGAAGCTGAACCTACATAAAAGGAAAAAACCAGAATTAGAAATGCACGACTACAAATAAAAATTAAATTATCATCGTAAGATGATTACGTTCCATATCAGCCTCTTCGATCACTTGAACCTCCGGTTCGACGTCGCTCTCGTCACCACCCTTCGAAGTCCTATACCTGCGATCTGTCACGCTGTAGCTAAGGAAACGCTCGATCGCTACAGAAGTCTCCACGAACGAGAAATCAATCGCTGCAGAAAAGAAAACAAAAAATTAGCAAAGGAAGATAATTCAAATAAATTAAAGAAGATTAGAAAAGTTTAATTACCGCCTTTGTTCCATTCAGGAACGACCCACGATTCATCACCCACGACCGAAGATGTTTGAACGAAGACGTATCTCGCCTTCCATCCACGATCGTTCACTTGGGTACTGTGAACCAACATGGCATCACTCCTCCCCCTTGGAAACAACCCATAACGGTTGTAGGGAGAGCGAGTCACACTGTACGCCGAAAGGAGGTCGTCGACCGAGAACGCTGGACGATCCCAGTTTTTGGTCCCCCGTTCGATTACATGAACAACGCGCCAAAACTGGGGCATCAATTGTCCCGGAGATAAATCAAAACGAGTCATGAACGCCCTAGCCAAAGGAGAGTATGGCCATCGAAATCCGACCCTGAACGGATACTCGAACAGAGCAAAGAAGCCCGTCGGAGCATCCGCCGGACGAATTTCTCCGGCCACCCTCACCAAGGCACCCTCAGGAAGTCCTGCTAACTCCCTCAACTCTTCTACCTCCAAACTTTCGGTAATTGAACTCCTAACCTCCGACGACATGATAAATTCTAATTGACCTAAACTATTTCTCAATCGTGTGAACCTAAGATTGTCTAAACCTCTATTGCTCTTCTTTGCTATTGATTTCAAACGCATGAAAAAAGAAAGAGAGGGGTACCTTATATAACTAATCGCACGAAATCCTTGCCGAGAATAGAGTCGGATTACGATCTTGTAAATCAAAGCGAAAATTAGAGAAGATTTTGTAAAATCTTTCTTTAATCTAAATACTCCTATTTATAGTAATCACATACCCGATGAGTCATCAAGAAGCAGGACATGCGTCGCCAATTAGCCGTTAGAAGACACGCGTCCAGTGTAACGGCTATATTCCTAACGTTAACTCGACCGTTAAATAACGTATTTTTACTCCTTGTCCAGCGAACTAAAGATTTAGATAAAATTAGAATTATTTTCTAAATCTTGGGGGCAAATTGTTAGGGTAAAAATCTGCAATCGCACAGCGACCGACTATAATTGTAAGACAAATGATAGAACTATAATCCTGTATTAAGATAAGGTCCTGAGATAAAACCTAAGGGAACTATCGAACAAAGATCATTAAACATCGAACGAATACATCGGATAAGTCGAACGATATTTATTATGTCGTACGACAGTGCTAACGAATAAACATATGAAGTTTATATCTTTGATGCAGGCAAGCTGATTATCATTTCTAACAATTGTCCACCTTTAAGGAAATCTGAGATAGAGTACTATGCTATGCTCGTTGGAGTTCATCATTACAATGGACATGTCTTAAATTATATATCGTTAGAAGCCTACGACATCAAGATCGACTGTTACAAGCTAGATCCACGCGACGGTTACGACTCGGACATTAATACTCAACAACATCGTTAGACAGTTACAAATCAAGCATTGATGATCGATAATACCGTTGGACGGTTACTCTCAAGATACTATATAAGAAGGATCAAGCCTACATTTGAGGACATGAAGTTTGCCCGAAGCTTACAAGTTCTATAGTGGCTATTCTTTCATCATCAGTTGTATTTTATATTCGATCTCATTGTCATTTCTCTTGTAATCGTACGACCAAAGCTGTATACTTGAAGGACATCACCCCTAATTGGTGATCATAGTGCATTGTCGACTTACTTCCTAAGTCGACCGCAGGGTTTTTCCTCTGTCGAGAGGTTTTTCCTGCGTCATCAAATTATTTGTCTTATTTTACTTTCCCGCACTTCTCATTGATTGTAATTTCTTTCTCTCGACGGTTAAGCCTCACACAAATTTCTTACGACATCGAGTTGTGTAATTTTTTACATAAACACTGGGCATTGATACTTCTGAACATAATTTAGATTCTGAATTAGAGGTGCATTCTGTATCAGAGTCATAACTAAGAAGATCTCTAGAAGATAAGGTAAAATTAGAAATTAGAGAAGGTTGAATAACACTTGAAATATCTTTAGTTAGATTTTCTTTACAGAGAGTCTCTTCATCACCAGAGGTTACTGAATTATCAGAGACCTCTGACAGATGTCTAGGGAAAAACTCGGATGCTTCTAATGATAATTTGTTTTCCTTTTCAGGCATGTCAGAAGTTGTTATGCAGACAAAAGCACAATGAGCTTAAAGATCCATATTTCCTTTTGACTCATCTATTTCTTGGGAATAGAATCCTTCATTTCAGAAGGTGAGAAAGACTTGATATAGTCTTCAAATGATACATTTGTCATTAGTCAAGGGGTCCTTGCATTTGAATCAGTAGAGACTTTTCTTCTTTTAAAAATAACCAATTTTGAAGAGCTTTTGTTCTGGTTAACTTTTGAAGAATGAAATGTGTTGTACAGAGTTTTCTTGATCTTAAACCCAGGTTTGTTGTCAAACTCTGAGAATCCAAGACCTCTTCTGCCCATATTAACTCTTATTCTTTCAAACACACTCTATGTATCCTAAAATTTTCTTATTTTCAACTCTCTGTCAAGTATCTTGATGAAGAAATTCTCTTTCTTTCTGGAATTTTTTTGACAGAGACAACATCACACTTTTCATGGTCCAGTCTCTTTAGTTCAGTTACCTTTTCTAAATCCTTTTCATACTTGGCAAAATTTTCTTTTGAACTTCTTTCAGAAATGACAAGATCCTTTTGTGCTTTTTCAAACATTTTAAAGAATCTGTCTTTTTCTTCTGTGAGGATGGTGACTTCTCTTTCATAAAAGGAAATCTTTTCTTTAAGATCATTGTATTTTAAGTGATAGGAATCTAAGTTATCAATGATCTCATTATATAGTACATTTGATTCATAGAAAGTAGATACCTCAGAGGATCGAGCGACAGAGGGGTCAGAATCAGTGCTTGCCATTCCACAGACCATTTTATCATCTGAATCTTCTATAGCAACCAAACCCTTCTAAGGTTCGTCATCAGATGATTCATTAGTAACCAGATCATTGGTCTGTGCCATCAGACTTCTGGTTATAGTATTCAGCCTTTCTTTTGTAGTAGGTTGCATCACGAACAGGCTTCTGTTGAGGCTTTTGTGGAGCCATTGGTCCAGTTGACCAGCACTCTGCTGCGAAATGACCGGGCTTGCCATATCTGTAGAATCCATCCTTTTTGTCTTCTTCTCTCTGCTCCTCAGTCTTCTGAGGGAGCCTCTATTCTTCCTTCTCTGATCTTTGTCTTCTCTCATAATCCTCTCTCCGGTCACCAAAGCCTTCTCATCTCTTCTTTCCCTAGTCACCAAATCCCTTTTTGTACTCCCTAGTTATTAGAGCTAGGGTCTTCATCATCTCCTTCATTGAAACTTCATTGTCAGAGTCTTCATCACTCTCAATGTACAAAGCCTTCTTCTTTTTTTCTTCTTTCTTAACCTCCTTACCTTTTCCACTACCACCCTCTACTATTAAAGAAAGTGGACCACCAATGATCCTCTTTACTTGCAAAACTTGAGACTCCTGACTTGCCAAAGAGCCAAAAAGGTCAGAAAGAGACCATGCTTCCAAATTTAGAGTTGCTCTCAAGGACATTGTTATGTGCAACCATTCTTCACCCAAGCTCTTCAGAAATAGAGCACTGTTGTCTTCACTTGATCTGGCTACACCAAAGCGCTTGCACTTACTGATCAAGAGTCTAATGGCTTCTAATCTAGCCACAGGGGCAAATGTTTCATCATTGTCTATCCCCTCTTCTTGTCTATATCCTTGTGCAACAAGACGAGCCTTATTGTGGATCACAATGCCATGTTCATCAAGTTTATTTCTAAAAATCCATTTCAGACCAACGATGGTCTTCCTAGATGGCCTGTGAACAAGGATCCAGACAAGGTTTCTTTCGAACTCAGCGAGTTCTTCTTGCATCGCTGATACCTAAAATGGATCAGTGAGTGCTTCTTCTACTTTAGAAGGTTCATTTTAAGATAAGAAACAGACAAAGAGATAGTGATTACTACCCTGATGTCGAGTTTTAACACCAGTAGATGGATCACCTAGGACTTGATCAATGGGATGATTCTTCAGCGACTGAGGGACAGCCTGAGGAGGTTCAGCAGCGACTGTAGAAGATGATTCTTCAGCGACTGCATCAAGTTGAGGAGGATCAGCGATAAGAGGGGCAGCTTCAGATGATCCTGAAGTTGGCGGAATGTCCTCCTGAGAAGTTGTGGGGGCAACTTGAGTTATAGGAACAACAGAGTAAACTGGAGGATCCTGAGGAATTTCAAGTATTTATTCAAATCCATCAGGAATTAGAGATGGTGTTCCTGCAGCAGGGATGTTAGTATCAGGGGCTTCATTTTTAGGGACCTGAAAGTAAGAGTTAGCCCATTGACCTACATCATTATTATCAGAAAATGAGGAAGAAGAGAAGGGATTTGATTCATCAAATTTGACATGAATGGTTTCTTCAATGGTTTTGCCTTCGTTTGTTAAAGACACGATAGGCTTTGGATATAATAGAGTATCCAACCAAGAAACCGTCGTCAGCTTTGGTATCGAACTTTCCCAGAGTATTTATGTCGTTCTTGATATAACAATTGCATCCAAAGATGTGGAAGTACTCGATGTTCGGCTTCCTTCCTCTGATCAGTTCGTAGGTTGTCTTCTTGAATCTTTTCACAATCAGTGACCTGTTCTGTATGTAACAGGCAGTGTTGACAGCCTCAGCCCAGAATTGAATAGGAAGATGGGCTTCAATCAGCATTGATCTTGCAACTTCAATCGGCGTGCGATTTCTTCATTCAGCGACACCATTTTGCTGAGGAGTCTGAACGGAAGAGAAGTTCTGAAAGATTCCCTTGCTGACAAGGAATTCATCCAGGACACTGTTTTGAATTCAGTGTCATGATCACTTCTTATAGAACGGACAGTGATCTGATTTACTTCTCCATCCGAAGAATGAAGGCAATGATCAGCTGAGGAGTTTCACTCTTGGCTCTAAGGAAAAACACCCAAGTGTATCTGGAGTATTCATCCACTATCACCAAAGTGAATCGCTTTCCACCCATAGACTGGATATTGACATGTCCAAAGAGGTCCATGTGCAATAAATGGAGTGGAGAGTTGATGGTCGAGACTTGCTTGGATTTGAAAGAAGCTCTTGTCTGCTTTCCCTTTTCACAAGCAGCACAAAGAGATTCCTTTGCAAAGCTGTTTTTAGGGAGACCTTTCACTAGATTGCTGATAGAGAGCTGGTTGATGGTCTTGAAATTCAGGTGGGAGCGACGTTTGTGCCAGAGCCAGTTGATTTCTGAAGAGGCCCTAGACATGAAGCACACATTTTCAGTGGACGTGTCCATGTTGATGACGTAGACATCATGGGATCTTTGTCCTTTGAGAATGTCTTTCTTGTGCCTGTTCTTCACCTTGAAGCTTTTCTTGGAGAAAGAGACCTTGTGATCTTTATCACAAAGCTGACTGATACTCAGCAGATTATGAGTCAGTCCTTCAACGTAAGATACCCTCTGAAAAGTAGTCTTACCGTTGGTTAAGGTACCATATCCACGAGTGATACCTCTTCCTTCGCCTCCGAATTTGACTGAAGGGCCAGCTTCTTTCTTGAAGTCGACTAGAACATGTTTGTTTCTAGTCATGTGCTTGGAGCATCCGCTGTCAGGGTACCAGATGCCCTTTTCCTGTAAGAGAAGGAAGAATTATTGGCCTTGGGAACCCACATGAAGTTGGGTTCGTCAAGGTCAGCGAAGAAGGAAGAGTCATCAGGGACATAGATGATTGAATATTCAGTGGCCTCAGAGACTATTGGAGCAGTAGGAGTAGAGGCAACATCTTCTGTCTTAACTGAAGTTTCAGTTTTGACAAGGTCATGGATGGTGACAGTCTCAGTGACTAAAGTTTTATTTCCTTTGGCAGACTTATTTGCCATAGGACCTTTCTTTACCTTGGCTGCTTTTTCAGCCTTGGTAGCATGAGGACACTGACTAGTGATATGGTCATTTTGACCACAGTGATAGCAGTTTCTATAGGTCTTAGTTTTAGAGGGACCCTTAGGCTTTTTAAGCTTAAGGTTAGCTGGTCCAAGTCCAAGAATGCCTATATCTTTGGTCTGAGAAGCAATGGGAGTCTTTTCCTGAGGTTTGCTTATTAGGTCAACCTTGATTCTGGGAGTGGGGCTTTGAGCAGATTTCTTAGTCCCTGATCCCGTAGGACCACCACCTAAGACTTTAGAAGTCTTGTGGTTTTGAATCTTAGGTTTGGGAGGATGGTTTGGAAGGTTCTTGCTTTTAGAGTTCTTAGGAGGCTGAACAGAGATAGCAGCCTCATCTTTAGAGATGGAAGGAGAACTCTGAGGGTTGGAGTCAGAAGTAACAAACATGCCAAATTTTAAATTAGATTTATCATATTTATCCATAGCATGTTGTTTTCCTTTAACAAAACCATACAGGTTCTGTTCATAGGGTGACGCTGAGTGGAGAGAATTTCATCCACCTTTTCAGAGGCATCAGCCCAGCTCTTAACAGTGACCTTCTCTGAAAGTAGCTCAGCTAAAGCTTTTTCTTTCTCAGCGATGGCCTGTTCTCGTTCAATTCAAAGGACTTGGTTTGCATGAACTTGGTCTTTGTAGGTAGCCTCAAAAACAGCGAGCTCTTTGAGTTTCTCATGACACTCTTTGAGCTCTTAGTCCTAAGGTCAAAGTTGACCTTTTTAGTAGAGGACTTGCCATTTAAGGCATTGAACAGATCGATGGTTAAAGCATCCATCGCTGTCATAGCATCAGAAGGAGAAGGAGTAGATACCTGAGGAAGATCAGAGGTCGAGGCAGGAGTAGCAGTGACTTCTTCTTCAGGGATGTCTGCGAGCTGCGCCATAAGAGCAGGCTCGGTTTCTTCAGCGATGGCCATCAGACATGTAACCTCGCTGGTATCCTCTTCATCAGAGGATTCATCAAAAGATTCATCCCAGCCTTTTCCTTTAGCGATTAGACCTTTGCCTTTTCGCTGGTATTTCAGCTTTCGGTACTTAGACTTCAGCTTCTGGTACTTTCCGTCCTTGTAAGCTAGGGTAGAGGTTTCAGCGAACTGATCTTCTTGTACCTGCACTCAGTGGCAAAGTGCCCTTTTCCCTGACATTTGAAACAAGTAGAGGCAGCCTTATCACCAGAGGAGGTGTCAGGCTTGTTAGTAAGAGAGAGCTGCTTGGGCTTACAGAAATTTCCTTTCCTGCCAAACTTTTGAAATGTTTAGAGGGAAGGGCAAGAGACTCGTTAAAATCTGTCTCATTATCAGAGACAAGATCAGAGTCAGAATCATCTATCTCAGTGATAGTCACTGTTGAGACAGGAGTTTGCGAGGGTTGAGAAGCATCAGAAATTAAGGCAAGAGATGTACCTTTCACAGCATCCTTGGTGTCTCTGATGAGATTTGTCTTCAGAGACTTGGTTTGCTCATGGTTGAGCATCATACCATATAACTCACTAAGAGTTATAGTCTTAATGTCCTTGGACATTTTCAGACACATGGTGTAAGTTTCCCAATATTCAGGGAGGGCCTCCATGAATTTTGTGATTACCTGCGAGTTAGAGTAAACAATACCGTAGGTCTTCAGATCGATCAGAAGGCAGTTAAACCTCTGATGGGTCTGAGCCAAAGTTTCACCTTTAGTAGCGATGAACTTCTCATAATGACGTATGAGGTGAATCTTTCTAGATTCTATGAGAGCATCAGAACCCTCATATTGAATACAGAGTGTATCCCATATCTCTTTAGCTGTCTTAAGCTTACTGATGGAGTGAAATACTTCATCAGGAAGAGACATGGCTAACAGAGACCTTGCCTTGGTGTCAACATTCACTAGGCGCTTATCTTCGTCTGTCTAGTTGGACACCTGTTTAACAAAGGTTCTTTCAGGAGCAGCGAGAGTGGTGGTAGTAGCAGCAACAGCTGGTACTATAGAAGTGGGAACATATGGTCCATGTTCTAAGAAGTAGGGGATTTGAGGATCGAAACCAGAGAGAAATAGTTCCATTCTTGACTTCCATAGAGGGAAGTTATCAGCATTGAATCTGGGTGGCTTTGCCAGAGATCCAGATTCGAAATATGTGTCTTTTAGAGGATTGGCCATAGGGTGGATCTAGAAACTATGTTTCTTTTGTGAACGGTTAAGAACATATGGTCCACTTGTTGGTCCTCTATTGATGGTCAATAAGGTAAATTGTATTGTAGAAGGGGGGGTTGAATACAATCAACATTGTTTCTTCCACTTAATTCAGTCCATGACTCCTATGGAGCCTTTGTGTGAACTGAACTAGATTGTTTGTTGAAAAGGATCAATACTTTGTCAAGATCCAAACAATCTTTAAGTATTTAGACACACAGCTTTTGCTTATACACAAAGAAAGAATTAAAAGAGATAGAAAGAAGATAGAAAGAAGAAAGGATTGGGGTATAGAAGATGGACCAAAGGTTCGTGTTTGAAAAACACACTATGTTCATATTTATACCCCATGCATTAAATGCATGCCATCCCCATCTTTACACGTGTCAGGTAAAGATTGGGTTTTGTTGTCCCAAAAACAATGAAATGAAAGAAGAAATGGATGGAAATCCTTGAATTTGATTGAATGCAAATAAGAGCTCAAAAAGTTCAACAATGGTGGAAGATGCCCAAATTTGGTAATATTGATTCAATCCTCAAAACCCTAGAAATCCTTTACCTTATATAGGTAGAAGGAAGTTTAACAAAGTGGCAATAAAGGCCCCCGAGGTTCTAAACCTCAAACAGGGGCTTAACAAAACATAATTGTTTACAAAGGAAAGAAATTAAACTAGAAAGCAGTTAAAGATAGATGATTCTGACTCTTCTCAACACCTGGGTTCTACAATCTCCCCCTTTGAGAAGAAGTCAGAATGGTGGTGGAAGCTCCAGTGCTGGCTCCCACTTGGACATCTGCAGGTACTCTTCCCATTCGCCGATTATCCGCGCTCTCATCTGCATTGCAGCCTCTGCCCGTCTGTACATCATCCGCTCCTTAAGCTTCTTCTCGATCAACCTCATTGCCTCCAGCAGCTTTCCTTTTCCGTCTATGATTCTCCGACTTGGTACCTGATCCGCCAGCAGTCTGCTCTGCATGCCATTGTAGACATAGAGAAGGGTCCCGTCGCAGAACCTGGAGAGCTCTCCAAACCTCATGAACCTGCGCTCCTTCTTCTTCCGAGTCATATAAAGGACCCCATGCTCAGGTATCCTGGTTGGCATGTACGGAGTGTAGGCATCGATACCAGGAACGAGCAGGTTTGGTCTAAGCAGGTTGACCTTCGGCTGGCGGCTTTCGATGGCAAGCTGGTAGTCCGTCACTCTCGCGAGAGAGATTGCATGACGGACGTATTTCTTTAGTATCTCTGTGCCATCTCTGTAGTGCTCTGGTCGGAGGATCGGGCCTTGGAGGTACTTGATGATCGTGAGAAGGTCTTCCAGATGCACCCGATCTAAATCAGCTTCCGTGAAGGTCCAGTTCTGCAGTTCACCTCGAGGGACACCGGTGCCGTACATGCGGACATCATACTCAAGGAATAACTGATGGCCATGTCTGTAGGGGCGCATAGCAGTTACCTTGGTAAAGCGACGTCTGATCCTCTGGCGTCCATGAGTGGCCCAGTTGCACATCCGTTGGTGAACGTAGGCTGTCCTTCTTCTCTTGTTCTTGATGTGCGAGATCCCGAAGTAGACCTTTCGAGACCAAGCATGCAGCTTTTCCTGCTGGTAGATGCGGGTGAACGTTTCTTCTAGGAACGGGCGGAAGATGATGGAGTGGTTCCAGTTGAGCTGGATGACAGTAGGAGCAGCGGTTTCTGGATCAGTAGAGTGGACGGTCCGTGGGGCTTCTGGAGTTGGAAACTTGAGCGCTGAGAGGAGGTTGGCGTAGTCAGGATCCTTGACGATGTCGTCTCCCTTCTGATAGACCCTTAGGCTCTGTGCAAGTGACCTCAAGATCTTCCGGGCTGCTTCCGGAATTTGGAACTCTGAAGGATCCGTCGGTGCTGCTTCTGGGAGAACGGCATCAATCTGAGCCGTGTCCGTCATTTGGGGAAACTGTACTGACTCCCCTTCCGGGATCCGCTCATATCGCCAACTCCCCATGTCCGGAATGTCTTCTGTCTCAGAGTCGACATAGGGAGCTTCGGCGGCATCGGAGTCTGTGGGAGCACTCGAAGGGGCGGCAGAGGAACCTGGAGCTGTTGAACCGGAGCCGGAACCAGGTTGGAAGTCGGTGCGAAGCCTTTTTGCAGCTTGTACCTCCCCCTCATGAGGACCTGGTGCGGAGTCATCAGCGTCATCATGCCTCCTCTTCGAAGGCTGAGCCTGGGACCGACACACGGCCTCCAGTTCTCGAATCCGTTGTTGTAGTAGCTCGATCTGGGCCGCTTGATCTCTGACTTGGGCGGACAGGCGGTCGTTCTGAGTGGTGTAGGAAGTGATCAGCATCATGTGTTCCACCTCAGTGACGTAGCCTGGGATCGGAGGAAGGTCGCCCGAAGTCGGAGGGGCAAGCCTGAGGACGTCTTCTGATGGCCTGGGAATGGGAGCTTCAGTAGACGGGGCAGCCTCGGAGTGTTTGCCCTTTATCTTCCGTTTGAGCTCGTAGAGCTCCGCATCCCGGTCTTCTTGAAGCTTGCGCGACGCCTCAAGATCAGCTAGTCTCTTCCTCTCCGTCTCGGCCAAGGCTTTCTCAAGTGCCTCGACCCGCGCATCACGAGCCTGGTTTGCTTGCTCCACAGCTAGTAACCTGCTTTGGACGACTTTTAGGATGTCGTCCGAATCCGTCGGACCTAAAAGTCCCGTTGGTGCAGGGGCGGTTTTAGGGATTCCGCCCGAATCCGTCAGGCCTAAAAGCCTCGGTGTTGCGTGAGCATCTTTAGAGACTTTGCTCGAGTCTGTCGGACCCTGTCCCGGAAGAACTAAACCCGGTGCCACTTGGGCTCCAGTTGACGAGAAGAGTCCTATTGAGGTGCTCTCTCGGCCCGATGTCACCGCTGGTATGATGTTGACGGTGTCGGGGCTTCCGGTGGATCCTCGAAGGGCGTCACTTGACGCACCAACTCTCCCCGTTCCGGCCTCGCCACTTGGGCGGGCAGATGATGCATCCAAAAGTGTCCTATCCAAATGAATGACCCTAAAGGTCTCTGTGAGTGGTTCTAGGACGACTGGTGCACGGAAAGATGTCGAGAGGCGGGGCGGTTCCTCTCTCGTTTCAACACCAACAGACTCCAAGTGAGTGGTTGGTGGAAGTTGAGCTAAGTCCCCGTGAGAATATGAAACGACCATCTGTTGAGAGATGGTCGAGTGGTCGGTTTGGGCGTGCAAATGCGCTGGTTGGCTGCCAGCGACTTGACCTGACGTCAGCGAGTGACCGGTCTGTGTGAGGGTTGCCTCTGTGGGGATTGGACTCAGGGTTAAGGAATCATCCGTTGCTAACCTGTGCGGCTCTACTTCTACGTCCGCCTCCTCTAATTGAGCCCAAGGCTCGCTTAACTGGACCTCAACGTCTTCGGTCTCTTTTTCTCTGCTCTCTCTCTCCTTTTCTCCCCTCTCTCTCTCTTCTTCTTCTTCGCTGTCTTCTCGTCCCCAGCCGGTAGCAACCTCGGCCTCACCTTCTTCCTCCTGACCGACAGTTCGGTCATCAGACGCCAGATCCGCCATAAGAGTGGGATCGCCTGAAATCCGGTCGTCGTTGAAGGAGGAGGTGGCTTCATCCAAATCTATCACTTGGGCCTTCCCGCCCTTAGGTGGATCTGATAGTTGAAACTCGGAGTCGGATCCGTAGTCAACTTGTTCTGACTCAGTTGCCTCGTCATCGGGCTCACGACGGTCCGTAGGAGTGTGCTCGGAAGACTCGTGACCGTCGGAGTCATCGCCAGATGGTTCGCCTGAGGGTTCGCCTCCCTGAGAAGTGACGGCCGCCGAGTGAGGTGGTGGAGGAGCGTGTGTTTGTTCTTGTGGGGAAGCTTCCACGTCCTCCCCAGTAGGTTGTTGCGGCGGCGTCGGCGATCGGCGCTCTTCCGATGACGAGTGGATCGGGGACTGCTGAAGGGTGCCCATGTACTGCTTTACCCGGAAATGACTCGTGTACTCGCGTGTGCGGATGGCATCAGAAGTTTCTTCCACAACAGTGGGAGTGCGGGCACGAGTGGCTCTGTTCTGGATCATTGTCTGGTATGCACCGGCTCGAGAAGTGTGTGGAGTGGCAGACGTACCAACTATTCTACCCTCTCCTCCCCTAACGTCAACTCTCATCACTCCCGAGCCAGAAGCTCCCCCACTGGAGCTCTGGCCCGCCGTACCAGAGGCACGGCTTCTAGGTAGGACGGGTTGCACGTCTTGGGCAGGGCTCCTCGGCTCTGAGGAGTCCGTAGACGTGTCTTCTAAACCTATGGAGATTCGGTACATCCTAACACTCATTGACCTACGGTCTGCCATGTTAAGCACGTTTGCCGGAATGTGCATCTCTACCTGACCAGGCTTCAGATTCTTCTTGTTGGCTCGGCCGATCTGCTGGCTTTCGAAGCGGAGATGGCTTGATCTGCGTCGGACAGCACGGTTCTGAGTCATGTGGTCTCTGATGATCAGACTAAAGAAGCGCATCCACGGGATGGATGTGTGTTTCGCACGTGCTGGCCCAGCTCTGACGTCATTGAGGATGTCTGCCCAAATTTGTTGAGCAAAGTCGATCCGCCTCCCGTAGGCGACCGCATGGATGATGTGCCAGAACTGGGTGGATGCTTTGTCCACGCCGTGAGTCTTGGAAGAGATCGTGCGGTTGAGTATGTTGAAGAAAGAGTACCAGATCGGGGGCAGCATTCCCTGAGTGATCTGGGAGATTCCTTTCGGCCTGTTGTTTTCGGTGTAGTGGACTCCGAGAGCGAGCACTTCGCTGAAGAGCTCAGGTCCAGATACGAGAGGGTCAAACGGGGCCTCTGGAGTTTCAGCTGGAAGACGAAGGATTCTTCGAAGATCCTCCACAGTGAAGACCAGATCAGTCTTGTCCACTCGGCCGATGATGGTTGGCACTCCGTCCCGGTTCTCGACACGGGAAGTGTTCCAGAACTGCTGCAGATATATCATCGGGATGTCAGCAGTGGCTTGCATCGCGTATGCAAGGGGATGAGCTCGGAGAATCTCGAGAACAACGTCATCTTGGACAGTGAAGTTCGCCAAGTCAACGAACTGGTTGTTCTGGTGGATCTCGCGGATTTCAGCCGGGTTGATCAGTGCGAGATCAGCAGCACTGGCGACGGGTGAAGTAGGAGCAATTGGTTGTTGATCAGCCATTTCTGCAAGACATTAAGTGTTAGAAATAATACAACGTGAAAAGACTATACCCTCGACAAGGCGCGAGTCGGAAAACCTCGAAAACCCAATAATGAGTATTTCGTATTTTCCGAGTCGGAAAACGAGCAAACTATACGAGGGGAGTTTTCCGATTCGGAAAAGGATGTTTTCCGATTCGGAAAACTCAACACTTAGAAAGATAGCACTATTATGAACAGACAAGTTTTCCGATTCGGAAAAGGGTGTTTTCCGATTCGGAAAACTCCTACACTTAAAAAATTTGAGAGAGAAAACTTGTAGGTTTTCCGAGTCGGAAAACATTGTTTTCCGATTCGGAAAATGTCACGATACTTAGAAAATTTTTGGCAAAACTTGGTCTCTCAAACGAGTCGGAAAACCTTGGAAACCCATAAGGGTAGTTCCACGTTTTCCGAGTCGGAAAAGATACACTTGAAAACCGAGACCAAGTCCGATTCGGAAAACATAGTTTTCCGAATCGGAAAACATACATAAAGGATCATCGTCAAGAGATGCGGAAAACTTGAACATTCAAGTTTTCCGAATCGGAAAACTTGAATGTTCAAGTTTTCCGAGTCGGAAAACGACGACGGTTCGTATTTCCAACTTAAAAACCTCTCAAAAACCGTCGATCTAAAGCCCTAAACTATCAACATGCATCCTAAATCAGTTCATAACAAGTTTTTAAGCAACAATGGATCGTTTTAACGTCCCGAAATCCCATTCCAAGAAGTTTGGGTTTCGGGTAAGTTTTTTTAAAACTTTAGGCTTCGATCCAGGCCTTAAAACAGATGATATAGATGTTAAAACTATATAAGGGTTGATCGTTTACTTACCAGGAATCCGAATATGTAAAGAGATCGACGATCGGAGCACAAACGAGCGAAAACCGAAATCGAGCGCGAAGTGGGTTCGGGTGAGAATTCAGAGAGAAAAGATGAAAAATTTGAAATTTGTGAAAAGTAACTCTTGAAAACCGGTATTTATATTTTTACCGAGTTACACTGTGTTTGGGTCAAAAACACTGTGTTTGGCTCTCCTTTTGGCTCTCTTAACCCGACTTTCACCATTTGGCAAAAACCACCCCTGGACTTGAAGTTTGATGAAACTTACAAACAAGTCCCTGAACTTGTATTTTCAGAAAATTTCAAAACAGACCCTGGACTACAAGTTTCACAAGATTTGCAAAACGAGTCCCTGAACTTTAAGAAACAGAAAGTGGCAAAGTTAGTCCCCGAATTTGTAAGTTCAAGACATGTACTCTACCGCCCCCTGAACTTTCAAGTTCACAAAAAGTTACAAGTTCAGCCCTCGACTCCCGAGAAAAGAGACTTACCTGGTGCGTCTCACTGGGTTTAGAGTGAGTCCTGATCTGAAGTAACCAGAAGTCGTAGTGAGGATCCACACCTACAAAATAAAGCACAATATGGTATCCAAGATGTTGTGGATCCGAGAACGTTAGTGAACACACAAAACAGTAAATACAGGACTTAGTACTCCCCCTCGATTCATGCAATATCTACAGAGTTCCTATAGACTCCCCCTACACACATGCATATAGTATAAGAACTCCCGACTCCCCCTAGACCTCAGGCGGGGAGGTCTAGCATTCCTAACTTACTTAGGAGGAAAAAGTGACGCTTCTCGTCAAACGGCTTGGTGAACAAATCAGCAAGCTGATAGTCACTCTCAACAAAGTATAGTTCAATATTACCTTTCTCGACGTGATCTTTGATGAAATGATATCGAATGTCGATATGCTTCGTCCGAGAATGTTGAACCGGATTTGCCGTGATCTGTATTGCACTTTTGGAGTCGCAGTAGATGGGAATTCGATGCATGGTGTATCCAAAGTCAGCTAGTTGGGTTTTCATCCACAGAACTTGCGAGCAGCAGCAGGCGGCGGCTACATATTCTGCCTCCGCGGTGGATAGGGAGACACAATTCTGCTTCCGGGATGACCAACTGACTAACTTGTCCCCGAGAAATTGACAAGCACCAGAAGTGCTTTTCCTGTTTAGCTTACAACCTGCATGGTCTGAGTCTGTATATGCAATTAGTTCAAAACCAGAGTCCTTTGGTACCAAAGGCCAAAATCCGGTGTGCCCTTCAGATACCTAAGGATTTTCTTGACGGCAGACAGATGAGACTCACGCGGATCGCACTGATAACGAGCGCAGACACCCGTGGAAAAGACAATATCTGGTCTACTAGCCGTGAGATATAAGAGAGAACCAATGATTGCCCGATAGGTTTTCTGGTCAACCGGTTTACCAGAAGTATCTGCAGATAGTTGAAAATTTCTGGGCATTGGTGTGGCCGCAGAGTTTGAACCACCGAAATCAAATCGTTTTAAAAGATCTTGAACATATTTGGCTTGATTTATAAAAATGCCATCAGGGCGTTGTCGAACTTGAAGTCCTAAAAAGAACGTCAACTCGCCCATCATGCTCATTTTGAATTGGGATTTCATGGTGTTCTCAAACTCTTGGCACATCTCAGGCTTTGTAGACGCAAAGATAATGTCATCCACGTATATCTGAACGATTATTAAATCTTTACCTGACCTCTTGGAGAAACAGAGTGGGATCGATAGTACCTTTCTTGTAGCCAACTCCGAGTAAGTAGTCAGTGAGAGTTTCGTACCATGCCCTCGGAGCTTGCTTGAGACCATAAAGCGCCTTGTCCAAAATGTAGACGTGATTCGGGAATCGAGAATCGACGAACCCTTCCGGTTGCTCAACGTACACTTCTTCTTGAAGGACTCCATTCAGGAAGGCACATTTGACGTCCATCTGATAGACCGTCATGTTTTTGTGTGCGGCATACGCAAGGAAGATTCGGATCGCTTCGATTCGGGCTACTGGCGCGTACGTCTCATCATAGTCGATACCCTCTTGCTGGCGATAACCCTTGGCGACCAGGCGAGCTTTGTTCCGGATGATGAGATTATTCTCGTCGGTTTTGTTCCGGAGTATCCACTTGAGGCCGATGATTGTCTTTCCCCATGGTCGTTCTACCAAGCGCCAAACCTTGTTTCTCTCGAATTCGGCCAGCTCATCTTGCATGGCGATCACCCAGTCGGGATCGGTGAGAGCTTGCCAAACATCCGATGGTTCGAAATCGCTCAAGAATCCACCGAATAGGATCAGATTTTCAGTGTGCTTTGCAGATCGAGTGGTTACAGGTTGTGAGGGACTCCCGATGATCTGGGAGGGGGGATGATCTTTTGTCCACCTGCGAGTGTGAGGGTGAGTGACATAAGTCTGTCGGTTGTTGGCGGCGTCGTTCTCATCTTGCACGGCAAAGACCTCTTGTAGGTTCCCACTTGATGAGCCTTCAGCCTGAGTGATCCGCGGTGCAGCCTCTAACCGGGGCTCTCTGACTACCTGAGCATATGATCGTTGGTGTAACGCCCCAAAATCCTTAAGTTATTATTTTATATTGATTGGGTTATTATTATTGTGTTATTAATATTAGTTAATTAGAGTTTTAAGAAGTTGGATTTTAACTAGAAATTTAGCTTGTGGGCTTAGGATTAGGAGTGGGCTTGGCCTAGGAGAAGGGTCCGGCCCGGGTTTATAAATACCCCAACTCTCCTAATTAGTTCCTCCTAATTCCATTCTTTTACTTGGAGAGAAAGAAACAGAGAGAGAGAAACCGAGAGAGAGAAACCGAAAGAGAGA
Source organism: Centaurea solstitialis (assembly GCA_030169165.1). Taxonomy (NCBI): domain Eukaryota; kingdom Viridiplantae; phylum Streptophyta; class Magnoliopsida; order Asterales; family Asteraceae; genus Centaurea; species Centaurea solstitialis. The sequence goes on along the minus strand of CM058042.1, from coordinate 49,868,111 downwards.
GTGAGAAAGATCGAACTAGAAGAGGTGATCGAGGGCTTGGATTCGTATTTCGATCACGTAAGGTATGGTTACTAATCTCGTTAATAATCGTTCCGGAATCTAGGGTTTTGATTGTTGATGTTTCGAGATTGTTTATGGTTGGGTTTTCGATGTAAATCGAATCTAGGAATAAGTATTGTTATGGTTTTGCTTTGAAATCGATTATAATGACTTTGGGGTTAAAATTCGAAATTGCTGTCAGGATTGCGCAGCCGTGGGAGATCGGCTCGTTCTCCCTCGTTAACCGTCGGATCGTCATGAAATTTGGACAGCGGCTTCACGACTCATTGTTCTTCAATCTGACCGGAGGGATCGAGCATCGGAGGCTCCAGTAAGGAGCAGCAACTAGTCGAAGTTGGCTGATTTTCCAGGAAAAGCGAATTCGGTAATTTGGATTATTAAGCGGTGTGTGCGATTCTCAAAGGCAAACGACGGAGAATCAAGTGTGGTTGTTAATCGATCACAAGGTAAGAATCTTAAGCATGTTGTTGGTTTAATTGAAGTGATTATCGAGTAATCGATAGGCTAGGGCTTAATGTTGTTTTTGAACCGTTAATTCGTTGCTAGAAGTCGTTTAATGTTGGTTTTTGGTATTGGAATGGATAGGGATATTATAGGATAGCAATGTGTGAATTTTAGGGGCAATTGGACTAGTCTAGGTACGTCTAAGACCCTTGTTTCGGTATCGAGTCTTCGTATTGATTTGATAGTAAGTAATGTGCTTTACGATTGAATTGTTTAGGTGAGTTAACTTGCTATCGTGAGGATACCGAGGAGTACCCTAAGCTGCTATAAGGTGAGTTACACTGTGCTTGTTTTATATTGTTTCGTGTGTATGTATGCATGATTTGGTTGAGTCACTTTTATAATTGTGAGTGGGTTTTACGTTCGTCGTATTATAGCTTGCTTATATGTATGTAAGTTGATGCGTTTGATGAGGCCGGATTGCGGGGCGATCCGAAGAGCGAGTAATCGCTAAGGCTGGGTCGTGGGACGATCCGAAGAGCGAGTAATCGCTAAGGCCGGGTTGCGGGATGACCCGAAGAGTGGGTAACCACTAGGGCCGGGTCGTGGGACGATCCGAAGAGTGGTAACCACTAAGGCCGGACTGCGGGATGGTCCGAAGAGCGGGAAACCGTTAAGATGTGGATATGATGTGATTGGGATGTGTGATTGTGATGGCACCGATTGTGGTATGTGCCCGCGTGGCAGTATGAAATAGGCATAGTGCTAACTCACTAAGCGTTTTCGCTTACCCTTTCGTTGTTTACTTTTTTTCAGGTTCTGGTTTAGAAGTGGATAAGGGCAAGGCCCCAGCTTGATTTTCCTGTGGATGACGGTTCTAGCGACACCTTGGCATTTATTGTGGGTTTTTATTTTATATTTAAATGGGATTTTTAGTTACTTATTTTTAGTTGGCATTTATTGAGCGGTTCGCCGTGAAAACGTATTTATTCGTAATAAATTTATTTATTAAATTCTTTTTATTTAAAACCTTTAAAAAAATCCCGTTTTTGAAAAATTGGATGTTACAGTTGGGCTGTGCTCGGGGAAGGTAGTGGAGCTTCTTCTGGAATTGGAGTAAGAACAGGGTGCGGAGTCTGTTCTTGATCAGGTGCCGGTGAAGCTGCGGATGAAACTTCAGATGGGGGAGCCGCGGACTCAGGTGTCACGGAGTGAGTTGAAGTGCTGGAGGAGGGCTCCGTGATGAAGGCATCGGATGTCACTGTGGTTGTGGTCGAACCTGTTGGAGCGGGAACTACGATTGGACTCGTTAGAGTGTGCAGATCGTATTCCGCGAGATCTAAAAAATCTAAAGCATAAAAGTTAGAAGACGGATCTGTGCTTGGTGGTGAAGGGAACAGTTCAGGGAAAGATGCAGACACATTACTAGAACTAGCATTCAGATAGGTTTCAGATTCAGAGAAATCAACGTTTGAGCTTTCCAGGATAGTTCGGGTCCGTTTGTTGAAAACCCTGTAAGCCTTAGAGTTATGTGAGTATCCGATGAAGATAGACTCATCAGACTTAGGGTCAAACTTACCCAAATTCTCCCGGTCATTAAGAACATAGCATTTACAACCAAAAACTCTAAAGAAGTCAATGTTTGGCTTACGCTGTTCGACCATCTCGTAAGCGGTTTTACCAGTCCGCTTTACGATCAGAGTCCGGTTTTGTGTGTAGCATGCTGTGGAAACGGCTTCAGCCCAAAATTGTTGAGGAACTCCAGAATGAGCCATCATGGATCTTGCTGCTTCGACCAACGTCCGGTTCTTCCTTTCTACGACCCCATTCTGTTGAGGTGTGCGAACTGCCGAGAAGTTGTGAGTGATCCCCACTTCTTCGAGAAAGGATTGCAGCTTTACGTTGCGGAACTCAGTACCGTTGTCGCTACGTATTTTCCTCACCCGACGACCCAAGAGAACTTGTGTGCGTTTGATGAAGGCTATGATTCGTTCAGCAGCTTCTGATTTGTCTCGAAGAAATTCAAGCCAAGTGAACCTAGAGAATTCGTCTACGAGAACCAGCATATACTTCTTTCTGGCAAGACTTTCTACTCTCATATGTCCACAAAGATCCATGTGTATCATGTCGAGGGGACTTTGGCAATTCGTATCCATTCTCGGTGGATGAGAGCTTCTGGTCATCTTTCCTTGTTCGCACGCAGGACAAAGAGTGTCCTTGGAAAGGCGAAGCTCAGGTAGTCCCCTGACTAAACCCTTAGAAACCAGCTTGTTCATATCTTTGAAGTTCTGATGACATAGTCTGCGGTGCCATAACCAACTGTCCCCTTTTGATGCTTTTGTGAGCAGACAGATTGCATTCTTCGGTTTAGCTTCAAACAGGGGGTGTGTTTGAGGGATTGACCGGAAGACGGTTGTGTAGAGATTGCCATTTCGCCTGGCGGAGAGAATAGCGTTGTTGTCTTCATCGTTCACGTCACTTCCGTACTGAAAGGTCTTCACCCAGTATCCGTTATCACAGAACTGGCTGGAGCTAAACATGTTGTACCCCAATCCCTCCACATAACGTACACCCTTGATGATGTACTTTCCATTGGTGATTTTTCCCGACCCTAATATCGGCAACGGCGTTCTATCGGCAGTCTTTATGTATCCCTCAAACTTCTCAACGTAGTCGAAGATGAAGGATCGCTGCCCAGTCATGTGTGTGTGAGCCCCCGAGTCAAAGTACCACACATGACTGATCTGCAAAACAATTAGGCTTGTTTAGGGACCCATTGCCAAATGGGTTCCTTAGGGTCAGAAACAGTTGAGTTGGTCGATGCAGTCTCCTTTTCGGATTTCTCCTTAGGCTCAGGGGACTGCACTGACGAAGAAGGTTTTCCCTTTCCTCTTTTTCTCCCTCTTCTCTTTCGAGATTTGATTTTAGGCACATCAGCATTAAAAGAATTGTAAACACCATAGCGCAGAAAATTGTCAAACATAAAGCACATGTCATTACGCAAAGAGTCAAAGGCATGAGTTAAATGTTGATTACGTTTTACAGACATGTTTGAGTTAATTCCTACGCTAGGTGGAGCATAGCCAAGACCCGCACGGTTAGGACTATGCTGCTTAGGGAAAGCTTGAAAAGAGTTGGGTCTTCCTCGGTGATCCTTCCTTGGTGGCTTCACTTCATGTCCACCATCCTTCTTCCTCCCATCTGCATTAAGAGCATGGTGTGAGTTAGATGACGGTTTAATAGGAGAAGAGTTGCCACCCTTTCCAGAAGATGTTTTTGAACATTTAGGTTTTGTGGAAGAGAAAGGTTGCTTTGGTTTTAACTGAGAGGTCTCACCCACTTCAAAGCTGCTTGAATTAAGGTCAAGACTTTTAATGGGTTTAGCTGAGTTACGAGCATCGTTAGACTTTGAATGCCTTTTCTGGAGTCCTTTGGGTGCGTGAGGCTTAACTGACTTTCCCTTGTCAGTACCAACACATTTTTCACCCTTAGGGTTACTGTTCTCAGAAACAGGAGCTCGTGACTCAACAGACTTTTCAGGTTTTACAAAAACAGATTTTGGCCTTTTTGGAATAAAGCCTGAAGGATCATCACCTTCATCTAAGAACACCTTCAGATCGTATTCAACATTAGGATCATGGATAGTCTTTGGTTCAGCTATCCTGTGGTGTGAGTTGTGGGGTTCATCATCATCTGACAGTAGGGTGTAATAGTCCTCTAGATCCATAACAGATTTGGTTTGGGAATTAACTATCGGATGGTTGAGGAGTGGAGTAGTCCTATCATCAACTGAGTCTGAAAGGTTTTCAAAGTACATGACTTTTCTTTGCAAAATGGAATTTGACACACGTTGGTTGGTTAAGGCCACACGATAATTGATCTTTTCATCATGATCAAGTTCTCTTGTAATTTGTGAATGAACATTTAGGAGAACATATCGTGCCTTAAGATCCGCAACCTTAAGTTGAAAATCAGTAAAGGTTGAGGCTGTGATCTCACATTCTGAAGACATTCTAATTCTCTCGGCATTTGCCTCGATCAAGTCTTTCTTCAAAGTGTGAACCAAGTTGTCTTTTTCTGAAATAAGCACTTTCAGATTCAGTATCTGATGTTGACATGCGTCCAGATCCATGGCTTTTAGTCTAAGTCCAAACACTTCCTTCTCTAGTTCGACTAGGTCGGGACCCTTAGTTGCGGAAACATCCTCTGGTGGGATAACTAAGGTCTCCTCTGAATAATCCATCTTCCTAGTGTCATAACTAGTGTTAAGGTCTGAGTAGTTGATGGGAGGCATAGCTACCCTAGGGGTCCTAGCTTTGATGCCTTCCCATGTGGACTTAGTGTTTGTTGGATCACTGGCTGGGACAAATATAGGTTTGTTAAGAGCGGGACTTGAGGTTGGACTACCTGAAGAACTATTGGGCGGACTTGTGGTTCTGGTAATGGTTTCACCATTAATAACTTCCGTATAAGTGACGGTCTGCCTAACAAATTCTTCTGTGACGTGTCCTCCTACAAAGGCAGGTTTGGGTTTGGAGGCGGCCATGTCCTCAAAATTGTATAGATAAGAAGGTGCCTTTTCTAAAACATGGTTTTCAGACAGTCCAAGTCCGGGTCTGGCTTTATAGAAAGGATTTTTATTGGCATGCTGCGTAAGAATGCTCAAGGTCTGTTCAGATTGTCCTCTTTTAAAGTTGTTATCTTCAAGCTCTTGAATTTTGGAAAACAGTCTAGTTCTTTCTTCTGAAAGCAACTGGAATTTTATTTGGAGCTCTCCATGGTCACTGTTAAGTTCCTCATGGGTTTTCTGAAGACAACTGAGTTTGTTGGACAAATTGGACTCTCTGACGCTAGACTCAAGAGTCTCACGGTTGTACACTATGGTCAAGTCCTCAAGAGAGCTTTTGTATATGGCACTGTCGATTCTAAATTTCGTGACGAGAGATCGTTCCGATTGGAGACATCTCTCAAGTTCACAAATTCTAGATTCTAACATTGTCACATCATCAGTTAAGTCAGGAATAGTGGATACCTCAGAAGCGTCGAGGTCTCGATATGTGCTGGGGCCAACAGCTTCAGGTCCTTCGAAGTCTGCCATCAAACACGGACCCCCAACTAGGTGATCTTCCTCGTCTGAGCTTTCTTCCTCACACACCCAGTTTTCTTCATCGACTAGCAGAGCAACTCCCTTCTCTTTCTTCCTCATCAATGCTGCCTTCTTCTCAAAGTATGCAGCATCCTTGTATCTGACAGGGCAGTTGTTCGCATAGTGACCCAGCTTGCCACATTTGAAGCAGGATGTAGTGGCACTAGCGGTCTTTTGAGGAGCTGGGGTAGGAGCACCACTATTCACTGGAGCTGGAGGAGCATTCAACCTTTGATCACCAATTTCAACTGGACCTTGTTGATGTCCTTCTCTCGGAGCTTGCCTAGAAGAACCACTCTGATGGTTGCCTTCTGGATAGTTTCTGTTCCCGTGATCTGTTTGTCCTTCAAATCCACGGTAGTTCCTTTCTTGTTCTTGTCCATATCCCGGACCACCTTGACCGCCTTCAAATCTTCCATATCTTCCATCTTCACGTCTTCCATCTTGGCCACCTTCGTACCCGCTGCTGTATCCCTGACGATCAATGTATCCTGATTCAGGAGTGTAGTTTCTCTGGTTTTGGCGATAGTTGATATTAGAGACCTGTCCTCTCCAATCTCCCTGATCAACAGGGCCTCTTTGATAGTCCAGGTAGGTGTTATCTCTGTAAATTCCTCTTACTTCCCTATGTCGGCCTTGATCACCCTGGTATCTTCCTGAATGCTGACTCGGAAATCTGTCCCCTTGCTGGTATCCTCCTCTTCCTTGATTCCCGAACTGAACTCGTTCCTGCTGATAGTGTCCACCTCGGCCTTGCCCCATCCTTCCTCCACTGGGGTATCCAGATCCCCTAGGTCTGCTGTATCCACGGTTGGAATTCAGCTTCTGTACGCTATGAGTGATGAGGGCAAGAGACTCATTCACATGGAAGAGTTCATCATCAGAGATTGAGATGATTAGCGGATCATCTGGATGTTGATAGCTTGGACCATAGTTCGAGTTGAACTCTTGGTAGTAGTTCTCCTGATAGAGCTGAGGTGGTGAGTGGTTGTACTGCTGAGGAGATGAGTTGTTGTACTGCTGATGCTGGAAGGGAGCTGAGTTTGATCCTGCACATGGCACTGCCGCGAGTGCCAGAGGGTCAACAGTATTTTTGAACTTGCCGCCAGTGATGAATTCCTCATGCTGAACCATCATGCTAAAAAGGTCATGTAGACCCATAATCCCCAGATTTCGGCTCAACTGTAAGTTGATCGCCAGATTTTGCCATGTCGGCGTTAGGTTCTTCAGGAACTTAACATTTACCTCATATTTTGACTTCTCTACCCCGAGTCTTCGTAGGTCATTCACGAAGGCGTTCAGTCTTTGATAAGACTCGCTGAGGGATTCGGTTTCCCTGGCTTTGAAGCCTTCGTAAGCATTTAGGGCACTCTCCTTTTGACTCTCGAGGGCGGTGTCACCTCCCTGCATCTGCTGCTCTATTTCTAACCAAACGTCTCGTGCGTTTGTCAGACTATCCACTCTCGCGTACATATCATTTGGGAGAGCCATAATCAGAAGGGTCAGTGCGCGCTTGTCAACGAGGTGCCGGGCTCTTTGCTCTGGATTATACATGTCGATGGGCTTTTCGACAGAGTAAGCTGGCAGTTCCGGGCATGCGTCTGTTCGGGGAACTGCGGCAACCGTGACGGTCGGTCGGATTGGGCCCTCACGGATTGACTTCATGAGGTTTTCATCGAGTAAGTCCAAGAAGTGGATCATCCGGCGCTTCCACTGCTGGTACTCGCCCATCACCAGGACGGGAGGGCGAGTCTCGGAACCAATCCCTAGGATTTCCTTCGACATCTCTAAAAAGGAATGAGACCTACTTGTACTATTCTCTTGGCTTTAAAAACAGATAAGGTTTTGAAAAACTGGTATTTCGAGCGCCTCAGGACACAAAAGGCTTGGAAAAAGTAAAATGTTTTGAAAGCAAGCTCAGTGTCGGATTTGAGAAACAAAACTGCAAGAGTTTCGGCTCAAAGAGGCGAAATCCGACTTGGAAACAGATGTTTTCCGATTCGGATTTGGCTCAAAACAACAGGATGCGGAAAACAGACTTTTCCGACTCGGAAAATGCAATTTTCCGATTCGGAAAAGTTGGGTGCGGAAAAAGGGATTTTGAAAAGAGAAATCTCAAGAGCAAGACCCCAAGTCAGAGACTCGTTTTCCGATTCGGAAAACAGAGTTTTCCGATTCGGAAAAGGGGAGTTCTCCGATTCGGAGAATATGCAATTTCCGACTCGGAAAATTTGAGCTGATATTTCAGCTCTCGTTTTCCGATGCGGAAAACCTGCACAGAAAGCTCCGAAAAATTTCTTAAAAACGCTTAAAACCTCTTAAAAATCAGTGTTTAGACCCCCAAAATGTAGGAAAAAGCTAAGAAACCATTGGGGAATCACTTAACACTTAATTTAAGCCCTTTAAAAACACCTTTTGGATTGAAAACCCAAAAGTTTTGAAAAAACTCAAAACTTAAAAACCCTTAAAACTTTTCAAGAATCAAAACAAAAGCCAAGGAATCAACAAGTTTGGCTCTGATACCAATTGTTGTCCCAAAAACAATGAAATGAAAGAAGAAATGGATGGAAATCCTTGAATTTGATTGAATGCAAATAAGAGCTCAAAAAGTTCAACAATGGTGGAAGATGCCCAAATTTGGTAATATTGATTCAATCCTCAAAACCCTAGAAATCCTTTACCTTATATAGGTAGAAGGAAGTTTAACAAAGTGGCAATAAAGGCCCCCGAGGTTCTAAACCTCAAACAGGGGCTTAACAAAACATAATTGTTTACAAAGGAAGGAAATTAAACTAGAAAGCAGTTAAAGATAGATGATTCTGACTCTTCTCAACACCTGGGTTCTACAGGTTTGGTGTACTATTGTACCATAAAATAATGCCCATGCTTGGTAGGGTCATGGCCTATGGTAAATAGTTGCCTTATGGGTGACAAGTAAGGAGGGAACAGTAAAGAGACATCCCTTTTGTACTTTTGTCAGAAAGGCAATTCAAATCCTTTTTGTGCATATAGGACAAGAAGACAAATTTAGTATTCTTAAAGTACAAGTCACTTATCAAGCCTTAGAATCGCTGATCCTTGGGAAGGATCAGGGAGGCACTGTGACTTGTTCTTTATCGAACGTCATGTAAGAGTAGTCAGCTAGCTGTCACTGATTTCAACTTCAGATCATTAGCATCGATGACTCTATCATCAGCTTACATCAATAGATGGTGCTGATGGTTAACCTAGAGACATGACTATTTGTCTTCAGAGAATACTTTAGCAGTTATCAGCAATCGCTGTCACTGAAAGGAGTTAATGACAAGCTATCGCTGATACCATTTAAGAGCCATGCTTAGCAGTATGAACCTTCAGCGAACAAACTCGTTGTAGTTTCTTAAGCATCAATATTTTGCTAAGTATTCTAAGATGTAAGATAAAGGATCATTGATATTTCATTAAGTCTTAGGAAGACTGGATCAACAAATGGCTCGAGAACTTGATTCTAACACAAGGAGTAGCTCGAAACCTAAAGATAAGTCTCGAAAAATCAATCTAAGGCTCGAAATCACAACTTTAGGCTCGAATTTCAACAACCACTCGAGACATAAGAACACCATGAACTCGAGACATAAGAATACACTCGAAATTTCTCCCCTTTTTCCAGCTATTTTTAGCACAAAAATCCAATCTGCTTACTCTCTAACGATCTAATATCTCTACTAATGCATAAAACTTGACAATTTCATGAAACTAAACACAATTTCATGAAAATATCAAGTATTATTTCTTCAACTTTGCTTCAAATTGGATTTCTTCAAGTTTCCTCCATTTTTTCTTGAATTCTTCAAAGTTTTGGCTTGATAATCCTTCTTCAAATCAGCAAACCTCGCTCTAATACCAATTGTAAGTGTAAAAGTAGAACTAAATCATCATGATATCATCAAATCATGATGAATCTATTGTAAGAATGATGATATCAAAGTAGAGAGAGAAAGTAGAGAGAGAGAATGTTGAGAGCAAAAGTCATATGTCATGCATGCAAAATGAGAACGTACTTGACAATACAAGGCATTGAGGTATTTATACCTCAACCCTAAGAAATAGGAAATTTACATAAAAGACCCCTCAACTAATCTCTAAACAAAAGTCCTAACATAAGGTAATGTTTGAACGTGTATAAATTATAGTTACGATTAATGTAAACTTTATTTATTTCATGTTCCATTTTCAAATATATGTGAATTTTATTTTTTTGTCTTCAAATAACCATTTTCATTAGATGACTTTTAGAAGTAAAAATCGTATATATTTAACATTATATGACTTTTAGAAGTAAAAATCGTATATATTATAAATTATAAATTCATGTATGACTCATCTGTAAAATATTAGACTCACATTAAACACTGGTAGGATTACATAAACATTACATGAAAATTAAAAACATGAAAGTTAAAGACATGAAAGCTAAAGACATGAAAGATAAAGACATGAAAGTTAAAGACATAAATATTACTTCCTTTCTCAAAAACCTTCAGTCTTAAAGTAATCCGGATAACGTTCTCTAGCTCCCTCTAACCACTCGTTTATGCAATCAATATGCTCGTCTTCATCGTCCATCTTTTCCTGGAGTCCATAATTTCTTTGGTTGGCATCCCAAATCTGACTTTTTTTCTTTCTATTTTTCGCTTTATATTGGCTATCGATTGTTCTTTCTTCTTAATCTCTTATTTGGCTTTCTCGATCCATTCTCGCCCCTCGTAAATCACATCTAGATTTTTGTATTCTTCAAGTTGAAGGTTATTTTTTATTGTTTTGTGGTTTCCCAACCTTTGTCGATGCCACTTAATTTCCCCTTTCAGCTTTTTAGTTATCGCCTTTGGCCAACCCTGGTCTATGATGTCATCGTAATCTCGTGTTGGTGATTTTGGTGCTTTCGAAGAAGAAGTCATTGCAGTTGAAATAAGAAGTATAAAGGAAAGACAACAAAAACAATTAGTATTGAAGAAATGTATGATAGTTGTGATTGTTTGGTTCATGGGATACATCCTTTTTATAGCAGTTGTGGGGTCTTATTTTAATTTATTAAATACCAATCATATAGGCTTGAATGATTCGTCCGAAAAAAGATTGAATAAAGCAAAAGCCTTAATGATTCGTCTGAAAAAATACTGAATAAAGCAAAAGCCTGAATGATTCGTTTGAAAAAGCTTGAATAAAACAAAAACCTTAATGGTTCGTCTGAAAAAAGACTGAATAAAGCAAAAGCCTTAATGATTCATCTGGAAAAAAAAGACTGAATAAAGCAAAAGCCTAAATGATTTGTTTGAAAAAAGACTGAATAAAGCAAAAGCCTTAATGATTGTCTGAAAAAAGACTGAATAAAGCAAAAGCCTTAATGATTCGTCTGAAAAAGCCTACATAAAACAAAAACCTTATTGATTCGCCTGAAAAAAGACTGAATATAGGTTATAACATCTGGTTATAAATAGGGGATATCCCATTAACAAAAACCTCACAACTCTCATACTCTCATCCATTTTCTTCAATACCTGTTGTCTTTTTGTCTTTCCTCTCAACTACATGTGGCTTTTTCCCTAGCAACTAATCCCACTATTTTCACAATTAGAAATGAAAAAGAGATAACAGATCATGGCGTTTTGGTAAGCTTAATTAATCCATGTTCAAACTGTTAGTAATTATGTGCAAAAGTTGACAAACCAGTGATTATGCATCCAATGTTATAAGACACTTGAGGGTCACACCTGTGAGGATCTGTAAATCAAATAAGATAAAATCCCAGTTTGGAGAGATTGGGTTTATAATAGTTAGTTATAAACCAGTTGAGTATTTTATGTAAGAAAACCCAAAGATAAAGGTTTGAAATGAACTATATATATTTATTAGGGGAATAAATATATATAGATTTATTGATTAATAAATTATGTATTTATTGAGATTAAATATATAATAGATTATTAATTAATAAAAGATAATTATCAGATTTAATGGAGATTCTTTTCTTTAGGAGAAAGAAAAGATTATTTCCATAAGATAATTATAAGGAAACTGGTTATATGGAAACTTCTCCATATAAATATAGGCCTAGGGCTTATCAGTTATTCATTCATTCAATTAAGCCATCAAACCAGAAAAAAACTCTCTCTCTCTCTCTCTCTCTCCTAAATTCCGGCGTCAACCACCAGCACCGCAGCCAGCTCGCGCCGCGAAGGTGGTACTCGCGCCGCGAAGTTCACACGTGACAGCCTGTTTCGTGATCTCGGGATTTTAGCCAGCTAGAGGGCAATTTGTCTGATCGTTTACGGGTGGATCAAGCTCGAGCAATCCGGGTAACAAACCTAAACCTTTAGTTGTTAAATAAAACTGAACGATTAAGATCTGTGAATTTTAGGGTTTTTAATTCTTAGCTTCCGCAATAATTAAACCAGTTAGGTTTGATTTAGTCTAAACCTTTTGGGTCAGTTTGATCATTAGGTTTAACTGTGTATCTCTTCCAGTTAGGATTAAGATCCACAGTGATCCTTGTGTCAGATCGATACGAGGGATCCCAATAAAACCCAACAGTGGTATCAGACCCACAGGTTTAATTGCTTTGTTTTATTTATCAGTTTATTAGATCCGTTGATTATCTTTGATCAAATAAAGTTTTTCTTTTTAAATAAAAAAAAGAATTGTTTTTAATAATTATCTGTTGTTTGATAAAAAAATTTATTGGTCATGTTTATCATGTTAAAAACCCAGTTTTATCAACACCGTATTACCAATAAGGAAAAACCCCACCGGGTGAGGCGGTTGACGGAGGAACGGCGACAGATAGCCGCCGGACTATCCGATCAATCGTCAACCATAGCTACGCCACCAGTGTGGTGGCAGCGGGGTTTTTCCGGTGGCTATGTCACCACTCGACCACAGCCGGACCACCAGATTGGTGGGGCCGGGCGATGGTCAAACCACACCAAAGCCACATCACCAGTGTGGTGGTGGCGATGGTCAATGGTAGTCGAACGGTGGCCGTATCACATTCGATCGAGATCCGCACCGCACCCGGCTATGGCCGGATTGCGAATTGACCACGGCTGCACCACCAGTGTGGTGGTGGCAGCGGCTTTACGGTGGCTATGGCGGTGTTGTCGCACGCGGCGGTGGTCAGACGACCAAACCGCAAGTTGCGAGATGGCGACGGTTGCGACTGTTTGTTGCCACGGTTGCCGGCCGAGGCGAGGTGGCGGTGGTGGCGCTCACGCGTCGTCATCAGTCCCGATCAACGAAGGTGACGGTGATATCGGCAGCTGATTGCTGTTGATATCGCCGGTCACTCGGTGGTAATGGTAGCGGCGTTCGGGCAATTAATGACGACGCCGACCGCATCACACAAAGAGGCAACGGTCGCTGGACCATGGTTGGATCGACGGTCGCCGATTGTGGCTGTCAACGCCCACCAGGTACGACCCTCGCGGCGCGAGCCATGCCCTCGCGGCGCGAGCTGCCAATTCGTCTAGGGTTTTTCGCAGTTTTTGGACCGAATTCGTTAACAAGCCCAAAACCCAGTATTTTGGACCAAGTTATGGCCCAAAAAGGGTTCTTTTGGTTTTAAGCCTTTTATCCAAATTAATTTTTATTTAGATAATTTTATTTGTCTTATAAAATTATTTTAAGGAAAGTTTTATTAATCGTTATCCCTAATAAAAATTTATGTTGTTTTATCAAATCAGTTAATTGACCCGTTTGGTCAAAATGTGCCCAGTGTCGTGTTTTGAACAGATGGTTAAAGCACAATACAGTTTATGGGCCAATGTTTTGACATTCAAACCAGTTGGTTCGGAATGTCCGGTTTGATATATGATAAAAGGTCAATTTTTATAAAATGAATTTATCGTTTATAAATCTTGTTTTATAAAATATTTTTTTTTTGGGCTTATAAAACAACTAGTTTTATAAATAAGTTAAAACCGGGTTTTACGAAAGATGAGATAATTTTAACGGATCTAGTTTTGTTTTATGCTTTATATTGCTTAATTTTATGCCTTATAAATGCGTGGTTGTTATATATACATGTATGTGTATATATATGTTATATTATAGCGTTTGCCAACATAGACCCTTGACTAGTTTGCGGGGAGGCCTGCGTGCCACTTACAACCCCTTGTGTAATAATGACCTTAGGATAGATTTTATTTTTTCTTTTCGGAGTTACATCAAAGATGCCGAGGCCAGTGGGAGCCACGCAAGAAATTTTCTGGAGTCCTGACGAACATGCTAAAGCCAGTGGGAGCTACGCATTTTTTAGAAAAAATAAGTCATTATTGGTCCTTAGGAATAATAGTTGGCAAACCTATAATTAGTTACTCTTAAACTATGTAGCTATAGTTTTTAACTGCATAATTGTTTATTTGTGATATCATGCATGTTAGTAGTTTTAAAATAGAAGGAGTTTTAAAACTAGATTATATCACAAAACATATAGGTTTTATAATTAAAATTACCTGTTTTTCTAAAACCTTTTCAAACGGTAGATTTTATTTAAAACCTGCAAAATTGTAAATAGATTGTTTAAAGGCAAGTTGATAAAACAGTTAGTTTTGGTCAACTAGAATGCTATCAAAACAACTAGTTTTGATTAGCAAGTATGCTTTTAAAACAGTTAGTTTTAATTAGCAAGAGCCTTTTAAAACAGTTAGTTTTATTACAGCGTATGTTTGAAACAGTTAGTTTAAACATCAGTTTATTTTCTGTTTAAACAATCAGTTTTTCAAAAGTTACAATTTTTCTAAATAACTGGACATTAAAAGGTTTTTCAAAAAATTGATCAAAAACCCCGTTAAATCATAGATCAGTAGTGCAACCCATCTAGGGACACCTCTGGCGTAAGGTACACGGGCGTTGTGAGTGATCACACTTGAACGTCCGCGTTCAAACCGAAAGCTGGAGGGGTTACATAACTCTGCGAATTATCTCCGGGTGGTACCGGCCAGAGTAAAGTGATCAGGTTCCCGAAATGGTGAGATCTGTTTTGGTTCTGTTTAGATTTATCGGGTGGTACCGAGCCAAAAAGCACTTAGAGGGACTGAAACATGTACGGATAATTACCGTTGTCCCGAAAAGATCTAGGAGTCATGTCAGTTAGATATGATTGGTAAAAGTCCTTACCTACCGAAATAGTACGGGCCTGGTGGAGCAAGAACATTACGCACATCAGGGCGTATGAAATAAGGATCCTAGTCCAATAAGTTGATCATTTAAGGGTTTATTGATATTTATTGGAATTTAGTCCATCCACAAGTTGTTAAAACCATTCCTTTTATGTGTAGATGGCTAACACCGTAACCAACACAAACAATCTTTCTCTCCGTTCTATCCTAGAGAAGGATAAACTCACAGGACCGAATTTCCTTGACTGGGAGCGCAATCTTATGATTGTGCTCAGACATGAAAGGAAATGGTACGTCCTCGAAGAGCCTTTACCAGAGGCCCCACCAGCAAATGCACCGGCTACTACTAGAAATGCTCATAAGAAGCATACGGATGATTTGCTAGATGTAGGTTGTCTAATGCTTGCAACCATGAGCCCAGATCTGCAAGCAGGGCTCATGAATACTAATGCTTACGACATGATCCGCCAGCTGAGGGACATGTTCCAAACGCAAGCTCGCACAGAGCGTTATGATGCCACGAAGGCATTTAACGAGTGCAAGATGATCAAGGGGGCCTCAGTAAGCGACCATGTGATGAAGATGAAACGTCACATGGACCACCTGGAAAGGCTAGGGCACCCAGTCCCGTTGCAGCTGGCAACGGACACAATACTCAACTCACTGTCAGAAGACTACAAGCCTTTTGTGGTCAATTATAACATGAATAACATGGAGAAGTCAATAGCAGAATTGCACTCCATGCTTAAGACTGCTGAGTTGAATATGGGAGCCAAGAGTAAGCCCAAGGATGTGCTTATGGTGAGGGACGGAGGAGTAAAGAAGAAACATGGGCAAGAGAGCATCAGCAAAGGAAAGGGTCCAGCACCGGCCATCCAGAATGCACCCCAAGTTCGTGAAAACGTCAAAGGCAAGGGCAAGGGCAAGAAAGTCAAGGCCAACAAAGCCAGGACCGAAAATCGTTGCTTCACATGCAATGAAGTTGGTCATTGGAGGCAAAACTGCCCAAAGCGTCATAAAGCAGGTATGTAAAACCTCAGTTATTTATGATCGCTTTAGTTTCTCGCTATCTACTTGTTGGTTTACAAGTGTACTGACGCCTAGTGCAAATGACTATTGCAGGTGGTCAAAAGTGAGAGCCCAGAAGTTGCAGAAGATCTAAAAAGAGCACAAGTTTTTATTAATTATTCAGTTATCAAGACACTTAATTTTTATTTTTGAACAGTTATGTATTTCATCATTACATTCTTTTTGGGAAGTACTTATAAATTTTATTTATTGAATGTTTTAAAAGTTTTGAAAATTATTGTCTTGATATAGAATGTTTCTTGTGCATGTTGCGAATCTAATAAAGTCAAGTTTTGACTTAGATTCATGTTTAGATCTTAGTTATTGACTGTTAAACTAACACTAAAAGTTATAGGATATGAAAACCGTCAAAAACATACGAAGTACTATAGTTATAGGAATAATGTTTTTGAATAAAATAGTTATGAGTAATGGATTATATAAAATGATCAAGGATTGATTACTCATATGCTTTTAAGGAATTTAGGATATTATCTCAGATGTCGTTGATAATGTCAGTATTTATAAAACTAGAGAAATTCCAAGTTATGGAATTAGGATTTTATAAAAGTCCAGTTAAGTTTTATAAATGTTAAAATTCCAGTGTATCATTACTTAAAATAGAATTGACTAAGTAGTCAAGTTTTGACTAAGTAAATAGTTAATTTTGAGTAATAGTCAGTTTTCATATAAGTTAGTGGGAGCCCAATTTATTCTCTATCCAGTTTGTGATAAAGAATAAAAAATACAATTATTGATTCTAGGAACTATAATCCAGGTAGGATATAGATTCACGAGATATAAGAATATCTAGGAATTATAATCCAGGAAGGATATAAATTCACGAGATACAGTATCTACCTTTTAGTCAAAGGATAGATCAGTAATTTAAAGTCTTGAAACTAGATAAAGTTATGCTTGACTTTAAAAGGAGAAATCAATAATTAGATATGTTGGTAAAATTAAGCAAAAGATATTAAGTTATCTAAAATTCCAAAGTTAAATTTCCTGCAATTTGCCAGTTAGGTAAATGGAAATTTTATCTGATTTCAGGTAGAAATCATTCGTCTACACAGCAGCTAAGAAAAGTTGCAGTATAACTTTTATATATTCGGGGTAACTCGGAGTTTGTCCAGATCTCCAAGTACAGGGAATATGATAAAAGAAGTATAATTTTGTTTTATAGTGTTAGCAAAACAAAATTAGCCGTAACAAGTATAAAATACTAGTGGGTATTAAACTTGTAACGTTTATGGTTGTCACTTTGATTAATTTGGTGAACATTAATCAAAGGGTTTAAATTAAAGTTGGGTGATACTTTATTTAGACCAGTTTTTAACAAACGTTGGATAGACGCAGAAAAGATGATTAAAGAGATGTCATTAATTTTGTCATTATTACAGAGTGTAATATGGACTATGCAAAATTAGTCTCTTAACCACCTTTTATTTTGCATGTTTTACCATCCAGGAATAAAACTAGTTTCCAGTTTTTATTCGAAAATTGTCCGTGACAACTTATCGTGGTGGGAACCCGATAGGGCGTTAAAGTCATTGTGAGTTTTTTGGGTAGTTATGAACAGAGGATGAATAACAGTTACAAGTGATGTAAACCAAAA
This sequence comes from Centaurea solstitialis, assembly GCA_030169165.1. Lineage (NCBI taxonomy): Eukaryota > Viridiplantae > Streptophyta > Magnoliopsida > Asterales > Asteraceae > Centaurea > Centaurea solstitialis. The sequence goes on along the minus strand of CM058042.1, from coordinate 49,850,620 downwards.
ACTGCACGGATATTCGATAGAGTAGCGAGTATCGGACGTGATCCGTAGTTGAGATTACTTCTTGGATTCTGTCATATGTAAATCTCACAGTGGTTGTCCTTATCACCTGAGGTATTTGGTTTAATATCATGAGGACTGCTGTTTACTTAGTGCGTCCCAACGCTACACCGTAACAGGGTGGCCATAAAGGGCGTAACTAGATTCAGCGGAAGCCGTGGTGTTAGATGCAAATATGCAAGATGGGATTTGCGCCTCTTCTCTGAAGAGAGATATTTCTGGGCCCCTTGACTGACTGATCTTACTGATGAAGTGCACGGCCGTGCCCAAACGAACTGATTTGTTCTTTGTCGTTTACCTATCAGTAGAAGTCGGATAGTCAAGAAACATAATCTTGAGTGTTAAGAGTTGAATTAATCCAGGCTCACACTCACAGATGAAATATCGTGACGCAAAGGGAAAAGCCAATATACCCAAATTTATGAACAATGAGTTCATGAATTCGTTTTCCTAATGGAAATGTTTTATCACCTACCTGGGTATAAGAGTTCTTGTAATCTGGTTAGCCTAAGTGCCTGTCTAGGGGCCTCCTTAGGTTCGTGTGATCAAGACGGTATTGCCAACTTGCACAAGTGGGAGTCTGTTAGTAATTATGTGCAAAAGTTGACAAACCAGTGATTATGCATCCAATGTTATAAGACACTTGAGGGTCACACCTGTGAGGATCTGTAAATCAAATAAGATAAAATCCCAGTTTGGAGAGATTGGGTTTATAATAGTTAGTTATAAACCAGTTGGGTATTTTATGTAAGAAAACCCAAAGATAAAGGTTTGAAATGAACTATATATATTTATTAGGGGAATAAATATATATAGATTTATTGATTAATAAATTATGTATTTATTGAGATTAAATATATAATAGATTATTAATTAATAAAAGATAATTATCAGATTTAATGGAGATTCTTTTCTTTAGGAGAAAGAAAAGATTATTTCCATAAGATAATTATAAGGAAACTGGTTATATGGAAACTTCTCCATATAAATATAGGCCTAGGGCTTATCAGTTATTCATTCATTCAATTAAGCCATCAAACCAGAAAAAAAACTCTCTCTCTCTCTCTCTCCTAAATTCCGGCGTCAACCACCAGCACCGCAGCCAGCTCGCGCCGCAAAGGTGGTACTCGCGCCGCGAAGTTCACACGTGACAGCCTGTTTCGTGATCTCGGGATTTTAGCCAGCTAGAGGGCAATTTGTCTGATCGTTTACGGGTGGATCAAGCTCGAGCAATCCGGGTAACAAACCTAAACCTTTAGTTGTTAAATAAAACTGAACGATTAAGATCTGTGAATTTTAGGGTTTTTAATTCTTAGCTTCCGCAATAATTAAACCAGTTAGGTTTGATTTAGTCTAAACCTTTTGGGTCAGTTTGATCATTAGGTTTAACTGTGTATCTCTTCCAGTTAGGATTAAGATCCACAGTGATCCTTGTGTCAGATCGATACGAGGGATCCCAATAAAACCCAACACAAACTAATCTCACTCCATACGTCAATGGTTTGCTGTTGTATTTACAATGTTGATAATTTGTTTGTTGTTCAAACTTTTTGCAGACCATTCCAGCCCCGTTTGTGACTATGTGGAATTTGACAAATCATAGTAAGTGTCTAACAAGCATAGGTGGATGGCACTATCACATGGATATGATTTGGGTCTAGTTTTCTATGAACACAACCTGCGCTAGGATGCTTGGTTGAAGTTCACTATTAATCAAGGTCCGTCTCTTAATTGGATGGAGGGTATGTATATGTGAAGTTTGATTTCAAGGAGATGTGAGTTCATTCTCTACGAGGTTGCAGAAGGGCCTAGTTTGTGTGTTTGTGTCTTTGTGTGTTTCATTGCCTGTTAGCACTCTAATGTATGTTTATTGTTTATGTATGTCTCCTATTTACCAATGTAACTGTTTGGCCCTCATATGATGTAGGATGGTTTTTAAGGAATCTAATGAATAGTGTGAAAAAAGCCTGAATGATTCTTTTGAAAAAGCCTTAATGAATCGTCTGAAAAAGCATTAATGAATCGTCTAAAAAGCATTAATGATTCCTCTGAAAAAGCCTTAATGAATGGTCTGAGAAAAGCCTTAATGATTCATCTAAAAAAGCCTTAATGATTCATCTGAAAAAGCCTTAATGAATAGTCTGAAAAAAGCCTAAATGATTCCTCTGAAAAAGCCTTAATGATTCCTCTAAAAAAGCATTAATGAATCCTCTGAAAAAGCCTTAATGAATCGTCTGAAAAGGCAATAATGAATCGTCTGAAAAAACATTAATGATTCCTTTGAAAAAGCATTAATGATCCGTCTGAAAAAGCCTTAATGATTCGTCTACAAAGAAAAACGTGTTTGATTCGCCTGCAAATTGTTTAAAATTCAATGGATTCGTCTTGCAAAATAAATTCTTAATAACAAATAATACCACAACTGGCTATAAATAAAGGGTATCCCATATATTTCTTCGTTACTTTTTGGATTGATTGGCTTTCTTCTCTAGTTGCAATTTCAACATTGGATGTCAACTGGCCATCATATGTAGATAACAACCAAGGAAACCCTATTTTCTTCAAACCCTCCTCAAGGAAACCCTCCTTCTTCTCAAATAATGTCTGGGAAACTTCATAAGGAAATAACAAAGAGAGAAGCAGAGATCGAGGAGATAAGTAAAAAATGGAGGCGTTACCAGACCGCACAAGATAACATTGAAAAGGAGATCGAAGACAAGAAGAAGATTGTTAAACAACTTCAAAAAGAAATTCATCGTGACGAAAAGCGCGCAAAGGAATATGCCGAAATGTATCATAAAATGCAACAAAAAATCAATGAACACGAAGACTGATTCGTTCCATTAAAGATCTCTATCCAGATGATAACTAGGGGAATCAATTTAACCTCTTTATGTTATTGTAGACACATTGTATCTTTTGTTGTTGTTGTTTCTTAAAAATGTGTGTCTCACCATGTTATGTTTTTAATAAAATCATTTAACTATTGCTCTTATCAAACAAAATACTAATACTTGATTAAAATTACATGCCCTAATAAACGTAACATAAAGAGATTCTTAATAGTTAAGATCAATGTTCAAATCATCATTCAAATCAAAAGTATAATGTCTAGGTTCATCATGTTGGGTTTTGGTGCGGTCCTCGTATCAAACTGACACGAAGAACACCGTGTATCCAAAACCTAACTGGATTGAGATACACCGTAAACCATATGATCAAACTGATCTAAAGGTTTGAACTTTATCAAACCTAACTGGTTTGATTTACGCGGAAGCGACAAATTAAAACCCGAAAAAACATTCACAGATCTTATCGTTAATTTTATTAATCCTAACAATTAAAGGTTTAGAATCGTTACCTGGAAAGCTTAAGATAGATCTACCCGTGATCAACCATACGAATGCTTCTCTAGTAAAGCTAAACCCGATGACAACCCGAAAAACCGAGCTGGTTTTTGATGTGGCCGGCGCGAATAAAGAGAAGAGGGAGAGAGAGATTTCAAGGAAAAACTGGAATTGGAATAATAATAAATTCCTTAAACTGGTAAAGCCTATTTATATGGAAGGAGTTTCCATATAACCAGGTTACCTTATAATTATCAGGTTATCTTATAATTATCCCTTTTCTTTTCCTCAAAGAAAAGAATATTCTGGATAATTATCAACTAATTAATTATTAATCTATTATATATTTATTTATCTAATAAATATATAATTTACTTAATTAATTAATAACCCTTTAACTTTGGGTATTCTGACTGAAATTACCCAACTGATTTATAATTAACTATTATAAATCCAATCTCTCCATTTCTGGGTTTATTTAACTTATTCGATTTATAGGTTCTCACAGGTGTGACCCTCAAGTGTCTTGTAACATTGGATGTGCAATCACTGGTTTGTCAACTTCTGCACATAATTACTAACAGACTCCCACTTGTGCAAGTTGGCAATACCGCCTTGATCACACGGACCTAAGGAGGCCCCTAGACAGGCACTTAGGCTAACCAGGTTACAAGAACTCTTATACCCAGATAGGTGATATAAACTTTTCCATCAGGAAATAACATTTATGAAACAACTGTTCATAAATTGGGTATATCTTGGCTTTTCCCTTTGCAACACGATATTTCATCTATGAGTATGAGCCTGGAATAAGTCAACTCTTAATACTCATGATTCTGTTTCTCGACTATCCGACCTCTACTGATAGGTAAACGACAAAGAACTAATCAGTTCGTTTGGGCATGGCCATGCACTTCATCAGTATGTTCAGTCAGTCAAGGGGCCCAGAAATATCTCTCTTCATAGAAGAGGTGCAAATCCCATCTTGCATATCTGCATTTAATACCACGGCTTCCGATGAATCTAGTTACGCCCTTTATAGCCACCCTGTTACGGCGTAGCGGTTGAACGCACTAAGTATCCAACAGTCCTCATGATATCAAACCAAATACCTCAGGTGATAAGGACAACCACTGTGAGAGTTACTTATGACAAAATCCAAGAAGTAATCTCAACCGCGGATCACGTCCGATATTCGCTACTCTATCGAATATCTGTGCAGCTTTTGGTCTACATCACTTGTAGTTGTTATTCAATCAACTGATCATAACTACCCAAAAGCTCACAATGACTTTAAAGCCCTATCGGGTTCCCACCACGATAAGTTGTCACGGACAAATTTCGAATGAAAAAATTGGAAACTAGTTTCATTCCTGGATAAAAACATGCAAAATATAAAAGTGATAAAGAAACTATTTTTGTATAGTCCATATTACACTCTGTAATAATAACCAAAATAATGGCATTTCTTAATTACTTTTATGGTGTCTATTCAACGTTTACTAAATACTGATTTAAACGAAGTATCACCTAACTTCAGTTTAAACCCTTTGATTAATGTTTACCGTATTAATCAAAGTAACAACCAAAATAATACAAGTTTGTATCATCTGATACAATTTACTTGATTCTGCTAATCTTTGTTTTGCAAACACTTTTAAACAAAATTAGACTTTTCTTTACCATATTCCCTGAACTTGGAGATACTGGAATTTAGAAACTCTCAGTTTCCCTGAATATGTAAAGTTAAACTACAACTTCCCTTAGTTGTTGTGTAGACGAATGATTTCTACCTGAAATCGGATAAAATTTCCATTTACCAAACAGGCAAATTTCAGGAAATTTATTCTAGTGTTTTCAACACTTTTAGTCTAAAAGATAATTACTATCTTTAATAACTATTCCAACACATTTTAATTATTGATTTTTCTCAAAAAGTCAAGTATGACTTTATTTTGTTTCAAAGTCTTTGAAACTTTTGTTCTACCATTTTGACTAAAAAGTAGATCGTATGAATTTACATCCTAACTGGATCATGAATTCCGAGATATACTAAATCAATAATTTTATCTTTTATTCTTTATCATAGACTAGATAGAGAATAAACTGGGCTCCCACTAACCTATATGAAAACCAACTATTACTTAAAATTAACTATTGACTTAGTCAAAACTTGATTATTAAGTCAATTCTATTTCAAGTAATGAACACGAGAAATTTAACATTTTATAAAACTTAACTGGATTAAATCCTAATTCCAAAACTTGGAATTTTTCCTAGTTTTATAAATACTGATATTATCAACGATATCTGAGATAATATCCTAAATTCCTTTTAAAACATATGAGTGATAAATTCTGATCATAAAATACTTTCATAATCCTTTACTCATAAATGTTTTATTCAAAAACACATTTCAATAATTATAGTACTTCGTGTGTTTTTGACAGTTTTCATATACATTACTTCAAATCATTTTGATTGAAGCAATACTGTTAGTGTAATAAGCAACATCTAGGATCTAATTTTGAATCAAGTCAAATTTGACTTAATCAGATTCAAAATACCATGTATAAAGATATTTAAATCAAGACAATAATTTTAAATTTTAAAACCGATATCCAAAAATCCAAATTTTGGAAAAACAAGATTGTTTTAAATCATGAAAGTTTAAAATTGTCTTTGATAATATCTACTTCCATGCTGATCCTTGCAATCTGGGCACTTCACTTTTAATGACCACCTGCAATTAAACTTTTGCTTCTAGGTGTCAACACATTTGTAAACTAACAGGTGAAAGTGACAAACTGAAGTAGTCACGAATACCTGAGGTGTTTATCCCTGCTTCGTAACGCTTCGGGCAGTTATGCCTCCAATGACCGACTTCATGGCACTTGAAGTATTGAATCTTGGTCATTACTCTGTTAGACTTAACTTTCTTGCCCTTGCTCTTGCCTTTGCCATTATTATTAACCCTGGGTGCACTCAGGGTAGCCAGAACTTGGCCCCTTCCCTTACTGGTGTTCCCATGCCCACGCTTCTTCTTTACTTCACCATTCTTGACCACAAGCACATCTTTGGTCTTGGTCCCCATACTCAACTCAATGGTTTTCAACATGTTGTTTGTTAACCATCAGACATTGAGTTGAGTATCGTATCTGTTGCTAACTGCAACAAAACTGGGTGATCGAGCCTCTCTAGATGATCAATGTGCCTTTTCATGATCACTAACTGAGGTTCCCTTGGCCATCGTGCACGTGTTTAGTGCTCTAATGGCATCATAATGCTCTGTGCGTGCTTGCGTCTGAGGCATGTCCCTCAACTGGCGGATCATGTCATTAGTGTTTATGAGCCTCGTAAGAAAATCTAGGCTCATAGTCGCAAGCATAAGATAGCCTACATCCAGCAAATTATCGAAATGTTGTTCCTGACAGTGATAGCATCATTTGCTGGATATGCCTTCACCTAGAGGCTTTTTCTAGGGCATACCACTTTCTCTCGTGCCTGAGCGCAATCATCAGATTGCGCTCCCAGACGAAAAAATCAAACCTGGTAAGTTTGTCCCTTTTTCGAGAATAGAGCAAAGAGAAAGATTTATTGGTGTTGGTTACTGTGTTTGCAATCTACACATTTAAAAACTTTGGTTTAGTAACTGTGAATAGACTATTTCCAATAAATATCAATAAACCCTTAAATGATCAATTTATTGGACTAGGATCCTAATTACATACGCCCTGATGACCGGTGTGTTCACGTCCCACCAGGCCCACGTACTAATTAGGTAGGTAAGGACTTTTACCAATCATATCTAACTGACATGACTCCTAGATCTTTTTGGGACAACGGTAATTATCCTTACATGTTTCGGTCCCTCTATGTGCTTTTTGGCCCGGTACCACCCGGTAAACTTAACAGAACCAAAACAGATCTCACCATTTTGGGACTTGGACACTTTACTCTGGCCGGTACCACCCGGAGATAATTCGCAGAGTCTTGTTAATTCCCTCCAGCTTCGGTTTGAACGCGGTCGTTCAAGGTGTGTTCACTTACAACGGCCGCGTACCTTACGCCGGAGGTGCCCCTAGATGGGTTGCACTACTGATCTATGATTTTCGGGGTTTTTAATTAATTTTGAAAAACCTTTTGATATCCAGTATTTTGAAAATCTATAACTTTGAAAAACTGATCGTTTAAAAGGCAACTGATGTTTTAAACTAACTGTTTCAAACATGCATGCTGTTTAAAACTAACTATTTTTAAAAATGCTTGCTAATTAAAACTAAATGTTTTAAGAGCATACTTGCTAATCAAAACTAACTGTTTTGATAGCACACTAGTTGATTAAAACTAACTGTTTTGTCAACTTGCCTTTTATAAAGAAAAACAATCTTTTACAATTTTCAGGTTTTTAAATAAAATTTACCGTTTAAAAAGGTTTTTAAAAATTGGTAATTTTAATTATAAAAACCTATTTTAAAACATATTTGATAAACACATAATTATCAAATATCACGAGTAAATGTTCACAACCACGCAGTTAATATATCAACAACCACGCAGTAAATATATTAACAACCACGCAGTTTAAAATGACTAATTATAGGTTTGCCAACTTTGTTCCTAGGGACCAATAATGACCTGTTTTATAAAGAACTTCAAAATCCTCACGTAGCTCCCACTGGCTTCAGTGCCTTCGATAGAACTCCGGAAAGGAAAAACTCAGTTTCTCTCGCGTAGCTCCCACTGGCCTCGGCATCCTCGATGGAACTCCGAAAAGAAAAATAAGAATAGCTATCCTAAGGTCATTATTACAAAGGGGTTGTAAGTGGCACGCAAGCCTCCCCAAAAACAAGTCAAGGGTCTAAGCTGGCAAGCTCTATAATATACATAATATATATACGCAAACAGATATATAATTTAAACAATCACGCATTTATATAAAGCATAAATCAAGCAATATAATAAAGCGAAAAGCAATCCTAGATCCGTCAAATATTATCTCGTTATGTTTTATCATAAAACATGGTTTTAACTGATTTATAAAAACAAACTGTTTTATAAACCGAAACTAATATTTTAATCCGAAATTAGTTTTTACTTAATTTATAAAAATTACCTAGACTTATGAACTATAAATCTATTTTATAAATCAAAATCAATTTTCTAAAATATTCACCTTTTATCAAAAATTATATCAAACTGGGTCTACCGAAACAAACTGGTCAGTTAAATCAACATTGGCTCGTCAACTGTGCCGTGGTTTGACCAACTGGCCAAAACATGATACGATACTTATTTGACCAAAACGAGTCAAATAACTGGTTTGATAACTTTGCTAGGGATAATATTAAAAATCCCTTAAATACAATTTTATAAGATAATGCAATCGAATAATATTAGTTTGGATAAAACCCTAAAACCAAAAAACCCTCTTGGGCCGTAAACTTGGTCCAAGACTTCTTGGTTTTGGGCCCGACAACAAAATTGGCCCATTTAGATGAAAAAACCCTAGATGTAACCCTGTGATCAAACGATAACTTACGGTTAAGCATGTGATTGCCACCGTCATGACCGCAATACACGGATGCTGTCGCTGTCACCTGGTGGCCGATGGCAGCGATGCTAAACGACCATCACCATCGTCGCTGGTTGGCGATTGATACGTATCACCAACCACGCCATCATTGCCTTCCGAATGCCGCCACTACTCTTCTGTGGCTGGCGATCGTGTGGCTCCGATGATGACAGTAGCAGTGACAAACTATCGCCGCTGCCTTCGCCACCGAGTGATTAACGGCAGCAATGGCTAGCTGCCACTTGCCGTCACCGAGGTCGATTTCGATCGCTAGCGCCGCCATCCACAGTCGCGGTGATGCGGTTGAATTATCGCAAAACGCCGCCACCACCACGCTGGTGGTGCGGCTGCGGTCAAACCACAATCCGGCCATAGCCAGGTGCGGTGCGGGTCTCGCTCAGATCCGATGCGGCCATCGCCGTGTGCGATTCGGTTACCGGGGTACCACCATCGACCATCGCCACCACCACGCTGGTGGTTCGGCTTTGGTTGCCGTCGATCGTGGCCACCACCAATCTGGTGGTGTGGCCTTCGCGGTTACGGCTTGGTGGCGGTTCGGCCACCGTCTGTCGGTTCGGTCGGCCGTTGCCGCCGTTCCGCCGCCGTCGTTGTGTTATGGCCGGTGATTGGTTAGATGGTTCGGTGGCGATGTGCCGCCGTACCACCACCTATCACTATTACCCCATGAGATTTTCCGTGCTTTCAGTTTTAAACGTGATAAACGAAAAAATAAAATAAGACTTGATAAAGATTAACTGATTAATAAAACTTTTACTGATAATCATTATCTAAACTGATAAGGATTACAAAAAAAAAACTGATAAAAATTTTAAATTATTATCTAAACTGACAAGGATTTAAAATTTTATACGAAGGTGATAATTATCAAATCTTTTACAAAAACTGATAAAGATCTTAAACTAATAAAAATTAATTCTTTATGATAAACTGATAAAGATTGAATTTTTATACAAACTGATAAATATCAAAGACTTAGGATCATGTGAGACCAAGCTGTTACCGTGAGACCGCGTGAGACCAATACCTAACGTATGAAACTTCACAAAAAAACACCGTTAATGTACATAAAACAAGAATACGCAGACCTAAAATTCACTTTCGATGCAAAAAAATATCGAAAACAAGCTAAAAACGTAACCTTCACAGCTCAAGTTCTGTGAAGGTTACATATATATAATGCAAACCTTCACAAAAAAAACTGCTGTGAAGGTTTCGTTTTTTAACCTTTTTTTAGAATTTTTTTTCCCAATAGTGTTTTTTAGTATGTTTTAACGATGAATGTTCAATTTTTTTTACCTTCACAAATGTTTTGATGTGAAGTTTCAAGTAAAATATGTTGGTCTCACCGGTCTCACCAAAAAAGCTTGGTCTCACCGGAACTTAACTCAATATCAAAACTTGATAAATATCTAATCTTTATCCACAAGAAATCATTTAACGGATCTAATAAACAATAAACTAAAATAAGCGATTAAACTTGTGGCTCTGATACCACTGTTGGGTTTTGGTGCGGTCCTCGTATCAAACTGACACGAAGAACACCGTGTATCCAAAACCTAACTGGATTGAGATACACCGTAAACCATATGATCAAACTGATCTAAAGGTTTGAACTTTATCAAACCTAACTGGTTTGATTTACGCGGAAGCGACAAATTAAAACCCGAAAAAACGTTCACAGATCTTATCGTTAATTTTATTAATCCTAACAATTAAAGGTTTAGAATCGTTACCTGGAAAGCTTGAGATAGATCCACCCGTGATCAACCATACGAATGCTTCTCTAGTAAAGCTAAACCCGGTGACAACCCGAAAAACCGAGCTGGTTTTTGATGTGGCCGGCGCGAATAAAGAGAAGAGGGAGAGAGAGATTTCAAGGAAAAACTGGAATTGGAATAATAATAAATTCCTTAAACCGGTAAAGTCTATTTATATGGAAAGAGTTTCCATATAACCAGGTTACCTTATAATTATCAGGTTATCTTATAATTATCCATTTTCTTTTCCTCAAAGAAAAGAATATTCTGGATAATTATCAACTAATTAATTATTAATCTATTATATATTTATTTATCTAATAAATATATAATTTACTTAATTAATTAATAACCCTTTAACTTTGGGTATTCTGACTGAAATTACCCAACTGATTTATAATTAACTATTATAAATCCAATCTCTCCATTTCTGGGTTATTTAACTTATTTGATTTATAGGTTCTCACAGGTGTGACCCTCAAGTGTCTTGTAACATTGGATGTGCAATCACTGGTTTGTCAACTTCTGCACATAATTACTAACACATCATCCATTTCTTGGGTCGTTGTTGCTTCACCTTGTCGGCTACCGGATGGTCTTTGTCTAGGTAAACTTTCTGTGCACTAGTTGTGACTATGTCCGTGTTGTTGACATCGACTACATCTTTGAAGACTGATTCGCTCACCACGTGATGGAATAAACTTATACTTACTCTTTCTTCCAGGTACTGTTTTCATTACTGGTGGACGAACGGTCATAAGTGGCCGATCGGGAGTATGCCATGCTTGTGGTGGGCCAACGAGATATATGACCGAAGCTTACGTTGCCTTAAGGTTATCCACAGTGAAATATAGAAAAGCCAACTGACTACAGTCGGTCAAATTGTGCATGGCTGCATCGCCAATGGCATGCCCACTGGGTAACCCAGAAAGTTGCCAATTCTTGCACGTACAAGTTTTATTAAAGTAATGGACTATCGCATCTCTATACTCATGTTGCACTTCATACTCACCATAGCCAATATCATGTGCAGTCCATGATGCGGATTTAACGGCTCTTCTTTGAACCCTCACTTCTGCCCAAGGGGTGAGGGGATTGGTCAAGAGTTATACACAATAACGTAATTATTTTGTTAGTATTACAAAAAATTTCAACACTTTAATTAAAGAGGTTTCACTATAATAACCTGCTAAATCTAGGCGTTTGGAATACCATTCTTGTTGAAAAGAACGAAAGTATTCCGTAAAACCCACAATTGCGCCTTTCCGAGGAAAGCGTGAATGTGCATTCATGCACTCTACACTGTTCGAGGACAAGATGTTGTAGCGTACTCCTGGAAAGTGCGCTCTTGACCACCTATTTGGGTTGACCCTGTTAAGCAATGCAGCGCTGGGTACTGCAGCTCGTAACACAGACATATTAAGCTCAAAATTTGTAGGACCTCTTTGTTGTGAAGAGTCAGAAAACCTATCTTTACTGCTTTCATTAGTTAACAGTTAGTTTATTTTGAACAAGTTATCGTTTGTAATACCCTTGTTTAGAGGTTTGAAACCTCGGGCGCCTTGTTTGACAATATTTCTTTTGACCTCTTTCCTATATAAGGAAAGAGATGGTATTAGGGTTTATGATGAATACATTATCTTTGGTTTTATGCCTTTTATTGCAATACTTAGTAAACCTCCATTGATGCTTATTGAAGCTTGTGTTCATCACCATTTTATATATTTCATTCCATTTCTCCTCATTTCTTGTCTATTTGGGACAACAATTGGTATCAGAGCTGATCCTTGTTGATTCCTTGGCTAGTTTTTATGTTTTAAAAGGGTTTTAAAAGGGTTTTTCAAGGTTTTTCAAGGTTTTATTTTTCTAAACTTTTTGGGTTTTTAATCCAAAAAGAGGTTTTAAAAGGGTGTGTATAAGTGTTAAGTGATTCCTCATTGTTTTCTAACTGATTTCCTACAAATTGGGGGTCTTAACACTTATTTTTTAAGTGTTTTTGAGGGTTTTTAAGTGATTTTTAGGAGTTTCTGTGCAGGTTTTCCGAATCGGAAAACGAGGACTGAAATATCAGTTCAAAATTTCCGAATCGGAAATTGCACTATCAGCTTGCTGATTTGTTCACAAAGCCGTTTGACAAGAAACGTCACTTCTTTCTCCTAAGCAAATTAGGAATGCTAGACCTTCCTGCCTGAGGTCTAAGGGGAGTCGGAAGTTCCTTTGATGTATGCATGTGTGTAGGGGGAGTCTGTGAGAGATTGCATATATTGAGGGGGAGTACTAAGTCTTGCTTTGATTATTTTTATTGTTATGTGTGCTAACGTTCTCGGATCCACAACACCTTGGATACCAGTTTATACTGTATTTTGCAGGTGTGGATCCCCACGACGACTTCTGGTTACTTCAGATCAGAACTCGCCCTAAACCCCGTTGAGACGTACCAGGTAAGTCTCTTTTCTCACAGATCGAGGGCTGAACTTGTAAATTTTGTGAACTTGAAAGTTCAGGGGGCGGTAGAGTACATGTCTTGAACTTACAAGTTCGGGGACTAACTTTGCCACTTCCTGATTCTTATGTTCAGGGACTCGTTTTACACTTTTGTGAAACTTGTAGTCCAGGGTCTGTTTTGAAAATTTTCTAAAACTACAAGTTCAGGGACTTGTTTGTAAGTTTCTTGAAACTTCAAGTCCAGGGGTGGTTTTTGCCAATAGGTGAAAGTCGGGTTAAGAGAGCCAAATAGGAGAGCCAAACAGTATTTCTTTTGCCAAACACAGTACAACTTTGGTAAAAATATAAATACTAACTTTTAAGATTAACTATTCACAATTTCAAAAATTCATCTTTTCTCTCCCGATAACCACTTCGCGCTCGATCTCGTATTTGCTCGTTTTTGCTCCGTTCGTCGATCAGATTACGTTTTCGGATTCCTGGTAGTTAACGATCAACCCTTACGTAGTTATAACGTTTAAATCTATCGTTTTAAGGTCTGGATCGAAGCCTAAACTTTTCAAACTTACCCGAAACCCAAACTTCTTGGAATGGGATTTCGGGGCGTTAAATTGATCCAAAAAGGCTTCTAAACTTGTTCTTAACTGATTTAGGATGCATGTTACTAGTTTAGAGCTTTAAATCGACGTATTGTGAACGGTTTTTGGGTTTGGAAACCGAACGGTCTCGGTTTCCGAATCGGAAAACATGAACATTCATGTTTTCCGAATCGGAAAACATGAGTGTTCATGTTTTCCGCATCCAACACCGTTGAGTATTCATATATGTTTTCCGATTCGGAAACCCAGATAAATCCGATTCGGATTATCAGGTTTTCCGAATCCAACTTGAGCCTCGTTTTTCATGAGTATCTTTTCCGATTCGGAAAACATGGATTTACCCTTATGGGTTTCCAAGGTTTTCCGAATCGCGTGTGAGGACAAGTTATGCTCGTTTATTTTTTCTAACTGTTTTGTTTTCCGAATCGGAAAACAATCTTTTCCGAATCGGAAAACCTATCTGATTGTTCATGCCTTTATTTTTCTAAGTGTTGTGTTTTCCGAATCGGAAAACTTATCTATCTATAGGCTTCTAATTTTTCTAAGTGTTGAGTGTTTTCCGAATCGGAAAACCATCTTTTCCGAATCGAAAAACCCTCCTCGTGTTTTTGCTCGTTTTCGACTCAGAAAATACGAAATACTCATTTTTGGGTCTTCGAGGTTTTCCGACTCGCGCCTAGTCGAGGGTATAGTCTTTTTCACGCAACATCTTTCAAAACACTTAACTTGTTTCATGATTGTGACTTGACGGAAATGGCTCGTCAACCGAATGCTCCTCCTTCCCCGGTCAACAACGCCGCTGACCGAGCTCTCACTGCTCCAGGTGACATCCGTCCGATCCACCAGAACAACGAATACGTCGACCTGACTAACTTCGTTGTTCAAGACGAGGTGGTTCTTGAGATCCTGAAGGCGCATCCCCTTGCATACGCGATGCAGACCACCGTTGACATTCCACTGCTGTACCTTCAGCAGTTCTGGAAGACATCCTGCGTCGAGACCAGAGACGGAGTGCAAACCATTGTGGGCCGGGTAGACCACACCGAGCTAACTATCACCCTGGAGGATCTACGGCGAATCCTTCATCTACCGGCCGCCACTCCTGAGGCCCCGTTCGAACCACTCGTTTCCGGCCCCGAACTCTTCAGCGAGATACTCGCTCTCGGGGTCCATATCACGCCAAACCAGAGATTGAACGGGATCTTGCAAGTTACTTAAGGGATGCTGCCTCCCATTTGGTACTCTCTTTTCAACATCCTCAACCGCACGTTGTCGTCCAAGACTCATGGCGTGGACAAAGCCACGACTCACATGTGGCACGTGATACACTCAGTCGCCTACGGAAGGCGTATTGACATTGCCCAACAACTCTGGTTGGACATCGTCAACGACGTCCGGGCAGGCCCTGCAAGGACTCGTCACACATCCATCCCTTGGATGCGTTTTATTAGCTTATTCATCCGTGATCACATGGATCACCATCGGGCTATCAGACGTAGATCCGGCCACCCGCGATTCCAGAGTCAACAGATCGGCAGAATGAACAGGAGGACTCTGCGACCCGGTCAGGTAGAATTGCCTATCCCTGATAATGTGCTAAGTATGGCGGACCGTAGGGCTGAGAGTGTTAGACTCTACCGAGCGTCTATAGGTTTAGAAGACGCGTCCACGGACTCCTCAGAACCGAGAAGCCCTTCCCCGAACGCGCAACTTGTCCCTCGTAGGAGCCGTGCCACCGGCACGGCGGGCCAAAGCTCCAGTGGGGGAGCTTCTGGCTCGGGAGTGATGAGTGTTGCCGTGAGGGAAGAAGCGGGTAGAATTTCAGAACGTCCGCCACACCGCACATGTCGCAAGCCGAAGCTTACCAGATGATGGTCCAGAACCGAGCCCGTCGTGCCCGAACGCAAACCTACATAGATGAGTCTGCCGAACAAGACGTCATGCGAGGCTACCGCGTAAAGCAGTACACCGGAATTCTCCAGCAATCCCCGGTACACTCGTCATCGGAAGAACGCCGATCGCCATCTCCGCCGCAACAACCCGATCAGACTGGTGAGGAAGTGGAAGCTTCCCCACAAGAACAAGCACACTTGCCTTCACCACCACACGCGGCGGCAGTTACTCCACAAGCAGGCGAACCCTCCGGCGATCCCTCCGGCGATGACTCCGACGGTGATGAGTCTTCAGAGCACACTCCTTCTGACCATCGTGAGGCCGATGACGAGGCCACAGATTCCGAGATGGTGGATTATGGATCTGATTCGGAGTTCCAAGAGTCCGAAACGGCGAAGGGCGGGAAGGCCCAGATGATCGATGCCGATGAAGCTACCTCGTCATTCAACGACGATAGGATTTCCGGGGATCCCGTATTGGCTGGGGATCAAGTTTCTAATGACCGAACCGTCGGTCGCAAGGAGGATGAAGAAGCCGAGGTTGCTACCGGCTAGGGAAGAGAAGATAGTGAGGAAGAGGAAGAGAGAGAGAGGTTAGCAAAAGAGACCGAAGAAGTAGAGGTCCAGCTAGACGAGCCGTGGGCTCAGATTCAGGAAGGAGGCGGAGAAGAAGAGCCGCATAGGTTAGAACCGGAAGTTCCCCAAACCCAGAGTCCAACCAACAAAGAGGCAACCCTCATCGAGACAGGGCACCCTACGGTGTCTGGTCAAGACGCTAGCAGCCAACTAGCGCACTTGCACACCTCATCCAGCCACTCGACCATCTCTCAACAGATGGTCGTTTCAGTCAGTCACGGGGATATAGCACAACTTCCACCGGCCACTCAATCGGAGTCTGCCAGTGTTGAGATAAGAGAGGATATGCCCTACCTCTCGACTTCATTCGATGCACATAGAGTCGTAG
This sequence comes from Centaurea solstitialis, assembly GCA_030169165.1. Classification (NCBI taxonomy): domain Eukaryota; kingdom Viridiplantae; phylum Streptophyta; class Magnoliopsida; order Asterales; family Asteraceae; genus Centaurea; species Centaurea solstitialis. The sequence continues at coordinate 49,833,963 of CM058042.1, read as the reverse complement.
AGCCACTTCCCGGGACGTTTACGATCCCTTCTATCATTAGGCCACGATCTACTGTACTACAAGCGGAGATCCCACGGGACTCCGCCGGAACGGGGAGAGTTGGTGCGTCAGGAGACGCCCTTCGAGGATCCGCCGGAAGTCCTAACACCGTCAACATCATACCAGCGGTGACGTCAGGCCGAGAGAGCACCTCAGTACGACTGTTCTCGACAACTGGAGCCCAAGTTGCACCAGGTTCAGTTCTACCGGGACCGGGTCCGACAGACTCGAGCGAAGTCTCTAAAGACGCTCACGCAACACCGGGGCTTTTAGGCCTGACGGATTCGAGTGGAATCCCTAAAACCACCCCAGTACCAACGGGACTTTCAGGTCCGACGGATTCGGACGACATCCTAAAAGTCGTCCACTCACGACTACTAGCTATGGAGGAAGCCAACCGGGCTAGGGATGCACGGGTCACGGCATTGGAGCGAGCCTTGGCCGAAACCGAGAGAAAGAGACTGGCGGATCTTGAGGCGTCGAGAAAGCTTCAAGAAGACAGGAATGCGGAGCTTTATGAGCTCAAACGGAGAATGAAGGGCAAACACTCGGAGGCTGCCCCGTCAACCGAAGCACTGATTCCTCGTCAATCAGAAGACGTTCTCCGCCTTGCTCCTCCATCCACGGGCAATCTACCCTTCATTCCGGGGTACATTACTGAGGTCGAGCATTCCATGATGATCACTTCCTACACGACCCAGAACGACCGCCTCTCGGCCCAGCTTCGCGATCGAGATGCCCAGATCGAGCTCCTGCAGCAGCGTATACGGGAACTGGAGGCCATGTGTCGGTCTCAGGCTCAGCCTTCCAAACGGAGGCATGATGACCCTGATGACTCGGCACCGGGTCCTCATGAGGGGGAGGTGCAAGCTTCTTCCAAAAGGCTTCGCACCGACCTCCATTCAGCCTCCGGTTCCGGCTCCTCATCCGCTCCAGCTTCAACGGCTGCCCGCTCGAGTGCTCCATCAGAATCTGCCGCCGCCGACACTCCTTATGTAGATTCAGACACGGAGGAGATTCCTGATATGGGGAGTTGGCACTACGAGCCGATCCCGGTAGGTGAGGTAGTTCAATTTCCTCACCTAACAGAGACAGCAGAGATTGACGTCGTTCCCCCGGAAGCAGCACCGACAGATCTTTCAAATATCCAGATTTCGGAGGAAGCCCGGAAAATTCCTCGGTCGCTTGCTCAGAGCCTCAGGATCTTTCAGAAGGGGGACGACATTGTCCGGGATTCAGACTACAACAACTTCCTTTCAGCATTCGAGTTTCCCACTCCAGAAGCTCCTCAGACTATCTCCACGACGACTCTAGACTCCTCCGCTCCAACAGTCATCCAGTTAAACTGGAACCACTCGGTCATCTTCAGGTCATTCCTTGAGGAGTCTTTCACCCGCATCTTTCAGCAGGAGAGACTACACGTATGGTCCCGAAAGGTCTTCTTCGGGATCTCACACATTAAGAAGCTGCGGAGAAGAACTGCGTATGTGCACCAGAGGATGTGCAACTGGGCTACTCACGGTCGTCAAAGGATACGACGTCGATTCATCAAGGTAACTGGGATGCGCCCTTATAAACACGGTCATCAGTTATTCCTTGAGTACGACGTCCGTATGTACGGGACCGGCATTCCTCGAGGAGAGTTGCAGAACTGGACGTTTACTGAGGCAGATCTGGATCGGGTACACTTAGAACACCTCCTAACGCTCATCAAGTACCTTCAGGGCCCAATTCTCCGACCCGAACACTACCGAGACGGCACCGAGATTCTGAAGAAGTACGTTCGTCATGCGATCACTCTTGCGCGTGTGACGGACTACCAATTAGCGATCGAGAGCCGTCAGCCGAAGGTCAACTTGCTCAGACCAAACCTGCTCGTGCCTGGTATTGATGCTTACCTTCCTTATATGCCAACCAGGATACCAGAACATGGGGTCCTCTATGTGACGAGAAAGAAGAGGGAACGCAAGTTTATGCGCTTCAGCGAGCTTGCAAAGTTCTGCGACGGGACCCTACTCTACGTCTACAACGGGATGCAAAGTAGACTTCTGGCTGATCAGATACCTGGGCGGAAGATCATAGACGGGAAGGGAAAGCATGAACTTGATCGAGAGAGAGCTCAAAGAGAGGCTGATGTACCGACGTGTAGAAGCCGCGATGCAGATGAGAGCGAGGATCATTGGAGACTGGGACGAGTTCATACAGATGTCCAAGTGGGAACCGGCACTGAAGCTTCCACCACCTTTCTGACTTCTTCACAAAGGGGGAGATTGTAGGACCTCTTTGTTGTGAAGAGTCAGAAAACCTATCTTTACCGCTTTCATTAGTTAACAGTTAGTTTATTTTGAACAAGTTATCGTTTGTAATACCCTTGTTTAGAGGTTTGAAACCTCGGGGGCCTTGTTTGACAATCTTTCTTTTTACCTCTTTCCTATATAAGGAAAGAGATGGTATTAGGGTTTATGATGAATACATTATCTTTGGTTTTATGCCTTTTATTGCAATACTTAGTAAACCTCCATTGATGCTTATTGAAGCTTGTGTTCATCACCATTTTATATATTTCATTCCATTTCTCCTCATTCTTGTCTATTTGGGACAACAAAATTGTATGCCGTATAAGCTTTGCAGGTCTTCCAAAAGATTTTCTTATTATATTCGACGCTAAACGTCCTTTGCTTTTATATTCATATATAGGTGCCGACAGCAATATGCATGATGCGACATCGGGTACACGGTGTTAATTGCCTGGCGTCCAGATTTGTCGGTCATGAAAACCAAACCTTACATTTCCCCGATACACCTTCTCAACATTTGGAAAAAGTAAGTACACAACTCTCCGCTCTCAGACTTTGCCACTCCAATACTGATGGGGACAACTTGGTTATTTGCGTCCATAGCAACAACTAGAAACATTGTGCCCAAGTAATCTCCCTTCAAATGAGCACCGTCGATTATAAGCACCTTACGCAAACCCGATCTAAACGTTTGAATCTGCAAAATTAGGTGGGTTACAACAAAATATAACTGTTTTATGGTATATAGTTGCAGAAACAATATAAATACACAATATTATACATACCACGCATCCAAGGGCAAAGAAACAAGTCGAAAACCGTCCAGTGACGTCTGTCGTAATATCAGTCACGGTACCAGGATTTCGGAGCTCGACATTGTAAAAGTATTGAGGAAGTCGGGTAAACGATTCAGCTAGGTTACCCTCGATTAGAAATATAGCTCTCCATTTTGCACGCCAAGCTTTGCCAGTACGAGATATTGATGAATGGTCCTGCTAATATCGCCAGTTTTGTCAAGAAGGAGATGTGCCAAAACTCTTCTAGTTGCTTGACGGTGGGCAGGATGCATCTGTGTCCTTGAGCAGGTGTTAATGTCATTCAACTTCCGTACTTAAACATCTCTTGAGTCTCTGATAGAGGTGGTATAAATACGCCAACCACAGTTTTCATAGACACATACTGCCTCGTATCTGCGATTACTGGATCTTAACGTTTTAAACTCAAAACCCTCTTCAAGAAACTTCAAGCCGAGGGCGAGTGTCATTTCTGGTTTCAAACGGAATACCTGCTCCGCTTTAACTCTTCCACGACGGTTGTAAGGAATGGGTTGGTTAGGTGTGATGACAATGTCTTCTGTCGGAAGGGGGGAGGCATATAGTGAAAATCATCATTTCCAGAAAATGATCTCACAAAATAAGCCTCTCTTCTTGTTTCTTCATTATCAAGAATAGATGTATCGGAAACATAATTATCAAAATCGGCGTCTTCTACCACTTCATCTTCTTCTGCAACTTCTTTGTCTCCTTCTGCGTCTTCCTCTAGTGGTTATTTTGTCTCGGTAACATACGACGTGTTATAGTCATCAACACCACGGGAATAATTAGAAGGTAATCCGACGCTATCGAACTGAGGAATGTAAGGAGATTCATCAATGGCAATCTCATCGCCTCCGGTGTTCGAACCACCTTCAACATTGCCTCCACTGCACATCGGACTATCATTATAAACATAAATTGTTGTCACACCATCTTCTTTGGCAGCGTTTTCCAAAACTGCAGTAACATCTTCCTAGGACCTTAAAATATAAACCCCGTTAACTCCAGCTTCCATGTAGGCTATTCTTGTTACACAAACGGAAGGGTCAATACCGCATTTCCATTTGATAACTCGAACAAACCTCGAATATGTAAAATTTAACGGCACCAGCAGACGATGCACAGGCATTTCGGTAACAAACCGCCATTCTTCATTATGTTGGTGCCACGATCCTCCATACGAGATAAATACACGTACTTTACGAATTTCAGAACTCATTTTCGTGAATTCAGAGTTCAAAAAGGGATGGTTTTTACGGACTGGTTGGAGAACTGAGAGTTCACAAACATTTTATAGCCAATAAAGGGTTAGAAACGTTTTTTGGCTTAGATTCCGTAAAAAAGGTCTGTTATGGATTTAATGGAAATCTTGTTAAATCTAACAGAACCTTCGTTAATTAGGGTTATGACTAGGGTTTTTGACTGCTTTTTTGTCTTTTTGCGGAGCTTCCGCAAAATTTAACGGAAACTGGCTACTTCCATTAAATTCAACCGGGTTTTGCAAAAGTATTTAACGGGGTTCTGCTAAACCTCGTGGCTATAGAGCGTAAAGTGGAAGAGAGCCTGGTTAGGAGGCCAATGTGTAATTTCCAAATGGTTAGCAGATTCAATTTCCCAAAAAAATGAGGGTTGATTTGACAATAAGTGACAGTCATTTGAAGATATATAAACTGGCTACTCTCTCTGGCAGGCAAGGCAGCAAGTCAAAAGCAAACAGTAATGCTATATAGCATTGTTTTTTTCTTTTTGATTAAACCCAGTTTACAGCCAAAAAATAACATTATCCTCTGAGAAAAGCATGGCAGAAAATAAATCTAAGCATCTACCCTCCCTATACCAGACAAAGTGGTTGGTGGTTAGTCTCCAACAAAACAAACATACATTCCAACTTCAATCTTCTTCACTCATTGCGGATGGAACAATATTTCTCCCACAGCGGCTGTGATTTCGCTATTTCAGCCATCAGATTCTTGAACTTATGGCTGCAATCTCCTCCACTGCAAACTCACCAATTAATCAGATGTTACAAAGCTTGCATTATTGATATAAAAACCAAATAGACTTTAAAGTACATTGCTTTGCTGTTTTAAAAGTTTTCAAATAAAAATATCTTCATTTCGATTGGAAAATGAATCAGAAGGTGCTACAAATCCCTCTTGATGATGTTTGTAGAACGAACATTTGGCACACATTATTACTTTATTTAATGTTAAACTTTTATTTTTCATCATTTTTATAATCTCTCTTTATCGAAGTGATGATGTGTCAGAGGAGGTTAAAAGTGTTGAATATCATGAATTATATATAATATATTATATATATTATATAGAATGTGAGTGTGTGTGTGTGTGTGTCAGAGAGAGAGAGGGAGCTGAAAGTCACACCTGATGCGATTTAAAGATGCAACAGCTCTAAGTGCACTCCGAATCATGTCTTCATTGCGATCAACTTCTTGCTTTACAGCATCTTGTTTCGGCTTGAAGTTGACAGTCTTCTGGAGAGGGTCCACCAATGAATCTAATACTGTGAACATCCATCCATATTAGCTACCATCCAAATAATAGTAAAATAGAAAAATAACAAAGATGCACTAACCCGCTAAGACAGCCGAAGGACACTTATCGGCAAGTTTTGAAAGGATAAGATGGCAAGGCATCTTAACATCATAATGATCTGTGACAAATCAAATAAATGTCCATCATGAAAACCAGAGTTTTAAAAAAGTGTAATGAATTAAATGACAACTTTACCCTTGCAAAATAGAAGTAATGAATTTACCCATCTCATAATTAAAGTTAGAACTAAAAACTAAACACTTATTTTTAGAAGTGGACCCTTATTTTATGACAAACCAAAATAGAAATGTGGAGACTTATTTGAGTGAAAAAAGTTGATGAGTAAGATTGTGAAAAGATCTTGGCTCAAATGCTCGTAAAAATACAACTATTAGGAATCATGATGAATTTACCATCAAGACCAGATTTAAGGTAAGGCACAATGAAAGATGAGGGGTTCAACTGATCGAGGCAATTATCAAGCAATGTATCTACACATTCAAAAGCTGCTTTCCTCAACTCAAGACCATCGTCAACTGTATGCTTGAAAGGACCAAGGTCGACCGTTCTAATCAGTTCTTTCTGCACAAAAATATTAAAGTCAATACATGTATCACCATTGAAGTATTTTAATGAAGAAATGAACAAGAAAGAGCTTCACATATTCCAGGCAACTAAATGGAGTTTCGGGCAAGTTACCAATCAGTGTCAAAAAGATTCAGTACATCTTATTCAACATAATTCCAGGAAAGCTAATCCCATTGGTCCTTATCTCCACTTTTCCTTTATAATAAAGAGAATCATAAGATAAGTTCCCATATTCCTCTGTCGGAATAAAATCAAACAATAAGACTCTAAACCCTAACCTGTGGCTAAAAGAATTGGATTTGAAGTCACTTCCTAATTAAGGAATAAAACTCCAGTAATCCCTGCTTCAAGTTTAGCTCTTTTTTGACAAAAAAAGAGCATATCAGGTGCTAAGAAGATTCATCTGATTCTAGACACTTGCCGCAAAGGGATCCCGGGGCCTAGGCACAAGGCACAGGTGTGAGCCTAAGGAATGCAAGGCGCATTTTATCAATATATACACACACATACCCTCAGTTACATACAACTCAAATATGCAGCAAGTACAAGCGTCCTATACAAAAACCAACAGTATATGGATAGAGGAGAAGGGTTTAGAGCATGAGTTGTGAAGGAGATGTTTTATGGTCCAAGTATTTATGGAGAAGGAGATGAATTTTAATATTAGGCTTTGACTTATGCCATCTACTTAATAACTCCATTTTTAAGAAGTCTAGAAAATGTATTAGACTAGATCATAGTTGTCAATTCGTGACTCGACTCGTGACTCGAAATCCTAAAATTTAACTCGCAACTCGACTCGTGACTCGACTCGTAAGAGTCATGACACAAAAAATTTATACATATATATACCATGTCAATTATATATATTCAATGTTAGAGTATAATAAGGGTAGATTTAAAAAAGTTGTGGTAAAATAAGGGTAGATTTAAAAAAGTTGTGGTAAAATAAGGGTAAGTTTTGAAGTTTTAGGGTAAATAAGGGTAGATTTTAAAATTTTAGGGTAAAATAAAAGTAAGCTTTAAAAAACCCTAATTCAGCCGCTTTATCTTTCTCTCTCTTACTAACTTCAGCGGCTCATCTTTCTATCTACTATGGAAAGAAAGTTTCTATCTTTCTCAGTCCCGACCATGAAAAAACAAAGCAAGGTCGATTAAGACCCGGAGATGAGGAAATCGAACAAGAATTCGAAGAAGAAGGACCAGAGGGATCGATTAACTCTTCCATATCTGTTTTCAGGGTTGCCGGAGCTCCGACTAGGGTCGCCGGAGCTTCAATTTTTGCCTATATTTTTTACTCGTACGAGTTCTTTTTTGACCCGACTCGGACCGAGTCATGTAAAAATCGCGAGTCAAGATGCGAGTCTGGGCAGAAAACGAGTCTGGTTACGAGTCGCCACTTTTCTATTGGATTTTGACTCGACTCGTACGAGTCAACTCGTGACTCGTACGAGTTTAACAACTATGGACTACATGTACTTAAGAATAATTAGCGTAATGTAGAGGGCACTCCTATGTAATTAGTATCTCTATATATAGAGACCCTATTGTAATTAAGTTAATCATACAATCAATATACAAAAATCTTTTTGGTTAATCTAGATGAGAAGATGAGAAAGCTTATTTTATCTTGGGGTTTGACTAGGTACTTCATAACCCTTATGAGGCGCGCCCAAAGTTGTTAAAGACGCAAGGCGCAAAAGGGTCCTGGGGCCTAGGCGTGAGGCGCGGGCCTCACACATTTGAGGCGCATAGTATAAATATACACACACACACACACATCATACGTACCAACATACATACATATCAGAACTAGAAGAGAGGGGTTTAAAGGATGTCAAAGAGAGGTTTTGGGCTTAAAGTCGTGAGGGAGAATGGGAGAAGATCGAGTCTAGAATCAGATATATGGGTTGTATTTATTGGGAGAGTAATTACTCTACTTTATACGAGATAATAGTTATGACACATCACTTATCTAATAAATATTAGGGTTGTAGAAGTCTAAGAGGTTAAAAGACACATTAAACGTTAAACTTTGACATATTTATTCTTTTATTAACTATTTCTACAGAAGCCTAAGAGACAGCAGATAAAATTTTAAAAAAATAATCATAAAGCACGCCTAAGCGCTCGGTGCGCCTCCGATATGTGCCTCGCCTCACTATGAAAAAAAAAATCCCAGAGTCGTGAGCCTTATGCACCTCAGCGCGCTTTTCACAACTATGGGCACACCTAGGCCCACAAGGCGCTTCAGCCAAGACGCGTTAGTGAGCCTCGTGACTACACAGAGCCTAAACTTTTAAAAAGCTCAAGTCCTTGATCCTTATGAGCCTCAGCCCTAGGCATGCCTCAGGCGTGCTTTTAACAACTAAGTCTTACAAGAGCTGCATTAACGTTTTATATATGGACTATCAACCATCGGTTTTTATTTTGACCTCGAAAAAGCTTACTGGTGAAGAGACTAGTCAATGAAGAACCTTTACATAGTAACTCATTCAAACATACATACCCTTATGGCTAAAAGAATCAAATTTATAATTAACCAACGGAATATATTCATTTTCCTACTTACTAAGCCTACATTGGAAGGTATATATATGTTTAGATAGAACCCCATTGATACAATGTTCTTGTTTCTTTAGTACCTCCAGTGGCTCCTATCCCTATCATGTTCCATGGATTATTTACAAGTGGTATTCAGGCTCTTACATTTGCAACTTTAGCCCCAGCTTATAGCTTATATAGGTGAATCAATGGAGAGTTGCCATTTACTAGTTTTCTTAATAGTCATAACTCAAGTTGGATAATTCTCAAATATCTAAAAGATCTTACTTTGTGATACTTCTTATGTGAGAAATACAATGGGGTTAAGACTAAGAAATCCTCATCTTCCTTTAGGTAATCGCATGAAGTTTTCAATCAACATGAATATGCCCATCAATGGGAAAGTCCCATGAAAATTGCAATATGACCTTTTGCCATTAGTTTTCACAACAGCTTCATAATATCAGTCCATAAATCTTTATTACAAAATTTATAGGTTCATTATGATAATAACATTAGCAGTCCCACCCATTTCACTGGAAGGAGGCACTATTGTTCTCCCCATCCAATTTCACATATCCAAATGCCTTTGTTTATACGTCACTGTATTACATTGCTTTCATCAATTAACTGACTTGCTTTCATTAATTAGAACGGATCTATGGCAGGTCAAAAGAAACTATAACAATTACCTTGATTACTGTCTGATCATAAAGAAGTGGTAAAAGCTCCGGAAGAAGACTCTTGATGAGGCTTGGCTTGTTATGGCCAGCTATACTCAAAGCCAAAACAGCTGCTCGCCTAACATGCTGCCCAAATTTATCTTAGTTAAATAATCATCTCTAGGAAGGATAAATATAAAAATCATTGATTGATGTTAGACCAAAAATGCAATTATTTCCATTTAAGAACTCTAAAATCCTTGGAGTATTATCTTTTTTAAACTCACCCGATCCTGATCCTTGATAAGCATAAGAAACGAGGAAATCTCCGGGTACAAGACAGAATCAATCTTCTCAGGCCGTTCAACAATAGAATACTTCACAGCAACAACAACCGTCGCTCTGGTGAATGCAGCAGGGCTAGTTGTTCGCTCCTACAGAAACAGAAACATATACATCTGATCAATCATGAACTTCAACACAGATACATCATAATATGTAGGCATTGTTTCTAGCTTAACCAACAAAACATTACAGTTAGTTGATAAAGTACCTTGAGAGCAGGAACAAGTTTTGAAGGCTTAATCAGAGCAATCTTTCCCAAACATTCTGCTACCACATTGCGGACACCCTCTTCCTCACTTTCACAGTGGTTGAATAGCAAGTTGAGTATCTTTTCAACACTAGAATCTTGAAATTCTGCTTTATCAACAGATTGTCTCACAATAACCTGTAAAGTAAAAAATTGATTTTGTTTCAAAGTATTTTTGCTAGAGAGTAACAGTTTGTCAATCTGAGTGGGAATTTTAAATAAGTCAAGACTAGCGGATACCTCTTTCAAAGAATGGAGCAACAGATACTGTTTTTTCTGCTGGTTATCGATCTGGTTCAAAATAAATGGCAAGTACTTGGGCAAATTTCCAACAGCAATATTGCCAAGTGCATAAGAGGCCGCCGATTTTATCTCTTCAAAGGGAGATTGAAATGATTCAATAACTATGTTTTCTATGTGCAAATGAGAGCTCAAATCTTTTCTTCTACCAATTTCACCCAAACATAGCAACGCAAGGTGTTGTTTGGCCTACAAAACAAATGAACAGTCTTAGGAAATCCTTGCCAGGAAAAACTCAAAATGCAAAAGCTAGGGAAGTCCATAAACATGCCAAGTAAGATTGTTACAGAGATATAAAGGTGCAAAATCTATATAAAAGAAAATCTCTGATCACATTTCAGATTGCCAGATTCGATAAATTCTTGCATAAATTAAAATATGAAATTTTTTGCCTTAGCCAAGAAAATGACAAAAAAGAATCTTCCTCCAAACTAGTAAAGTACATGAAACAATTTGGTACTTCCCATTTTGTGTGCTTTTTTTATTTAATCCACTATTTGAAAATTAAGTAGTTCTATTATTATATATATTGGATTGTGAACATATTGACAGCAAGCCGAATTATATACAGACGACTCAGTTATGTCTTTGGATTTGGATGGAAAGTTCTCCAACCAACAACTAAAAGACTGATTCCCTCCTATCCCATCAAATAGATCACAGAGTAGTAGAAGAAAAAAATTAAGGGGTTAAATATTCGTACACCGTAAAGACCTATAAATACGGTACAGGACCTATAAATTAAGGGGAGTCACCATTGCACCATTAGAGTAAAAACCATGTGTGATGGCAGCATAAAGTTCATAAGGTGCCAAACCAGAGTTGGCTGAGGATATAGCCAGTCACTTGGCACTTATGCAACAAGGAACTAACTAGATTAGTAGTCATTTACAAGGTATGTCTAATGTCTGTATGCCTATAGTTTAGATGCCCCTATGAAAAATATCATGTTTGATGAAGCCGCAAACTCATCAACAAGACGAAAGGCAGTCTTAAAACAAGGAAGAAAACAGTTCACTTGTTGTGTATATGTGCCCCTCAACGAAAGATGCCAATATGAAGTATATATTTAGATGCTAAAATGTAGTATGCTTTAATTTGAATCCTCCTCCTATAGAAATTAATTTTCTCCTTGACTTCAGTCTACTATAAAAAGCTGGGATAGTCAAACTGTAAAAACTCTTACAATTTAAATAATAGAACAGCACCAAAAAAATTTATGAAAATACAAATATATAAGGCCAATATTATTAGCTTTATTAGTAAAGCCCTTGTCTTAGACCTTTGCAATCTTTTATGAATCTCATATAACAAAAAGATGCTCCGCAAAGAGTTGTCTTTCGTCTTTCTAGGTCAATTTGAAGTTACACCTTTGTATAACAAAAGTGGAAATAACTACAAGCCAAAAAAACAAAGAAGTCGACTCCAATCTTTCTCTGATAATGATTATCATGTACGTGTTAGGCCTCAGGGGAAGGGAGGGATAAATTCATCCAAACAACTTTTTTAAATGCTAATCCAGAAACAATGGCCATCTGAGACCACTACAGTGTAATCATCTGAACCCCCTGGCCACTGTCAATTACACATCTGACTGGATTCAAATTGTCACATAAGAAAGAGGGAGGTGAGAAACCTACCGAGTTAGTACTGCTATCATCTTTCAAAATCTCTGTGAGCATCTTTACTGTAGATGAACATTTGTGGTCACCTGCAGCAAGACACAGTACAGCAACACATTGCGCAATGGAAAACAAAGCTTGTTTTGCAATACCACCTGATTGAGATGGCTTAGCAGTTGAAAGAAGAGATTCCAGAAGAGCGTCAAAACTCGTATTTGCAGAGTAAACCAGAGTAGCAAAAAAGTTTTGCAAAGCCTGCAGTTTACAAGCATTAGATTTGGAATTGGAATGAAGCAAACCATTCTCTGATGACAAGTAAAGTTCCATAAGATTGAGGTAGTACCGAGAGGGCCTGTCCTTGAAGCAATGAACTTTTGACTAAAGCCAGGGCCTGGGGAAGAACTTTATTTCTGACAGTCAAACCTACACTTGGACCCGACCTCCTGTCTGACATCAGGGTACAGCAGAGTTCCAGTGCAAGAGCCGTCATATGCAAGTCTGAATCACTGTAAGAGGGAACCATTAACACATTTTAGTGTCTGATTCTCTAAGAAGTAGTAGATACATTAATTGGAGAAACAAAATGACATTTAATAAAGGCATGAAAGGATTCTAAAAAGGTTGAGTGTGAAACCTGATCAAAGTTGAAAGTTCCACAATGATAACTTCATAAGCAGCAGAACCAATTTTATCACCATAAGCAACAATTAGCGTATTTAAAGTACCCAGTGTTGCCTGTCTTAATGCTCGATTGGCCTATTTTCCAAAAGAAGATCAACCATGATTCAAGTTTTGCTCCAATATTCAATGTACCATGAACACTTTACTAGAACATTAGTGATGCTTATACCTTCCGTAGGAATGCAGTTAATTCCACAATAACATGCTCTAGAACACAAGAAAGATCTAGGTGCAGTGGAGATGCGGCTATGACCGCAAAAGCCTGAAAATCAATTCAAGGATCAGAGAGAAGTGTATATAGTTGCCTACTTTATATCTTATACAAATAAAAACTGCCAACCTATAATAAAAAGAGATGTACAGTTGAACACTCGAAAAAAGTTCAGACCTTTATTAAGGAAAACAAAGTGGAAAAAGAACTAGCAATGCTTACAAGAGGACTACCATGACTAATGCTTGCTATTATAGAGGGGAAGAGAGGAAGGCAGAGATTTGTAATATTTGTATAACAAAGATCCATATCCATCTATTGAATTTTCATGCAATCTCTTTTCTGTACCATTTTTGGTTGTTTCCTACAAAATTTGAGTATACGATACAAAATAGTATTCGCTTACACATACAAACATGTACACATATGGACTGCAATTAGCATCTACAAAAATGAGAACTCCAGTCACATCCATTGAGTTTCCGTTCAATCTCTTCTCTGTACCATTTTGGTTGTTTACTAGAAAAATTGAGTATATGATGGTAAAGGTACTCATTTTCACATACAAACATGGACGGATGGACCATATGGACTAAAACTAACATTCTTACAAAAATGAGAATTATAGCCACACTTTTTCTAATTTATTGTCAGCACTCAGCAATGATGCATTCTAATTGCTTTAACTTTTAGATCAAGTTCACTTTACATGTATAGCTTTTAATAAATAAAATCAAAGGCCATTAGAAAGTACTGCTAATCCAGAAAAGTCGGGGAAAAAATAGTGGGATGAAGTGAACTCAAGTTCATGTAAACATGTAAAGCCTCCTTGAATGAAATCAGATGCTACAAGAATATACAAGTTCAAGCGGAACATGATTGAATATTTGGTATTAGCACTGGACTGGGCAGTTAAATAAGCATGAAACTGAGTGAAACTTGGTATGTAGACATACGTTGACCGTCAGTCATAAAGCATGGAGATTTAACAAAGGGCCCAATTGCAGTAGAACAGTTATCAAGACAGTGGTCATATGTTTACAACATGCCAAGACCAATAACATAATATATGATGGGAACCTTGATACTTCAGCTTTACTATCGTATCCATTACGTAACAGCAATGAAATTCCTCAAGAACTAGTATGTCCTTACAGTAGTGATACACCTAGCTTGTTGCAGAGACATAGAACCACCAATAATGGCAACAGAGAACAAAAGATGATATAATACATGATGCAACACCGAAACTAAAGACCTTGACTAGGAGAAAAAAGCATCGACATTTTAAGAAAACCTTAACGAAGGCATCTAAACAAACCTTTACAGCAGTAAGTCGGGTTATCTCATTTCCCATTCGGTCCACAAGAACAGGAAGGCATGCAGGTAAGTCCGTGGTGAGATGATCACCAAACGTCGAAACCACAAGCCCCATACAAGAAATAGCACATTCCTTAACCTCCTGGAGAAAGAGCACAGTTAGGCAAAGCACACCATCCCCAACCAGAAGTTCACAAAATAAGTACTAACCTGGTCTTGATCTTGGTTTGTCAAACGTGACATGATGGCATTATAGATTGGATGGACGTAAGGTTTGAAATCAAAACCAGAAACCTGAAGAAATCCAAAAATAAACGCAAGAGATATAAATTAAGAAATAGAAGAAACGTAAAGAATAGAAAAGGGTTAATACCTTGATGTCCGGGCGCACAACTCGAACAAGTTCCCCACATACTCTCAATGCCTCAGCAGTAACTTTGTAATAACGTTCACCAACAGCAGATAATACAGGAGCAGAAATAGCCTAAAAAGAAAATATAGATCAACCTACATCTGTGTTGCATCAGATGAAAACCGCCATAAGCATGCAGATTACAGACCTAACTATGTTAGAGTAATAACCTAAACAACAAAGTGGGGTCATCCTATGTTTTCTGTGGTAAGGCTTATTCAACAAGATAAGCTCTTCGAGGCTTTATTTGGACAAACTAACCTGAACACTTGTTCAAAGTCATAAAGCCACTCGATAATAAACTGAATCACATATTTCCTCAAATCCACAGATTACCCACAGTAAGTCCATATTTGAACAAACAAAGACATTTAAGTTATCATACGAGTTTCGCAATCAACATCCAAATTCAATTGGCAAAATTAGCAATGAACACGTGCGCTTAATAACACACAGGCCTTTCCTTGCATCTCCAAAATCCCTTAGCATTAAGCTATAATCACTAATACTGGTTGGACCACCCAATAATCGACACATGCATGCTATCTCGCCTGGTGAACAAAGAATTTATTTTTTCAAAAACGAATCCATCACCATAACTAAAAAGGCAGAAAATAACTCTGGCTGGGAGGTCACATCAATTAATCTTCTACTCTTCAGTTGTAACCACTAACCAGTATCAAAGAAAGACCCAAGAAGAGGACCTTGAAAGGGGTGGAGTCACAAAAGCATTTAATTTATCCCTCATTTCTCATTCGCTTATCCAGATGCTCTCTTACAAATTTTTCAAAGCCCCTACACTTGTAATAAATGGGTTATGCACTCTTATCAACCCCTAGTCACTGAATAACTATGTCGTTTTAAAGTAATTTGAAGGTAATTCTTGTAATTCTAGTACCATGATCCCAACTAGAGAAAAGTAGCAATAAAACAGTAAGAAATCCTGGAGTAGAAACCAATAAAAAGTGGTTCCCTTCATATTGGTGCGATGAAAAGAGAATAATAATAGTTGTGCCTTTCAGGACTCTGATCACTTTCGCATGCATTGAATGCAAAGCATTATTGCTCTCTAGAAAATGAGATGAGGAAACTAATAACATTATGATAAGGTGCCTTTTTAAGGGATAATGGAACATAAATATCTCTCCCACAATACTGGTCTCTAAAACTAGCCATTGGCAAGTTGGTAATTGCACTAAGATGGAACTCTTCATTACTGTATACATATCTTTACATATAATTGAACAATTCCCTACATTTGAAATGTGTTTTTTGTATAATTTCCCCTGCACTGCCAGTATCATCTTATCAAGTCAAGTATGATCTACGAATCTATTTAGACATGAACCTAATAGACAAATTCGATGAAGAGTCAATCAACATGTCCTCATGGTTAACAAAGGGTAAACAGTGAAACAAATTTTTTGAAGGCCATTGGGACTCTTTCCAGTTGCACAGCAAGTCAACAATGAAACATAGAAAACAATATGATACGACCTGAATCAGTATTTTTATTATTATTTTATAATTAGATAATTAACTATTTCTTATTATTAAGATAATTATTGTTTTTGATAGTTATCGACTAGGAGGTTGGGATCGATCCCTATATAAGAACCAATTACCTTAGAGATTGTTTTAGGGTTTTATCTTGCAAATACTCTAGTTTTAGAAGATTACCTAGGTCTTGAAGGCCAGCAGTTTGTTTTCTACAAGCATTCGGCTACGGGTGTGCATTTTTTTTCTTCAATAAAGTTTAATATCAGTTTGATTCGTATCACAACAGAGATATAAACAATGTCTGATTTGACTTCAATTACTCCATGATAATCTATATGGAGCAAAAAAATTTAACAAACTATGCAAGTACTCATCAATATAACCTATATTTATACTATCACTGATCTTCAAAATTTCCATCGAGAAAACAAATACAACCTAACAACTATTCTTTTAAAAAAATTCACATCAAATTCATAGCTTCGGGTCCATTGTACATATACCAAGAAAACAAAAATTATTTCTGCAACACACCTTAATGTATGGGTGGAAAACCGCTGGTGAATGAGAAGCTAAAACTAATCTCGTAAATATAAGAGCCTCGATCTTCAGATTTGAGGTTGAGGATTTTTCCTGGAGTAAGGATACGTTAAATTGTAAAATAGAGATGAATTATCAAACTGATATGCAAAAAGAATACAATTTTCTGTAGACATAAAATTGCAAAGATTTCCCTTACACAAAGTGCTTTCTCTATTCCAGGAATGAGTGATCCAATGTGGTCAGCAAGGCAGTCAGGCAAAACAACAACAAGTTCTTTTAAAACTGAGAAGGCACCAATCTGAAGTTGAAGCATCATATGAAGAAAAAAATTAAATGTTACAGAACCAACTTTTAAAACAAAGGAAGCATACTAGTTATCGTAAATACGCTGCACTTCCAAAAAATACCTTTGTCTTGATAGACTTTTCACGCAGCTGTCTATTAATAGATTTAACAACCTTGGGTACTTCTTGTTTCAATGACCATCTGGGGCTACAAGATATGGAAGTAACTTGGATCATAAGTAAAATTAGCTCTAAAAAACATAATAGCTGGAAGGTGAACTCTGCCTGAAGCCAGATGGTTCCACACATGCATTTGATTATTCATCTAACCAATAATTCATAAAAATATTCACAATTAACCTTCAGGTTTTATCAAGACATCGAATCTATATAAAAAAAAAAGCATCATGCCTGAGTCATGAATTAATTACAGTTTACCATTATTAATTATTAAATCTGAAGTTCAGGATTTCACAAAAGATTAAAATAAAGCACTAACATGAGAAAAAAGAAGATAATTTTTGTTCCTTCTGGATCTCTATTAAATACATCAAGAAACTCACTTAGGGTCTCCATACATTTGTAAAATATGCTTAAACCTTAAGCTCACTGATGAACTACATGAAGTTCCCAACGACATATCACATGTAAATCCTGAAACGTTCTTTTTTATTCAGAATCGCTAGCAACTTTTGGCTCGTGTGATGAGAGATGCCTTTCCTCCCAATTGGCAGCTCACAAAAATATTAAAAGGTTCCCAAAGACAAACAATCAGTTTGTTTTGGCAGGAATCCTAGTATAAGACAGGGGTACAGAGTGCTGCGGCTATCAGACTTACCTTGGTTTATCAATGTCAATCTGCCCCTTTGTGACATTTCCTGTTTGACGCAGCAACTCAATGAAAGTGTTAAAAACATCCATCTGCAGCATTGCAAAACACACTATCAATGATACAATCACGTCATGATGAACAATGCAAGTAAGTTTATCCTGTACCTTGACATTTTCTTCCCTCTCTTTAAACCTGTCAATTAATTTCGGACAAGCCTGCACAACATGCACCCAAAACATAAGTCATGTTGCTAATTATCACTCAAGAACCAAGTTGAGGAGCACAAAAACTAGACCTTACAAGCTGCAAATTCAAAATTGCTGGTCAATGTTGAGGCACCAATAGCAAAGAAGTTGTGATTGAAAAGCCAATTATAGAAGATGATGTGATTATATCCATTACTAAAGTTGCCAAGCATGAGAGTATCATAGGAGGCTCAACTCAAGCAAATGAAGAAATCATAACTGAAGCTTCACTCAACTCGAGCATAAGAACAGTGTTGCTAATTTTGTTTCCAAAGACGTTAAGCATATTGCTTTTGTTATCCAACAATTACTTAAACTGTAAGTCTACACAAGATTAGTCTTTTGTCTCTCCATCCACAGAATAGCTTCAAGATACAGCATCAAGCCTACAGGGCAGCAAGAAGATGTTGCAAAGCTTCTTTCTAGTTCTTCCACACTCAACATCCAAAGCTGATTTTTTCTTGATTGAAGATTAATTATTTGGATCATAAAACTGTATCTAGAAGGTAATGCTCAAGAGATAGTTTTGGTATGAAGCCCTAGAAAACCAGTTCCTCACATCCTTGATTGTTTTTCCTAATCGAAATTTTTTCCTGCATCACAAATAGCCTACACAAATATAATCTAACCTACCAATTACAAAGAATTCTTCATGGTGTCAAAAAACAAGCTAAACATAATACTTCTAATTCATCTAACAATGAAGCAATGAACCAGATCAAGGATGATTGCAACAATTTGTTAATCAACTCTCTGCTTCTGAAACTTCTACTTCTTAACCGCCAAATTTAAAAAATGCTCGGTAACTATGACTTCCAATATTATTCGTCATACTCTTAACGGGTCCCCAAACACTGTATTTTTCTCGTTGCATAAGGTGAAAAAATCATATCAAGCCTCAGAAATTGCTAATAGCATTAGGGTCTATGGGTAACAGGAAACAACATCTGAATCCCAGATGTTCAGATGTATAACATGCATAAAAAAGAATACTTAGAGTTGATATGGAAATCATCCTTCTTCTAAATAAATAAATAACATAACATAACGAAATAGTTCTTGCTGACATTGGTTGCAAGTGCTACAAATGCTATATACCTTTGCAATAATGCTTTCAACTAATAAACTTCTGTTAAGTACTAAATACTCTTCCCATAAAGTACAAGCAGTATTACCTCATTATATAGGTTTGACAGCATCTCGGGACGAGAAACAATCAATGCTGCCAGGCACTTAGCAGCAGCTCTTCGAACTTTCCAACTGACATCCTCATCATCGGTATATTCATTGGCACTATCACTGCAGTCCAACCAACCAAGCACAGTTAAAATTTGTCAATGAAAGACTACATCATACCATACAGGAAGCAAGGACCACTAGAAAGCATACTCATCCTCCTCATCATCATGGATTTCATCATCAGTATCCTCTTCCATGTTATCAGTGAAATTGGGGTCATAACTAAGATATTCCAAAGTAAGATGTAAAATCTCATTACAGTAAGAGAAAATGTCCCTGGGGCATCTAAGTAGAAAACTTTCCAGAGCCTGAAGCACAAAATTTACACAGAAACATAAAGCAGTCAAGCAAATTGAAATTTACATGTAAACTTAGCCAAACTTCTCTAAGTTCAACAAAAAATAGAACGGAAAGGAAAAGAGCAACAAAACTACAAAAGAGCATTGCCAAATGTGATACCTGCAAGCTATACTCACGAAGCTCCTCATCATTCTCTGATGCATTCATACAATATTGAATTAGAATTGGAACAGTATCTCCGAGATGTGGACCAAACCGGTAACCCACGGCACGGCTGCATATGAAAATTCCATGACTGGTCAATCATGTCACGCAAATAATAGCAATAAATGAAGAAGAGCCCCCAGAGCAAAACAGCAGCAGAAAGGTACAGAAACATAAAATATTGCAACTTAACGGATCTTTGATTAATACTGTTAGAGAACATTATAGTCAAAGGAAACATAAATGAATATGTTAAAGTTTCAGTCCAGAACACACTACCTTCAGTATGTATTGGTTCTAAGGCTATCATGAAACCATTTAAAAGCAATCCTTTTAGACAGACTAGCGATTGTTCAGCTTATCTCTAAATGCACATTTTGCCTCTACTAGAGAGGTGACCAAAATTAAGGAAGAAGACATTGAGAAAGAAGTGAATGTCAATCAAAAGAGTAGACATTCAATGAACACTGAACAAAAAGTATCAAAAGGATCTCAAGTACTTCATCATACAATGTCAGCAAGGCTCTCGAATCTCGATTTTACTTCAACATGTGGTCACTGTCTCATTCAAATGGAGTACAAAAAAAATGCATGAACAAAAGGCTGAGGTAGTATTCGGGTTAGCAGATTCCTTCTCAAGCAACAATTATCCAAGGAAGGTCCATGCATGGCAGTTCACAGTTTCAGAAAGCATAAGTATTGATAAAATTAACACCATGTAGCAGATAATTGATAATAAAACAGTGTGAGACAAAAAGCAGCAATCAAACTTTAAGCATCAAAAAGGAAGGCATATACACAGACAAACCTTAAAGCCCCAATCATTTGAATGTTTGTACGAGTCATTTCAGGTTTTGTTCCCTTGTTCTGCAAAAGCCGAACAACCTCAATCGTAGCCTTTGCTAACAAATCATCTGATAGGCTTGAAGCCAGAGAAGCTGTAAACCAAAGTGAATTAGTAAAATATCTGTAAACTATCCCAATCCTGTAGCTATATACTTATACAGCAAAAAGTAATGATCATTCTAGGTACAAGCTAACTTTACTTACCAATACAAGATACAGTCTTCTTTCTAACACTGGCTTGATTGGAACTTAATTGAGGCAATAGCGCACCTAGCAGCCCTTCATGATCTGATGTCATCAGATTTCCAAATTTATGCAGGATATCACATAAGATATCAAGGCATTCACACTTTATGTCTGTCTTCATTGCCTGGGACCAAGAACATATGCATATAAAACAAGCTCGAACATTACAAGCCCACATTGTGAAATATTCTTCTACTACATATCATGGAGAAGAAAGGGGAAGGAGGATTATCCCACCCATAATAATATATAATATTACAAAATCAATTGCAAGCTTGCCTTTGTCACATGCGAGTCTGATATGATATTATATTATAAGCACACGTATATAGAGCCTAACTTTTTCTTTTAAATGACAATTAGTTTTTTTTATAACTAGAAGAATGTACAACCAGCTCAAAAGACTTTGGACTTGAAAATTACAACAAAAGAGAAAAAATGATATACACTTCCCAGAAAAACCCAAACCAGAAATGATAAGAAAGGCTTGTAGAAAATTACCCCTACTAATCCCGATTTGAAGTTCTTCATTGTTACACACGCAATTCAACATGCCTTTTGCAGACAAAAAGTTTATAGTCTATTTATCTATTTAACGAGTTATAGGATAAAAATCAATTCCTATCAATGGTAAACCTAAGACAAAAATATTAAACCAAACCCAGCTTATAGGCACATGGAGCATGGTCTCCTCAATATAGAGTGCCAATCCAGTCATGTACCTATGATCTTTTCCAAATATAGACATGCCAAAGATAATACACTACATAAGATTATTGAAGGCAGCTAACGCACATATACATCTTACTAACTATATTACCCAACTACTGCATAATGTAATTTTTTAAGTAACTCACAGGATTTGTTATTCCTCCTATCAACTTTGGAGACACTGAACTGAGAACAGATTGTGCAGCTGACGAGGTAGGGACTTCAGAAAAAATCGTCTTCAGGGCTATGCTTGCAATGTCGCGATGCTGATCTTTCCCATTCAGCAATTTATCACATAGCTTATCAGTCATTTCCAGTACCTGTTCCATCTTGATTTTCTTTACCAAGGAGCAAGACTAGAAAAAAAAATTATAACATCAATAAGACCAGGAGAAAGACACTAAACTAAAGAAAAGACACATCATCTATTTGCCAGCTTTAACAAAAGAAAAGATGCATCAAAAACATGGAACTTGGTTTTTGTGGTGATCGAGACTTTTTAAGATACCCAAGCACTTCAAACAGCAATATTCAGAAACTGGAAGTACATTGAACATGCAACAAACCTCAATTACTCAATTAATGTAGAACAGAACAGCGTTACTCTAGAATCAATAGTAATTAGAATCCAATCAAATAAAGCATCAGTTCACCAAGACAAAAGATACAAAGTAGAACAAATTTAAATCAAAAAAATCCATATGCGTCATTAGCAAAAATACTTATCTATTCAAAAAAGACTTTGCACATATAACGACATGTTCAACAATGTGTACTCAGTGAAAAGCATTCATCAGACTAGAATCTTCGCCAAACTAAAGCATTATAAAATATATGAAAGAACAAGTGTTAGAAGAGTGAATCTGATAGAGGACATAAGGAAGAACCTTGTCCATTCTAATACTAGTATAATCAGAAATAACAGAACACCACTTCACCCAAGTTATTTGCTGTATAACCAAAAACATATCCAGAAAAATATTACAAAAAGATCAATTGGCAGACCATGCACGGTATTCCTACAAAGAGTTGTCCGGTGAGGCATTAACAAGACAATTAAGCATGCATGCAGAATTTATATGAGAAATAAGGGCAACAACATGGACAAGCACGAAGCATTATTAATGAATTCATCAAAACAAAAAGTGTTAGTCGATCTTAAATAACTATGGCTAATATATAATTATATACACACAAACACATACACGCACATATACATATATATATGTGCATATGTGCATCCATATATATGTACTTATGTGCATCCATATATATACACACACAAACATGAACATACACACACAGAGACATATATTTGTGTAAGTTTGAATGAGTGCGTGTTTGTAAGTATATATGTAATAACTAACAAGGCATAATGTTCACAAGATGAAGACCTAAGTATTATTGGTCAAGCAAGCAAGTGTACCATGGTCAAAAAAAACAAAAAGAAACAATTGTTTTAATTATCTAGTGTTCATGAATCATAATAGCTAATGGCAGTAGCAAGGAAACATGACAAACCATTTAACAGCTAATCCAGACACATCACCAGCTGCATCATCAAGCTGCTGTAGAACGATATTGGACAATCTCAACTCAAGGTCATTGTCAAGTTTAAACCCCTCTTTGTTTAATTCATTTAATAGATCAGAAGTTGCCATATATCTGTAATCTTTATCCTTCCCTGTCATCTGACATATAAACATGAACCATCAGCATGTGCCAAAAACAATCTTTGAAACCATAACTTAAAAGATAAAAACTAGTACCTAAAGGGCTATTGATACGAAAGAACACATAGATGAATACTTCTTACCTTCTCCAGGATACCAGGTATGGATGAATTTGCCATCTTTACTCAATTCTTTCTCGATCTTAGATCAAAACAAATATTACTGCAAAATGGAAATGTTCAGTTCACAACGTAACTACACCAGTTGAATTAAACAAAGAAAAAGACATGATGGAAAGCCTTCTATAAGAACACCAAAACTGGATCAGATGCATAAATGTATGCAAAAACTTCCTTGCATCTAACAACACCACAAGAGAATGTGTCTTGGTCTAGTCAATATGTGAAAAGCAACCTAAGTGGACCAATGGTTCTTTGGCGTTCCACAGCTTGGGGAGGGAGTACTTGTATCAGTTGTATGCAGTAATTTACTTTCATTTTCAAAGAGGTCGCTTGCATGACATGTGTCGGTGACTAGGTCACAAAGGGATACCCTTACAAGTTGCTCCATCCAACATTTGTTCATTTTTATTTTTTTTTTGTTCATATTTAGTAGATCAGAAAATAAAATGCAATACTACTGTAACACCATCAACAAAATTAATGTTGGTTACAGGTTCATAGGAACAGCTGGATGTAAGTCCAACTCACATGGTCAGCTGCAAGCCTTCGTCATTCATCTTGGCTTGGTATAGGCCATGGAAGAAAATAAAAGTAGGAGTTCTGGTACTACTCAAATTAACAAATATTCTGCCTAAGAAAAAAACAAGACTCGGCAAAAGTACAATGTTCTCATGGAAAATATTCCATTCTAGCGATATCATGTGCTTTGGCAAATAACCACTTCCTCCTTTATAAGCTATGCACTATTCTCAGTGATGAAGGTGCAGATCCGAGTATCAACATATGATGAGTCAAAATGCTGATTTTTCACAAGTGGTGAGAAAATGGAAACTAAAGAATAAGAACATATAGAACTCCGATGCGACTCCTTCCCAGAGATCCAAACACTCGAGTAAAAACCTTTTCCACCTAAGGCACCAGAAATACACTTATATGGATAACATTGCTAACTCTTTGGAATTTTAAATATCTTTCAGGTTTGTACATATTACTCCCTCGGACCAAATAAAAGATGCAACATTTCTGTAGGAAAAAGATTGGGTTTTACCAATTTGTCTAAGTGGTGATCATAACAAAATTAGTTGAGATTCTCCAGCAATAAGATTTATCTTTAGTCTGTATATAACATTTTAATTATATTTTTAATTTGCATGGAAACTTTTATCGAAAGAAGGGGGTACTATGTGATGCTTCTCTGAAACATATATAATAATCCTAATAATAAATATAACAAGTAGTTTTTATACAGCAAGCAAGAAAAGGGAGGTAAAAGAACATGTACTCAAACATAACCAATCGCAAACAAGTAAAGAAATCAGTACATTATCTTAAAAGTTTCTCCTCAGCATGAACTGTTATCTTTTGCAACACAATACCATGGGTCTAAGGCAGATCTCATGATGGCTAAGATGAAGCAGTGCAGACATTGGCTTCTTACAAAACGTGAGAGTTATTATTTCATCGCACTATATTCACGAACCACCACCCTCATTTGATGTACCCTTCTAGTTCATGCTGCTCTAGTCTAGGGTTCATTGCTTTGTGTGTCTGGTAAATGCAAAAGTTCACTTGAAGTTTTAATCAATGCCCTAACTCTATTATTAGACACCACTAATAAAATAGAATTGACGTTCCATTAGACAAGTGCAACTAGGTCAACTTTCGATTTCAATTCCACGAATTTTTAGCAATCAACGGACTAAAAATTAGTATAAAACTCACTTACTCGAAAACTTGAAGATGAAGGAAGTGAGCAGTGACAGGTCTGAAGAGGCGGCCGGAGTGGCTGCCTTCCGGCGACAGTGAAGCAGTCCGGAGCAGACGGCAGCAGGAGGGGCGAGAGGCAAGCAGCAGTAGGTTATGTATGTGTGTGTGTAGTGTTGGAGGATTTCGATCGGAGTTGCTTTTTCCCAATTATAGGAGATCGATCTTTGCAAGTATTTACTTCCTCCTACAAAAGAAAAACCATGAATATTTATTTCCACATAAAAAATACTTTTTAATAATAAATGAATAGAATAAAAACTTTAAATATTGATATATGATACGTTCCTTATGGGGGGTTGTATTGGTACTCCTTGTCCCACATCGCCCACAAACAGAGGAGATGCTGGGTTCATATAGTACTCCTTGGCCTAACTAGTAAGACGCGTTTTGGAAAGCCGTGAGGGTTAACCCCAAAGCGGACAGTATCTAACCGGTTGGCCAAGGTGCGTATCAATATATTACTTTATTATAATAGGAAAATATTTTGCTAAGGATGGGATATTTATTTAGGGGTGGAAAGGGTTGTGTTATTTACACCCTTGCTTAGGGTGTAAATGATATTGAAAAGGAAAGTTTTAAAAAAGCCTACTTATCTGTTAGGGTAAAAATCTACAATCGTACGACGACCGACTATAATCGTAAGATAAATATTAGGACGATAGTCCTGTATTAAGATAAGGTCCTGAGATAAAACCTAAAAGAACTATCGAACAAAGATCATTAAACATCGAACGAATACATCGGATAAGTCGAACGATGACGACAATGACGTACGACGATACTAACGAATAAATATACAAAGTTTTATATGTTTGATGCAGGCACGCTGATTATAATATCTAACAATTGTCCACCTTTGAGGAAGTCGGAAATTGAGTACTATGCTATGCTTGTTGAAGATCATCACTACATCGAACAAGTCGCAAGTTATGTATCGTTCGACAGCATCAAAGATCGACCGTTACAAGCAAGATTCTAGCAGCAGTTACAATCTGGACATTAATTCTCAGCAGCGCCGTTAAACAGTTACTATCCAAGCATTAAATGTCAACAGTTCCGTTGGACGGTTACGATTTAGACAATAATGAACCTCAATACCGTTAGACCGTTATTCTCAAGCTACTATAAAAGAAGAATCAACTCAGCATTGCAACACACGAAGTCTATCCGAAGCTCACAAATTCTATAATCATTATTCTAGAGAATCATCTGTAATTTACATTCGATTTCATAGTTTTCTCAGTTGTAATCGTACGATCAAAGCTGTATACTTGAAGGACATCACCCCTGATTGGTGATCATAGTGCTCTGTCGACTTATCTTTTAGGTCGACCGCAGGTTTTTTCCTCCGTCGTGAGGTTTTTCCTGCGTCATCAAATTATTTGTCTCATTTTACTTTTCCGCACTTATCATTGATTGTAATTTCTTTCTCTCGACGGTTAAGCCTCACACAAGTTTTATTCGACATCGAGTTGTGTAATTTTTTACATAAACAGTTTGGCGCCCACCGTGGGGCTCCGTTTTGAGAAAAATTTCATTCAGTGAAAAGTGCGCCTTAGTACTAACCTTTTCTTTGAGTTCTCTTTGAGCTATTTGCGCAGGACAATGGATAACGGATTCATAGCGTCACTCCAACAACAATTGCAAGAGGCTAACAACGAAATTCAACGTCTTCGAGCTCTACCTGGACCATCGATGACAATCCCAATGTCTATCCCTCCACCATATCCTCCTCAACATTTAAGACCGCCACCTCGACCACAATTCAATGCCTCAATGCCATTTTCAACTGTGAACCAACAATACGATAACGTACGACCATCTTTACCACATTTTACCCCACCAATACCCCATGGTCCGCCACCTATGCCTCGAGGTCCACCTTCTATGCCTCAAGGAGCACCCATGTTCACATTCGAGCCTTTTTCCCAACAAATTCCTATTCCTGGTCATATACCCACAGCTGCTAGTTCCACCATTCATACGACAATACCACCCAGTACTGGAATCGCTTCTAGTTGTATCCCGACAAACCCAATAAACGTTGAAGATCCTCTGAACGTACGACTGAAATCCCTGGAAGAGCAAAACCAAAAATTATTCGCGTTACTCACGAAACTACCCGGAGCAGCACTACCCGTCGAAGTCGAACCTAAAACTGGATTTCAGGCTTCACCGTTCGTTGATGAATTAGCTCTTGTTGACGTTCCTAAGAAATATACTATACCAGCTTTCGCAACAAAATATTCTGGAATCACAGATCCGGTCGAACATATAGCACAGTACAAGCAACTTATGTGGACAGTTCCTATACCGGCGCAATATCAAGAAGTCTGCATGTGTAAAAGCTTTGGATCGACTTTAACAGGAGCGGCATTACAATGGCTTATTAATCTAAAGCCAAAGAGTATCGGATCGTTTGCAGAATTGGTGAACCAATTCACTCGACAATTTGCTAGCAGTCGTAAGATGGAGAAGCAAACCAGCGACCTGTACTATATCGTACAGAAATCTGGAGAAACAATCCGCGACTACTTCAACAGATTCAATGCAGCAATGATTGAAATAAAAAATTGCGACGTGAAAACAGCAATCGAGGCATACAAGCGTGGATTAGAAGATTCCTCTGGATTATATCTGGAATTAACGAAATATCCACCAGAAAACTTCGACGACGTACGAGCTAGAACACTAGCTTTCATGAGAATAGAAGATGACGCTCTCTTTCGACGAAAGCATTCCGCAGAAAAGAAACCTCTTGGTGCTCAAAAACATGACTTTAAGCATAAGAGAGTAAACAAGATTGGAAATCCTCGATACGAATCGAAGACTCGACCAAGCAAAGGTACTGTTAAAATACGATATCCAGAGTTATCTACTTACAATTTTGCAGGTACATCGAAAGATTTGGTGGATTCGCTACGAAAGATTGATGCAAACGTACGATGGCCAAAGAAATCTGATAAACCAAGCAAGGACAAAGATCAAAACAGATGGTGCGACTTTCACGAGGATCATGGTCATACGACAGATGAATGCATCAGTTTAAAGAAGGAGATTTCATATTTGAAATCTAAGGGGCACCTGAAAGGCCTCATCCCAGAAGAACAAGGACGACCAGCGTCACCAGTTCATACAAAAGTCATAAACTGCATCACTGGAGGATCAGAAGTTTGTGGACTTACATATTCAGCTGCAAAGCGACATGCACGAGATGGTCCAAGCGAACACCCTATCCCCGGAGAAGCCAAATCGAAGACAGAAAAAGAGCTCGATGCAATGATAATCACGTTCGACCAAGACGATACACAGGGGGTCCATCATAAACATCATGACGCTCTAGTCATACAGTTGACAATCGGAAACTGTTCGACTAAGAGAATATTGATTGATGGAGGTAGTTCGGCTAACGTTATTTTTGCAGATACTCTTAAAGTCATGGGAATCGAACGGTCAGAAATCGTACGACGAAGTACTACTCTGATTGGATTCAATGGAGACCCGATGAACACTCTCGGAGAAATCATCTTGCCTGTCTACGCCAAAGGCATCAACAAACAAACAAAGTTCAACGTTGTGGACTGTCAATCAGCTTACAATGTTATTCTTGGAAGACCCTGGATCCACGAGATGAAAGCAATTCCTTCGACGTATCACCAGAAGATCAAATTTCCTTCTCCATGGGGAATTCAAGAGATTGCTAGTGAGAACAAAATCGCACGAGAATGTTACAAGATCACGATGAAGACAAAGTCGCAGGACATCTAGCAATTACAGAGCCAGGATGAGAGGAAATCGAACGACGACCTTCGGCTAGAAGAAGTCGTCCTTGATCCTGAACATCCTGATCGAAAAGTCTTCGTAGGAGCCTCGCTCCCCCCTGACATAAAAAATACGATTATATCTTTTTTGCAGGAACATTCAGATTGTTTTGCATGGTCGCACGAAGATATGGTTGGAATAGATCCAAGCATTATATCGCATAAGTTGAACGTGGATCCGACTTTCAAACCAATTAAGCAAAAGCGTCGCAAGTTTGCACCAGAACGAAATAAAGTAATCAACGATGAAGTCGACAATTTGCTGAAGACAGGAAAGATACGAGAAGTCAAATATCCAGAATGGTTGGCTAATGTAGTTGTCGTACAAAAGAAAAACGGAAAGTGGAGAGTCTGCATCGACTTCACCGATCTAAACAAAGCTTGCCCAAAAGATCCCTTTCCCTTACCTCATATCGACGCTATGGTCGACGCAACAGCAGGACATGAATTGTTAACTTTCATGGATGCTTATTCAGGATACAATCAGATCTTAATGCATACAGATGATCAAGAAAAAACTGCGTTCATGACGGATAAAGGCATATACTGTTACAAAGTTATGCCATTCGGTCTCAAAAATGCAGGTTCGACGTATCAAAGGCTAGTCAACATGATGTTCAAGGAACATCTAGGTCGAACGATGGAAGTTTATATCGACGACATGCTCGTCAAATCGGAACGTTCGATCGATCATGTTGCCCATCTGAAGCAATCATTCGACATCCTACGACAATACAAGATGAAGCTCAATCCAACAAAATGTTCTTTCGGAGTACGAGCAGGAAAATTCTTGGGGTACTTGGTCACGCAACGCGGAATCGAAGCAAGTCCAGAACAAGTCAAAGCTATCGTAGAGATACAATCTCCAAGGAATGTCAAAGAAGTCCAGAAATTAACAGGACGAGTGGCAGCTTTAACCCGATTTATTTCACGATCATCGGATAAATGCCATTTGTTCTATAATGTCCTACGAAAGAATCAAGGCTTCTTATGGACAGACGAACATGAGAAAGCTTTGCAAGAACTGAAGCAATATATGACATCACCTCCACTGCTGACAAAACCAGTCGAAGGAGAAAGTCTGCAATTGTACTTAGCAGTGAGCAAAAATGCGACAAGTGCAGTACTTGTGCGAGAAGAAGATCAACGACAACGACCAATCTATTATATTAGCAAGTCTTTCCTCGACGCAGAAACCAGGTACACATCAATGGAAAAATTGCTACTAGGTCTTATGACGGCAGCAAAGAAGCTGAGGCATTACTTCGAGTCACATCATATCATTGTTGTGACCAATTATCCACTCAAGACGGTGCTTCGAAAACCAGAACTGACAGGACGACTAGCCAAGTGGAGCATTTATCTCAGTGGGTTCGACATTGAATTTAAACCCAAGACGGCCATCAAATCGCAAGTACTAGCAGATTTCGTGGCAGAATTTTCTCCAGGATTGGAACCCACGACGTGCGACGAAGTTGTGATGATTTCAGACAACCAGCCTTGGATACTCTATGTTGATGGTTCCTCGAACGTACGAGGATGTGGATTAGGCATTGTCTTAAAATCATCACAAGGGGGAAATATAGTATACTCCGTACGATGCGAATTCAAAGCCACAAACAATGAAGCAGAATATGAAGCTTTGATCGCAGGACTAGATATTGCTCTTAGACTGGGGGCAAAACGGTTGCACGTTCGAAGCGATTCTTTACTGGTCGTAAACCAAGTAAACGGAGATTTTCAAGCAAAAGACTCTAAAATGATGAATTATCTCAAAGCCGTTAAAGATCGAGTCGCACGATTTGAACAGTTCCTGATCGAGCAAATACCAAGAGATCTAAATATGCAAGCGGACGCACTAGCCAATCTGGGATCTACATTTCATGATCCGGTCATGGAAAATATCCCAATACTTCATCTCACGACACCAACAATTGCGGTAAACGATGAAGTACAGATGAACGAAGAAATTTACAACTGGTCGCTCGACATATGGAACTACCTCAAGCACGACCAACTACCTGAAGATAAAATGGAAGCTCGAAAGACAAGATCGAAAGCTTCAAGATACACAATCTTTGAAGATCAACTTTATCGAAGATCCACGACAGGACTTCTTCTACGATGCGTTACAAATAAAGTACAAATCAATAAAATTCTCCAAGAGATGCATGATGGAGAATGTGGAAATCACGCAGGGGGCAGAAGTCTTGCTAGTCGAATCTCACGACAAGGTTACTATTGGCCTACTCTACGAGAAGATGCCATAACGTACGTCCAACGATGCGACGCATGTCAAAAACATTCGAGCATGGTCCATCGACCATCTGAACCTTTACATTCTGTTCTAGTTCCATGGCCCTTCATGCGATGGGGAATGGACATCGTGGGAAAATTACCTCCAGCCCCTGGACAGAAAGTCTATTTACTCGTGCTCACCGATTACTTCTCAAAATGGATAGAAGCTGGTGCTTTCTCACAGGTCCGAGATAAAGAAGTCATATCTTTCATTCAGAAAAACATCATTTACAGATTCGGGGTACCAGCTGAAATCATGTGCGACAACGGCTCACAATTTATAAGTGATAAGACTCGTACGTTCTGTGAAAAACGAGGAATCAAGTTAATCACTTCAACTCCGAGATATCCACAATCTAACGGGTTAGCAGAGTCGAGCAACAAAGTCATCATCAATTCAATCCGAAAGAGGTTGAAAGGAGCAAAAGGAAAATGGGTAGATGAATTGCCATCTGTCTTATGGGCAAATCGTACCACACCTAGAGCATCAACTGGACAAACTCCGTATTCTCTGGTATATGGATGCGAAGCAGTCTTGCCAATCGAAGCTCAAATACCAACTGCCAGAAGTCGCACGTATGATCAAAATGCAATAAATTTATCCTACGATCTTGACGCCTTAGAAGAAATCCGAGAAAAAGCACTACGAACGATGGCTGCACAGAAAGGAATTGTCGAAAGACACTTCAACAAAAAGGTAAAGGCAAAAATTTTTCAAGTTGGAGATTATGTCTTACGACATGTGTTTCAAAACACACAAGAGCCCAACGCTGGAAAACTTTCCATCAAATGGGAAGGACCTTACATAATTTCCAAAGTCATCGGAAATGGAGCATACAGACTTACGACTATAGAAGGTATGGAAATTCCACGAAGCTGGAACGCCCATCACCTCAAAAGGTATTATTTCTAAACCTATTTACATACGATTTATTCCTTATCCATTACTGACTTAAGCATCGGAGCGCCGTTGGCTAAGCCAACGGCCACCCCTTAGTCATCCTTCTTCGCAGGTATCGCACGATAAATCGCATGGATCGCACGATTAACGCAAGTATCGCACGACTAAATGCATGCTTATCGCAGGAATCGCACGACAAAAATCGCATGGATCGCAAAATAACTGCTATAACGCACGATTATGTCGCAAGAGCGCAAGTCAACTCGCCAGTCGCACGAATACTCTCATGAGTACAAAAGAAACGTTTCTAAATCAAGTCTAAGGACTTTAAAACAAATGCATGCAAAAATAAAAGCTAAAACGCACGATACAGGCTAAAACGCACGGTAAAAGCTAAAAACGCACGATACAGGCTAAAACGCACGACACT
Organism: Centaurea solstitialis; assembly: GCA_030169165.1. Lineage (NCBI taxonomy): Eukaryota > Viridiplantae > Streptophyta > Magnoliopsida > Asterales > Asteraceae > Centaurea > Centaurea solstitialis. The sequence continues at coordinate 49,801,303 of CM058042.1, read as the reverse complement.
GGCTAAAACGCATGATAAAAGTTACAATAACACATCAAATGATAAGTTAAAACACACGTTATTTAAACAAAATTTCATTCATTAAACATTTTTTGCCTAAAAACGGCAGAGTACAAAAAATTTTTTTTTACGATTAACAAAAGAAAAACTATTCTAAAGGAACGTCGGTGGAAGGTGGATCTGCAGCAGGAACCTCTTCAGTCTCTAAAGGATGTGCAGGAACGGATCCAGAGGTTCCAGGAACCTCCTCCTCGACACCTGCTTCCTCGACATCCGCAGGCTTTTCTTCGTCCAGGCCCTTTAGATCCTCCTCGTCAAGAAGGTCTTCAGAGCCCATCACCTGAACGAAAGAGGCCACCTCGTCCTTTGCCATCTGAGAGGTGATAGTCCCAGCGGCTACTCGTCGCATGACCGCAGTACGTGCGACCACACGGACCAAGGCAGCGTCATCTTCCAATTCCTGGATCTTGGACGATAAAGCTTCTTCTCTCTCAGCCTTCTCCCGTCGAACGGCCAGCAACTCCTTCTCTAGCTCCTTGGTGCGATCCAAGGCCAACTTCAACCGTTCTCGCTGTTGGACCTGAAATTGTTCGCTGAGCTCCAGCTTAGATTCCAGGTCCCCAATTTGGACCGACTTGGCATTAACCTCGTCGACCAATTGGGCCAGCCTCTTTTTGGCCTTGTCGGCCTCCTTCTTGGCCACTTTGACGTCATTCTGGTTCGACGCCAACTCCTCTTTGATCTTAGCCATCCGAGTATGAAGGCTAAGACTAGTTTGCAAGGCCTATACAGAAGAAAAAAGAAAGGATTAGAAGCTGTATAAGTAAACTGAAAGCAGAAAACATACGACAGGGACTTACCAAGAAAGAGATACCCGCGATGGAGGCATCAAGGTCTTCGATGTCGGCCTCCTCCATACGCGCCTTCTGAGCAGGGACATGAAACTGCTCTAAGACAGGGAAAGTGGCCGCCGTCCTAATGACGTCGTCCACCATGAAGTCAGAGGGTATCTGGATCGTCATGGTCGTAAGACCAGATCCCTCAACCCCCTTGCCCTTGTCGACCTTCGACGCAGGCTGACTCGACGCACCCTCTCCCTTCGCAGGAGGGGCGAAGCTAAGAGGAATAGCCTCTATACCACCTTCAGCCTTTCGCTTGGCATCCTTAGGTGGGGTATCCACGGGAACGTACGACGATCTCGTACGTTTAGCCACTTGAACCTCCTGGGCAGCAGCTTTTCTTTTGGCAGCACGAGCAGCTGCTTCCATCGTCGACGCCTTCTTGGAAGCTGAACCTACACAGAAAAACAAAGTTAAAATCAAACAAAACTAATACAAACCAAGATATTGACGTACGATATTTACCTTCCATATCCGTTTCCTCGATGATTTGCACTTTAGGTTCAATGTCGCTCTCTTCACCGCCCTTCGACGTTCTATACGTGCGATCCGTCACACTATAACTCAGAAAGTGTGAGATCAACTCGCTGGACTCTTCAGTCGTCTCAAACGTGAAGTTAACAACTGCAAGAAAACAGGCGATTAGTCGTCGAAATTGTACAAAAAACGTATAAAAAAGATGAATGCCTAAGTTACCATTTGAGTTCCATTCAGGAACAACCCAAGATTCATCGGAGACCGAAGACGTCTGGACGAAGACGTAACGAGACTTCCACCCTCGATCATTCACTTGTGTGCGATGAACGAGCATGGTGTCATTCCTACCCTTAGGAAACAACCCGTAACGGTTGTAGGGCAGTTTAGTCACGTTGTAAGCAGAGAGAAGGTCATCCACAGAGAACGCACGACGACCCCAATCTTTGGTCACCCGTTCGATCACCAAGATGACTCGCCAGAATTGGGGCATTAGCTGCCCCGGAGACACGTCAAAGCGAGTCATAAAAGCTCTTGCCAAAGGAGAATATGGCCATCGAAATCCGACTTTGAACGGATACTCAAAAAGAGCAAAGAAACCCTTTGGAGCATCCGCTGGACGGATCTCTCCGGCCACCCTCACAAAGGCATTCTCAGGAAGTCCTGCTAATTCTCTTAACTCTCCTACTTCTAAGCTCTCGGCAATTGAACTTTTAACTTCCGACGACATGATGAAATCTAATCGGCTTAAGCTATTTCTCAAACGTGTAAACCTAAGAATGTCTAAACCTCTATTACTCTTAGTTGCTATTGATTTCAGACGCATTAACTGAAGAAGAAAGAAGTACCTTATAAAGCCTAAGTCGCACGAAATATCTGCCGAAAATAAGGTCGGATTACGATCTCGCAAAATCGATTTGGAAATTAAGAAGATTTGTAAAATCTTTTCTAATTATCAAACGCCTTATTTATAGTAACTAAATCATATGAGTCATCAGGGATAATCGTGCCACGCGTCATCATTTAACCGTTAGAAGACACGCGTCCAGGCTAACGGCTAGATAACGGCTATATTTCCAACATCTATTCGACCGTTAGACAACGTATTTTTACTCTTTGACCAGCGAATTAAAGATTTAGATAAAATAGAATTATTCTCTAAATCTTGGGGGCAAATTGTTAGGGTAAAAATCTACAATCGTACGACGACCGACTATAATCGTAAGATAAATATTAGGACGATAGTCCTGTATTAAGATAAGGTCCTGAGATAAAACCTAAAAGAACTATCGAACAAAGATCATTAAACATCGAACGAATACATCGGATAAGTCGAACGATGACGACAATGACGTACGACGATACTAACGAATAAATATACAAAGTTTTATATGTTTGATGCAGGCACGCTGATTATAATATCTAACAATTGTCCACCTTTGAGGAAGTCGGAAATTGAGTACTATGCTATGCTTGTTGAAGATCATCACTACATCGAACAAGTCGCAAGTTATGTATCGTTCGACAGCATCAAAGATCGACCGTTACAAGCAAGATTCTAGCAGCAGTTACAATCTGGACATTAATTCTCAGCAGCGCCGTTAAACAGTTACTATCCAAGCATTAAATGTCAACAGTTCCGTTGGACGGTTACGATTTAGACAATAATGAACCTCAATACCGTTAGACCGTTATTCTCAAGCTACTATAAAAGAAGAATCAACTCAGCATTGCAACACACGAAGTCTATCCGAAGCTCACAAATTCTATAATCATTATTCTAGAGAATCATCTGTAATTTACATTCGATTTCATAGTTTTCTCAGTTGTAATCGTACGATCAAAGCTGTATACTTGAAGGACATCACCCCTGATTGGTGATCATAGTGCTCTGTCGACTTATCTTTTAGGTCGACCGCAGGTTTTTTTCCTCCGTCGTGAGGTTTTTCCTGCGTCATCAAATTATTTGTCTCATTTTACTTTTCCGCACTTATCATTGATTGTAATTTCTTTCTCTCGACGGTTAAGCCTCACACAAGTTTTATTCGACATCGAGTTGTGTAATTTTTTACATAAACATTATCTATGTTTATTTATGTCAAGATTTTTTCTTTCTTCTTTTTTTGTTAAGTTAAATAAAAAAGAATATTTATTATTTTATAACTTTCATTTTACTAACTCATTTTTCTTTACAAATCTCGGTTTTATATATACTTCTCGTTTCTATACAAATCATGTTATTTTACAAATCTCGTATCCTTGCCTTCTTCTTTTGCTAAAGAACAACTTCGTTTAGTAAATCGCTTGCATTTTTATAACATATATATATTAATTATTAACAACACTATTTCATCTATATAAATTAATCTCTCTAATCTACTATCACACCACACATCAAATAATTTTAAATCACTCTCTTTTCTTTTCTAAATTTTTCAATACTTGAAATGACAAAAATATTTAATTTCATGACGTGGGTTTTGAAAAAAAAAAGTTATACTATATTACTAAAATAAATCTTTAAAAAAATCATTGTTGCTAAAATTATTTTTATATGTGATATATTTAACAATAATATATTTATTGCATACATAAATATATTAGATTAATTTATAGTTGTAGTTGTAGAAATAATAAAAAAAATCAAATAATCATTGTTAAAAATAATAAAAGTGTAATAGTTAATGTTAAAAAGAATTAAAATGTTAATATTATAACTAATGTTAAAAATAATTTTGTAAAAGCGTATTGGATAATTAATGTTGTAAATAAAAAAATTAAGGTTAAAAAGAAATAAAGTAATTAATGTTGGAGTAATTATAGGATAATGATTACATTGTAATTAGTAGGATATCTAGTGGGAGTGAGATATGAGGGTGTGGATGGGGTGTAAATAAGAATTCAAGGGTGGGAATAAGAAAACCCGGTGGAAAATACCAAAATTTATGGGTTTCTAAATTTTTTTTATGTAAAGGGGGTTGTTTAATAAAATTTTAAGATAAGCGCTCAGTGAGATAAGAGGTCTGACTAAAATAAGAGATCTGATTTAAATAAGGGTTCGACTAAAACTTATTGTTTACTTAACATTTTACATTAAGCACTGATTATATTAAAATGACAAATATACCCTTATTCCTTTTATATCAATATTCATTACATTGGTATTTATATTTTAAGCATAACGATAATATTACCAGGAACATTTGGTGCAAGTTTCAAAACGAAAAATTATTACCATTGCTATTCACTTTTAGTTTTTAATTTTATATTTTTTTCTCTCTTCATTTTGGTTATCTCTTCGAAAGCTAAGAAGTGATGCATTGAAAATGTAACCTACTGCAACCCCCTACTCTCTCTCTAGAAAAACCTGCATTGATGTACATCTCCATTTATCATTCTCTTTAATTGTTCTTCAAAACCCACTTCCCACTCTTTCTCTCTAATAACTTTTTGGGTGAAAATGGGGAGTTGGGTTTTAATGTGTAATTTTAGTTTCTCTTCTCATCTTCCTCCTCATGCCATGACCACCATTGACAGCAACAAGTTTGCCATGGACGACCTGTTTATTTCAGTTCCCTTCTCCAAGGTAAACCTTTTCTTGGTGCATTCTTCTCGGCGAACGACCTATTTTATGAGTATGAATCAAGTCTTAACCATATACGGGGATGGCATTTTCTTTACTTTTTTTAGGTGTAGTAGTTCTCAAATAAAATCAAAGAGAAACTAGTGAAGAATGGTTGTCAAAAAATGTCAACATAAATCTATGGGTTTATGGTGAAAGGGGTGGTTTTGGAGACCACAAATGGGAAGGGTAAATAGAGGAACAAAATATCATAGATACCGCTGATTGTAGTCAGAATGGTTTTGACCATTTTCCCTAGTCAGATGAACAATCAGCAATGAGTCTTGATTAGAGGTATTTTTGTTTTTGGTAAACAACCACCCTCTTATTAAGGAAAGAACCTCTTACCGAATAAGAGGCCGGTAAGAGGTAAGTAACAACCCTGTAGTTTAAAAATCTTTTATCTATACTACTGCATTAAGCAAATTTATCAAAACTCTTAAGTAGAACTTTTTTAAAACATAAAACTCTTAAACTCTTAAAATGGTACAGCCTTCCAAAGCATAATGCTTTTAAAAGCTTTTAAAAACGCTTCATCCACTTCCCCATGACAGCACGTGCCAACTTTCTCCAAGACATTCTGAACTTCAATTTAGGTTTAGGTGTTGCTGATGATGGTTCCTACAAATTTCAAGATTTCAAATTTAAAAGACCTCTTTATTTCCTTTCTCTTCTACAAATTTTCAGGATTTCAAATTTGAAATTTGAAATCAGGGTAAGCCTCTCATCACTAATGAAGAATAAAGGATTTCCAAATTTTGGCTTGAAATTTCCTTTTGTAGAACTCATTGAGTTTCATAGAAATTCAACGATGGTGTTTGGGTTCGAGTTCTTTTTATTCGCCTCTTAATCAAATGGACCCAAGGTAAATCGATGTTCAATTTGAAATCTCTACCCTATTCTGCACCGATTTCAGACGTGAAATCTTTTATTACAACAACTTCAAATTTAAATTGTTTACTCTAATTTAAAACTAGGACTATCTTTACGAAAATGTATCCAACTTTACTCTTATTCCTATTGTGTGTATCCAACTTCAAAATGTGCTATTATATGTACTATACTTTCAAACTGTGCTATTGTATGTAATATTGTACTTATTTACTGTTGAAATAGTACATACAATAGCATGTTTTTTAAAAGTATAGTACATACAATAACACATTTTTAAAAGTATAGTACATGCAATTGAATATTTTGAAAGTATATTACATACAATAGCACATTTTGAAGTTGGATACACACAATAGGAATAAGGGTAAAGTTTCATACATTTTTGTGAAGATAGTCCATAAAACTATATCTTTCATCTTTTAACTTTAAAGTGTCTTGCTTACTTTTCTTGCCTTTAGAGATGTACATCATGGAGAGGTTTGTTAAAATAACTTAATTGGTTGAAACTTGTGAGTCGGTTTAGTTGCTTTCAATAGCGGAGGTACGAGCCTCAGTTGGTTTTAGTAGCTATTGTATTGACCTTTTATTTTGTTTTATCAGCTGGTTTCAATTTTTTTACTTTGGGTGGCTGTCTTGGTATTAAAGTGATTTTTTGCTTTTCAAAAAAATTGAGTGATAGCATGTGATAACTCCAAAATTATACATGTTTTGGTCATTCTGGTTTGAATGTTTTTATCCCATTTCTACCCATTTCTCGTACATTTTACTCTCGAAAGTACTTGTTTCTGAGTTTTGTAGGTTTTGGAGGCCGTTGAGCGGAAAAGTACAAAAAGAAGCGAAAAAGCATGAAAAATGATCAAAAAGTGGACAGAAGTACCTTAGCGATCGCGAAGCCTCCTTTTCGAGCCGCGAAGTGGTCAAATTCTAGAAGATTCTTGCTTTGCACCCGTTTCACATTGGAGTTCAGAAGTTTAGCACCGCGAAGATAGTGTCGACTGTCTATGGAAGATTCCGGAATTAGCAGAAAATGAAAGAGAGGGTTTCAAAAGTGTTTCGTGCCGTGAAGATGTCTCTTCGCAAACGCGAAGTGGGTCGTTTCTAAGCTTATAAATACAGGCCTCTCCTTATTGTTTTAGATCATCGAAAAATAAAATAAAAATCAGAAATAGAGTCAATAGAGTCAGAGTGAGAGAGAGAGAGAGAGAGTTGTGTATGAGCCATCAACATGGGTCGATCCTCACCCAAAGTGTAATGCCCCAACCCAATTGACAGATTTTAAAATCAAATTCGAATAAAAACCATTTCTCGAAAATAAAATAAGTAAATTATCCTCAAACCCAAGTCAACATATTAATATCCCATAATAAAGTCAACAATAAAATAGTAATCGGATCGGTATGCCATCAGCCGGGAACCCTCAAGCCGGAGCCTTGCCCTTATCGATACCGGAGCTTGTACCTAAAAATAGAAACGACACGAGGGGTAAGCTCAACCGCTTAGTGAGTATGGCACATACAACACTTTATAATTTAAATGCACATACACAGTTTTTTTTTTCCACATCAACAGCTTAACGGTTTCCCGTTACCGGACCATCACGCAATCCGGTCTCCGCGGTTTCCCGCCCGTTGGGTCATCACGCAACCCGAAATATCACCATATAACACAATAACATGCATACACACATAAAATCATAAAACATCGCATGTAAACCCACTCACCTCAATATACCACGGATAAAATCACAACCGAAAAGTCAACTCAAACCTTTCCCGCAACTCTACGCGCGTTACGATCCCAACGACCCTCTCGATGATCTCGTCTCCCACTCTCTTACACCGGCCTCTCTCTTTCTCTTGGCGTCTCTATCGTGAACAAAACTAACACGGTGGAGGCTAGGGTATACACTAGGGTTTTTAAAAGATAAGATAACGGGCTTCCTCCTTCCTCTTGGCTTGTCATGCAAGCAACCCAATATCCTAACCCTAACCCTAGACTTAATTAGTCCAATTAATTATAATAATAATAGCGATAATAATACTAATAATAATAATAATAATAATAATAATAATAATAATAAGAAAGCGGGATGTTACAACTCTCCCCCACTTACAAGGATTTCGTCCCCGAAATCAGTCCGCGAACAACTCTGGGTAGTGCTCTCGCATCTCTGCCTCTGGTTCCCAGAACGTGAAAAGTGCTGTGGATCTGGCCTAGTACCGGAGGCAGCTCCAAACGGTAAGCTACTTTCCCTACGCGCGCGAGAATCGTGAATGGTCCGATGTAACGGGGCCCCAGCTTGCCCCTCTTCCGGAACCGAATCACGCCCTTCCAAGGAGAAACCTTGAGTAGAACTCGGTCTCCCACCTGGAACTCCAAATCTGACCTACGACGATCCGCATAACTCTTTTGTCGACTCTGAGCTGTACGCAACCGTTCCCGGATCCTCTGGATATCCTCTGTAGTCCTCTGTACAACCTCGGTGCTACCAAGAACACGCTGTCCTACCTCGCCCCAACAGATAGGAGTACGGCATCTCCTTCCGTAGAGCATCTCAAATGGCGGCATCCCGATGCTAGAGTGGTAGCTGTTGTTATACGAGAACTCTGCCAGAGGCAGATACGTATCCCAACTGCCACCGAAATCCAAAACGCAAGCTCGAAGCATGTCTTCCAAAGTCTGAATCGTCCGCTCACTCTGACCGTCTGTCTGAGGATGGTATGCGGTGCTAAAATGCAACTTAGTACCCAACTCCGAATGGAATCTCTCCCAAAACCGAGAAGTAAAACGCACGTCCCGGTCCGAAATAATCGATACTGGCACTCCGTGCCTCGACACCACCTCGTCCACGTAGATCTTCGCCAGCTGTTCCGCAGTCGAACTTTCCCGAATAGGAAGGAAGATAGCGCTCTTGGTCAAACGATCAACTATAACCCAAATCGCGTCAAACTTCCGAGGGGTTTTCGGAAGCTTGGTGATCAGGTCCATAGTGAGGTTTTCCCACTTCCACTCGGGAATCTCTAGAGGTTGCATCTTGCCGTGAGGCTTCTGATGCTCAGCCTTGACCTTTAGACAGGTCAAACACAACTCCACGTACCGAGCCACGTCCCTCTTCATCCCTGGCCACCAGTAACCCGTCCGTAGATCCCGATACATCTTAGTAGCTCCCGGATGAATCGAGAACCTAGACTTATGGGCTTCCTCAAGCAAGGTCTGACGCGCCGTGCCCGCCCGAGGAACCCACACTCTGCCGTATCTAGTCAGCAACCCCCGACTATCTCTGACCAACGCGGCCATCTGCCCCGAATCCGCTTCCCGTTCTGGTTCTCCTCCCGACTAGCCTCCTCCTGGACCCGTAGAACCAAGTCCACAAAGGAGGTAGTCACCGCCATCTTCAGGTGTGAGATACGAAGCGGCGCATGCTCCGTCTTCCTGCTCAAAGCGTCAGCAACCACGTTGGCCTTGCCTGGATGATATAGAATCTCGCAATCGTAGTCCTTGACTACGTCAAGCCACCTCCGCTGTCGCATATTCAGATTCGGCTGCTCTAAGAAGTACCTCAAGCTACGGTGGTCTGAGAAAATGGTGCACTTCACCCCATACAGGTAGTGCCTCCATAACTTGAGTGCAAAAACAACCGCCGCAAGCTCAAGATCGTGCGTGGGGTAGTTAGCCTCGTGAGGCTTCAGCTGCCTCGAAGCGTAGGCTATCACCCGCCCCCTCTGCATCAGAACACAACCCAAACCCAAACGAGATGCGTCGCAGTACACCGTCATGTCTTCCACCCCCTCCGGTAAAGTAAGAACCGGAGCCTCGCATAATTTCTGCCTCAGCGTGTCGAAAGCTAACTGCTGCTCAGAACCCCAAACGTACGGCTCACTCTTCTTCGTCAAATGCGTCAAAGGTACCGCAATCTTAGAGAAATCCTGGATGAACCGTCGGTAGTAGCCGGCTAAACCCAGGAAACTCCGGATCTCGGTAGGTGCCTTCGGAACTTCCCAATTCATAACCGCCTCGATCTTTGCCGGATCCACCTTGATGCCTTCCCGGTTAATAATGTGGCCCAAGAACTGAACCTCCTCTAACCAGAAAGCGCATTTTGAGAATTTGGCGTAAAGACGCTCCCTTCTCAGAATCTCTAGTACCTCCCGCAGATGCGCCACGTGCTCCTCCTTCGATTTCGAGTAGATCAAGATGTCATCAATGAAGACGATTACGGACCGATCGAGCATTGGCCGACAAACCCGATTCATGAGGTCCATGAAAGCTGCGGGAGCATTGGTAAGCCCGAATGGCATTACCAAAAACTCAAAGTGGCCATAACGGGTTCGGAAAGCGGTCTTATGGATGTCCGCTTCCTTCACCTTCAGCTGGTGATACCCTGACCGGAGATCGATCTTAGAAAACCACGATGCCCCCTGAAGTTGATCAAACAGGTCATCAATCCTAGGTAGTGGGTACCTATTCTTGATGGTCACCTTGTTGAGCCCCCGGTAATCAATGCACATACGGTGACTCCCGTCCTTTTTCTTCACAAACAAGATCGGTGCTCCCCACGGTGAGCTGCTCGGGCGGATGAACCCCTTCCCCGAGAGCTCCTGCAACTGCTCTGACAACTCCTGAAGCTCCGGCGGAGCCAGACGGTAAGGAGTTCGCGCAATCGGAGCCGCTCCAGGTACCAAGTCAATGCCGAACTCGATCTGCCTGTCAGGTGGAAGGCCAGGCAGATCCTCTGGAAATACGTCTGGAAACTCGTTGACGACTGGCACCTCTGCTACCGACAGCTTCCTCTCCTTCGCCTGATCCGCCATAGCGTAGACCAAGAACCCCGTACACCCCCGCTGGATGTATTTCTGGGCTTTCGCGACAGAACAGAAGGATGTAGATACCCTTCTCCCCTTGCCGTACACCACCAGTTCTCCCCCACTAGGATTCTGGATGCGTACCAACTGCCCCGCAACATCCGTTGTCGCCCGATTTGGAAACATCCAGTCGATCCCGACAACCACGTCCACCCGTTCATGGGAATGGGGATGAGATTGATGCTGAAACGAACTCCGAAGATATCAATACTACACCCCCGGTACACATGCTCGACCACCTGTACCTCCTCCGCAGCTACATCGATTGCCAGAGGACTATCCAGATTGCCGAGCTCGATCTGGAAGTCCTTACAGAACCTACGCGACACATAGGACCACGTGGCCCCCGTGTCGAAAAGCACTAAGGCCGGTTTCGAGTTGACAGGAAACATGCCTAGGATACACATTTAAAGACAGATATACTATTCTCATTACTAAATAAAGTAAGCTACCATCGATAACGGCATAAAATATAACAAGGAAAAACCTGTAATCACGTCAGGTGCCGTCTGCGCCTCTTCGGCCGTCAACTGAAAAGCCCGCCCACGAGTGGTAGCTCCGCTCTTCCCTTTAGTAGTACCGTCGGTGATCATGAGCGTCGCTGGTGCAGGTGCCAGAGCTGGCGTCTTCTTCAGCTGAGGGCATTCAGTCTTGATATGCCCCGGCTGATAACAGTTGAAGCAGATCCTCGCAGTCTCCTTGCAATCCTTGCTCAGGTGGCCCGTCTTGCCACATTTGTAGCATGATAGCTCCCGTGGCCTGCACTCGCCCCGATGATAACGCCCACACTTTGGGCAGCTCGGGGTCCCGCTCCTGCTGTCGTTCCTTGCTCCTTTGAATTTCTTTGCTGGTCCTGACTGGTCTTCTGCCTTTCTCTTCCCTTGCTGCAATTCCTCCAAGACTAGCTCCTGAGACCGCGCTACCTCCTGCATGTCACTGAGGGTCTTACACCTCCCCGTGGCCACCGCCTTCTTGAGTTCTGGCTTCAGCATTCCCAAATAACGAGCCATCTTCAGCGATTCGTCGTTCGCGTACCCCGTTACAAACAGCAGCTTCTCCAGAAACTGCGCAGTGATCTCGTTCACCGACTCCGTCGTCTGAGTCAGCTTCAAGAACTCAGATGCTATCCGCTCCTTTTCGATGCGAGGTGCAAACTCCTCGTCGGGCAAGGCCCGGAAGTCCCCCCAGGTCAGCGCAGTGATCTGTGCCTCCGTGTACTTCTTAAGAGTCAGATCCCACCAATCCTTTGCAGCTCCGCGAAGAAGGTTCACAGCGAAAAGAACCTTTGAACCATCAGGGCACCCACAAGTGCGAAATGCTCCCTCGACCGCTGAGTACCAGCGGTAGCAAGCCACCGGGTCCTTCCTCCCGTCGAATAATGGCGGTTGGCACGCCATGAAGTCCTTAAAAGAAATACCACGGGCCTGTGACTGACCAGTGCTCCCAGATCCTATGTTACGGGCCGTAAGGGCCGCATCAATACGTTGGTCCATGGTTTGGATCAACTCATCTTTCATCTGATCAAATAACCCAGGCAGCATCTGCTGCAGGGCCTCAGTGATCTGGGCAGCAATGTGGTCGGACTGTCCGGCCTCATCATCAGTCTGGCTTCGGGTTAGCACCATTCTGAGGATTTAAATTATCTTAGTTCACAGCTTAACCGGAAATCACTATACACTACTAAGGTACTCACACGCAATCCTACCAAGAGTGATCATGCCAACCCTAAGGCTAGTTGTTATCGCGCATGCTAAAACAGACTGTCCCACATATATATATACGTTACACATAGCATGCTAAATCCCTAGCCGTTTGTCAATTTGTTAAAGTCCTCAGAACTTAATCAAATCCAACCTTACACAGGTGTTTATAGTAACACTATTATTGGCGCCGTATTACTATAACCAACCATGCATGGTAGCCGGTTCAAGATCACCGGGCAACAATCAAACGAGAACATGCCCGACGACCCATCCTCGACGTACCAAGGTGTTTACGTTTGGTTTTGATACCGTCCTAATTAGACCTCAGCCTACTGACAAAACGAACACATAATTCACGTATACAGCTTATCATCCCATGCATTCTGTCCCAAAGATTTCAAATATAATTTGAACATGCGTCACAAAATAAACCACAACATGCATAATAATTTAGGGTACTAAGGCTTACCTCCGTCTTGACGGTTCCGCTGGCCGTTCTGATCTCATCCAATTATTTTCAATCGCCTGGTTTAAGTCCAACCACACACATACTCACGAGTGCGTGTGCTGATTCTCTTAAACCTAGGCTCTGATACCAAGTTGTAATGCCCCAACCCAATTGACAGATTTTAAAATCAAATTCGAATAAAAACCATTTCTCGAAAATAAAATAAGTAAATTATCCTCAAACCCAAGTCAACATATTAATATCCCATAATAAAGTCAACAATAAAATAGTAATCGGATCGGTATGCCATCAGCCGGGAACCCTCAAGCCGGAGCCTTGCCCTTATCGATACCGGAGCTTGTACCTAAAAATAGAAATGACACGAGGGGTAAGCTCAACCGCTTAGTGAGTATGGCACATACAACACTTTATAATTTAAATGCACATACACAGATTTTTTTTTCCACATCAACAGCTTAACGGTTTCCCGTTACCGGACCATCACGCAATCCGGTCTCCGCGGTTTCCCGCCCGTTGGGTCATCACGCAACCTGAAATATCACCATATAACACAATAACATGCATACACACATAAAATCATAAAACATCGCATGTAAACCCACTCACCTCAATATACCACGGATAAAATCACAACCGAAAAGTCAACTCAAACCTTTCCCGCAACTCTATGCGCGTTACGATCCCAACGACCCTCTCGATGATCTCGTCTCCCTCTCTCTTACACCGGCCTCTCTCTTTCTCTTGGCGTCTCTATCGTGAACAAAACTAACACGGTGGAGGCTAGGGTATACACTAGGGTTTTTTAAAAGATAAGATAACGGGCTTCCTCCTTCCTCTTGGCTTGTCATGCAAGCAACCCAATATCCTAACCCTAACCCTAGACTTAATTAGTCCAATTAATTATAATAATAATAGCGATAATAATACTAATAATAATAATAATAATAATAATAATAATAATAAGAAAGCGGGATGTTACACAAAGTCGTCTCACCGGTGTTCGATCATCTCCCGTTGCACGGTCTACGTAATGTCTTTCTTTTTAGTTTTGTTTCTGTTTCCTAGTATGCTTAGTGAGTAGTTAGTTTAGGTACTTATTATGGTTTAATAATACTTGTTGGATGATTACATTTTGGTTTTAATTTATAATAGTTCTGTTTGGTTTACTGAATGTTTATCTGTTGATTCCTATATTGGTGTTTAGACTGTGGCTACTTGAAGTCGTTGACTGGGTGTGTTTATTTTCTGACAATAAATACACAAACTTCGATAGGTTAATAAATCCCCCTTACCTTTCACTCTAGTGACGCGGAGAGACGTGGTGAGTAGTGTACTCGGACCGAGAGTAGACTGGATTGTAGGGTCCCACGACTTAGCCTTGATTAGGGTGACTCTTACTAGGCTTTCTGACAAAAAGTCCCTGAATTTGGGCCGGGAGACCAACCTGGTTGATAATCGCAGATACGCATGTTAGGGTGCCTTGGCTTAAATTCTTACAATAACCAAATAAACTATAACTTTCGGTAATTTAATGAATCATCCACAAGTAGAATCTCCATAACCATAATAAGTACTTGCTTGTCTTTAAATTAATTTAAATCAATCTTTCTTTGTCTGCGTCTTAGCTTATGTAATTTACTTTTCAGTTGTGTCTTAGTTATTTAAAAGTCCTTTTCACAAAAAACCCCTTTTGTAGTAGTTAGATTATTAATTAAACTCTAAAGATATAATTAGATAAACTTGACCATTCTCAGTGGTAAGAACGACATCTGGTACTTTCTCCAAGGCACACAGGGTATGTTTCTTAATCATCTCCTAAGTTGAATTTAACTTTATTGGTGGATTATGCATTCTCATGTTCTTCATGTTAATTGCTTCACCTTATGCTTAGGAATGCTTAAACTTGTTTGATTCTAATTGTGCTCATGTTTTATCATAAGTGTGGGGATTTTTTCCAAAATCCCCATTGATTATTGTTGATCCAGCTCTCCTAAGACCTGATGAAATGATAATGATCCTGTTACTTTACTTAGTGAATAGGTTTTTACTCCTGTTATAGCTTGAGGAATTATCACTGAGATTGTTAAGTGTTATTCCATGTTACTTATGCTGTAACTTACTTTTATAATCATCAGGATCAGGATCAGGATCAGGAGATGAACGAGTCTGTTCTGACGTCTACTGATCCTGACCATCAAAGTGAAGACCTCCTGAAGACATCAAGATCATACACAAGAACCATCAGCGAAGTCAAAGAATTAGCTGATGACAGGACCAGCATGCTCGTGATCTGAAGACGGAACTCAGTGATAGCAGGCTGCTCAAATTCGTATGACATCCTGAAGACTCATCAGGATACATTGACCTCTGATCAACCTCAGTATCAGAGCATTCCTCACTGATCAGTATCCTGATCCTGAAGGATTAGTGTAATGTCTTAATCTAATGCACAAAAGTATTATCCGCCTTTACTGACACAACAAGTACATAAGGACAATCTCTTTTCTGTTCCATCCGTACTTATCAGACCTCAAGGCAACTGTTTACACGAACCCTCTTTTGCACACCATGCAAGGGGTATTTGTTTATAGTAAATAGTACATATGACCACTTAGAATGTGACACGTACACAAAAGTGTGTCTACATGCATTTAATGCATGGGGTATAAATAGGACTTGAAGAAAGGTTCTCCAAACTACTTCTTCACCTTACTTATCACCCAAATCCTTTTATCCCTCTATTTTCTATCTTCTCTAGTCTTCTCACTCTAGTGCATAGTGAAAGAAACTTAGATTGTTTAGTTTAGACTTGTGTCTTTTCTATTTCCGCAACAATCTGTAAATTCATATTGTTAATACAACAAAGAATTTAAAAGTGAAAATTTGGTGTGATTATATTCAACCCCCCCTTCTATAATCCTATACACTATCCTTACTTGAAGGTCACCCCCTTGGGACCAACAAGTGGTATCAGAGCAGATTCAAGCTCTCTTCTTCTTTTAGAAAAATCTTGTGATCCTCTCTCTCTTAATCCATGGCTCTTCAAGCTAAGGATAACTACTTTGATACCGGTTCTGCTGGAAAACCTCCAAGGTTTAACAAAGACAACTTTGCTCTTTGGAAAACCAGGATGGAACTCTTCCTATCCGGTTCTGATCCTCAAATTCCATACTTCTTGGAAAATGGACCACATGTGCCTACACAAACTGTCCATGCTGTCCCTGCTACTGGCGACCAACCAGCTATACCCGCAAGGGAACTGGTGAAGCCAGTAACTGACTGGAATGATGAAGACAGACGTCTTGTCAACATTGACACCAAGGCTAGGTCTCTCATTGCCATGTCTCTTCATGATGATGTTTTCCACTCTGTTTGTCATCTTCGTTCTGCCAAAGAAATTTGGGACACTCTCTGTGTCCATACGAAGGTACTGCAGTCCTCATGGAATCAAGAAATATTTTCTTGGTTCGCCAGTATGAAAGCTTCATTCATCAGAAGGATGAAACCCTCTCCCAGATTCATCAGAGATTCAACTGTCTCCTGATCGACCTGAAGACTATTGGTACTATCTATCCTAACTCTGAGGTGGTTACCAAGTTCATGGAAGCTCTTCCTGATCATTGGGAAATTTACACCTGCTTAACTATGTCCAAAGACATAAAGACACTCACACTAAGTGAGCTGTACGGTATTCTTCTGAACCGTGAGCAACAGAAGAAACTGAAAAAGAATCTCATAAGAGATACTAAAGATTCCAAAAGCACCTCTGTTGCATTGGTCTCTGATAAAGTTCCTACTGTTGCTACTCCTTCTTCTGTCACCATTACTGAATTAGAATCTTCTGATTCTGACATGTCAGACTCAGATCCTGATTTTAATGAATCTTTTGCACTTCTTACTCGCTCTTTTAAAAAGTTTGCCAAAAAGGGAAACTTCCAAAGAAGGAAACCTCTTACTCTTAGACAAGCCTAAAACAGAATCTGTTGATAAGGCTACTGCTACCTGCTACAATTGTCAGGGCAAAGGACACTTTGCTAATGATTGCAGGTACAAGAAAAATCAGTTTGCTCCTTCTTCCAACAAATCTTCCTCCAAAAATCCCAAATACCAAAGGCTGAAAGAAAAATATAAGAAAGTGAAATCTCAGCGCAAAGGTAAAGGTCTTATAGCAGAAGACTGCGATTGGGATGATGTCTCCTCTGACGAGTCATCAGATGAGGAAGATACTACTCCAGTGGAATTGATGGCCATTGTCGAGGAACCTAACTTAGCTCTCATGGCTAAGATAGAAGAGGTCCCTGAAGAGGTTCCTACTCAAGCTCCTGAAGCTTCCACGTCTGCGACTGAATCTCCCAGTCAGGTACCTACTCCTGTTGTTCCTCTTGAAAGTTTGACTCAGTTAGACCTTGTAACCCTTGATCTTTACAAAGCCCTGAATGGTAAGACTTCTGCTGAAAAAATGAACATTGATCTTCGTGATCAACTTAAAGAATGTCAAGAAAAGATAAAACAACTTACCATTCTGGAAGAAAACTACAAGGATCAGGTCTCTGTAAATCAAACTCTTTGTATTGAAAGAGAAAAGGCTCTTGCTGCTAAAGAAAGAGCCTTAGCCGAACTTAATGCTGAAAAAGTCACCATCAAAGGATGGAGTGACGCCTCTGAAAGGGTTGATGAAATATTAGCCTCAGGGAGAAATGTTAAAAACAAAAGGGGTCTTGGATTCACTAGTGGATGTCCTAGGCCTGATCGTTCCATGCTCAAATTTGGAATGTTCGTCTCCTCTATCCCTGATCCTAATGCTCCTGAAAACATCCCTTCTTCTTCTAACACACACACTGAAGGTGCTCCTAAGAGCAAAAAGAAAGCAGTTAAGAAAATCTCCAAAACTGTATCACCTTCAAAGACCAAGAACCCTAAACCTAAGAATAACAAAGTTCTAGGTGGTGGTCCTTCAGTCTCAGGAACAAAATCATTTTCTCAAAATCCTGCTCCTAGACTGAAGATTGACCTGAAGCAAAAGACCTTGGAGAAGAAACCCATTCCTCCTCAGTCCAATGCTAAAGGTATACTTGGTACTGGTCCTGCTCATCTGAAGTTCAAAAACTTCTTAGACCCCACAAAACGCTTTCTTTATCGCAAATGTTATCACTGTGGATTAAATGACCATATTGCGAGCAAGTGTCCTGATGCTACCAAAGCTGAAAAATCAGCTAAGGTAAAGAAAAATCCTAAGACTAGTAAAACAGTCAAAGGAAAGAAGGTTGTCAAGACTGGTTCTTCAGTCAAGACTCCAGCCTCAAAAACTGACAATTCAGTTAAGGCTGCCACTGACTCCACCATACCTACTGATAACTCTGGATCCATAGTCCTATGGGTACCAAGAAAAACTTAAACTCTAAGTTTTACAGGATAAGGGCATGTGGTACCTGGACAGTGGATGCTCACGACATATGACTGGTTCAAAATCTGTCCTCTCTGACTATCGTGACGAAAGAGGTCCTGCAGTGGCCTTTGGTGGAAACGGTAAAGGCCAAACCCGAGGGTATGGCACCCTGACCAACGGGGTAACTACGTTCAAAAGAGTTACTTACGTTGAAGGCCTGATGCACAATCTTCTTAGCATCAGTCAACTGTGTGATAAGAATCACAAAGTCTCCTTTTCAAAGAAAAAGTGCAAAGTCAAGAACAGGCGCAAGGAAGTTATTCTCACTGGTGTTAGACAAGCTGATATCTACATCATCAACATGAATACTTCCACTGACAACTTCTGTTTTGTATCACGTGCTTCTACTGACACTAACTGGCTCTGGCACAAGCGTCTCTGTCATCTCAACTTTAAGACGCTAAATCAACTGTGCATCAACAATCTTGTTGTTGGTCTTCCTGACTTTCGCTATACAAAGGTATCTCTTTGTTCAGCATGTGAAAAAGGAAAGCAAACCAGGGCTAGCTTCAAATCCAAGCAGATGTCCTCCATCAGTTCTCCTCTTCAACTTCTCCACATGGATCTTTTTGGACCTGGTAATGTCCAATCCATTGCTGGAAAGAAATACACTATGGTGATTGTTGATGAATATTCCAGATATACTTGGGTATTCTTTCTTCGATCCAAGAGTGATGCTCCTGAAGAAATCATCCTGTTCGTCAGGAAAATGGAAAAGCGCAACAACCTTTCTGTTCGATCTATCAGAAGTGACCATGGTACTGAGTTCAAAAACAGTACGCTGGAAACTTTCTTTGATCAGAAAGGTATCTCCCAGAACTTCTCCTCTGTTAGAACTCCTCAGCAAAATGGCGTTGCTGAAAGATGAAACAGAACCCTAATTGAAGCTGCACGATCTATGTTGAGTAAAGCCAACCTTGCCACTCAATTCTGGGCTGAAGCTGTTAATACTGCTTGCTATACCCAGAACAGATCTCTGATAGTCAAACGCTTCAGGAGAACCCCTTACGAACTTTTTCGTAACAGAAAACCCTCAATCGAACATCTCCACATCTTTGGTTGTGTCTGCTACATCCTGAACAGCAAAGATAACCTTGGAAAGTTCGATTCCAAATCTGATGATGGAATCTTCCTTGGATACTCTTCTGTCTCTAAAACTTACCGTGTGTTCAATAAACGAAGACAAACCATAGAGGAAACGATTCATGTTCGTTTTGATGAATCGGGTCCTACCTTCCCTCACCCTCAAGACAATGCTGAAATAAATCAGTGGGCTGACTCTTTCTTTCAAATCCCTGATATTCCCATTGCTGATCCATCTCCTCAAGACCTTCCTGATGGTTTTGAAGAAACTCCTATTCCACCCTCTCAAATATCCTTACCACCTATAATAAATGCCACCCCCATCACTCAAGTACCACCTGAACCTGATCAACCCACTAGCAGTGAAGATTTCTCTCAAACCACTGTTAGTGAAACTGCTCCTGCTCCTACAAATCTTCTTCCTAATCCATCGATAAATGAAGCCTCCACTTCAGGACAGGCATATCAACCACCTGCTCTACGATGGACCAAGGATCATCCAATTGATCAGGTCCTCGAAAATCCTTCCTCTGGTGTTAAAACTCGACGCCAATCTGGTAATGTCTGTCTTTATGTTAATTTCATCTCTGAAAATGAACCTAAAGAAATAGATGATGCCTTGTGTGATCCTTCCTGGGTCTCAGCCATGCAGGAAGAGCTAGCAGAGTTCATCAGAAACAATGTCTGGCTTCTCGTCCCTAGGCCTCGAAAACGTACCATCATTGGATCCAAATGGATCTTCAGGAATAAACTTGATGAGGTTGGTACGATTATTCGAAACAAGGCTCGTCTTGTTGCTCAGGGATACAGGCAGGAAGAGGGCATTGATTACGATGAAACATTTGCTCCTGTGGCTAGGCTCGAAGCAATTCGACTATTCTTGGCCTTTGCAGCACATATGAACTTCAAAGTTTTTCAGATGGACATTAAAAATGCCTTTCTGAATGGAAAACTTAATGAAGAAGTCTATGTGGCTTAGCCTCCTGGCTTTGTAGATCCTAAGTTCGCTGATCACGTCTATAAGTTAAACAAGGCTCTCTATGGGTTAAAACAGGCTCATGGTGCCTGGTATGATACCTTGTCAACCTTTCTTCTCTCTAAAGGTTTTGAACGTGGTAAGATCGATAGCACTCTATTTCTTAAGAAATATCCTAAGCATATCCTTCTTGTCCAGATATATGTCGATGACATTATCTTTGGATCAATCAATCCCAAACTCTGCGAAAAGTTTGAGTTGCTCATGAAAACTGAATATAAAATGTCTATGATGGGTGAACTAACATACTTTTTAGGACTTCAGATCAAGCAATCTGAAAAGGGAATCTTTATCAACCAAGGTAAATATGTACTTGATATGCTGAAGAAATTTGATCTCACATCATGTACACCGATGAAGACTCCAATGGCTCCTCCTCTATCACTTGACAAGGATTCCAAAGGGAAACCTGTTCATGTGACTCTCTATAGAGGAATGATTGGCTCACTGCTGTATCTTACAGCGAGTCGTCCTGATATCATGTATTCTACATGTTTATGTGCTCGTTATCAGGCTGAACCCAAAGAATCCCATCTGACTGCTGAAAAGCGGATTTTCAGATATCTGAAGGGGACTCCTAATCTGGGTCTTTGGTACTCCAAGGACTCAGGGTTCGATCTAACAGCTTATTCTGATAGTGACTTTGTAGGATGTAAGATCGACAGGAAAAGCACCACTGGTGGGTGTCACCTACTAGGTGGAAAGTTGGTGAGTTGGACTAGCAAGAAACAAAATTCTGTGTCCACATCAACTGCTGAAGCTGAATATGTTGCAGCCGGAATTTGTTGTGATCAGGTCCTGTGGCTGAGAAATCAACTTCAGGACTATGACATACAACTCTCTAAAATTCCCATATACCGTGACAACACTTCAGCGATCGCCATCGCTAATAATCCTGTCTTACACTCCAAGACAAAGCACATTGAAGTGAGATATCACTTCATCAGGGATCATGTGATGAATGGTGATATTGAACTCCATTTTGTCCCTACTGAATATCAGCTTGCTGACCTCTTTACCAAACCACTGGATGTAACACGTTTTAATATGCTCATCAGTGAACTTGGGATGTTAAATCCTGACGAATGAAGTTTATCAGGATACAAAGTTGTTAAGTCCTATAGAATAAGTTTTCTCTGGACACATACCTAACAACTCCTGAAGAATACATTTATCAGGAGATAACTCTATTCAGTACATACAAAATCTTTGTTCAAAATCCGAATACTGATGATTCTCAGGTAAGTATTTCTGTCCCTGAAAGCTTATCGCATTAAATGTGATAAGAGGATTATTCTCAAAACAGTACTTATCTGATAAGTACTCTGATTCCAAGAAAACTCATCTTTCACCAAATTGGAATCATCCCCTGAAAAGGTGGTTTTTAGCTTTTAAAATAAAACAAACTTTTCATCTTGCCAGACACGTAATGGGACGTTTCCTGTTCCCCACTACGTGTGTCAGGCGCGTGAACGCGCGTAGAGCTTCTTTTTCATCATTACGTTTGAATTTAGCCGCTCTTTTCTCTCTCATCCGTTTTCTCTCTCTACCCAAGAGGTATAAAAACCTCACTTGTATTCTTTTCACTCTTTACGCTCACAAATTCTCTTAAGCAAGAAAAGCAATAGCAATTCTCTCTCAATCTATTTCACCAAGAACACCAAGAACACCAAGAACACGCACTAAATTCCTCTTAAAGAATCAACATAAGTGTTATTTCCTTCTCTATTTATTCTACAAACTAAGTTGATCATCTTCCTTTAAAAACAACTTATTTTGATAAACGTTTTTTTCAAAAACCCTAAGATCACTGTTTGGGTGAAAATTTACGATCGCACGACGACCGACTTAAAATCATAAGATATCTTTCAGGATGATAATCCTATATTAAGATAAGGTCCTGAGATGAGATACGTGTACCCTCGAACGATAGTAGTTAAATTATCGAACGATCTTTATACAAGATATCGTACGAGATGACCTGAAAACATACGATATTATACTAACGGTTAAATAAATCTTAAGTATATTTCTTTGTAACAGATTAGCAACGGATATCGAAGATCAAGTAACCGATAAAGACCAAGATACGATCTCCATAAAAGCTCGACCGTTACGAACGAGAATCTAGCTACCGTTATAGCCGTTGCATTAAAGGCACAATTATAGGACGACTGTTACATTCAGATCAACTATAAAAGGAGGTCGAAGACATCATTTGAAGACATCTGATTACATTGAAACCAGCGAATACTCTCTACAATTCACATATTATTTTCTACAATTTATATTCCATTCCATTGTAATCATACGATCAGCATTGTAATTCTCGAGGATATCACCCCTTATTGGTGATACTTAGTGCAACGTCGACTATACTCTTTTAGTCGGCCGCAGGTTTTTTCCTCGACCTCGAGGTTTTTCCTGCGTCATCAATTGTCTTGTCATTTTATTTATTTTATCGCACGTTTTATCGAATTAGATTTCTTTCTCTCGACGGATTCGCCTCACAACACATTTTACGATATTAAATTGTGTAATTTTTTACCAATACAATTTGGCGCCCACCGTGGGGCCCCGTTCTGAGAAAATCTCGTTTGATAAAACGTCCGCTTACTAATCAAATTTTTCGAGTTTCCTTGAGTATTCATTGCAGGATTATGGAGAACAACTTCCAACCAACTCTGCAACGACAACTAGCAGCTGCTCAGCAACAAATTCAGCAGTTGGCTAATCAAAACATGGAAGCCAATGGGGAAATCGCACGACTACGAGCTCTGAATCCCCAAACTACTCAAACCAATCCCGCGATATCATTACCTCTTCAGAGACCGCCTCTCTTTCAACAGAATCAATTCAGAGCACCACAAGCACCTCCAATGCCTCAAGCCTCTCAAATACCAGTAATGCCTCAAGCATCTCAAAACAACGTACGTCCATCTCAAAACAATAACTCTCAACCTATTTTTCCTCCACTTCAATCGGACCACCTCCTGCATTTACCTACGCTCAACCCCAAGGTGTTCCTCGACCTTTCTATACTATCCCAGAACCAATACCATATATACCGACAACGGCTACTACTATAACCCACATTCCAATTCAACCCAATAATCCAGGAGCTGTTGGAATAACTCATGTCGATAACCTCATGGACGTACGATTAAAAATGCTAGAAGAACAAAACAAAGCAATGCTCGCATTGCTCGCAAAACTTCCTGGTGCAGCCGTACCTGTTGAAGTCGAACCTAAAACAGGATTCCAAGCTTCACCTTATGTCGATGAGATCGCTCTCATGGATATACCGAAGAAATACAACATCCCTACTTTTACGACCAAGTATTCGGGGATAACAGATCCAGTGGAACATGTCGCGCAGTACAAGCAGCTTATGTGGACTACTTCAATCCCATCTCAATATCAGGAGGCATGCATGTGTAAAAGCTTTGGATCTACTCTAACAGGGGCCGCATTACAATGGCTTATCAACTTAAAACCTAAAAGTATCGAATCGTTTGCTGAACTAGTAAACCAATTCACTTGGCAGTTCGCAAGTAGTCGCAAGATGGAGAAGCAAACAAGTGACCTGTACTATGTCGTACAAAAAACTGGAGAAACGATTCGTGATTATTTTAACAGGTTTAATGCAAAAATGATCGAAGTCAAGAATTGCGACATAAAAACCGCAATTGAAGCATACAAACGTGGGCTCGATAATTCTTCGGAATTATATACGGATCTCACGAAGTATCCACCAGAGAACTTTGACGACGTACGAGCTCGAACGTTAGCCCACATGAGAATCGAAGACGACGCCATCTTCAGACGGAAGCATTCGAACGAAAAGAAAAGTCTGGGCGCACAGAAGCACGATTTTAAACCTAAGAGAATAAATAAAATTGGAAACTCTCGACAGGAATCCAAAACTCGCTCGAGCAAAGGTACAGGAAGAATTAGATATCCCGATTTATCTACTTACAATTTCGCAGGTACATCCAAAGAATTGGTGGATTCTCTGCGGAAGATCGATGCAAACGTACGATGGCCCAAGAAGCCTGAGAATCCCAGCAAAGACAAGGATCAAAATAAATGGTGCGAATTCCATAGTGATCATGGACATACGACGGACGAATGCATCAGCCTCAAAAAGGAGATTGCTTACCTCAAAAGGAATGGGCACCTGAAAGGTATTATTAGCGAAGAAGCAAAAAGACCAGCATATCCGATTCATACCAAAGTGGTCAATTGCATCACTGGTGGATCAGAAGTATGTGGCTTGACGTATTCCGCGGCAAAACGACACGCACGAGAAGGACCCGAAGGATTCCCTATCCCTGAAGAATCCAAGACTGCAGCTGAAAGAGAACTCGATGCAGCAAAGTTGACGTTCGATCAAGACGATCTCTCGGGCAATAACCAAAAACACCATGATGCTCTAGTCATTCAGTTAACAATTGGAAATTGTCTGACTAAGAGAGTATTGGTTGATGGAGGTAGCTCGGCCAACGTTATATTCTCAGATACTCTCAAGATCATGGGCATCGACAGATCCAATATCATACGACGAACCACCACATTAGTAGGATTCAATGGAGATGCGACGAATACCCTTGGAGAAATAGTGCTGCCAGTCTTCGCTAAAGGAATCAACAAGCAAACTAAATTCAATGTCATAGATTGTCCATCGGCATACAATGCAATACTCGGAAGACCTTGGATCCATGATATGAAGGCCGTACCATCAACCTATCATCAAAAGATTAAATTTCCATCTCCATGGGGCGTACAAGAAATCATCAGTGAAAAGAAGATCGCTCGTGAATGCTACAAAATCACGATGAAGACTAAACCCCAGGATATCTAGCAATTACAGAGCCAGGATGGAGTACGATCGTACGATGACCTTCAACTTGAAGAAGTCGTGCTAGATCCAAAACATCCTGATCGAAAAGTCTTCGTGGGAGCAACACTAACCCCTGATATAAAAAGAGAAATAATATCTTTCTTGCAGGAACACTCAGATTGTTTCGCATGGTCGCACGAAGACATGGTGGGGATTGATCCTAACATCATATCTCACAAGCTAAACGTAGATCCAACTTTTAAACCTGTGAAACAAAAAAGACGCAAGTTTGCACCAGAACGCAACAAAGTTATTAACGACGAGGTTGATAACTTGCTAAAAACGGGGAAGATCAGGGAAGTAAAGTATCCAGATTGGCTAGCAAACGTGGTGGTCGTACAAAAGAAGAATGGAAAGTGGCGAGTCTGTATTGACTTTACAGATCTAAACAAGGCATGTCCAAAAGACCCGTTTCCATTACCTCACATCGATGTAATGGTCGATGCAACAGCAGGTCATGAATTACTCACGTTCATGGACGCTTATTCTGGATACAACCAAATACTGATGCACACAGACGATCAAGAGAAGACAGCCTTCATGACGGACAAAGGAATATACTGCTACAAAGTGATGCCTTTTGGTCTCAAGAATGCCGGATCAACATACCAGAGGCTCGTAAACATGATGTTCAAAGAACATCTTGGTCGAACGATGGAAGTCTACATCGATGATATGCTGGTAAAATCCGAACGATCACATGATCACATAGATCATTTGAGACAATCGTTCGATATCCTACGACAATACAAAATGAAACTCAATCCTACGAAGTGTTCTCTCGGGGTACGTGCTGGGAAGTTCCTTGGATATATGGTCACTCAGCGTGGGATAGAAGCGAGTCCAGAACAAATCAAAGCTATCATAGAGATACAATCTCCAAGAAACGTGAAAGAAGTACAAAAGCTTACTGGACGAGTGGCGGCATTAAACAGATTCATCTCACGATCATCTGACAAATGCCATTTATTCTACAATGTACTACGTAAAAATCAAGGTTTCAACTGGACAGAAGCGCATGAGAAAGCATTGCAAGATCTAAAACAATACATGGCCTCCCCTCCGCTGTTAACAAAACCAATTGAAGGCGAAAGCTTACAATTGTATTTAGCCGTTAGCAATAATGCGGTAAGTGCAGTTCTCGTGCGAGAAGATGATCAGCAACAACATCCGATTTACTATGTAAGTAAATCCTTTCTCAACGCCGAGACCAGATATACATCAATGGAGAAACTACTCTTGGGTCTCGTGACAGCAGCTAAAAAGTTACGACATTATTTTGAGTCACATCATATAATTGTCGTAACTAATTATCCTCTCAAGACTGTACTTCGTAAGCCTGAACTTACGGGTCGATTAGCCAAATGGAGTATCTACCTAAGCGGATTTGATCTCACGTACAAACCCAGGACGGTGATAAAGTCTCAAGCGTTAGCAGATTTTGTGGCAGAGTTCAGTCCAGGAGTAGAGCAACCATCGTACGATGAAATCAACAATGTGATGATTCAAGACAATCAGCTTTGGACCTTATATGTCGATGGATCCTCCAACATAAGGGGATCAGGATTAGGAATTGTCCTGAAATCATCACACGGGGGGAATATGATGTACTCAATACGATGCGAATTCAAGACTACCAACAATGAAGCAGAATACGAAGCCTTGATCGCTGGATTGGATATAGCCTACAACTCGGGGGCACGACGACTGCACGTACGAAGTGATTCACTACTAGTGGTGAATCAAATTAATGGCGATTTTCAAGCAAAAGACTCGAAAATGATGGTGTATCTCGAGATCGCTAAGGAAAGCATCGCACGATTCGAAAAGTTTTCGATAGAACAAATCCCAGGAGATCTGAATGTACAAGCTGATGCTTTGGCTAATCTGGGATCCGCATTCAGTGAACCTACTTTGGACAGCATTCCAATAATTCATCTTATGACATCTTCCATCGAAGCAAAAGAAAAAGTACAAATGGTTGAAGAAGTCTACAACTGGTCACTCGATATATGGAATTATCTAAAGTACGATAGACTTCCTGACGACAAGATGGAAGCTAGAAAGACCAGATCGAAAGCCTCGCGGTATACAATCTTCGAAGGAAGATTATATCGCAAATCCACATCGGGATTGATCCTACGATGCATAACAAGTCAGGAGCATATGAATCAAATTTTACAAGAGATGCACGATGGAGAATGTGGAAACCATTCTGGAGGACGAAGTCTTGCGAATAGAATCTCACGACAAGGCTATTATTGGCCTACACTTCGAGAAGATGCTATGAGGTATGTACAAAGATGCGACGCCTGTCAGAGACATTCAGGTACGTCTCACTTACCTTCCGAACCCCTACATTCTGTCCTAATCCCATGGCCATTCATGCGATGGGGAATGGACATCGTAGGAAAGTTACCTCCTGCTCCAGGACAAAAAGTTTTCTTACTTGTTCTCACCGATTATTTTTCCAAATGGATCGAAGCTGCTGCTTTCTCCCAGGTAAGAGATAAGGAAGTTATTTCTTTTATTCAAACTAACATTATATATAGGTTTGGAGTACCATCAGAGATCATGTGCGATAATGGTTCGCAATTCATAAGCGAAAAGACTCGTAAGTTCTGCGATGAACGTGGAATTAGGTTAATTACTTCGACGCCTAGGTACCCTCAATCCAATGGTCTCGCAGAATCGAGTAACAAAGTCATCATTAATTCGATTCGAAAAAGACTAAAGGAAGAAAAGGGGAAATGGGTCGAAGAATTACCTTCGGTCTTATGGGCAAATCGTACGACTCCAAGGACTTCAACAGGACAAACACCTTTCTCCCTCGTTTATGGATGTGAAGCAGTACTACCGATCGAATCTCAACTTCCAATCGCAAGGCATCGAACGATGGAACAAAATGTAATAGACCTATATTACGATCTAGATGCATTGGAAGAACTTAGAGAAAAGGCATTCCAAAAAATGGCATTACAAAAAGCCATGGTCGAACGACATTTCAACAAGAAAGTAAAGGCAAAAATCTTTCAAGTAGGTGATTACATCTTACGACAGGTATTTCCGAATACCCAAGAGCTAAACGCAGGAAAACTTTCCATCAAATGGGAAGGACCTTATATAATCTCTAAGATTATTGGGAATGGTGCATACAAGCTTACAACCATCGAAGGTAAAGAAGTTCCACGAAGTTGGAATGCAACACATCTTAAGAGGTACTACTTCTAAACCTTTTTCATTTTTTATTATTTTATTACGAACGATTACTGACTTGGGCGTCGGAGCGCCGTTGGTCAAACCAACGGCCACCCCTTAGCCATTCTTTTCTTATCGCAGGTATCGCACGATTATCGCAAGTATCGCACGAATCTCGCAAGTTATCACACGAATAATCAAAGCTTATAACGCACGATCAATTATTTAAAAATTGTACGCCCGCGCGCAAGACAAAATGCCAATCGCACGAAAAAAAGTAAAAGAAACGTTTCTAAAAGAACAAAAAGTTCTAAAACACAAGTCAACAAGTACGATAAAACTAAACCATTCATTTCAAAGTAAACAGTACTTAAACAAATAAAGAGTACTTAAATGGAAAATCGTGCGATTACAATGAAAATTAACCACTAGGAGGAGGGTTTGATCCTACGATCCCTGCATCACCGCCCGATGCCTCCATAATTACACCTTCTGCAGATCCAACGATCTGAGAAGGGGTTTCTTCAGTAGTCAAGATCACTGGAGTGGATCCAGAGACCATTTCATCTTGAGTCTCCTCCCCAACTGCAGCAACCTCAACAGGCTTCTCTCCGACCTCTTCATCCAGATCCTTAAGATCGTCCGCATCCAGGAGATCCTCAGAACCCATAAGCTCACGGAACGCCTCCAATTCTTCTTTGGCGATTCCAGTGGTAAGGGTCCCGGCTATCACACGACGCATAAGGGCCGCACGAGCTACAACCCTTATTAACGCCGCCTCGTCCTTCAGATCCTGGATCTCAGAAGATAAGGCTTCCTCCCTCGATGCCTTTTCCAGTTGCATCGCCTTCAAATCTTCCTCCAACTTGGACGCGCGATCCAGAACGATCTTCATACGAGCTCCCTGCTCCTCTCTCACGTGCTCCACTTCCTCGAGCTTCGCCTCCAGGTCATCAATGTTGACCTGTTTAGCCTCCAGGTCGGACGCAAGTTTGAAGACCTTCTCCTTCGCCTTATCCGCCTCCTTCAAGGCAGCCCTCTCGCTCGCCATCTTCTCACGCATGTCATTCTTGATGGTCTCCATTCGAGAATGAAGACCAAGGCTAGCCTGAAAACCCTGAAAAAGCAAGAGACAAAAAATTAATCGTATGATATCCAAACATTATAATCGTACGATAAGAAGATACTCACCAAAAATGAAAGGCCAACGGCCGCAGCATCGATCTCCTCGAACCTAAGCCTGGAAAACTGTTCCTTTTGCGAAGGAAGGAGAAATTGTTCGATGGCTGGAAAGATATCCTCCTTCCTCACGACATCCCCTTCCAGAAAACCCTTAGGCAGGGTTATGTTCATCGAGGACGAACCAACATCGAAAGACGTCTTCTTCGACGCCTTTGCAGGAGTTTTTGTCGCCTTGGCTCCCTTTGATTGATCCTCAGGAGGAGCAGATCTGATCGGAGAAACGTTGATCACATCATCCGCCTTTTGTTTAGCTTCATGCGATGGATCAGGGACTTCAGACGAGGACCTCGTACGTTTCGCTGGAGGCTCACCTCCAGCCATCTCTTTCTTCCTCAAAGCCCCCCTCCTAGCAGCCTCCAACTGTTCCGCCCGCCTCGATGGTTTCTTCGATGATCCTGCAAAAATAAAATATATGTAAGAAGCAAGTAATAAAATATTATCGTACGATATGTGTTAAACGTACGATTTACCTTCCATCTCTTCCTCTGAGATCACTTGAACTTCAGGGTCCGTTGGTGTAACTTCCTCCTCACTCTCTATCACGATCTCTTTCGCCTTTTGAGTAGAGTAGAATCGTTCACCAATGCTATACGATAAAAATCGTTCGACAGCGGCCTTTGACTCTTCAGTAGCCTCGAACGAGAAATCAATATCTACAAAAAACATTCAAACAATTAGATGAATGAAACAAAAACAACGAGAACGAACATTTAAAATACACCTATACCTAAAGAATTCCACTCTGGCGCGACCCATCCATCTTCACCCAATACCGAAGAAGATCGTACGAATACATATCGTGACTTCCACCCACGATCGTGCACTTGAGTACCATGTACTAACATGGCATCCCCTCTACCCTTCGGAAATAAACCATAACGATAGTAATCTGTCGGTTTCACAGAATACGCTGTAAGGAGATCGTTGACGGTGAACGCAGGACGACCACAGTCCTTCGTTACTCGTTCGATCACCTGAATAACCCTCCAGAATTGGGGCATCAGTTGACAAGGGGAAAGATTAAAACGAGTCATAAAGGCTCGAGACAGAGGGCTGAAAGGCCACTTAAAACCTATCTTAAACGGGTATTCAAAAAGAGCAAAGAAACCCGCCGGAGCATCCGCAGGCCTAATCTCACCCGCAACTTCTAAGATAGCATCGTCAGGCATCCCAGATAACCTCTTAAGGGCTAAAACCTCTACGGAATCCTTAATAGCACTCCTAACCTCCATAGATTCGAAAAACTCTAAACGACTTAAGCTATTTCTAAGACGAACGAAACAGAGCAAATCGAAATTCCTAGGGTTCTTATCAGCCTTAATCTTTAAACGCATGAAAATCAAAGAGAAGAGAATACCTTATATTGAAAGTCGACTATATCCTTGCCGAAAATAAAGAATTGATTTTGGATTCGATTTGCACAAGTAATTTGGGGATAAATTGTGTTTAATTTCGTATTAAAATCAATTTATATATAGAAACTGAATTTCTCTTCAAGTAATGCAGGTCCAATCGAACATCAACACGCGTCCAGATCAAACCGTTGAGACGACAACTGTCATCTCGACGTCACCATGACGACGTCACTTAAACCGTTCCATATTCGTTCAATTTAAACGAAATTTACGACTGGTTGTTTAAGATCCAAACTAACAATTGATTTTGCAGATAAGAGATTCAGAAATATTTAGAATAAATTTTTCTAAATCTCGGGGGCAAACTGTTTGGGTGAAAATTTACGATCGCACGACGACCGACTTAAAATCATAAGATATCTTTCAGGATGATAATCCTGTATTAAGATAAGGTCCTGAGATGAGATACGTGTACCCTCGAACGATAGTAGTTAAATTATCGAACGATCTTTATACAAGATATCGTACGAGATGACCTGAAAACATACGATATTATACTAACGATTAAATAAATCTTAAGTATATTTCTTTGTAACAGATTAGCAACGGATATCGAAGATCAAGTAACCGATAAAGACCAAGATACGATCTCCATAAAAGCTCGACCATTACGAACGAGAATCTAGCTACCGTTATAGCCGTTGCATTAAAGGCACAATTATAGGACGACTGTTACATTCAGATCAACTATAAAAGGAGGTCGAAGACATCATTTGAAGACATCTGATTACATTGAAACCAGCGAATACTCTCTACAATTCACATATTATTTTCTACAATTTATATTCCATTCCATTGTAATCATACGATCAGCATTGTAATTCTCGAGGATATCACCCCTTATTGGTGATACTTAGTGCAACGTCGACTATACTCTTTTAGTCGGCCGCGGGTTTTTTCCTCGACCTCGAGGTTTTTCCTGCGTCATCAATTGTCTTGTCATTTTATTTATTTTATCGCACGTTTTATCGAATTAGATTTCTTTCTCTCGACGGATTCGCCTCACAACATTTTACGATATTAAATTGTGTAATTTTTTACCAAAACAATCACCTTGTTTGATCTAAGTTTTCCTAAAATCTTCAAAGATTTTTGTTAAAGCTGTTTATATATGTTTTTCTTATTTCTTTTAAGAAAATTCGTACAACTCTTATTTTGATATTGTTCATCAAAATAAAAGTTCTCTTTAATACCAAAACACATTCCTTTTGTGATTTTTGGTATCTAATCTATTCCTAAGTAAAAAGGATTTCACCACTTTTATGAACTTCTTCTGTGTTCATTGAAAAGTGATGAAAAGATACATAACTTGGATTCCTTAATCATCCATATATGTTAATCTTTTGTTTACAGGATGGCTGCTACTACTTCCACTTCCTTGGACGCCCAACTATCCACTGAGGCCACTACCCTGCTGACTGCCTCTGGGAGCCTACCAATCATCATTCCTCAACATGACATACAGTTCAAGGCCAACAATTTAGTAGGCCTGTTCGACCTCCCCAAAGGCAAGGAATATCTACAGCCTGCTAGGGACTTTCTGCTGGGCAGTCCTCTGAAGACTGCATTCACGATCAACCCCAAACCTCACAAGCCTCTGCTCATCCAACTATGGTCTACTGCCATGGTTGCACAGGAGAAGAACTCAAAGGGAAAGATGCATGAGGTGATAAAAGTTCCAAATCAAGGAGGATATCATCTCCTTCGGGATCGGGACACTGTGCAACGTCCTCCTGATCCCTGGCAAAAAGAGATATCCTCCTCCCCCAACCTCTGACGAAATTATTGCCCTTCTCGACGACATTGGCTATAGATGGCCCGAGAAGGAAGGAGTTGTGCTCACCAAAACCTCTGCCATAGTCCACAAAACAGGACTGAATGCTTCGTTCTATTATATATGGAACACATTCGGTCTCTGTCTGACTGGGAAGACAGGAAGCACCGAGCAGTTTCCCACCGTCATCCAGAACATGGTTTTTTCCGCTCTTAAAAATCGGAAATTTGACTATGTTCGCCATATCTGGGATGATGTGGTGAAGAAGATCAAGAACCCAAAGCGAGTGGTCAACGTTCCATTCACTCGCTTCTTCTCTGCTGTCCTGGAACTCCACCTGAAGACTGCCTACCCCACTGAAGGCACCTTCAACAATTACGCCATAGGACCGAAGTTCCTGGATCAGGTTCCTCCTCGTCCTGATGACGTACCTCTATCTGCTGTCCTGGTTCTCCCTGAACCAGAACAGGACACAGAAGAGCAGCTCGCCTCCCCTCCTTCTCAAGGTATGTTCTCTTCCATCTCATCCAAACCACCTTCTTCTCTTTCTATGAAAGCTATGTCAGTAGCTAACCCCTTACTGACTTCCCCAGCTGCAACTACTTCAGCGCTCCAGAAGCGCCCACCTCCCTCTGGATCCTCTCCTCCTCCTCCCCCCAAGCGCGCCAAATTTAAGGCGCAGAAGAAAAAGAGCAAGGGAGCTGTTGCGGGTAAGAAATATTATCTTACCCTCCCTCATATATTTAATAGACCTTCCCCTTTGTCTAAATCTTCTTTACCCGCAGATACTTCTGCTCCACAACTACATGAACCTGAGGTTGTTCAACTAGAACACTCAGAGAA
The DNA here is from genome assembly GCA_030169165.1 of Centaurea solstitialis. Taxonomy (NCBI): domain Eukaryota; kingdom Viridiplantae; phylum Streptophyta; class Magnoliopsida; order Asterales; family Asteraceae; genus Centaurea; species Centaurea solstitialis. Next base: position 49,767,440 of record CM058042.1, on the reverse strand, counting down.
TGTGGACGGCAATCGTTCTGATGCCGTTCAAGCCTCAGGTAATAAATCTAAGCATTTTATTGCCTTTTCTTCTTCTATGAAAGCTTTTGAGTCTTCTAGTGCTCACTTAGCTACTACTTCTACAGGTTCTTTTGGAGCAGCATCTCAAGGACATCCTCAACTTCATCAGGATGATCCTTTCGATGAGTTCATCTTCATGGACTCTGAGCGACAGCTGAACGCGGCTGAGCTAAGGCGCCGGTCCGCTGAACGGTAGCTTCAGGATGCCAGGGCTGCCCTATAACTTCAGGAGGATGCCCACAAGGCTCGCCTCCAGGCCTTGGAGCTTGAGCTCGCCTCCGCCAAAGCTGCAGCTGCCAACGCTGAAGCTCAGGCCGCTGCCGCCGCCGCTGCTGCCCCACCACCAACCGGTGTGGTTATCAACATACCTTGTCTGGATAATATCTACGACAAGGTATCCCAAGTGGCCACCTCCTCCGGCGCTCTTCAGGATTCTCTCCAGGAGATGAAGGCCACAGCCCTGCCTGCTCTCACAAACGCTGTCAACACTAGCTCTAACTCTCTCACCTCCTTTCAAAATGTGATGGTGCAGAGGTTGGATGCCCAAGAAGCAGGGCTGCGGGCACTTCAGGAGAAGATCACCGACCTCTCCAACATGGTGAATGCTCTCTCCACTGCTCCTCCTCCACCGTCGGCGTTCTCCACTGCTGACAAGGACTTGCTTATGTCCCTGGTCAGCTCCTCCATCATCACAACCAAGCTTCAGACGGACATGGCCTCTCTCCTTCAGAGGTGTGTTTCAACAGCTGCCTTCTCCAGGGCACCTGTTGAGGGGAGAGACAGCCACCTCACCGTCTTGGAGACCACTCCGTCTATTCCCCCTCAACCAACTAGAATATCAATGAGGAAGGGGGAACCAATGAAGAAGACAATGAAGATGATGATGATGATGAAGACGACTTCATTGTCGAAAAAGTCGTTGCACCAACGCCCACTCCAGGACCTGCACATCCTCAGGGGGAGAACCCTGGTGCTCCTGGTACGTCATTTCAACCATCCTCCCCTTCTACCTCTGATAATCTTCCTATCTCCTCTCTCTTCAAAACCAAACCTGCTCCTAAAACGATAACCCTAACCGATAGCTCCCCTGAAGACTCACTGATAACTCCAAAATTATACATATTTTACTCATGCTAATTCCCCACTTTTGTGCTTAATTTGAGAGTATTTTCGATACTGTTTGACTTAAAAAGGTGTAAATCCTAATTTTGTAGGTTTTGGAGGTGCTTGAGCGTAAAAGTATAAAAAGAGGGTGAAAAGCGTCAAAAATGAGACTTTTGTGCAGACTTTGCAAATACGGACTTTTCTTGGCTCCTAAGGCGGTTTCCTTGCTCTCTAAGTCAGATAAATTCCTCCAAAAGACGGATCTTGAACAGATAAGGCAAGAAGAATATTCCGGAAGATCTCGGAAGCTGGAAGTACATAGCTCGCGCCGCGAAGAAGATGGCTCGCGCCGCGTGGACCATGCTCGCGCCGCGAAGGAGAGCTTCGCGCCGCGAAGACCAGATTTTCTCACTCGGAAGCTTCCAGAAAATTAGAGTTTGTTCGATAAGTGTTTCGCTCCGCGAAGTGCCGTTTCGCGAACGCGAAACGGGGCCTGACGAGCTTCTTTTAAATACAGCCTTGAGTCATTCAGTTGAGGCATCCAGTTTTCTATAATTCTCTCATAATTTTAGTAGATTAGGTTAGATGTTGGGAGCCGCTTAGGGTTTCCAACCCGAGAAGATGGAGGCTCGATGTGACGGCGACGGAGGAGATGATTCGAGAGGATGTCATGCCAAATCGACCGGTCTTTAGTATGGTTTGGTTTTTCATCTACAATTGACATGTCTATGTGTTGATTTCTCTTTGTTTACATTATGGTTTGGATACTTTGGATTTCAGTTTATTAATTAGATGCATGATTTGTTGAATGTTGTCTTCGATTCCGTTCTAATTTATATTGTCTGGTGGTTTGAATTCATTTGGTTGGGTGTATTTGTTGGACCAAAACAGATAGACTCCGAGAGGATAAACAACCTACCTTAGCCTGACCTTGGACCAAGAGAGTTGTGTTAAGGGGTTACTTGGACCAAGAGTGACCAGATAGTAGAAAAACCATACAATAGAGATAGGATCGGATTTCCAGTACTAGGTTGCCTGACAAACGACCTAAGTATTGGGCTAGGAGGACCGAGACCTAGTTGATAATCTTAGATATACATGTTCGGGTGCTTGTGCTTAAATTCTGACAACGATCATAAATCTATGTCTTATGAAAGTAAACCATAATGGATTCACTTATCTCCAATGTATGTCTGTTCATCAGTTTTCCACTTCTTGGTTAGGTTAATTTATTATTTATCTTTTATCTTTAAAAATACCTTTTCAAAAGCAAAACCCCCCGTTTTCCAGATTGACTGATTATAGCTCTAGTTGACATCTAGCTTAACCGTTCCCAGTGGTAGATACGATACCTGGACTTTCCTACACTATATTACTCACGATCAGGTACGCTTGCCTGTATATGTGGTAAGACAGTGGCTAGGAATTAGAGGTTAAAACTTGTTACGCTTTTTATGTATGATAATTACCGCATCACTCACCCTTAAACAATCTTCAGTTAGTTGTCTACCAACCACCCAACCAACCTACCCCTGAACCTGAAACCCAAACCGAACCTGAAACCGAATTTCAGGATGTTAACTTCGGCTCTGTCACTGGTGAGATTGTACGCCTTATGGAGAACAGTCCATCAGAACAAACACGAGCTGAACTTAGCAGAATGACTTTCAGGGTTACCCTGATAAACCATGAAACCATTCCCTTAAACCCAGTCACCCGTTTCCATGCTGAAGCATCATCCTCTAGAACCCAAACCCATCCTGAAACCGTTGTCCTATCGTCAGATGATGAATTCATCTCTGATGATTTTTCTACCCCTGCTTCTTCCCCGAGATCTCCTCCATCTAACTCTCCTCACTCTGAAGGTTAGAATTACCCTGACACTTCTACTCATGTAAACAGGGATGGGCGTTTAGATGCTGTGATAGAGCGACTCGAGAGTACAAGAGTAAAAATTCCTCTTCGTACCTCTTGGGACTCTGAGTTCGCCTATCTATCACAGGAGGAGTACGAGCTGGCAATAAGAGCTCAGGAGGAGCACAATAAAAAGCAGAAGGAAGCCTTCTTCTCTGCTCAAGCTGCGAAAAAGCTTGCTTTTGACTTCGTCGAAGAAGATGAAGAAATAAGTGCTGGTCCTCTTCTAGCACAGAAGGCTGCTTTGAAAGTCTTCATCAAGAGGACTGAGGAACAGACAGAGGAGGCAGACAAAGAGCTTGACTGGTGCAGAGACCGACTTCATCTCAGAAAGCACGGTGCCAGAATCGTAGGAATTCATCTTCGCCGAAACCGGGGAAAGAAAGGAGTTCCTGGCAAAACCTGGCTCACTGCCAAACGCTCAGGAGTAAAGGACGTAGAGCACACTCTTGACAAGTTAGACCGATACAACTTGTCAGAGTGGAATGAAATTAGAAGCATACTTCACAAAGCCAATAAAAATTACAGGGCTGAAGTAGAAGAAGTCATTGATGGACTTATTGCTCGAATCAGAAGAACAACCGAAATACCTGATGTCCTGCTTCAACCTCCCTCTGATCTGCCAAAGCCTCCTGTTAGACGATCAGCAGACACTTCAACAAGAAGACCCACTCCTTGCATGCCCAGGACTGCATACAAACCATCTCGATGCTTGATCTCTCCTTTCCTTCTGGAGTAACTCTTTCTGAAGGTCAAGTCATCAGAGAACCTGTTCATGGTATTTGTGTAGGTGACAACCTCAACATCCATCGATTTCAACGCTTCAGCGAACTACACCAAGCACCCACTGAACACTTGGTGTCAGTCCTCTTCATCGCTCTCAAAGAAAAGAAAAACAAAGACAATAAAGAGTTTGCTCGCGCTATCAGAGCTATCCTTGATCGACGAATTGCCACTGGTGAAACTCCACTCACCGTCCAAGTCAAGACTGAAGAAATTAGTGAAGACTCTGATAGCTAGGACTTTTGTAATTTTCTTTCAGTACTTCATTCATGTACTTTTGTATTTTCTTTACTCTTGTAAAAACTTATATGAGATTAATGGAAATGCATTTCAGTGCATCGTACTTTATTCCATCACAGTATTGAAAAAGATCCGTCAAAACAGTAAATGGGACATGTACCTTTATGAGTTCTATTTCCTACTGTTTCATCTAGACTTAGAATTATTTCTAACCTTTCTAGACTTAGACAATTTCTCTGTTGTCTTATCATTATCATTTAGGGGAGATTGTTGATCCAGCTCTCCTAAGACATGATGAAACGATAATGATCCTGTTACTTTACTTAGTGAATAGGTTTTTACTCCTGTTATAGCTTGAGGAATTATCACTGAGATTGTTCAGTGTTATTCCATGTTACTTATGCTGTAACTTACTTTTATAATCATCAGGATCAGGATCAGGAGATGAACGAGTCTGTTCTGACGTCGACTGATCCTGACCATCGAAGTGAAGACCTCCTGAAGACATCAAGATCATACACAAGAACCATCAGCGAAGTCGAAGTATTAGCTGATGACAGGACCAGCATGCTCGTGATCTGAAGACGGAACTCAGTGATAGCAGGCTGCACAAATTCGTATGACATCCTGAAGACTCATCAGGATACAGTGACCTCTGATCAACCTCAGTATCAGAGCATTCCTCATTGATCAGTATCCTGATCCTGAAGGATTAGTGTAGTGTCTGAATCTAATGCACAAAAGGATTATCCGCCTTTACTGACACAACAAGTACATAAGGACAGTCTCTTTTCTGTTCCCTCCGTACTTATCAGACCTCAAGGCAACTGTTTACACGAACCCTCTTTTGCACACCATGCAAAGGGTATTTGTTTATAGTAAATAGTACATAGGACCACTTAGAATGTGACACGTACACAAAAGTGTGTCTACATGCATTTAATGCATGGGGTATAAATAGGACTTGAAGAAAGGTTCTCCAAACTACTTCTTCACCTTACTTATCACCTGTCAAGGAAATACCCGATCACCAACCTACTCGGAGGAACTTAATCGACCCCTTCTCGGCTGGTTCTTGGCTCTCTCTCTTTTTTATCTTTGCCTATCGATGTTTTCTACGACACGCTGTATTTTCCTCGAACTATCAAAGGAACGGGAAAAAGTCAACCGATCCCAACCGTCCGATCAAATGCAACGGCGACAAAAACACAAATAGAATTTTAATGGAATATGCAAACAAACAGACCTCGGCCCAAGTATAAACCTCGGTCTGCTGTCGTTTTTGAGATAAAACTTAAGAAGTAATAAAAGTGGTACAAGTACCGGATATCGATCCCACAGGGAGGCGTGTGTGAAAAACAGTTCTTTCGATGATGCCCAGTTATAAAAGGATTTCCGTGAGGTTTTGGAAGCAATAAGTTGATTTGTTTGTGTGCAAGAAAATTTAAATTGACAGAAATCAGTTATTTTTAGAAGCAAAGGGTGTAAAACTCGGTTGAGAGAACATAGGTTATTCAGTAAGATGATAATGAAAATAGCATCAAGTATCTTGGATTTAATATTAAGCGTAACCTCTGAAAGATTAACACATTTTCATATATATGAATTATTATATAATTAAATCAACGCAATCTTTAATGTAACAGTTATTTCGTAAACATCCACGTGTAGACATTTTGAATAGTCCATCGTGGAAAGACTTGGACTCAAGCCTTAACCGGGTCAAAACTCCCGTTAAAAGCAACCTCTGAAAGATTGACTCATTTTCATGCGTTGACGTAAATACATAATAATTTCATATATACTCTTTAATGAAATATCTAAATCCAAAATAATGATATCGTCGTTAATATATTATTTGTAAGGTTAATAGTGACTTCTGAAAAGCCAACTCATTTTCATATATATAAAACTATATAATTATATCGACGTAATCTTCAATGTAACGGAAGTTTCGTAAAAGGCCACGTGTAGACAATAGAATTATCCATCGAGGAGAAATCTGGACTCAGATTCCAACTGAGTCAAAACTTCCGTTAGTGGCGATCTCTGAGAGACCGACCGATTTTCATACGTCGAGATAAAAGTATAAAATTTATATATAATCTTCAATGAAACCTTAAGAATAACATGTTAACGACGAGAACTATAATTATATCATAGTACTTTTCTCCGTATAAATCCCAACTTTATTTTACACCCCTAGGCAGGTTGTCAGCCTGTCATGCTAGGTTCCTTAAGATAAGAGATATATAAAAGAAAGCGGTAAAAGAAAGCGGTAAATGAAAGCGGTAAATAAAAGCAGTAATTGGTGCAGAAATGTAAATATTGCAGAAATGTAAATGAGCGGAAATGTAAATGCGATGAAATTGTAAAAGCAGTTGGATGGTTAGTGAGTTGCAATAAAAGTAAAGACGACAGGATTCGTACAATACGTTCGTTAGTTATAAAACTAACGAAACAGAGTAACGAAATCCTTATAAGTAAAGTAACGAGAGCAACGTAACAGAAAAGTAAAATTGAAAATGTCGTCGAACCAAGTAATTGTATATTATTTTAGGCACCTTCCAGCTCAAGTAGTTATGATAGACTGGAAGGGTTTATTACCTAAAGTAATATTATTACGAGAGAACGAAAAGTAACCGGTAACCGACTCCACTCCGACACCCGAGGAGAGAGCGACTCGTGAAAGTCTAGCTATTCAAATTACTACTTAAAGAAGTAGTAATCTTGGTGTAAGTGACGTTTTTTTGGTTAATCCGATCCTGACACCCAAGGGATGAACAACCGACTACACTACAAAGCGGTAATTCTTCTAAACGAGAAAACGCAACGTTAACGTAACTAGAATTAGATAAAAGGTGTAAAGATTACAATAGCTAGACATATCTATATATAGGAACTAACTCGGGCTCACGGCCCGTTTCTAGAATTTTCCACTAATTGGATTGGCCCGATACTAAACGATTAAACCAGCCCAAAACGTAATAAAACATAACCCAAACCGGCGGCCCATGGGAGGCATGACCGGCTGGCCCAAAATGATAGTACCCGACCCATTAAGACAAATTCAAGTAGGTGTTTGGCCCAAGCAAAAAATTAACCAAGTTTATCAAGGAGTGTTTAAAGTGTTCGAGTCTAAAATGATAAAAAATCGGGCCTTTGTTTGTCACCCATGGCTGCGGCCCAAACGGCTATCTTCGGCCCAAAATGGCAGCAGCAAAAGTGGTCCGTCGAAATCACGATTCAACAAAACAAAGTAAACAAGTTCAACAATAAGTGTTTGGTAAGTACGAGTCCTAGATACGAGTCCAAAATGATCACAAGAATTGGCCCAAATCGTTGCCATCAAGAGCCGTGGCCCAGCTGCAATCTTCGGCCCAAACATCAGTCCATCAGCAGCAGCCCAGCAACGTTATCGGCCCACAGTCATGATCCAAAATCTCCATTTGCATCTGTTGGGTGCAAAATCGGATTGTATCCGAGATCACAAGATTGTGCTAAAGTTGAAGTCAAAGGCAAATTCAAAGTTGTTAAAAGAAAGTCAAAGCTTTATTGTTTTAGTGCCTTATTACTTTACTTGTAATTGTTTTGTATAGATAGGGTAGAAAGTGTAATTGGTTCAAAGTTGAAGGGTTGTAAGGGTTTGGGTATAAATACCCAAAGTGAGTTAGTTTGGAAGGTAGAACATGCATACGTACATGATTGTAGATTGAGAGTGATTGAGAGAGTTATTGTTCTTAAGTGTGTGTGTTCTTGGTGTGTTAGTGTGTGTAAACTTTTCATCCAAGAATCAATGACATATGGCTTTCAAATCATTCTCTACTTGATTGCATGTTGATTAGAACTTGAATCTGGAACAACAAGTGGTATCAGAGCTGGAAATTCATTGAATTTGGTATGATTTCTTGAGCTTTTTTATGTTTTTTTGAAAATGGAGGTTTGAGTTTTGATTTTCTTCATTTGATCATGATTTGCATGTAAATGTGATTGTTTGTGGTTAAAATGATGTTTTTACTGTGTTAGGAAGTGATTTAGAGTCAAAATTTGGTGATTTGAGCAGTAATTTTTGAGTTTTTTTACCTTCTGCTCGGTTTTTCCACGGTTTTCCGAATTCTGTTCATATTTTCCGAATTGGAATATTCAAAAATTCCGAATCGGAAAATATCAGTTTTCCGAATCGGATTTTTGAAATTTTCCGAATCGGAAATTTTTTTGGACTTGAAGTGTTGTTTAGATCTGATCTTATTCGTTTTCCGACTTGGTATTAGTCAAATTCCGGTTCGGAAAACATCATTTTCCGATTCGGAAATTGCCCAAATACCAACTCGAAATTTTTCTCGGAACTCTATCAGGTTTATTTTTCCGATTCGGAAAACCATATTTTCCGATTCGGAAAATTGAAAAATCCGAATCGGAATATAGTGTTTTCCGAATCGGATTAGTTTAAAAAAAAAAAAGAGTCTGGAAGCGTTTTTCGGGCGTTTTTTCACGTTAACTTTCGTAGACTTCTTATCTGATTTTACGGTGGAAAACTTCAGTCATTTTTAAGGTCATTTTTTCCCGAAAAATGCCGGTTTTTCCGAGATTTTTGTGATTTCCGAGAGGTTGTATTTTTGGACTAAGATTTCAATTTCGCGGTCAAAATCAACTTTCAAATTTTTGAAAAATATTTTTTCTCGGGATTTCGCTATTCACCGGTTGACTTTTCTGTTGACTTTTTGACTTTTGTCACTAACCTTTTTGTTGATCAAAAGAAGTGTTCAGATTAGCTACAGATTCTCAGATTTGTATACCTCCAGAAGTTCGGAAGAAATCTACCAGTTTCAGTGAATTTTCGATCGTGTTCAAGTTCTGTGAAGATGTCTAGAGATCTATTGAGTATGGGTTCAAAGTCAAAGCCCCGGTTCTTCAAATTGGAGAATATCCGCAATGGCGTGTAAGGATGATTCAATTCCTTAACAACATCGACAAGACTCTCATGACAAGCATTCAGGAAGGTCCAATAAAGCCTTTCATTGACATTCCCGGTACTCCTGAGACTGCTACTACTCCCGCAATTGAACCAAGAAGAGTGATTGAGAGAGTTATTGTTCTTAAGTGTGTGTGTTCTTGGTGTGTTAGTGTGTGTAAACTTTTCATCCAAGAATCAATGACATATGGCTTTCAAATCATTCTCTACTTGATTGCATGTTGATTAGAACTTGAATCTGGAACAACAAGTGGTATCAGAGCCCAAAAGATCACCTGAAATTATAAGAGACGAAAAGGATAAAAAACACGACATTTTTAGCGTTAAAATCAAGGATTGCACGAAAGTTTCGTCAAAATATAAAAAGTCCTAATTATAGCGAAAACTATATAAAAAGTATTAAAACTAATAAAAATTTATTATAAAATGACGCTAAAAGTGCCTAAATAAGGGTAACTATTTTACCCTTATCACAACCCCAAACTTAAAACGTTGCTTGTCCCCAAGCAACACAAAAATATAAAGACTCAAAGACTCAATTTACTGACCGACTGACTCAAGATGGAGCAAAAGAGATGAAATGCAAAAATTTTGGCTAGAAACATTTCACGAAAAATTTATGAAGTTCCCACTATACAATTGAAAAGGTTTATGAGTTAAAAAGAACCACACAACCATGGAATGCAAAATTCAAGTTTGTACACAGTCGTTATTGGATCAAGAAGAATTGTGTACGTAACCTTTTATCATATGTACCCCAAACTTGAATTTTGGCATCTATCATAAAAATAAAGCTTATCATGTTAAAGTTCCTCAAAGATCACCATAGTCATAACCCTTGGGATGCATGCGGCTTTTTTCTTGTTTTTATGAGATACATGCTCGGCCTTTTACCTCATACTCCCAATCTCTCTTTTATGGCATAATTTTACTGCCATCTTCCCATATTGGGGTATGGTTAGTGCCTATGACACTAAGTGTATTGGTGTATGTTTTTAGTGTACTTTGACACTAAGTGTATGCAAAACACGAAAAATTTAGAGCCTTTTATGGTGACTAGCTATCTTCCCATATTGGGGTATGTGTGTGTGCATAATTTCTTTCAGGAGTGAAAATTTTGAACACTCTTGGTACCCATGTAGTGTATATGTGTATCTTTTGGTGCGTGTATGGATAAGTGTCAAAGGAAAGACACTCTTGATATCCATTTGAAATAGTTGACGTATTTTTGACGGTTTTACCCCCACCACAAACTTTGAAAGATTCGTTGTCCTCAACGAATGAAGTGGACTATTTCAAATGGATATAGACCCAAATGTGGTGTACTCATACAGTGATCATGACTTGGAACTCTATAAATCAAAGCTAGACTTAAATGATGATAGTTTAAAAATCAAAATTGGAATACATGTGTTATTGGGTGTCTGTACACGTAAGTCCTGTGTCTGTCAAACATAACATATGTACTTATATCCTTTTGCACAAAAAATGGTGTGTGTGTCTTTTTGACTTAAAACAGTTTCTCATGCATATTAAGACGTCATGAAAAATTAAATGAAAACTATATGTACACTTGATTCATTTTAACCCCAAAATTTTGGATTTTAATTTTTGAAAGCTTGGCTAAGATGTGGTTTTGATGGAAATCAAAACCCCAAACTTAGCTTTTACACAGAGGTTGAAATGGATCAAAAAAAATCCTAAAAATATGATTTTTTATGCATGTGATTAAGGTAACTCAACAAATCTAGCCTTATGGCTTTTGCAAGTCTTATTCCAGACAGATGAGTAACTTAATGATACACCTAAATCAAGTAAAATGAAGAAAATAAAGACTCTAACTTATCACATGAACCAATTGCATGAATGCACAAACAAGCATGGCTTAATGCACTAAGATAACAACTCCAGGATCCATTAAGCTACCAAGGCAGCTTAATGAACAGGCTGTTAGGGGCTGCTGTTTGTTTATTTGATGAAGACCAAATGGCTGATAATGTGTGGTATTCAGCAGCCAAACAGTGCTAAATCAGTTGTGCAAACAACAGCTTAATGATTAAGCTGCATGGTGACTGTTGTGTTGGGTACCAAAGAACAACAATAGGCTGTTAAGCCTTCCCAAAACCAAACATCCCAATATGTGTGTACAACAGCCTATTGTGGCTTAATGGTATGTCCAAATGACAGCTTAATGGTTAAGCTGAATATGGACTGTTGTCTAAGGGACTCCAAACAAGCTGTCATCCCAGAAACAAACAGTCCCTATGTGTTTGTGCAACAACTTTTTGTGGCTTAATGGGCTGTCCAATTAGCATCTTAATGAATAAGCTGGTTAGGGGCTGTTGGTTGGGTACCAAGATGAACAATAGGCTGTTAAGCCATCCCAAACCAAGCAGTCCCTGTATATGCCAAATGGAGAGCCTTTGGTGCTGAATGTGTCCAATAAGCCAAATCTCATTAAGCCAACATGTGTATGTGTTTGTATGTATGTGATATGATGCATGTAATTGAACCAACACACCCAAAGAATCTTTTTGATTCATTAAGCCCACTGGACAGCAGCTGAATGGTCTAGTAAGCAGTCAAAACAGTAGCTTAATCCATAGCTTAATGAGATGAAGATTTGGCAATTCAATGTGCAAAAGATTTCTCATATGATGACATTACTAAAAATAGAAAACAAAATCTAATAACTCAAGATAATTTGCCAAAAATAACCAAACCAAATGAATTCCATAGCTCCAAAAATGGAAATTCATTACATGTCAATCTATAAGTGTGTATACATGCATGCAAGAGTGTGTGCATAAGAACCTATTCACATGTGCATTCCTTGTCTTAACAAGGATGTGAGAACAAACTCATTAATCAAATCCTAGCACAAGTATGTAATTGCAATGGTGATTAACACCCCAATCATGCAATTCATACAAAAACCTACAAAGCTAAAAATAAAATAATGCTATAATTAGAAAGTTTAGTATGACGAAACCTGTCCTACTCAGAGGTGAGTAGGGTGCTGTCCTCTGCTTGGCCAATCCGTGTACTATGGGTATGGTGGGAAGTTCTTCAGGATGCTGACATCTCCCATACGGATGGCCAAATCCACAATCCGGTCCCTCTCCTGCTCTATCCGGTAGTTTCTCCTCCTGTCCTTCCTGGTCCAAGCCATCTCCTCCTTCAGTTCCTCAAACTGTGCCATCACCTCATCACGGACATGTATCTGTGCTTTCAAACAAACGGAAAATTCTCGTGAAGCGAATGTAGAGAACTGCCTATCTCCTCAAAGGTGGATGGAACAGGAGCTATGTATGGGACAGTTGAATGGAATTTCAACATCCTATTCAAATTCTTCCTGTCCATCATCATTTTTTCAGATGAAAAGGTATCACCTTGGAGGTGTCTTATATGGGATCTAGCCAACAATTTGTGGATAAACGCCAGGTAAGGTAATTTGGCATAGGATCTCTCATTAATTTTGTTGATGTTGTGAGAAATGATTCTCACAACATCAAACTGATACCCCTTAAGGATACAGTATACTATGATGACCCTATCCATGTCTAAGTCTGTATCACTCCTGGCAGGCATTAAAGTGTGCCTGACAAAGAAAGACCAGATACCCGCTATAGGTTTCAGGTTCTTAGACTTAAAATATCTATTACGGCCTCTAATTTCCCATGTGGTTCCCTCATTGGCTATAGTTTTCAAAATATCAGACAGATCACTGTCTGAAGTAGGTGCCATGAGTTCTCCGTACCTAAGTGACTTAGGTTGTGGCAGTCCCAACATTTGGTTGAAAGACTCAGAAGAGTAATCAACGGGTGTACCTCGCACAGTGATTTGAAAGCCACTGGTGATAGAGACCTCTGTGTAGAAATCTCTTACCCAGTCTAAGTTGTATGGCCTAGGGGACAGCACTTAGGATGTCCCATTCCATCGTGTCAACAACTATCTTAATTTCAGGGGCTTTCATCACTTGACTTTCAAGAAAGCCGCGAGGTGTTTGACACAATTTGTTTTGAAAACAAGGAAACATTTCCCTGGCTAATTCAGTCCTAAACAAATTTATCCTAGATACCTATTGTGATGTGGATGCACTCATACACTGTGCACGTGTTTGTGGACCCTGATAATCTGAAGGTGGCATGGTTCCTTTCCCAATCCTAGTCCAGACTCCTCTCATACTGCTACCCTCACCCCTGGTCTGAATTGACTGACTTTGACCCTGGTTGACCACGGTCACACTCACCTGTGGTTGACTCCTAGGACCCCGACTAGTTCTTTGTCTTTTATAAGTTTTGATAGGCCTCCTAGAATCTGTGGTAGTGTGTTCTTGTTCCTCACTCTTCATAGTGAACTGTGGAGAGTGAATGGCAGTGGTGGTTGGGTGGATAGGTGTAGGGTGATGAATGGTGGCAGTGGGTGGTTCAGGGTGGCTCACAGTGGGTGAAACCACAGGGTGATTGCGAAGGAATGGTAGGAAAGTGGAAGGGTGATCCCATATTGGTTCACCTTGAGGGTTTAGGACACAAACAGAGGGTGTTGTATGTTGTGGAATCTGATGGTAGTATGCATGGGGAAATCCAGGTGGTGGGCTTAATGAATAAGCCACATGGGGCTTTTCGGCTGAATGGTGGTCTGAATGATGAGCTAAGTGAGATAAGGTGAGATCAAGGTTGGGATTTTGTACCTCAGTGGGTTCGGGTTTTGGTTGGCCGGAAAAATACCTCGTCGGAGATTGGAGTTGCTCGCCGGAGGAGGAAGAGCCATGGTTGTTCTTGGAGGAAGCTTGATTGATGATCTGAGCAACCTCCAGGAGCACATCCATGCTCCTCGTCTTCGGCTTCCTTTGAATCCAACGATTGTACACCGGAGTTGTCACCGGCGGCGACGGCGGAGGAGACGAAGAGTCGGACTCCTCTATCGCCAGAGCTTTTCCTTTTCCGGCCATCGATGGTTGTGATGGTGTTGGGTGTGGCGGAAGTTGAAACGACGGCGGCGGTTGTGATGAAATCGGTGGCGATGGGCGTGGTGGTCGCGGTGGTCGCAATAACGGCGACGGTGGCAGAGGTGGTCGCGGTGTGAATCGTCGTAAACGTCCACCTCGTCCGTCCGATTGTGGCCGGATTCTCATCTCGCTCATTGGTGGCGGTTACTGTTCTTCTTATATGTCTGCGATCAAGAACCCGTCGACGTCACTGGGTCGCGTTTGCGGTGGAGAAACCTCGGATGCACAAGTGGTTTTGCGGCTGTCAGTGTTCTGCCACCGGTGGTACGACTCCAGGTAGATGTTTGGTACGAGGTAAGTACGACTGTCAGGGTGACAGTGTACTTGCGAGATGATCGACGGTGGGGGTGGCGTTTGCTTTGCTGTCGCCGGAGTGATCAACGGAGCAACGAGGTTCGTCGTCTGTGGTGTCCTTGAGAAGCTTCGATAATCGCCGGCGGTTTCAGAGAGAGTACAGAGTGACGTATGCAAACTGACTCTTGATGTACCTGTTCAAAGATCATATGCATCAGCCCGCTTGTACCTTATGCTTTGCAACTTGTACCATATCCAAATAAGATAAAGGTTATTTTTGTTTTATGTATTAAATTTAAAATATCTGGTGGGTCCCACCCACTCTTTTCCTTCTCTTATTTGAATCGGTTTTAACCGATTAACTCCAAGCAAACCACAACTTCCGTTAAGTTTAACCATGGGGACCAAAACTGTCAATTTCATGAGACATTTGTGGACCAAAATGAAAATTCCAAATAAGCCAAAGATTTTTTCATTTAGGTCCGAAACTTGACTTACTTAATCCCAAACTTTAACCAAACTAACCCATGACATTATTATTACTATTAAACATACTAAAATTTACTAATTATACTAATTTAATCTAAAATCTAAAAATTAAGTTTTCTAAGTCAATTTAAAGAAAATTTAGCATATATTATCATCTATAAAATCATTTAAGATTTATATAGAAAATAAGACTAAGGTTTTTCTTAGTTTAAAATTATCAAAGTGATGATAATTTTAAATTTCTTTATTTAGATGACTTTAGAAAATTAAGGAGGCAATAAAAACTAAAATTACGCGAATTTAAACTACTGATTTATTTATTTACAAAAGACTTTTTCAAAAGTCGTCAGACTTTTGGTTCAACAAGATCCACAACCTCTACAGGTTGTTGTGCCAGTGCCATAGGATCATAGAAAGGTTTGACTCTTTGTCCATTCACCTTAAAAGTTGTACCCTTGTCCGGATCTATCAGTTCAACAACTCCGTAAGGATAAACTTTGGCAACCTGGTACGGTCCATTCCATCTAGAGTTTAATTTTTCTGGGAACAACTTTAATCTAGAATTAAACAAAAGTACCTGCTGGCCTGCTGTGATTTGCTTAGGAATAATTTTACGATCATGCCATTTTTTGGTTTTTTCTTTATAAAGCTTGGCATTTTCATAAGAACTGTTCCTCAATTCATCCAATTCACAGATTTGTAAAAATCTTTTGTTTCCAGCTTCATCAATACTCATATTTAATTCTTTGATAGCCCAATAGGCTTTGTGTTCCAATTCTAAAGGCAAATGACAGGCTTTTCCGAAAACCAGCTTATAGGGAGACATCCCAATAGGAGTCTTATAAGCCGTCTGGTAGGCTCATAGAGCGTCATCCAGCTTAGATGCCCAATCCTTTCTATGTGGCTTAACCACTTTAGATAGGATCCCTTTGATCTCTCTGTTAGACAATTCAGCTAGACCATTGGTTTGGGGATGGTAAGCTGTGGCGACTCTATGCTGAATATCATATTTATTTAAGACTTCCTCTAGAACATTATTTATGAAGTGAGTGCCCTCATCACTGATTAGGGCACGTGGTGTGCCAAATCTGGTAAAGATTTGTTTTTGTAGGAATTTAACTACTGTCCTGGCATCATTGGTATGGCAAGCCATAGCTTCCACCCATTTGGACACGTAATCAACAGCTACTAAGATGTAAACACAGTTATTGGAAATGGGAAAAGATCCCATGAAATCAATGCCCCACACATCGAATAGTTCTATTTCTAGAATTCCATTGAGTGGCATTTCATTCCTCTGGGAGATGTTCCCACTTCTTTGACATTCATCACATTTTTTTGACAAAAATTTGTGCATCATGATAGAGAGTTGGCCAGAAAAATCCTGATTGAAGAACTTTTGCTGCAGTTCTGTTGCCTCCAAAGTGACCTCCACATGGTCCTGAATGGCAATGGTAAAGAATTTCAGTGGTCTCCTCTTTTAGTATACATCTCCTGATCACCTGATCTGCACAAATTTTAAACAAGAAAGGATCATCCCAAAGATATATTCTAGAATCATGGATGAGTTTTCTTTTTGCATTTTTATTTAGCTCTTTGGGAATAATTCCACAGGCTAAATAATTGACAATGTCAGCAAACCATGGTACTGACACTGGTTTAGCAGATAAAATCCTTTCATCTGGGAATACTTCACAGATGTCAGCTTTTCCTGCTGTTTGGTCTGTTTTTTCTAGTCTAGACAAATGATCTGCTACCTGATTATTCACACTCTTTCTGTCAACAAGACCCACCTTATTAGCCTAGGTTTTGCATCTTTTTTGGAAATGAGATACTTAATAGCAGCATGGTCAGTGTGAATTATAACCTTGGTGCCCATTAAATATGATCTGAATTTTTCAAAAGCAAAAACTACAGCTAATAATTCTTTTTCAGTGGTGGTGTAATTTATTTGAGCACTGTTGAGAGTTTTACTAGAATAGTAAATAGAGTGGAATATTTTATCTTGTCTTTGTCCTAGAACGACACCAACTGCCCAGTCACTTGCATCACACATTATTTCAAAAGGTTTTGACCAATCTGGTGTTATTATTACAGGAGCAGTAACCAATGCCTTTTTTAGAATTTTGAAAGCGGTTTTACAATCTTCGTTAAAATCAAAGGCATGATCCTGTTGTAATAATAAACACAAGGGTTTTGAGATTTTTGAAAAATCTTTTATAAATCGTCTGTAAAAACCAGCATGACCTAAGAAACTTCTGATGCCTTTAACAGTTGTTGGTTCAGGTA
The DNA here is from genome assembly GCA_030169165.1 of Centaurea solstitialis. Classification (NCBI taxonomy): domain Eukaryota; kingdom Viridiplantae; phylum Streptophyta; class Magnoliopsida; order Asterales; family Asteraceae; genus Centaurea; species Centaurea solstitialis. Next base: position 49,750,284 of record CM058042.1, on the reverse strand, counting down.
ATTTTTCAATTACTTCTAACTTTGCTCTATCTACTTCAATGCCTCTTTTGGAAATTAAATACCCTAGCACAATGCCTTCTTTAACCATAAAGTGACATTTCTCCCAATTTAAAACCAAATTTGTTTCTTCACATCTTTTTAAAATTCTTTCCAGGTTTTGCAAACAGTTCTCATATGATGTCCCATATACCGAGAAGTCATCCATGAAAACTTCCATGGATTGTTCTAGCATATCAGAGAAAATAGACATCATACATCTCTGGAAAGTTGTAGGTGCATTACAAAGTCCAAAAGGCATTCTTCTAAAAGCAAAAGTTCCATAGGGGCATGTGAAAGTGGTTTTCTCCTGATCATTGGGTGCAATTACAATTTGATTATATCCGGAGTAACCATCCAGAAAACAATAGAACTCCTTACCAGCTAGTCTATCTAACATCTGATCAATGAAGGGTAAAGGAAAATGGTCTTTTTGGGTGGCTTTGTTGAGTCTCCTATAGTCCATACAGATCCTCCATCCTGTCACTGTTCTAGTAGGTATAAGTTCATTCTTTTCATTAGTTATCACAGTGACTCCTCCCTTCTTAGGGACACATTGTACAGGACTGACACAACTACTACTTGCAATAGGATAAATTATGCCGGCAACCAACCATTTCAGAATTTCCTTTTTAACAACTTCCTTCATCACTGGATTGAGTCTCCTCTGAGGCTCAACAGAGTTGAAGTTAGTGTCTTCTAAAATGATTTTATGCTGACAAATTTTAGGACTGATGCCTTTGAGATCAGCAATGGTCCATCCTATGGCTTTTGTATGTTGTTTCAGAACTTGTATCAATTGGTTTTCTTGGTCTTCCTCTAAACTGGATGAAATAATGACTGGTAGTTTGTCTGGTTTTTCCAAGAATGCATACTTCAAATGAGATGGGAGTTGCTTCAACTCTAGGTCTGGTGGAACTTCTAAGGACGGGACTAAGGTTTTCCTATCCTTGTTTTCTAATACCTCAAAAGCAGCATTTACTAATGGTGGTTCTAAATCCTCAAAATCATCCTCTTCTTCACTATTAGACATAGTCATTTCCAAGATCTCCCCTATACTCCTATCCTGACAGAAAGACTCAATTGTGCTTAAGGTTGAACATTCTTCTCTTTCTCCGGGATATCTAAGGGAATCTAAGACACTGAAAGTTACTTCCTGATCCTGAACTCTCATGGTCAACTCTCCTTTTTGGACATCTATCAGTGTTCTACCTGTAGCAAGAAAAGGTCTTCCTAAAATGATCGGAATATCAGCATCTACTTCACAATCCAAAATGATAAAATCAGCAGGAAAGATAAACTTATCAACTTGGACCAGTACATCCTCAATCTTACCTTTAGGCCAAACTAGGGACTTATCTGCCAACTGAATGGAGATGGTAGTAGGTCTAGCTTCTCCTATTTCTAGGGCCTTAAAGACAGATAGAGCATGAGATTTATACCGGCTCCCAAGTCACATAAAGCTTTTCCTATGGTCTTACTACCTATGGAACATGGGATAGTAAAACTTCCTGGGTCTTTTAATTTTGGAGGAATCTTGTTTGTTACCAAAGCACTACACTCCTTGGTCAGGGCTATAGTCTCATACTCAGTCAGTTTCTTTTTCTTACTCAAAATATCTTTCAAAAATTTTGCATAATTTGGCATTTGTTCAATGGCCTCAACCAATGGAATGTTAATATGCAATTGTTTGAAAATATCCAAAAACTTTTTAAACTGAATTTCTTCCTTCTGATTCCTTAACCGTTGAGGGTAAGGTACATAGGAAGGGACTGAGGTAGGAGACTTAGTCCTAGAAGTAGCAGGTTTTGGAACAGGTGTTTCCGTGACAGGTGGTGTGGTCTCGAAATTTCCAGGTTTTGGGTTTTGAAAAGATTTATCACTAGAAATTTCGGGTTGCACATCACCAGAAACTTTGGGACTGTCACTTAAGTGTGATGTGTCCTTAATGGTTTCTTTTTGAAAATCACATCCCATTTCTGGATTTTTATTTATTATCCCGGGGGACAACAAAGGAAAATCAGGAACAGGTGTGTTTGGTTTCTGTAAAGCCAAAGGGATGGGATCAGAATATGGTATGAGTTGTGTAGAAGATGATGCAAAATTACTTTCAAAATCTTTATTTTTCTTTTCTGGTATTTTTAATTCTTTTCCATTTCTCAAAGTGGCGGCCTTTACATGCTCCTTACCAGCTCTCTGAGGTGTCTCAGTATCACTAGGTAGAGAACCTGTAGGCCTGTTCTTGATCTCTAAGGCCATTTGACCTATCTGAGTCTCAAGATTTTTAATTGAAGCCTGAGTTTAGGTCATAAACCCTTTCATCATTGATTCCAAAGAACCAGATGATTCAGTTTGGCTTCTCTGATACTTAAAAGAACTTTGTGGTGGGTTCTGTGTGTGTTGTGTATTTTGAAATCTGGGTGCCTCTTCATCTTGAAAATGCACTCTTTTTTGGTTTTGAAAATTAGACTGTCCTTGGTTTTGAAAATTGGACTGTCTATAATTGTCAGTATGTGACTGACCTTGCAGTTTAGGTAACTGTGGATTAAGAGTGGGATTATTCCAAGAAAGATTTGGATGTTGTCGCCATCCAGGGTTGTATGTTGGTGAAAAAGGTCCACTCCTAAAATTGTTGCTACCTACATAATTCACTTGCTCGGGATTTCCGGGACAAGCATCAAAGAGATGGTCTCCACCGCAATAGGTACATTGAACAGGCAATTCAGTGGTTTCAGAAGAGTGGACGATAGAGACTACTTGTTTTTCAGTAGTAAGTTTCCTAATGGCGGCAGCCATTATGTCGCTTAACTTAGAAACAAATACCGCCTGAGAGTCTGCTTCTCTGCAACCAGAACTTCTGTTGGGAATAGACCTGGGGTCTACCCAATGACCATTGTTGTTAGAGATTCTCTCAAGGATGATATATCCTTCGTTATAAGATCTTGCTGTGAAAGCTCCTCCTGCTGTGGCATCAAGCATTTGCCTGGCGCCTTCATTTAGACCATTGTAAAATGTTTCTAATTGAATGCAGTAAGGAATCCCATGATGAGGACACTTTCTCAACAATTCCTTAAAACGTTCCCACGCAGTGGGAACTGCCTCACCATCTAGTTGTTGAAAACTACAAATATCATTTCTGGACTGAGCATTCCTAAGTGGTGGAAAATATTTTTTTAAAAACTTTTCTGCCATTTGATTCCATGTAATTACAGAGTCAGGTTGTAACGAGTTGTACCATTCGCGTGCTTTGTGAGTCTGTTGTTCCAGATTCAAGTTCTAATCAACATGCAATCAAGTAGAATATTCACTCTCTTTCACAATCATGTACGTATGCATGTTCGTTTTTCCAAATGAACTAACTATGGGTATTTATACCCAAACACTCAAACCCTTACACAATAGAAGAATTACACTTTCTACCCTAACTAAACTAAACTATTACAAAGTAAACAATAAAGGACTAAAACAATATAAGCAAACTTTGACTTTGAAGACCACTTTGACTTTGCCTTTGTCTTCACTTTGAGCCAATTTTGTGATCTCGGATACAATCCGATTTTGCACCCAACAATCTCCCCCTTTGGATTCGAGATCACAAAAAGAATTAGGCAAACGTCTTCAAGAAAGCATCAACACTTTAAACATCAACAATAAGCTTTCTTGAACAATAAGCTTCCGTAATAATCTTCACGAATCATCCAAATCTTCATGAAGCTTTAACAAACTTTGAACACGAAGCTTTAACAAACCGAGATATCTTCAAATAATCACCAAACTTCAAACATCTCTTGCAAGCATCTCTTGTCATATCTCGTAATCTTCTCTTTGACTTGACATTTCGGAACCATCTCCCCAAAATATCTTCAGAAAGCATTTCTCGACTTTACATTTCTAAACCATCTCCCCCTTTTTGATGAAATATGAAATAATCATCAAAACTATAGAAATGTATGATCAGAGAACTCATCTCGTAAAGATACAAACATATAAACAAACCACCAAGGAAATCAAAAACTATCTCACGTAACCATTTCCCCCTTGTTACTCCAGAATTCCCCCTTTTTACTCCAAAGAAATACCGTCAATTCCAAAAAGTAATCCGAATCTTTTCAAATTCAGATATAAGTGGGAAAATCCTGAAACAACACATGAATCAGTTGGAATGCCTGTGAGAAGCACAAAGCAACTCAGTACAACGAATGCACTATATAAGGAGCTTTAGTGATGATCACTCCCCAGGGCTTCCGTTCAATCATCGCAAACACTAAAAGTATTCCTATGAACGTTCCGACAAAGAAACAAATTCCTTGTGTGTATTTATGATGAAAGAAAATAGCATCAAGTGCTTTCATAAGGCTCAAAATGTGAAAACATTTCACGACTCGATGTGTAGAAATGAAGTTCGAAGGCAGGGCAGCTTCCTTCTGTTTCAATATCGATTTTCCAAATGAAAACCTGATAGAATATGTGCTGCGTCCCCGTGATGAATGAAACATCTCCTTGTTAAGAAGGAAATGAGTAGCTAGTGGGGTAAAAACGAGAGTCGGCATTGGGCTTTGCCTTAGTTCAATATCGGTCACCAAAGAATGTGAACCAATAGATTATGTGGTTGCCCGGCTTAGAAAAAGTTGGTGCAGAGTTTTATTTTTCTTTTAACTCTGTTCTCACACCCTCCAATTCTTTTAAACATCCTCACGTCTAACCAATCTCTCATATAACATTTTTCTGCTCAATCACTATGAGAATAACTCGACCACCTGAGTTATCTCCCCCACTCTTTGATGTAGACCCCTCACTCATTTCTCAAGGATAACTTCTTGGGTAGGATTGCCGGTTCTGGAAATCCATAGAAGTTCTATTAAGCTCACACATCCCATGAAATAAATTTCTTAAACATGTAAGTACAATGATTCATCGGGTGAATCAATGAGCCAATATGAAATATTCTCGAACAAATATATATGAACAATAAACGAGCATAAGAATTTCTTCAAACAAGTATATGAAATGAATAACATGAATGATGTAAACTTGTTTGAGAAAGCTGATTCATCATATGATGTGAGATATGTTTTTGAAAAGCTTTGGTGTACAAAAAAAATGAATGAATGTTATCTATACGATCAAGATATAGATATAGTAATGAAGAACGTATCTGATCAAATAAACGATGAAGTACAAATAGGAAGATATCAAGCGAGCGTATTACCACCGAAAAATATGGTCATATAGAGACGTGGTAATAACAAGACAAAAGAAGCTAAACCGGTGTGTATGAATACTTGAAAAGTATATGAAAAGATAATACGCAAGTATTAATCTTTGGAAACACACGGTTAGAAAATATCCGTCAACTCATCATGATATGAAAACATGTAAAATCACACTTCTAATTCGAAAAATCGTTTGAGAATCGAGAAGTGAGTTTGAACATTTAAAAACATTTTTCCATACATGAAAGTTGTTCATCTTTCAAATATGTAAGCATTAAAGCATATTATAACACTCCCCCTAAAAATAATATCTCTTTTTTGTACTCCCCCTCAAATGGATAATCAAAATTTTACTTAAAATTCTCTCTCAAAGTAAGAATAATACCTTGAAGAGCATTGAAGACCGGGTCTTGAACTAATTTATTCAAGAGCTACTTGCACATTGAAGATCGGGTTCTAAAGTTGCATATTTAGAAGCCACTTATTTGCAGAAACTCCCCCTTGAATAATGCATTAAAAATATGGGGACCTGCAAAAACAAAATCATACAGATTTTGGTATCCACTTGAAAGTGGATCCTCTTTTGTTAAAAGAAGTTGGTTTATAATTTGGAATACTATAAGTACCATACCAACTTTCCGACTTTTCTTTTCGAACAAACTTATTTGTTCCACAGTAAGAACAACATATTTTCTTTTGAGATAATCTGATCATATGATTTACAGAGTAAATTGGATCAGATTTAACAAAAGATTTAACTTTAAAAACATTGTTCTTATGAACATTTTGTTTGGGAACAAATAACTTTGGTTTATCTACATTTGGTGTAGACCCTTTAACTCTCCAAACAAACTTACCTTTCTTCGAATGATTATTACCTGAACCATCAATCTGATGATCATAGAAAAGATTAGAAGGACGAATCTGATTAGTTGGTGTAAAACTTTTTGTTGAAGAAACATCTGCATGAAGAGAACTTGGAGCAGTTTTGAATGAACACACAGAATCAGCATAATCAACATATGGTGATTGTACTATAACATCGGGACTCTTTGGTTCATTCAAATTAACTTTAAAAACAATATCTTCAAGATCTTTCACTATTGCAGATAAAATATTCTTTTCTTCAACTGTTTCATCAAGTTTCTTTTTCAGATTAGAACTCATAATCTGTTCTTTCATGATATCAAAAGACAATTCAGATAATCTTAATGTAGGCTTCCTTACTTCTGTCTCAAAAACCCTCTTTTCCTCTTGAAAATCATTTTTCTCAAAGGTTGGTTTCTTTAGTTCAGCAATCAGTTGCTCAAAGCCTTTTATCTCACACTTTAAAAGGTGTTCTTTTCTTTTAAAAGCACTTCTTTCATCCGAAAGTTGCACTTCTAAATTAGCAATTTTCTTCCTAAACAGAACACACTTTTCTTCAAAAGATTTTCTTTCTTCCTCAAAAACAAACTCAACACATCTATCTCTTTCAACACGGAGAGACTTTTTCTTTAACTCTTTCTTCTTGCTTTCAAAAACACTCTTCTTTTTCTCAAAACCTTTTCTTTCACTCACAATCTGTTTCTCTAAATCAGAAATCTTTTTCGAAAGTTTATCACTTTTCACTTCAAAAGATTTTCTCTCTTTCTCAAAAACCTTTCTCTCTTCTTCAAAAACCTTTCTTTCTTCTTCAAACACTGTTCTCTCATATTGTAACATCTTTTCAAAATCAACCAACTCACTATCCACAACATTCTTCTTGTTGGTACAAGAATCGGTACAAGACTCAAGAGAATCAAAAACATTCATTCCATCATAAGAGTTGGAATCATCATCATCATAACAACAATTAACATAACATGTTGATTCAGAAAACTCTTTGAAAATCTTGTTTTCTTTTTGCTCATCAAAAACTGATATCTTTAAAGAAAGTTCACCAATCTTAGCTTCAAAAGCTCGTCTTTCTTTCTCAAAGTTACTTCTCTCGATGATCACGATTTTCTCAAAATCATTTACTTGGTTTGAAAGTTCTATCACTCTCGAATGAGAAGATATAAGTTTGTTTTCAACAACTTTCTTATCTTCATCTAATTCATGAACTTTCTTTTGCAAACATTCATTTTCTTTCCTCAAAGAAGTTACAAGTTTTAAGTTTTGAGCATTTCCAAAAGAATGTTTTAACATTTCATCATGCTCATTTTGCAAATCAATTTTCAAACTTGTAATTAAACTTCTTTCATTAGAAAGTGATTCTTCAAGATTACTAACTTCAATAAGAAGATCAGCCTTTTCAGCATTTGATATAGATAAAGTTTGCTGAAGCTCAGTTATTTGTTTTGACAATTCTGAATTCTCCGATTCTTGCCCTTTTTCACTCTGTAATAACTTCTCTAAATCCACAATCTTCATTTCTAACAAAGATTTGTCAGAACTCAACTTTAGATTTTCCTGGTTTAGCTCAAAGACACGATGACTGTATGTCATATAATTCTTCCATAAGCTATGATTAACATCTGAATCTGTCATCTTGACCGAATAGAACTTGAAAATGATCGATAATTCACTGAAACTGATAGATTTCTTCTGAACTGCTGGAGGTATGCAAATCGGAACACTTCTTTTGATCAAAGATAAGATTAGTGACAAAAGTCAAAAAGTCAACCGTAAAGTCAACTGGTGAATAGTGAAATCCCGAGAAAAAATATTTTTCAAAAATTTGAAAGTTGATTTTGACCGCGAAATTGAAATCTTAGTCCAAAAATACAACGTCTCGGAAATCACCAAAATCTCGGAAAAACCGGCATTTTTCGGGAAAAAATGACCTTAAAAATGACTGAACTTTTTCACCGTAGAATCAGATAAGAAGTCTAAAAAAGTTTACGTGAAAAAACGCCCGAAAAACGCTTCCAGATTTTTTTTTTTTGCTTAAACTATCCCGATTCGGAAAACACTATATTCCGATTCGGATTTTTCAATTTTCCGAATCGGAAAATATGGTTTTCCGAATCGGAAAAACAAGATTGATAGAGTTCCGAGAAAAATTTCGAGTTGGTATTTGGGCAATTTCCGAATCGGAAAATGATGTTTTCCGAATCGGAGTTTGACTAATACCAAGTCGGAAAACGAGTAAGATCAGATCTAAACAACAATACGAGTCCAAAAAAAAATTTTCCGATTCGGAAAATTTCAAAACTTTTCCGATTCGGAAAACTTGTATTTTCCGATTCGAAATTTATGAATATTCCGATTCGGAAAATATGAACACCAGTTCGGAAAACCGAACAAAAACCGAGCAGAAGGTAAAAAAACTCAAAAATTACTGCTCAAATCACCAAATTTTGACTCTAAATCACTTCCTAACACAGTAAAAACATCATTTTAACCACAAACAATCACATTTACATGCAAATCATGATCAAATGAAGAAAATCAAAACTCAAACCTCCATTTTCGAAAAAAACATAAAAAAGCTCAAGAAATCATACCAAATTCAATGAATTTCCAGCTCTGATACCACTTGTTGTTCCAGATTCAAGTTCTAATCAACATGCAATCAAGTAGAGAATGATTTGAAAGCCATATGTCATTGATTCTTGGATGAAAAGTTTATAGACACTAACACACCAAGAACACACACACTTAAGAACTATAACTCTCAATATTCACTCTCTTTCATAATCATGTACGTATGCATGTTCTTTTTTCCAAATGAACTAACTATGGGTATTTATACCCAAACACTCAAACCCTTACACAATAGAAGAATTACACTTTCTACCCTAACTAAACTAAACTATTACAAAGTAAACAATAAAGGACTAAAACAATATAAGCAAACTTTGACTTTGAAGACCACTTTGACTTTGCCTTTGTCTTCACTTTGAGCCAATTTTGTGATCTCGGATACAATCCGATTTTGCACCCAACAATCTCCCCCTTTGGATTCGAGATCACAAAAAGAATTAGGCAAACGTCTTCAAGAAAGCATCAACACTTTAAACATCAACAATAAGCTTTCTTGAACAATAAGCTTCCGTAATAATCTTCACGAATCATCCAAATCTTCATGAAGCTTTAACAAACTTTGAACACGAAGCTTTAACAAACCGAGATATCTTCAAATAATCACCAAACTTCAAACATCTCTTGCAAGCATCTCTTGTCATATCTCGTAATCTTCTCTTTGACTTGACATTTCGGAACCATCTCCCCAAAATATCTTCAGAAAGCATTTCTCGACTTTACATTTCTAAACCATTTTTTTTTTGATTTGAAAGCCATATGTCATTGATTCTTGGATGAAAAGTTTACACACACTAACACACCAAGAACACACACACTTAAGAACTATAACTCTCAATATTCACTCTCTTTCACAATCATGTACGTATGCATGTTCTTTTTTCCAAATGAACTAACTATGGGTATTTATACCCAAACACTCAAACCCTTACACAATAGAAGAATTATACTTTCTACCCTAACTAAACTAAACTATTACAAAGTAAACAATAAAGGACTAAAACAATATAAGCAAACTTTGACTTTGAAGACCACTTTGACTTTGCCTTTGTCTTCACTTTGAGCCAATTTTGTGATCTCGGATACAATCCGATTTTGCACCCAACAATCTCCCCCTTTGGATTCGAGATCACAAAAAGAATTAGGCAAACGTCTTCAAGAAAGCATCAACACTTTAAACATCAACAATAAGCTTTCTTGAACAATAAGCTTCCGTAATAATCTTCACGAATCATCCAAATCTTCATGAAGCTTTAACAAACTTTGAACACGAAGCTTTAACAAACCGAGATATCTTCAAATAATCACCAAACTTCAAACATCTCTTGCAAGCATCTCTTGTCATATCTCGTAATCTTCTCTTTGACTTGACATTTCGGAACCATCTCCCCAAAATATCTTCAGAAAGCATTTCTCGACTTTACATTTCTAAACCATTTTTTTTTGATTTGAAAGCCATATGTCATTGATTCTTGGATGAAAAGTTTACACACAATAACACACCAAGAACACACACACTTAAGAACTATAACTCTCAATATTCGCTCTCTTTCACAATCATGTACGTATGCATGTTCTTTTTTCCAAATGAACTAACTATGGGTATTTATACCCAAACACTCAAACCCACAATAGAAGAATTACACTTTCTACCCTAACTAAACTAAACTATTACAAAGTAAACAATAAAGGACTAAAACAATATAAGCAAACTTTGACTTTGAAGACCACTTTGACTTTGCCTTTGTCTTCACTTTGAGCCAATTTTGTGATCTCGGATACAATCCGATTTTGCACCCAACAGAGTCAAAGAGTATAGAAATAGTTTTAGTCGCAAAGCATCATCTGATACACCGGGTAATTTAAAACAATCTGATACTGCCATGAAAGATCTGAGATGAGCATGAGGATCTTCATTTGCCAATCCTGCAAATTGTCCATTACTCTGTAACATTTGAAACATTACAGGTTTTAGTTCAAAATGTGCGGCAGTAATTTCTGGATTACGTATCCCTGAATGTAATTGATTTAAAATGGGGACTGTGTAATCCATCATACTTCCTTCTTTGGAATTTGCAAGACGAAAAATGTTTTGTTCCTCATCCTCAATTTGTTGATTTATTACAGGTGGTGGTTGCAAAATTCCATTTGCTGGGTTTCCTTGCGGATTTTGCAATCCAGGATCACCGGCAATTGGGATTTGCTGATTAATAGGTGGTGGATTTACAGGTTGTATCACTGGTTGAAAAACAGGTGGAATAACCGGTGGGTTATTATTATTATTATTGTTGTTGCCACCGCCACCATGAGGGACTTCCTGGTTGGGAAATGCCAATGGTGGTGGTCCATCAACTTCGTGAAAAGGATTCTCGTCAGCCATTGTGGAAGAAGAAGAAGCTTTCTCGGCTTTTTGCTTTTTCCGACGCAGTTTGACGGTTTTATCAATGTCAGGATCAATCGGTAGGAGTTGTCCGTGCGACAATCTTGACATAAACTATTTTTGGTATTTTCTTAACAAGGTGGTAGAAAAATCGACTTTTAAACTTCCCCAAAATCGAAAGAATGTTCTTGCAGTTACCTCCCCGGCAGCGGCGCCAAAAACTTGTCAAGGAAATACCCGATTACCAACCTACTCGGGGGAACTTAATCAACCCCTTCTCGGCTGGTTCTTGGTTCTCTCTCTTTTTTATCTTTGCCTATCGATGTTTCCTACGACACGCTGTATTTTCCTCGAACTATCAAAGGAACGAGAAAAAGTCAACCGATCCCAACCGTCCGATCAAATGCAACGACGTCGAAAACACAGATAGGATTTTAATGGAAAATGCAAACAAACAGACCTCGGCCCAAGTATAAACCTCGGTCTGCTGTCGTTTTTTGAGATAAACTTAACAAGTAATAAAAGTGGTACAAGTACCGGATATCGATCCCACAGGGAGGCGTGTGTGAAAAACAGTTCTTTCGATGATGCCCAGTTATAAAAGGATTTCCGTGAGGTTTTGGTAGCAATAAGTTGATTTGTTTGTGTGCAAGAAAATTTAAATTGACAGAAATCAGTTATTTTAAGAAGCAAAGGGTGTAAAACTCGGTTGAGATAACATAGGTTATTCAGTAAGATGATAATGAAAATAGCATCAAGTATCTTGGATTTAATATTAAGCGTAACATCTGAAAGATTAACACATTTTCATATATATGAATTATTATATAATTAAATCAACGCAATCTTTAATGTAACAGTTATTTCGTAAACAACCACGTGTAGACATTTTGAATAGTCCATGGTGGAAAGACTTGGACTCAAGCCTTAACCGGGTCAAAACTCCCATTAAAAGCAACCTCTGAAAGATTGACTCATTTTCATGCGTTGACGTAAATACATAATAATTTCATATATACTCTTTAATGAAATATCTAAATCCAAAATAATGATATCGTCGTTAATATATTATTCGTAAGGTTAACAGTGACTTCTGAAAAGCCAACTCATTTTCATATATATAAAATTATATAACTATATCTACGTAATCTTCAATGTAACGGAAGTTTCGTAAAAGGCCACGTGTAGACAATAGAATTATCCATCGAGGAGAAATCTGGACTCAGATTCCAACCGAGTCAAAACTTTCGTTAGTGGCGATCTCTGAGAGACCGACCCATTTTCATACGTCGAGATAAAAGTATAAAATTTATATATAATCTTCAATGAAACCTTAAGAATAACATGTTAACGACGAGAACTATAATTATATCATAGTACTTTTCTCCGTATAAATCCCAACTTTATTTTACACCCCTAGGCAGGTTGTCAGCCTGTCATGCTAGGTTCCTTAAGATAAGAGATATATAAAAGAAAGCGGTAAAAGAAAGCGGTAAATGAAAGCGGTAAATAAAAGCAGTAATTGGTGCAGAAATGTAAATATTGCAGAAATGTAAATGAGCGGAAATGTAAATGCGATGAAATTATAAAAGCAGTTGGATGGTTAGTGAGTTGCAATAAAAGTAAAGACGACAGGATTCGTACAATACGTTCGTTAGTTATAAAACTAACGAAATAGAGTAACGAAATCCTTATAAGTAAAGTAACGAGAGCAACGTAACAGAAAAGTAAAAATGAAAATGTCGTCGAACCAAGTAATTGTATATTATTTTAGGCACCTTCCAGCTCAAGTAGTTATGATAGACTGGAAGGGTTTATTACCTAAAGTAATATTATTACGAGAGAACGAAAAGTAACCGGTAACCGACTCCACTCCGACACCCGAGGAGAGAGCGACTCGTGAAAGTCTAGCTATTTAAATTACTACTTAAAGAAGTAGTAATCTTGGAGTAAGTGACGTTTTTTTGGTTAATCCGATCTCGACACCCAAGGGATGAACAACCGACTACACTACAAAGCGGTAATTCTTCTAAACGAGAAAACGCAACGTTAACGTAACTAGAATTAGATAGAAAGGTGTAAAGATTACAATAGCTAGACATATCTATATATAGGAACTAACTCGGGCTCACGGCCCGTTTCTAGAATTTTCCACTAATTGGATTGGCCCGATACTAAACGATTAAACGAGCCCAAAACGTAATAAAAACATAACCCAAACCGGCGGCCCATGGGAGGCATGACCGGCTGGCCCAAAATGATAGTACCCGGCCCATTAAGACAAATTCAAGTAGGTGTTTGGCCCAAGCAACAAATTAAACAAGTTTATCAAGGAGTGTTTAAAGTGTTCGAGTCCAAAATGATCAAAAATCGGGCCTTTGTTTGTCACCCATGGCTGCGGCCCAAGTGGCTATCTTCGGCCCAAAATGGCAGCAGCAAAAGTGGTCCGTTGAAATCACGATTCAACAAAACAAAGTAAACAAGTTCAACGATAAGTGTTTGGTAAGTACGAGTCCAAGATACGAGTCCAAAATGATCACAAGAATTGGCCCAAATCGTTGCCATCAAGAGCCGTGGCCCAGCTGCAATCTTCGGCCCAAACATCAGTCCATCAGCAGCAGCCCAGCAACGTTATCGGCCCACAGTCATGATCCAAAATCTCCATTTGCATCCATATGTACAAGCTTCGGCCCATCACGATCACGAGCCCAAAAGATCACCTGAAATTATAAGAGACGAAAAGGATCAAAAACACGACATTTTTAGCGTTAAAATCAAGGATTGCACGAAAGTTTCGTCAAAATATAAAAAGTCCTAATTATAGCGAAAACTATATAAAAAGTATTAAAACTAATAAAAATTTATTATAAAATGACGCTAAAAGTGCTTAAATAAGGGTAACTATTTTACCCTTATCATCACCCAAATCCTTTCTTTCTTTATCCCTCTATTTTTTATCTTCTCTAGTTTTCTCACTCTAGTGCATAGTGAAAGAAACTTAGATTGTTTAGTTTAGACTTGTGTCTTTTCTATTTCCGCAACAATCTGTAAATTCATGTTGTTAATACAACAAATAATTTAAAAGTGAAAATTTGGTGTGATTATATTCAACCCCCCCTTCTATAATCCCATACACTATCCTTACTTGAAGGTCACCCCCTTGGGACCAACAATTATCTTCTAAGCACAATGCAATGATTGGGAATTGCATTTAGATTGTTTGTTAATTTGATGGGGTATGCTTGGCAAAGATCAAGTGTGGGGATTTTCCAATCCCCATTCTTCATTCACATGTGCATAGGCTTGTTTTGGATAAGAATTTTTGAGCTCCTTATGGTTCTTGAGTTAATTTGTGTTTTTATTACTTTTGTAGAGGCAAAGAACCAATGTCCAAACTTTCGTCCCCAACTTTTTTTGTGCCCGATGGTAGTGACATGTTTACTTACTTTGAGAACGAGACCAACTTGGGGCGGAATAGGAAGAATGAGCTCTGTGATATTGTGAACAACATATCCAGCAGGCAAATAGTTGTACCACGACGGGCCGATTGGGCAAAACTCGCTTCTATTGGAGTTGCTAACCAAATCCGTGAAAGCTTTGTGAAAAAGGCGAGAGGAGAAGATGGTATTGTCTACTTCACTTGCCGAGCTTGGAGAAGTGTTGGGTTTTTAGAGTTACTGTTGCTAGAGAAGAATTACTATTGCTGGTGTGAGTTACTACTGCAGGTGTGAGTTACTACTGCTGGTGTTAGTTACCACTGCTGGTGTTAGTTACCACTGCTGGTGTTAGTTACCTCTGCTAGTTACCACTGCTCGTTACTACTGCTCGTCGAGAATAAGGAAAGAAGATATTGTTGCTGAATCAAAATAAGGAAAGGATATTGCTTGGAACAAAAGATAAGGACTTGAAGATAATTATGGAATTAATTCAAGAGATTGATCTTTTATGGAATGAAGATATCTACCAAGATTCTTAAGATAATGAAGATTTAAAAGATCATTTTTTTTTGTAATTATCATTGTAATCAAGTCTTGTATAAATAGATTAGTCATCTAGTCTATTAAAAATACGAATTGTTCTAGTTTTCTTTTGATTGAAAAGTTTAGCCTCAAGATTATTCTTGATCCCTACAATAGAGAAGTATTGTACGTTTGTTTGAATTTGTTCAAGCAAATTGGGGCTTTGTTTGTAATCATTCAACAGAAAAGCAATTCCAAAAGCAGTTTCAATTTCAATTCATTATTGTTTTCTTGTTGTCAAATATTAAGGTGTTATTCCGCGACTTCCTTGATAGATCTTGGTTCTTATTCTTTCTTGTTACGAATTTCGATCCTGACAAGTGGTATCAGAGCTATCGGTTTCTAGATCCAAGATTCAACAAGAAAACAATTTGTTTGTGAAGCTTCTCTCCATTCATCAATGAAAAACATGGTGCGTACCAACGGTGCAGAAATTCCAACTGAGGTACAATCTAAACTTTGCTCTAAAGCCTGTCTTGATACTTTTAAGAAGTACAGAGAAAACACCCAAGGGATGTGTGATAAACTGAAAAGACTAGAACAGGACAAAAGAGATTATATTTTGATTGTAGAGAATTTTGAAGAAAAGATCAAAGCATATCAGGCTAATGAACTTCAGTTTTCTTATGATCAAAATTATTGGAAGTGGGAGAAGAACCAATATGAGATTAAGTTGACCAAATCTGGGGATGAACTAGAAAAGGTGAGAAGTGAACTAGAAAAGGCCAAGTCAGACCTTGAAAAGTTCTCCAAAGCTTCTAAATCAATGGATGCTTTTCTCAAATCTCAAGTTTATGATGATCTGAAGAAAGGGATAGGATACAACGCCACTCCACCACCCTACAACAACAACTATATTCCTCCCACTACTGATCTACTTGAAAGGCATGTAGATGAAGAGATGCCTAAAAGATCCACATAAAAAGATCCTCCAAATGAAGTAGATGTTGAAAAAGATGAGTCAAAAAGTAAAAGTAAAAAGACCAAGCCATCCAAGAAGAAGAAGAAAAAAGTGTAGGGGAAAACCAGTGTTGAAAATTCCTGTACTTGTCAACAGAAAAAGCCCCAAGCCAATGAGAAAATAAGGGGAAATCAAAGAAATTGGAATAACCAGTGGGCTCAAAAACAAGGTATTGATCTAGAAAAAATCAATAGGCCAAAGCCTTGTTTTATTTGTTGCAAGTTGAATCATTTAGCCAAACACTGTTATTTCAATCCTATTAACCAAAGAGCACACTTTCAAAATAAAATATTTAACTCTTTTGGTAACAGATTTCAGAGAATGAATAATATGGCTAGGAATGTGAAACCTGTTTTTAAAAAGAAAAATATTTCAAAACCTCACATTCAAAATAAGTTTGCTAGATCTGAAAAGAGCTTTCAAAACAAAAAGGTTGTGAAGAAAGCAAACAAATTTGTCAAAGTTTGGGTGCCAAAAGTAACTAAAATTGTTAGTATTTTTACTTCAGTTAATGTTGCAAAGCCTATTATTGTGACAAAGTATTCAAGCCATACAATTCCCAACTCTACTGATCCTAAAAACTCAAAATTAAAAGAGTTTAAGTATGTTGATGCTAATGGGGAACTCAAAACCACTTCAGTATGGGTACCTCAAAAAGGGAAGGATCACATCTCTAAATCTGCAAAAACTGATATGATGGGATCTGGAGTTAAGGGGGAGTTTGAAAGTGAGAAAGTGGTTCAGACAACAACAGTAACAAAAACCAAATAAACTTAACTCCTTGATTTAAGAAGTTAAGTTAGGGGGAGATTGTTGGGTTTTTAGAGTTACTGTTGCTAGAGAAGAATTACTATTGCTGATGTGAGTTACTACTGCAGGTGTGAGTTACTACTGCTGGTGTTAGTTACCACTGCTGGTGTTAGTTACCACTGCTAGTTACCACTGCTCGTTACTACTGCTCGTCGAGAATAAGGAAAGAAGATATTGTTGCTGAATCAAAATAAGGAAAGGATATTGCTTGGAACAAAAGATAAGGACTTGAAGATAATTATGGAATTAATTCAAGAGATTGATCTTTTATGGAATGAAGATATCTACCAAGATTCTTAAGATAATGAAGATTTAAAAGATCATTTTTTTTGTAATTATCATTGTAATCAAGTCTTGTATAAATAGATTAGTCATCTAGTCTATTAAAAATACGAATTGTTCTAGTTTTCTTTTGATAGAAAAGTTTAGCCTCAAGATTATTCTTGATCCCTACAATAGAGAAGTATTGTACGTTTGTTTGAATTTGTTCAAGCAAATTGGGGTTTTGTTTGTAATCATTCAACAGAAAAGCAATTCCAAAAGCAGTTTCAATTTCAATTCATTATTGTTTTCTTGTTGTCAAATATTAAGGTGTTATTCCGCGACTTCCTTGATAGATCTTGGTTCTTATTCTTTCTTGTTACGAATTTCGATCCTGACAAGTGGTATCAGAGCTATCGGTTTCTAGATCCAAGATTCAACAAGAAAACAATTTGTGTGAAGCTTCTCTCCATTCATCAATGAAAAACATGGTGAGTACCAACGGTGCAGAAATTCCAACTGAGGTACAATCTAAACTTTGCTCTAAAGCCTGTCTTGATACTTTTAAGAAGTACAGAGAAAACACCCAAGGGATGTGTGATAAACTGAAAAGACTAGAACAGGACAAAAGAGATTATATTTTGATTGTAGAGAATTTTGAAGAAAAGATCAAAGCATATCAGGCTAATGAACTTCAGTTTTTTTATGATCAAAATTATTGGAAGTGGGAGAAGAACCAATATGAGATTAAGTTGACCAAATCTGGGGATGAACTAGAAAAGGATAGAAGTGAACTAGAAAAGGCCAAGTCAGACCTTGAAAAGTTCCCCAAAGCTTCAAAATCAATGGATGCTTTTCTCAAATCTCAAGTTTATGATGATCTGAAGAAAGGGATAGGATACAACGCCACTCCACCACCCTACAACAACAACTATATTCCTCCCACTACTGATCTACTTGAAAGGCATGTAGATGAAGAGATGCCTAAAAGATCCACAGAAAAAGATACCCCAAATGAAGTAGATGTTGAAAAAGATGAGTCAAAAAGTAAAAGTAAAAAGACCAAGCCATCCAAGAAGAAGAAGAAAAAAGTGCAGGGGAAAGCCAGTGTTGAAAATTCCTGCACTTGTCAACAGAAAAAGCCCCAAGCCAATGAGAAAATAAGGGGAAATCAAATAAATTGGAATAACCAGTGGGCTCAAAAACAAGGTATTGATCTAGAAAAAATCAATAGGCCAAAGCCTTGTTTTATTTGTTGCAAGTTGAATCATTTAGCCAAACACTGTTATTTCAATCCTGTTAACCAAAGAGCACACTTTCAAATAAAATATTTAACTCTTTTGGTAACAGATTTCAGAGAATGAATAATATGGCTAGGAATGTGAAACCTGTTTTTAAAAAGAAAAATATTTCAAAACCTCACATTCAAAATAAGTTTGCTAGATCTGAAAAGAGTTTTCAAAACAAAAAGGTTGTGAAGAAAGCAAACAAATTTGTCAAAGTTTGGGTGCCAAAAGTAACTAAAACTGTTAGTATTGATACTTCAGTTAATGTTGCTAAGCCCATTATTGTGACAAAGTATTCAAGCCATACAATTCCCAACTCTATTGATCCTAAAAACTCAAAATTAAAAGAGTTTAAGTATGTTGATGCTAATGGGGGACTCAAAACCACTTCAGTATGGGTACCTCAAAAAGGGAAGGATCACATCTCTAAATCTGCAAAAACTGATATGATGGGATCTGGAGTTAAGGGGGAGTTTGAAAGTGAGAAAGTCGTTCAGACAACAACAGTAAAAAAAACCAAATAAACTTAACTCCTTGATTTAAGAAGTTAAGTTAGGGGGAGATTGTTGGGTTTTTAGAGTTACTGTTGCTAGAGAAGAATTACTATTGCTGGTGTGAGTTACTACTACAGGTGTGAGTTACTACTGCTGGTGTTAGTTACTACTGCTGGTGTTAGTTACCACTGCTGGTGTTAGTTACCACTGCTAGTTACCACTGCTCGTTACTACTGCTCGTCGAGAATAAGGAAAGAAGATATTGTTGCTGAATCAAAATAAGGAAAGGATATTGCTTGGAACAAAAGATAAGGACTTGAAGATAATTATGGAATTAATTCAAGAGATTGATCTTTTATGGAATGAAGATATCTACCAAGATTCTTAAGATAATGAAGATTTAAAAGATCATTTTTTTTTTGTAATTATCATTGTAATCAAGTCTTGTATAAATAGATTAGTCATCTAGTCTATTAAAAATACGAATTGTTCTAGTTTTCTTTTGATAGAAAAGTTTAGCCTCAAGATTATTCTTGATCCCTACAATAGAGAAGTATTGTACGTTTGTTTGAATTTGTTCAAGCAAATTGGGGCTTTGTTTGTAATCATTCAATAGAAAAGCAATTCCAAAAGCAGTTTCAATTTCAATTCATTATTGTTTTCTTGTTGTCAAATATTAAGGTGTTATTCCGCGACTTCCTTGATAGATCTTGGTTCTTATTCTTTCTTGTTACGAATTTCGATCCTGACAAGAAGGGTTTTTGAGCTCACGAAGACACTTTACCGGGAACTTATCATCGAGTTCGTTGCTTCTTTTACCTTCGAGTCACGGGTGGCTAAGATGGATTGCCGACAACCTTGCATGACCTTTCGTGTTGGTGGAGTTTGGCACAATCTATCTTTGGCCTAATTTGCAATCGCTTCGGGGATCTATACCGATGCCGAGGTGAATAACCCGGGATTTGATAATTACATGATGGAAAGTGAGGGCAAGGATAATGGAGATTTCAACCCTCGTACCACTTGGGAGATTATTGGAGCGGGACCTTATTCCGGGCATGTCAAGGAAAAGAACCTCCTTTCTTCCGAGGACCGCCTTTTACACCGGATGTTGGTGCATGCGGTTAACCCTCGCACTTCCAGTCATGAGAAGATCAGTGTTGAAATTTGATACCATTTTTTTCAAAATTTGTGATTGTTGAGGAATCTTAGAGTCTTATATTAGGTAGTCACTAAATAAGGTTATTAGAGTTTGATAGATGCCTTGTGAAACTAATTGTCATGAGTGATCGTTACCCTATTCCATGAGAGATTGAGCTTATATTTGTATATATTTCGTTTTTTCGTGAGGATGCCGGTTTTGACCCAAGGTAGAACTTGTTACTTTGAATGCTTGTCAAGACCACAAAAGAAAAGTAATTATCACCATTGCACTAATAGAGGCCTTCGTTTCAACCCATTTTTAGCCTTCGTTAAATAATCCCATTATAGGATTATTTAATTTGCCCTGGCCTTTAATTGTATAAGTACTCATCCTTAGTACTTTATCCCTTGAAACCCCTTTGAGCCTTAGCCTTTTCGTTTGTTACCCAATATCTTATCTTTTACCCGTTTATTTTATCTATCTTTTGACCGTAGCTTAAAGTTGAAAACTTTTTCATGTTTTTGGTCCAATTTTATGAATCTGATAATAGAGAAAATGGATTAAAAAAAAGTTGAAGAAAAGAAAAGAGAAAAGAAAAAGAAGTTAGAAAAGAATAGTCAAAAAGAACGACTCAACAAAAGAAAAATAAAAAAAAGTCGATGTGCGGAAAAGAAAAAGAAGAAAGAAAAAATATCGAGCCACAAATAAGCAATATGCTTAGGCCAATAGAAGTGAAAATCGTCCCAAGCTCTTCAAAGTTCCAAAAGAGTCAGATGTTTTGAATTTCCGGACCATAGACTGATTAGTTTTCAGGTTTTTGCTACAATCGTTTGAGTCACTTAAATAAATCCTATTTCCTACCCTTTACCCTAAGCCTAACATTACAATCCCAAAGTCCTCTTGACGGTTGACAACTTTTCAGTGGTGGAGATGAGATTTGGAGACAAGCATATGCATGCGGGAAAAGGTCGAGTATCAGTGTGATCACTATATATACATCTTACCCCTTTTGAACGATACATTTGAAAAATATTTGTGAGGGTAAGAAGTTGAACTCGGCAAATAGATTACTCTTTGTACCTTGTGGTGTTACTGACTAATGCTTGATATTTTTGTGACTTCGACTGATCATGGATTGAGATAATTTTGGTGTTATTTTTCTTATTTTTCAGTCTTTTGATTGAGGACAACCAAAGCTTAAGTGTGGGAATTTGATAACCCAAAAATTATACAAGTTTTGGTCGTTATGGTTTGTAATGTTTTATCCCATTTATCCCATTTTTGGTATAATTCACTTCCGAAAGTATCTGCTTTTCAGTTTTGCAGGTTTTGGAGGCTCGTGAACATAAAAGTAAGAAAAGAGACGCAAAAAGCATGAAATTATATATATATTGATTGCGGTGAGTCCTAAAAAAAGGGATTGAATTCTGACCCTTAGATCAAAGATTAGGATTAATCGCCACCGTTTAAATTGCCTAATTTACAGTTATCGAACCATCCAGTCCAAACTTCTCCTTCTTCCCTAATATGACGCATCATCAAACTCCCCACTACTCCTCCTTCCCACGTTCTCTCTCCTCCTGTCACCACTCCTCCCATACCCAACCTTCTCCATCTCCCTCTCGATTACAAATCCGGTCTCCTGCTTCTTTTAAATAGCTTCAATTTGGGCTTCACAAAACGGTTTGATCGATTTATGCTCTCATACACTCTCGAGTATCGCCTAAGGATTCACAATTTTGGCTATCGAATCAATCTTTCATGCTCTTTATCATTCAATTTCACGAATCGTCTCTTTCTTATGTGTATATGTGCGCGTTGTGAGAATCAGGTGGCTATAAGTCTCAGATTAAAGGTATGGTATGGAACCTTCTCTAAACAGCTCTTAAACCCACATACTGCGGTTTGCTTTCTTCTCTTAATTTCTCCCTCTGTCGATTAACTTTGTGATTGTATTGGGTTTGGATTTCTCTATGCGAGGTGAATTGGATTTGAAATCCACAAATGTAAGTAAAAGAAGATGTAAATCAACTCTTTCATAAGGTAAGTTTTTTTTCTCTCTCACTTAATTCGCTTCAAGCGTTTAATTGATTGATCTGGATCTGTTTTTGTTTTTTTGTTTTTAGTTCTGATTTGTGTGCAAAACGAAAAAGAGGTGAAGGAAGTGGCTGATGTAAAAGAGCAACAATAATAAGTGTATTTTCTTTTGAATCTGGGTATTTTCTTATGGAGGACTACATCTGAGGAAAAGAGAGATTTGGAACGCTTAGAAAAGCCTATGTATGATTCAGTTCGGCAAGCAGCAGAAGTTCATCAGTCAGGTTTTCTTACTACCATGCTTTTTAGCAGAACTATTATCTGGACTTCAGAGGTATAGAAGATTCATTACTGTTTGTGTTACTAAAACATGGTGCTTTGTTCATCCTTTTCAGGTTTGGAAATATATTAGGAGCATTATAAAGCCTGGAATGCTGATGGTTGATCTGTGTGAAACCTTGGAGAATACTGTTCGTAAGCTAATATCAGAGAATGGTCTACAAGCTGGTATTGCATTCCCTACAGGATGTTCATTGAACTGGTAATTATTTTTTACTTTGTATGATGATCATCTTCTCATCTTTGTTTTTATCAATGATTCTTTGGTTGTTTTTCTTTAATCTTTGTGCCACTTTCCTAAAAAAATTGATCGTTAACATATCGTATCGTATCAGGGTTGCAGCCCATTGGACCCCAAGTCAGGAGATAAAACTGTGCTTCAATATGATGATGTCATGAAATTGGATTTTGGAACTCATATAAATGGTTAGAAATCACAATGCATGTAGTTGATTTGCCATAGTTGGAAGTCATTTTGGTCACTAATTTATTTTGTGCAGTTTTTAATGTAGTTTCGTAACTTTTTCTGTTGTAACACATTTCAGGGCGCATAGTTGACTGTGCATTCACAGTTGCATTCAATCCAATGTTTGATCCTTTGCTTGAGGCCTCTCGCGAAGCTAGAAATACCGGTATCAAGGTTGGCAACATGGAGTCAGAAGTTATGGGTGAATATTGTGCATTAGGCAATATAAGCCTATAAGTGAATATTGTGCATTAGGAACTTCCATTCTGTGGTATGCAGGAAGCAGGGATTGATGTACGTCTATGTGATGTAGGTGCTGCAATCCAAGAGGTCATGGAGTCCTATGAAGTAGAAATCAATGGAAAGTTCTTCCAAGGTGTAATCTCTACAATAGTGTAGATAACACTTGATATATATATATATATATATATAAATTATTTATTGAACATCAAGATTGAAGCATATATGAACAACTTTACACCGTAGGTTTCAACAGTACTTCAAATAATTCTATTTTGTAACACCCCGCTAAAGCGGAACCGCAAGGTGTGACAGTCTAGATTTCATAGCGATAGGAGATAAATAGCACCAATCATTCATACCAAAATAAATAGAGTTTACAATGTATTACAACCAACCATAAATTAAGCTTTACAGACTTAACAAAAAGAACATTGTCTTGATTGGTGATTACAATAGCCCAAAATTAAACTTTATCAATCACCTTCGGATTTCCTGAAAAGCATGTTAAAACAAGCGTCAACTACGAGAGTTGGTGAGTTCACAGGTTTTCATATGCACAAAACAGTTTAAATGCAACAAATTTTTAGTGAACCTTTTTATTCACTCAATTTTTCATAAACCAGTTATAGTGAACCCTTTCGTTCACTACCGATACTAGCCTGAACATTAGTGAACGTTTTTGCTCATTTCATTTCTAGCTTAGTATCACATGTGAGTAAATTTCCCGGGTCAAGTTAATCACATGATATTTATTCTTTGAGTCACTACTAATCCTGTCATTTATGACATGCTACGCCCCTATTCTACCTCAGCGGTGGGACTAAATCCCACATGTGTAGAATTTTTATTCAATACAGTGCACCTATATTCTCGTCAGTTCAAGGTGGGTATGTCAACCAAATAGCGCTATCCACGTGTATTATAGGCCCATTGTTATGAGTTAATAGTAGTTACCGGGGACTTTTTCATTTCAGACTCACTATATCATGCCGCATAACATTTCAAATTTAACTCACAATACATTTCATTTCGTAGCATTTTCACAATTATTCACATTCATTCGTAAACATGCTTTTCACCCCAAAACACGTAAAAACGGTAAAAAGTGGGGGCTGTGAATACTCACCTGGAGTAGCTTTTGCGTTTATGACAATTGGTAGTGCGTGAATAATCCCGACTCCAAGTCTACTTATGCCCTATAACATACGTATTTGACGTAAGTCTAAATTCAACGGTCCATATCTAGCAAGTCAATACCGATATCCTATTTATAATGCCTTTACTTACTTTTATCAAGTTCAACTTAGTACAAAATAGCCTTTTGTTACTTTAAAATATTATCCAAACACATGGGAATTCTTAAAGTTTGCAAAATAACATTTTTGAAAAAAGTCAGATTCTGGCAGATTTGTCTTATTGCAAAAGTGTCACCTTTAAGCCTAGTTCCAAAGGGAGATAAGTTGCCAAAATTTCACCTACTGATATTGGGGATATTAACATCATTTCCACCAAATTTCATGATTTTTGAAGGTGTCTAACATATTTTAAAAATTCTTGAAAAATCAGTGTGCATGCATCAATCTTGAAAAGACAAGTCTGTGGAGTTTGTGTCATAGAGATCTCATTACTATTCCAAAATTTGAATTTCAAAAGGGATTTTAAAGCTAACTCAAATATCTAACAAATGAAACTTGTTTCACACGATTTGGATGATTTTTGAATAAGATATGACCTCATGAATTCAAGCATGTGAATCTGCCATCATTGGGCAGATTACACTCCGAATTTCTTTTCATTGGTTGAACATTCAAAATTCCACCAAATCATGTGATATTAGCCTCTTTGGAAAGCTAACTCACTGAACTTGAACTTAGAATCAAGAATCACGCATTTTAGTTAAGTTATCAAGAAGATATGCATGCATGAAGTTTATATAAAATTCTGACTAGAAGCTGATGAACACTAAAAAGTTTTAACATGGTTGAGGGCTCAAAACATGGAATTTTTGAATGATTCCAGTGGGGTTTGAACCCTAACACATAAAATATTAAACCATAAAATTTCCAGAAGAGAATGAATCCAAAAACACCCTTTTTGGGTTGTACAAACAACATGCAACAATTCTGTCAGCAACATCCAGATTCCAAATTCACTTTTACTCACCAAAACACATAAAATCACCAAGATTTGGGGGTTTCTTGGATAATAAACTAAAATCCCCCAACATATATTAAGTAGCTACATAAAATACACGTGTATATCATCAAGATACATGCATGCAATAATCAAAAACTTCCAGCCCCTTAAGAGCATCACAAACACCCAAAAATGTGTGATTTTCATTCAAATCTTGTGTTCATAAGGGAGATTCATAGAAATTCACCATCTATTGGATGTTTTTAACATCTCCATGGTTATCCTCATCTCCAAACATCAAGAATGGTATTCATCACTAAAAAGAGGGTTTAATCCTCAAGAAGTACAAGAAAAGAGCTTCAAAAATGCTTAAATCGAAGTTAAAATGTGTCTACAACACTTACCTTAATGAAACAACTACAAAAACTTCTTAAAATCTTTTTCAAACCTTCAAGAATCTGATTTTGAATGATGAATATGGCTGGATTTTTTTGAGAGAGTTTTAGAGAGAAAATGATAGAGAGAGAGTGAGAATTTTTGAAATGGAAATGATGAGGTTAGGAGTGTGTTGATTGTGTTTATGGGAAAGAGAGAGAGAGAGAGAGAGGTGATTGGAGGAGAGGGGTGGTGGTGGCCGGCCATGGTGGGGCCCACCCACCTCTTTATTCTTTTTTTTTTTTTATAAAAAGCTAGGATTTTATACTGATAAATTTAACGCAGTGTCGGGTTTAGGCGTTTTTCGGTAGAAACCGACTTTTTCGAAGGTGATTTTGGATTAATTGAATCAGTTTACTTTTATTTTTAATAAAGTAACACATTTTTTTATAAATCGACTTTAAATTTGGCATTATAGGATTTTCGGGTGACTTTGGCCCGGTACGGGCTTTTTCGGGCAAATTTTCGGGATTTTTAGGTTTTTGCCTAAATGTTTCACGCAAACTAACCTAATTTCTTCTAATAACTTAAATGACTAAATTTTTAACCTACGGAAACGCTACTGAGTGATTTAACGAGTAGCTAACCTGAAGGTCAAAACAGGTAGTTGTCACATTTACCCCCTGTTGAAAGAAATTTCGTCCCGAAATTTACTATTTGCCATATCCAGGAGGCTCTTTTGTAAATAGGTGAGGGTACTTGCTCTTCATAAGAGCTTCTCGTTCTCAGGTAAACTCCGGCCCATACTTTGAGTTCCAACGGACCTTGACAATAGGTATCTTACTACGCCTTCCCTGAGTGATACTTTATCTTACAGTCGTAGTCGTTGAGCAGCTCGACCCATCTTCTCTGCCTCATGTTTAACATTTTCTGGTCGAGAATGTGCTGAAGGCCCTTTTGATCTGTGAAGATGGTGCATTTGGTGTCGTAAAGATAATGTCTCCAAATCTTGAGGGCAAACACCACTGCTCCGAGCTCCAAATCACGAGTGGTGTAATTCTTCTCGTGGATCTTTAGTTGTCTGGATGCGTAGGCGATGACTTTCTCGTTCTGCATCAAAACACATCCCAAGCCTTGATGTGAAGCATCGCAAAACACCACGAAGTTATCCGTTCCTTCGGGTAATGCTAGAATGGGTGCATTGCACAACTTATGCTTGAGCAATTGAAACGCTTCTTCTTGTTTCTCTCCCCAAATAAACTTCTTGTCTTTCTGTGTTAACATCGTCAAAGGTTGTGCAATCTTGGAGAAATTAGCAATGAATCGCCGATAATAGCCTGCCAAACCAAGATATTGTCGAATTTCTGTTGGCGTCTTCGGTGCTTCCCATTTCTTTATGGCCTCAATCTACGCTGGATCGACATGGATTCCTTCCTTGTTCACTACATGACCCAAAAAGTGCACTTCACGAATCCAAAATTCACACTTATAGAATTTTGCGTAAAGCTCCTCTGTTTTGAGCAACTCCAGTATCAATCTTAAATGATGCTCATGCTCCTCCTTGCTTCGCGAGTAGATCAGAATGTCATCTATGAAGACAATCACCAATTTATCCAAGTACGGTCGACATATCCTGTTCATTAAATCCATGAACACTGCTGGAGCGTTTGTCAAACCAAATGGCATGACCAAGAACTCGTAATGACCATACCGAGTTCTGAACGCTATCTTGATGATATCTTCTTCTCGCACTCTCATCTGATGGTAACCTGACCAAGGGTCGATTTTAGAAAAGCAGGTAGGTCCTTGCAACTGGTCGAACAGGTCGTCTATGCGCGGTAGAGGATATCGATTTTGATAGTGATCTTGTTTAGCTCCCTAAAGTCTATGCACATTCGAAAGGATCCGTCCTTCTTTTTGACGAACAAGACCGGGGCTCCACATGGTGAAGAGCTGGGTCGGATGAGTCCTTTATCTAACAGTTCTTGAAGATGATTCGACAATTCCTGCACTTTTGATGGCGCCAGACTAGACGGTGACTTTGTTACAGGGGCCGCTCCTGGGACTAGATCGATATGGAACTCTACCTGCCTATGCGGGGGTAGTCTGGGTAACTCCTCCGGGAACACTTCTGGATAATCTCGTACAACTGGAAAGTTCTGAATTTGCTTCTCCTTTCCCTCTTTATCTACAACATGCGCCATAAATACCACGCCATCCTTTCGCAAATGGCTTCACATTTTCATGTAGGATACTATACTGGATCTTGATGTGCCTCTTCAGTTCCAATTGCGAATACCCTTCCTTGGGTCTTGCGTCCTTAATTTACTTGATTGGCTTATGTAGCTTTGTTCGTCCTCTTGGTGCTACTCAAGCCTTTATTCAGCGTGGAATACCTATCTTTAGAGTGGTTTAGGGTTTCGTACTCTTAGCACCCCTTTCCGGTCCTTCTGACCTTCTTTTCCTTTCTATAGTAACGAGTAGTGTAACTGACTAGATTGTCCTTGGTACCCAAAATACAAGCTCATAGGTGGTTCCAGTTGTATCTAGTACATTTTGGATGAGAGTCCATATACTGTCTTGACTCATGGGTCTTTACTCCAAAATTTCTGACTTCTTTTCGACTTTTATCTGAATGACCTTGAGTTGTCTCTTCTGACTGGTGCTCTACTTTATTTTATTACGTTCTTTCCATTCGATGGATACTATAACTTCCTTATTTCTTCTATTTGCGACAAGGTCGGTAATAACTTGAGTGACTATGGTAGGTACGACTTCCTGGACTTGTTAGGCTATCAGTTGAGCAATGTTGATCGATTAATTCTCACGGTTCACTTTCTTGCTACGTGTGTTTCTTCTAGAAAATATGGTTCTAAATCATTTGTAAAATGTATGTTTGATTAAAAGTTGTCTTTAATAAATGTTCGAAAATATTTGTATTTTATTTATGAGAATTTCTTTACAATAAAATCGGTAAGAACGTCTTTGTGATTAAATAAAAATTTATTTCATAAAAACTTAATATATATCTGAAAGGGTCAAAATTTGATGCTAATGCATCCTTAAAATATTTTACTTACCCAAGCTAAGGTTTAAATGGGATAACCAAAAGTACACTTCGAAATTCTTTCAAATTCACGAGAGTTACAAACGAAAGGATCAACCTTGCCAACAGTATTACCACAACTTGTCCGCCCAAGTCAACTCTCCTAGTCGTCCTTCTTGCCGTCATAGCATTTTCTACAACATCGGTGGTACATTCCTCCAAGAGATGCGCTAAGTTTGTCAACTAAATTATGGCCTGATTCTATCTTGATGCCCTGCTTCGACTATTTTGCAGTCCGTCGGCGAGTGTTCGCATAGTTCGAGCCTCTCCTTGTGCCATACTAATATTATGAGCGATCAATATCCCCGAAAGGATACTAAATGATCTTGCATTACCCCAATGAGTTATCGCCAGTCCACTCCGAAAGGTTGCCGCAACTGTCTTCTGAGTTGTCTCGTATGAGGTGCTGGGAGGTTCGGGTTAGGCGTAGGAATAAATGGTGTAGGTTGAGATAAGATAGTTGTTGGGGGATAATCGGAGGTGGATCACTTAAATATCCTTACTTGTTACTCTAGTGTCGGAATCATAATGCTTAGACGGGTCTTTCTCCGAAGTCTAAGTAATAGTGTTCGACATAGTGATTGTAGTGTCCGCAAGACTTATTAACACACATTCAAAATACTAGTGACATCCTAGCGCTAACGCATGAGTGTTCAACAGTGGCGTTACTTTACTTAAACGCATAAGTGCTATAGTAAATATCAACATCATGATATGCTTATGTGAACTCACACGGTTTATGTTTTTCAGGAAATTTTTCGAAGGTTCCAACTTTTATTCTCTAGCCGTATGATTGGTTCATAAGTCTTATCCTACTTATATCATGGCTAGGCGTAGGTGATCAGGCTCCGCCTATCTATGATATATCAGAATAGTACCTATCCTAATCATACTAGTATTTAAATTCTCCTATACTCAAAATCCATAATTAAAAGTTTTAACTTGTCTTAGAAAAAGGTTGGTTATAGTACTTGGTTTTTATGAAAAACCGATGTTCTCTATAACCTATGGCTCTGATACCAAATTTGTAACACCCCGCTAAAGCGGAACCGCAAGGTGTGACATTCTAGATTTCATAGCGATAGGAGATAAATAGCACCAATCATTCATACCAAAATAAATAGAGTTTACAATGTATTACAACCAACCATAAATTAAGGTTTACAGACTTAACAAAAAGAACATTGTCTTGATTGGTGATTACAATAGCCCAAAATTAAACTTTATCAATCACCTTCGGATTTCCTGAAAAGCATGTTAAAACAAGCGTCAACTACGAGAGTTGGTGAGTTCACAGGTTTTCATATGCACAAAACAGTTTAAATGCAACAAATTTTTAGTGAACCTTTTTATTCACTCAATTTTTCATAAACCAGTTATAGTGAACCCTTTCGTTCACTACCGATACTAGCCTAAACATTAGTGAACGTTTTTGCTCATTTCATTTCTAGCTTAGTATCACATGTGAGTAAATTTCCCGGGTCAAGTTAATCGCATGATATTTATTCTTTGAGTCACTACTAATCCTGCCATTTATGACATGCTACGCCCCTATTCTACCTCAGCGGTGGGACTAAATCCCACATGTGTAGAATTTTTATTCAATAAAGTGCACCTATATTCTCGTCAGTTCAAGGTGGGTATGTCAACCAAATTGCGCTATCCACGTGTATTATAGGCCCATTGTTATGAGTTAATAGTAGTTACCAGGGACTTTTTCATTTCAGACTCACTATATCATGCCGCATAACATTTCAAATTTAACTCACAATACATTTCATTTCGTAACATTTTCACAATTATTCACATTCATTCGTAAACATGTTTTTCACCCCAAAACACGTAAAAACGGTAAAAAGTGGGGGCTGTGAATACTCACCTGGAGTAGCTTTTGCGTTTATGACAATTGGTAGTGCGTGAATAATCCCGACTCCAAGTCTACTTATGCCCTATAACATACGTATTTGACGTAAGTCTAAATTCAACGGTCCATATCTAGCAAGTCAATACCGATATCCTATTATAATGCCTTTACTTACTTTTATCAAGTTCAACTTAGTACAAAATAGCCTTTTGTTACTTTAAAATATTATCCAAACACATGGGAATTCTTAAAGTTTGCAAAATAACATTTTTGAAAAAAATCAGATTCTGGCAGATTTGTCTTATTGCAAAAGTGTCACCTTTAAGCCTAGTTCCAAAGGGAGATAAGTTGCCAAAATTTTACCTACTGATATTGGGGATATTAACATCAATTTCTCAAAATTTCATGACTTTTGAAGGTGTCTAACATATTTTAAAAATTCTTGAAAAATCAGTGTGCATGCATCAATCTTGAAAAGACAAGTCTGTGGAGTTTGTGTCATAGAGATCTCATTACTATTTCAAAATTTGAATTTCAAAAGGGATTTTAAAGCTAACTCAAATATCTAACAAATGAAACTTGTTTCACACGATTTGGATGATTTTTGAATAAGATATGAGCTCATGAATTCAAGCATGTGAATCTGCCATCATTGGGCAGATTACACTCCGAATTTCTTTTCATTGGTTGAACATTCAAAACTCCACCAAATCATGTGATATCAGCCTCTTTGGAAAGCTAACTCACTGAAATTGAACTTAGAATCAAGAATCACGCATTTTAGTTAAGTTATCAAGAAGATATGCATGCATGAAGTTGATATAAAATTCTGACTAGAAGCTGATGAACACTAAAAAGTTTTAACATGGTTGAGGGCTCAAAACATGGAATTTTTGAATGATTCTAGTGGGGTTTGAACCCTCACACATAAAATATTAAACCTTAAAATTTCCAGAAGAGAATGAATCCAAAAACACCCTTTTTGGGTCGTACAAACAACATGCAACAATTCTGTCAGCAACATCCAGATTCCAAATTCACTTTTACTCACCAAAACACATAAAATCACCAAGATTTGGGGGTTTCTTGGATAATAAACTAAAATCCCCCAACATATATTAAGTAACTACATAAAATACACATGAATATCATCAAGATACATGCATGCAATAATCAAAAACTTCCAGCCCCTTAAGAGCATCACAAACACCAAAAAATATGTGATTTTCATTCAAATCTTGTGTTTATAAGGGAGATTCATAGAATTTCACCATCTATTGGATGTTTTTAACATCTCCATGGTTCATCCTCATCTCCAAACATCAAGAATGGTATTTATCACTAAAAAGAGGGTTTAATCCTCAAGAAGTACAAGAAAAGAGCTTCAAAAATGCTTAAATCGAAGTTAAAATGTGTCTACAACACTTACCTTAATGAAACAACTACAAAAACTTCTTAAAATCTTTTTCAAACCTTCAAGAATCTGATTTTGAATGATGAATATGGCTGGATTTTTTTTGAGAGAGTTTTAGAGAGAAAATGATAGAGAGAGAGTGAGAATTTTTGAAATGGAAATGATGAGGTTAGGAGTGTGTTGATTGTGTTTATGGGAAAAAGAGAGAGAGAGAGAGAGGTGATTGGAGGAGAGGGGTGGTGGTAGCCGGCCATGGTGGGGCCCACCCACCTCTTTATTCTTTTTTTCTTTTATAAAAAGCTAGGGTTTTATACTGATAAATTTAACGCAGTGTCGGGTTTAGGCGTTTTTCGGTAGAAACCGACTTTTTCGAAGGTGATTTTGGATTAATTGAATCAGTTTACTTTTATTTTTAATAAAGTAACACATTTTTTTATAAATCGACTTTAAATTTGGCATTATAGGATTTTCGGGTGACTTTGGGCCGGTACGGGCTTTTTCGGGCAAATTTTCGGGATTTTTAGGTTTTTGCCTAAATTTTTCACGCAAACTAACCTAATTTCTTCTAATAACTTAAATGACTAAATTTTTAACCTACGGAAATGCTACTGAGTGATTTAACGAGTAGCTAACCTGAAGGTCAAAACAGTCAGTTGTCACATATTTACACCAGGAAAAACATGCTGAATGCCAAGTAGTTGGCTGAGCCAGTTTAGAAGGATAGCACTATTAATGTTTACATTATTTCTCTAAATTGGAACAACAGATGCCACATTTTGTAAGATTAGACTAATTATAGTTTTAACTTGCATGGTGCAACGTTTGCAGTGTAAAGTATTAGGAACTTGAATGGACACAGCATCGGACCTTATCAAATTCACGCCGGAAAATCAGTCCCAATTGTGAAAGGAGGAGAACAGACTAAGATGGAAGAGGAAGAATTCTATGCAATCGAAACTTTTGGATCTACTGGTACTACCATTTGTGCTTCTTAGCTTTTGAAATGTGAAAGAAATAATAATAGTTGGCATACAAAATTTATATCATGTTTGTTGTGTTTAGGCAAGGGTTATGTGAGAGAAGATCTGGAGTGCAACCATTACATGAAAAATTTCGACGTTGGTCAGTTCCGCTGCGATTACCGAGGGCAAAACAGCTTCTTGCCACGATCGATAAGAACTTCTCTACACCGGCCTTCTGCAGACGCTATTTAGATCGATAAGAACTTCTCTACACTGGCCTTCTACAGTGATGATTTTGAGAATAGACACTTTAGGCCTCCAAGAGCGACGATTCATACTTCTGCAAATGCTTGAGCGTTTCTATAATTTGGAAATGCCGGTATGTGTGGTGTTGTTGACAAACCTTTGCATTTGTTGCCAATTTGAGTTTTGCCCTCAAATCCGAAACTTATCTTGATTTTTAGAATTGTACATTGGCATAGTAATAAATTATTTCATAAAAGCAGAACAACAATAAAGTTATTAAATTGTCAGGAACCAAACGGTATCAATCAATATTTGCTTGTGAAAAGTGGTTCCTTTGACTGCAAAAAAGTCAAAAAGAATTGCTAACATGCTTCTCTTTGACCAGAATGCAGAAACCTGACGACGAAAGAGGGTGGGATTCTAAATCAAGTTGAAGAGTTTAGCTTGCCACCGAGTTATTTTTTTAATTAAGAATCTTGATAGCCTCTATAAATATGGTTTCAATTTCACACATTTGGGGGTTTTCCATCGATATAAAGGTTTGACATCTCTCTTTACATAGGTTATAAACTTATAAATGACAATTTGAAAGATTTTCTTTTTCAGCTTTAACATGTTAGTAAGAGTGCTTTAATCTTTTTTTATAGGAAAATACGTGGTTAGAGAGGAAGACACCATTCCTTAATAAAAATCATTTTTCTTAATATGTTTGGATGAAATGAGTTCACATTGTCGATTCCAATTTTATTTGGAATTCAATTTAGTGATCTTTATTTTGGAGGTCACAAGAGCATATTCTTTTGGTCAAACATTTGCCTCACATTCTATTGATTTTGTAGTTCTTGAGGTATGGTCAATTTGCCGTTTGTTTTTTAATTGTTATTTCAAATGCTTTTAGTTAAATCGTTTTAACATACGTGTGATGTTTTGAGTTCATGACATATTTGATGATCAGCTAAAGTTGTTATCACTAGATATGATCAGGTATGTTTGTGACTCTTTCTTTTGTTTTTTGCTTTGTGAAATAGTCACCAGGTGTGCTGATTGATTGTTGGGGGAGTTTAGTCCTCTTTGGTTGTTTCCTCCGTCGGATATCAAATAAAATGGAGGTATATGTCGTCATTCTAGCTTGAACCATAAACTTTTTTAGTACAATCTCTTATCTTATAATTTTTAAATCACATGATATATTTTGACTTATTTGAGTTCTAATTTGTTATGTTTTGTATCCTGCAACTCATTATACGAAAGCAAGGCCAAATAGTGTACAATGGTGCAGTCTTTCTGTTGTGATTTGCTACTTCTGATTTTATTCATCCTCTGCTACTTTCATTATGTTCTCCTTCTAACTTTTATTCACATTTAATCTGGTTTTCTAAGAGAATTTATGTGAACTTGACTTACTATGAGTTATGTGATTGTTGTTATTTAGTTATTTTTCTTGTGTTTTGATATGTTTTCGGGTATTAAAGTAAAGGAAATTGTTTCATACTTTTTGGCGTTTTCATGAATCTATAATGTGTTAAACATTCTTGATATTGTGATGTGTTTGAATATACATATTAAACAACATATTGGTTTAATGATGCCTATTTAGCAGGTTTTATATGGAAAAGCAAGTCAATGGGGAATTTTATATAACATGTCATAGTGAGTCAAAAACTGTCTTTTATATCCACTGATGGATCAAACGCAATCTCTCACCACTCCCGAGTCCTCTTGAAAATGATTAGACCAGAAATTTCTATTCATAAAGGCATATCCATCCTCAATTTATGTTGAAGTGGTTCCGGAACAAAATTATGAAACATCTACTTCTTGCTTGGATGATATTATATTGATATTGAAATCAGATTATAATCCTTATTTTGTACAGGTACCTTGCATTTATTTACCGTGTTCATACAATAAAACATCTTACTATTTTAAGAGGACTTAAATCTGTTTCTTTTTTACTTCCCATGTAACGATATTTTTGTAGGTTTTGATGTGTTCTTTTTTTTTTAGCATGATCAAACTCATTTTATGTCCTATATAAAGGATAAGGTTTTATAATCTTTTTCCAGTCGTGCATCCATGGGTGAATGTTGATAGTATGCATCCATTCAGGTAAAGAGTTGTAACCACAAAACATAAAATTGCTTGTAACTTTCTTTAAGCTTCCATCAATCTAATTACAAAGCATCAAGAAGGTATTGCTTCTCTTTAAACTACATTTCATTAAGTTAAGTTGTTATAGTGTTGCAAATAAGTGAGATTGTAATTCCTTTACCACTTTTTCGTTTCAAAAATCTGCATCATTCTATACTCTCACCTAAAAACTTGCCGGAACCTTCTTATTTTGTGAAGAGACTATTTTCATAACTCATGACTTAACGATCTTGTCCAATTTGACCAGACGCACTGTGATTGGGATTTCTTGGAATCATTTAAAGATGGATCATTTGAGCATCAAGTAAAGTCAACCATGTTCTAAAATGTGTTTATGAACTAATATTGTAGGACTTATTTTAAATTACCATGGAGGCCTCTCACTTCCATTGATGGGACTGCGGTCTGATTTGAACAATCTTTCTAGAGTAGCTAAACTGAAAAATGATAAATTCATATGCATTGAATGGTTGATAAGTTAAGGTTGGTGTAGCGTGTAGGTCTCATTGATTCACTTGACCAAATTGCTAAGCATGTCGAGCGTTGGGGTGTTTCCCCTCTTGAAGCAATCTAGAAGATCCCTAGCTCTAGCGGCCAACGGCCTAATTTTTGGTAAAAACTACTAAGCTTCTGTATGAAATTGTGTATAGGTAAATTTTGAGTAACATTTTCTATTCTCCATTTGACAGGAACTCAATCAACATGCAACTTCTGAATAATGTTATTATATGATGCCATTTGGGAAGAAAATCATGTACTACAAAGATCAAACATAGATTGGTCGTTGGGCTCTCTTTTAGACATAAGTATGGTTGATCTATTAAATAATTAATTTACTTTTTGTATTTGATTGAAGATTTTCTGAAAAACTTATAGAAAGCCTTTTTATATGCTAGAAGTGTTACGGTCATTTCAAGAGTGGTATATTGATCTTTATCTCTATTTTCTTTTCCTTTCAAAACATGAAAGTTCCGGGATTTACCTTTGATAGTGTAGGACATGACAAAGAAATGTTATAAATTGGTGAAAAAAAATAAAAGACAACACAAAAGATACTAAAATATTTTGCCTACTAGAATAATTATGTTAACTGTTGTTATAGTGCATGTAGTTCTTACTATATGTAGCTGCAATGGTTCGTGTAATACGACCATTATATGACAGATGTAAGGAGGGTGGAACTTCAGTTCCGTTCTACACTTGTGAGGCTGCTTGGTTCTATTTGCATGAAGCAATTTAACCATCCCGGTTTTGCTGCTACGAATTGCCGATGCGAGTGCCACGGGCGTATAACGGTTGACTCGGTTGATTTATTTCGTTAGGATACTTCATTTGTTAGGTCCTGTTTGGTATTCTCTGATTCATGTTTTTGCCTCGTGTATTGTTTTGATTTGTTCGCTTTCTTATTCTTTAGCTATGAACCTTGTAATTGGTTTTGGTTTTTAATAAATCTCTATTTTGCCGTTCGTGAAAAAGCATATGTGGTGTGTACCGGTAGAAAGAATTTATTGATCCACTTAATTCGTTTTCTTTTGAAAATCATAATTTCTATTATCATGATTTTCATCTTTATAGTATTACTATTTTTAAAATTTAAATGAAACAAAAGTAGAAGTATAGAGCTTTACACAGTTTCACTCTCTCACCTAAGCATTACTTATTTGAAGTAAAGAATTAAACGAATGTTATGTCTCATTACTTGAAGTTTACAGTTAAATAAAACCACCAATAAGCTCATACATATGCATAAATGATTTGTGAAATTGATTTTGGAATATAAAGGACCAAAATCGGTCTCAATCTAAGAAATGGTTATAAACAAATATGAACCAATGACTAGTATTTTAACGATTAAAAGAACCCTGCTAAATCTTGAAAATTGGTCAGGTTAGCCCGTAAAAACCCACATAATTTTAAAATAACACCAAGGTGGCATTTGTTTTTAAGAGGTGTTGAAGTATGAAGTTTGATTTCACTTTTGACTTAGGTGGTGCTAAAATTGAAGTCTAAACCAATAAGACTGTTTTTGTAAGCTAACAAATGCTTGAATATGTATAATTCTCTATTTATTCGTCAAAAATCTAACTTAAATACGTCAGTTAATGTGATAATTGATGATAAAAAACAAAAGAATGATGTTGATAGATTTGAAAGACTGGAGTTTTAATCATATCTCACACACCAAAACCCGGCCTACGGACGGGTATAGCACTAGTTGGAGACAACTTGAAGACAAAAGGCTCTCACGATCGCGAGACCCTAGTCTAGCGTCGCGAGAGTGACCACTTTCTAGAACATTCCTTCATGCTGCTCACTTGGCATCGCGAAAAGTCCATCTGGTGTTGTGAAACAAAAGTCAACCCTAAATAGAAGATTCCAGAATATTCAAGATTGGATTTTTAGGGCGAGTTAAGTGTCTCGCGATCGCGAGGTAGGTCATCTCTACCTGTTTAAATACAGCCTTCAAGCCTGTGTTTGAAATCATCCAAACAAGCTTGGGAAGTTCAGATTAGCCATTCGGGGGAGGAGTTGTATGACCCAACAGTGGAGAGCGGTGCTTAAACACGGTGAAACCTCATCGGTGCTAACCTGGAGTCGTCTTGCTGGTGCCCGATCATCAATTGTCGCACGATCTGCATAATATGTTCATATTTATTGCTTTTCTTAGTTGTAGTTATGTTTAGTGGCTAGTTTACTTTTAGTGCTTACTATGGTTTGATGAACATGGAAATACGATTTGATTATTGGTTTTAATTATTAGGTTTATGGTTTATTGATTGTTTGTTTTGTGATTCCTATTTGTTGTCTTAACTGTGGCTACTTGAATTCGTTGGTTGGGTGTGTTTGTTATCTGACAATTAGTAAACAAACTCCTATCGGTTAACCAACCTCCCTTACTGTTAGACCCTCACAGGTTGTGAAGAGTCAGAAGTAGATCTTTATTTTCAGTACTTGTAATTTCCTTTCATTAAACTTTCAGTTAGTTTGTTTGCCCTTTGTTATGGAGTCTTAAACTCCAGGGGCCAGTTGTGTAATTCAGTCATTCTTCTATGTGCTATAAATAGAAGATAACATTTAGGGTTTTTGGTAATTCTTTTTCAAGAATTGTGGTGTAATCCTTATTTTGCAATATCAATACTATCTCCATGGAAGCATTCAAAGATCTTTATTGTGTTCATATTTCATCTTGATTTCTATTCCATCTCTTCTCATTGTTTTTGGGACAAACAATTGGTATCAGAGCTGATCCATTGTTAGATCCTTGGCCTTTTTTTCTTGATTTTTAAAAGCTTTTTGAAAGTTTTTTTTTTAAAAAACTTTTTGGGTCATTTTTGATCCAAAAAGAGCACTTAAAGGAATGTTTATAAGTGTTAAGTGATTCCACAAAGTTTTTACACAAGTTTTACATCAATTGGGGGTCTTAACACTAATTCTTTTAGTGTTTTTGGCCTAGTTTTGATCAATTTTCGGAGCTGCTGGACTGGTTTTCCGAATCGGAAACATGAGCTAAACTTTGGGTTCAAAATTTCCGAATTGGATTTTGTCCTTTTCCCCGAATCGGATTTGTGCCTTTTCCGAATCGGATAACTCGTTTTCCGAATCGGAAATTTGGCCTTCTGAGTTGGGGTTTTGCTCCTTGTTTCACCATTTTCCGAACTGAGTACCATTTTCGGAATTACATCTTTTCCGAATCGGATTATACACTTTTCCGAATCGGAAAAGAGCTTTGTCCGAATCCATACCTTTGAGCCAAATCCGATTCGGAAAACATCTGTTTCCAGATCGGATTTCGCCTCTTTGAGCCCATGTTTTCAAAATTTTTCCTCAAATCCGACACTTAGCCGTTTTCCGAAATTTTCAAATTTTTTAAAGCTAATTGTGTCCCGAGGCGCTCGAGGTATCAGTATTTTCGAAAAGTTTTTTTTTAAGCCAAGTGATTTAATCAAAGGAGATCCTCTTTAGAGAACGAGATGTCGAAGGAAATCATAGGCATCGGGTTGGAGACTCGCCCTCCCGTTCTGGTGATGGGCGAGTACCAGCAGTAGAAACGATGGATGATCCACTTTCTCGACCTTCTTGACGAGAACCTAATGAAGTCCATACGTGAAGGCCCGATCAGACCGACTATCACCGTAGCAGCAGTTCCACGGACGGACACTTGCCCTGAGCTACCAGAATACGTAGTAGAGAAACCCGTAGATATGTACTCCCGAGAACAGATGGCTCGTCATCTCATTGACAAACGGGCACTCACTCTCCTTATCATGGCACTCCCGAATGATATGTATGCCAGAGTCGACAGTTTGACTAGTGCACGGGATGTTTGGTTTGAGATCGAGCAGCATATGCAAAGCGGCGACACAGCCTTGGAAAGCCAGAAGGAGAGCGCACTGAATGCTTATGAAAGATTTAAAGCCCGGGAAAGAGAATCCCTAACGGAATCCTATCAACGACTGAACTCGTTTGTCAACGATCTGAGAAGACTAGGAGTGGAAAAGACCAAATACGAGGTCAATGTCAAGTTTTTGAAGAATCTGACTCCAGAATGGCAAAACATGGCCATCAACATTCAACTGAGCAGAAATCTGGGAGTGATGGGTTTACACGATCTGTTTAGCATGATGGTGCAACATGAAGAGTTTATCACCGGTGGAAGGACAAAGAAGACTGTTGATCCTCTGGCACTTTCTACTGTGCCCTTTGGAGGACCGAATGTTACACCCCGCTAAAGCGGAATCGCGAGGTGCAACAGTTCAGATTTCATAGCGATAGGAGATAAATACCATCAATCATTCATTAAGCAAAATATATAAAGTTTACAAAAGATATTACAACCAACCCAAATTTAAAGTTTACAAACATAGTAAAATAAAATACGAAGTCTTGATTGATGCCTACAAGTACTCAAAATTAAGCTTTTTCAATCACCTTCTGATTTCCTGAAAAGCACGTTAAAGCAAGCGTCAACTACGAGAGTTGGTGAGTTCACAGGTTTTCATATGCACAAAAGGTTTTACATGCAGACTTTTATCGTATAAAACTTTGGACATCAACACATGTCTAAAATATCATTTATGCATAAGATATGTAAGATTGAGCCACTACAAACCGTTTCACCCCAACGATTATATCTCATAGGCGGTCGCGAACCACATAAGATATAACGCACTAAATGAACTACCTCAGAGGTGGATTCTAATCCACATGTGTAGAACGTTTTCCAACGACTACCTCAGCGGTGGGATTTAACCCACATGTGTAGTCGTTAATTCTGAAATAGTGCACCCTCTACTCGTCAGTCAATAGGGTGGGTCTCTTTACCAAATAACGCTATCCACTAAGTCATAGGCTCCTAACGAGTTAATAGTGGTGTATATTATAAGGGGAATTTTACTCAATACATATCATCATAATGCATAATTACTTGCTTGAAAGCAACGTTTATCACAGTTTGCATAACTTTTGCTCGAAAGCACATTTCATAACATTTTCATCAATAACATGCTTTTCACCCCAAATATGTAAAAACGGTAAAAGATGGGCCGTGAATACTCACCTTGAGTAGTTTAGCGTTTGGACAAGCAATAGCGCACGTAACCCCGATTTCCCCTCGCCTACTTGTGCCCTAAATCATGCGTAATTGATGTAAGTCTAAAACCAACGGTCCATACTCAGCTTATGTCTTTACCGAAATCCTATTATAATGCCTTCACTTAATTTATTAAGTTCAATCTTAGTATAAAATAGCTTTTAGTTACTTTATATCATTATCCAAACATATGGGATTTCTTGAAGTTTGCAAAACAATCTTTTTGGAGAAATCAGATTTTGGCAGATTTGTTTTATTGCAAAAAGATTACCTTTAATCTTGGGTCCACAAGGAGATAAGTTATCAAATTTTTATCTACTGATATTGGGGGTGTTAACAACATTTCCACCAAATTTCATGATTTTTGGAGATGTTTAGCATATTTTAAAAATTCTTGTAAAGTCAGTGTGCATAAATCTTTTTTGGAAATACAAGTCAGTGATGTTTGTACCATAGAGAATTCATTACTACTCCAAAATTTGAATTTCAAAAGGGATATTCAAGATAAAACAAATATCTAACTAACGAAACAAGTTTCACACGATTTTGATGATTTTTGAATGAGATATGACCTCATGAATTCATGCATGTGAATCTGCCATCTTTGGACAGATTGCACCACGAATTTCTTTTCATTGGTTGAGTACTCAAAAATCCACCAAATCAAGTAAATCCAGGTTCTTTGGAAAGCTATCTCGTTGAACTTGAACTTAGAATCAAGAATCATGCATTTTAGTTAAGTTATCATGGAGATATGTATGCATGAAGTTGATATAAAATTCTGACCAGAAGCTGTTGAACACTAAAAAGTTTTGACATGGTTAAGGGTTCAAAACTTGGAATGTTTGAATGATTCCAGTGGGGTTTGAACCCTAACCCATGAAATATCAAACCATAAAATTTTTAGAGTAAAATGAGTCCAAAAACACCCTTTTTGGGTCGTCCAAACACCATGCAACATTCTGTCAGCTTCATTCCAGAATCAAAACTCAACATTTTCACCATGAACACTTATAATCTTTAAGATTTGGGGGTTCATTTGATATAAAACTAAAATCCCCCAATCATATACCAAATAAATAGATGAAATATACTTGAACATCATCAAGTCACATGCATGAATCAATAAAAGGACTTTCAGCCCCAAATGAGTAACAAAACATCAAAACAAGTGGTTTTTCACTCAAATCTTGTGTTCATAGGGAAGAGTCATAGAATTTCACCATCTTTGAATGTTTTTACACATTTCTATGGTTCATTCTCGTCCTCAAACATCAAGAATGTTGTTCATCCAATAAGGAGGGTTTTTAACCTCAAGAAATGCAAGAAAAACACCCAAAAAGGGCTAAAAACCGAAGCTATTGTGCTCATTTCGTTCTTACCTTGAAGATGCAACCACTTAGGCTTTGAAAACCTTGTTCAAATCTTCAAAACTCAGATTTTTGGAGAGATGTTTGGCTGATTTTTCTTGAAGGTTTAGAGAGAGAGAGAGAGAGAAGAGAATAGAGAGAGAGAGAATTTTGAAAAGTGAAATGATAAAATGAATTGGAAAGTGGTTTAAAATGATTATGTATTGGAAAGAGAGAGAGTGAGGGTTAATAAGGGGGGGGGGGGGGGTGGCCGGCCAAGGTAGGGCCCACCCAACCCTTGATCTCTTTTTTAAAAAAAAAATGTAATCCTTATACTGATAAATCTAAACGCAGTGTCGGTTCGCGGCAATTTTTTGACAAAACCGACTTTTCGAGCATGAAGTTAGGTTATTTAGAACAGTTTATTTTTATTTCTATAAAATCATTATAATTTATATCAGTTGGCCTAAAATTTGGCATTATAGGGTTTTCGGGCGACTTTGGGCCGGTACGGGCTTTTTCGGGCTGTTTTCGGGATTTTTAGGTTTTTGCCTAAATTTTTCACGCAAACTAACCTAGATTCTTCTAACGACTTAAATGACTAAATTTTTACCTACGGAAATACTACTGAGTGTTTTAACGAGTAGCTAACCTGAAGGCCAAATTTGCCGGTTGTCACATTTACCCCCTGTTGAAAGAAATTTCGTCCCGAAATGTACTTCTTGCTGCTACCAAAGGGGTCTTTTGTGAAAAGGTGAGGGTACTTGCTCTTCATGAATGCCTCCCGCTCCCAAGTGAACTCTGGCCCGTGCCTTGAATTCCATCGAACCTTGACGATTGGTATTCTACTGCGCCTAAGCTGCTTGGTTTCTCAATCAAGGATTTCAATTGGTTCCTCCGTGGTGCGTAGTTGTTGGTCAACTTGGATTTCCTCCAGAGGTAGGACCACTGTCTCTTTCGAGAGGCATTTCTTCAAATTGGACACGTGGAAGGTGTCATGAATAGTGCTGAGCTCTGGGGGTAGGTCCAATCTGTAGGCGACTGGTCCGATTCTTTCCAGAATTTTGAATGGTCCAACGAATCGGGGGCTCAATTTTCCCTTCTTTCCAAATCTTATTAGCCCTTTCCAAGGCAATACCTTCAGTAGCACTCTATCGCCAATCTGGAATTCCAACGGTTTTCTTCGATTATCAGCGTAACTTTTCTAGCGATCCCTGGCCGCTTTAAGCTTCTCTTGAACCATCTTAATCTTATCAGTGGTCTCTTGTACGATGTCAGGTCTAATTAATCGACTTTCCCCCACTTCCAACCAATTAAGTGGGGA
Source organism: Centaurea solstitialis (assembly GCA_030169165.1). Lineage (NCBI taxonomy): Eukaryota > Viridiplantae > Streptophyta > Magnoliopsida > Asterales > Asteraceae > Centaurea > Centaurea solstitialis. The sequence continues at coordinate 49,706,571 of CM058042.1, read as the reverse complement.
TCTACACTTACGTCCGTACAAGGCTTCATATGGAGCGCACTGGATGCTGGTGTGATAGCAGTTTTTGTAGGAGAACTCGACTAAGGGTAGGTGATCATCCCAACTACCTCCAAATTCCAGCACACAAGCATGCAGCATATCCTCCAACGTTTGTATGGTTCTCTCAGTCTGTCCGTCGGTCTGAGGATGGTAAGCGGTGCTCAAATCTACGCTAGTACCTAAGGCTGCCTGTAGTGTCTGCCAAAATCGCGAAGTGAATCTGCTATCTCTATCGGAGATGATTGAGATTGGTACTCCATGACGCATAACTATCTCGTTGACGTACAGTTGCGCGAGTTGATCAATGCTAAAGCTTTCTCTTATTGGCAAAAAGTGCGCAGATTTCGGGAGTCGGTCAACGATTACCCATATCGAATCATGTCCCTTCTTGGTCTTGGGTAGCTTGGTCACGAAATCCATTGATATCTGCTCACATTTCCATTCTGGGATTTCCGGTTGTTGCAGAAGTCCTGATGGTTTCTGGTGTTCCGCCTTAATTCTTGCACAAGTCAGGCATTTGCTCACATAAGTGGCGATATCCTTCTTCATTCCAGGCCACCAATAGTGTTCCTTCAGTCCTTTGTACATCTTGTCAGATCCTGGATGTATCGAGTACTTTGACTGGTGAGCTTCGTCCATGATCATTGTCCTCAACTGATCGACTTTTGGAACCCAAATCCTATCCTTGAAATAACGCACTCCATCCGCTTTCTCCTCAAGCTCCTTCTCCATTTTGTGAAGAGTTTCTTTCTTTAGGTTGTCTGCCTTTAAAGCTTCTCTTTGGGCTTCATATATTTGACTTTTCAAACTGGTTTGTACTATCACTCCCATGGCTCGCGTCCTTGTAGGCTTCACTCTTTCCTTCCTGCTTAGCGCATCAGCTACAACATTCGCCTTCCCTGGGTGATATTTAATCTCACAGTCGTAATCATTGAGCAACTCGACCCATTTTCTCTGCCTCATGTTCAACATTTTCTGGTCGAGAATGTGCTGGAGGCTCTTGTGATCCGTAAAGATGGTACATTTGGTGCCGTAAAGATAATGTCTCCAAATCTTGAGGGCAAACACCACTGCTCCGAGCTCCAAATCATGAGTGGTGTAATTCTTCTCGTGGATCTTCAGCTGTCTGGATGCGTAGGCGATGACTTTCTCATTTTGCATCAAAACACATCCCAAGCCTTGGTGCGAAGCATCACAATACACCACGAAGTTATCCGTTCCTTCGGGTAATGCCAGAATGGGTGCATTGCACAACTTATGCTTGAGCAACTGGAATGCTTCCTCCTGTTTCTCTCCCCAAATAAACTTCTTGTCTTTTTGCGTTAAGCTTGTCAGCGGCTGCGCAATCTTGGAGAAATTTGCAATGAATCGCCGGTAGTAACCTGCCAGACCGAGAAATTGTCGAATTTCTGTCGGCGTCTTCGGGGCTTCCCATTTCTTTATAGCCTCAATCTTAGCTGGATCAGCATGTATTCCTTCTTTGTTCACCACATGACCCAAAAAGTGTACTTCTCGAATCCAAAATTCGCACTTTGAGAGCTTGGCATTAGGCTTTTCAGCTTTGAGTAGTTCCAGTATCAACCTCAGATGTTGCTCATGGTCCTCCTTGCTTTGAGAGTAAATCAGGATGTCGTCTATGAAGACAATCACGAACTTATCTAGGTACGGTCGACATACTCTGTTCATCAGGTCCATAAAAACTGCTGGAGCGTTTGTCAAACCAAAAGGCATGACCAAGAATTCGTAATGACCATAACGAGTTCTGAATGCTGTCTTGGCAATATCTTCTTCACGAACTCTCATCTGATGGTATCCGGATCGAAGATCGATCTTGGAGAAGTAAGTTGCTCCTTGCAATTGATCGAACAGATCATCGATGCGTGGGAGAGGGTAACGATTCTTGATAGTGATCTTGTTCAGCTCCCTGTAATCGATGCACATGCGAAAAGATCCATCCTTCTTTTTGACGAATAAAACGGGGGCTCCCCAAGGTGAAGAGCTGGCTCGGATGAATTCCTTATCTAACAGCTCTTGAAGTTGATTTGACAGCTCCTGCATCTTGGACGGTGCTAGACGATATGGCGACTTTGCTATGGGGTCTGCTCCGGGAACTAAGTCAATGTGAAACTCTACTTGTCGTTGTGGAGGTAATCCGGGTAGCTCTTCCGGGAATACTTAAGGAAAATCTCGCACCACTGGAATATCTTGGATTTGCTTCTCCTTTGCCTTCTTATCTACGACGTGTGCCATGAATGCTACGCACTCCTTTCGTAGATGACTTCGCATTTTCATAAATGACACTATCTTGATGTCTCTCCTTGGCTTTTCTCCATGCACTTCGAGTACACCTCCTTCGGGTAGTGCTAACAAAACTATCTTCTCGGCACAACATATCGTCGCTCGGTGGTTAGACATCCAATCCATACCAACGATTATGTCAAAACTCCCTATCTTGATCGGGATTAAATCTATACTAAAATCCTTTCCTGCTAAGCCTAGAGTGCATTTTCTGACTACCTTGTTAGCCTTAACTAACTCCCCGTTAGAATATTCGATTATATGCTCCTCTTTCAAGTTCTGTGATTTCTTGTTTATCTTAGGCCTGAATTCTAACGACACATAACTTCTATCTGCCCCGGAATCAAAAAGCACAGATGCAGGATAGTTGTTTAGAAGGAACGTACCTGTGACCATATCCGGATTCTGCTTTGCTTCTTCTGCTCCAATCACAAATGCTCTTCCTCGAGCCAGACCTCCACGATTTCCTTGGGTTGCTGGTGGAGTTGGGTTTGCGTGAGACCTCTGGTTTCGCTTAGGACACACGTTTCGGTAGTGATCGGGGCTTCCACACTCATAACAGGCTCGACTTTCTCCAGATCTACAATCTTGCGCAACATGCCCTGCTCGATTGCACTTTTGACAAATAATGCACCTTCCTAAGTGTTGTCGATGACACCTATCACACGCACGCTGTGGTCCTTTCCCTTTTTCTAGGGCCGGCGCCTGGATTCCAAAGTTCTTTGCTACCTTTCGATCCTTATTAAACCTCTGCCCAAACTTTCCTCTTGCAGGCTCTTCCATCTTCCTCTTTCCTTTTGCACTGTCACTTGAAAACGTTCCTGATCGGACTGCATTGTTGGTGAGGCGGTTTGCTAGGTTGACTGCTTCTTGCAGGGTCTTTGGGTCTGCTGCGGTTACATTCCCCGAATTACTGGAGATAATCCCCAGACATAACGATCCACTCTATTCTGCTCCGGTGTCACAAGGTGCGGTACCAGCTTGGCCAATTCGTGGAACCGGGTGGTGTAAGTGGTGATGTCGCTTCCTTTCATCTCGTGGTGCCATAACTCAGCTTCTAACTTCTGTATTTCACTTCTCGGACAAAATTCTTCTTTAAGCATCTTCTTGAAATCCTCCCAAGATATTTGACCGGTTGCATCACGTCCGCGGGTTTGAACTTGAGTGTTCCACCAAGTTAGAGCTCGTCCTTGTAACAAGCAGGCAGCGTATTCAACCTTGTTTCCCTCCGTGCATTTGCTGACGTGGAGGACGGATTCATGCCTTCTATCCAGGTTAGTAGTCCAACTGCTCCTTCAGTTCCATGGAATTCCTTAGGATTGCAGCTCCGAAAGGATTTGTACGTACATTCCCTTTCTCTATGCTCTTGATTGTGGTTTTGGTTAACATTGAATCCGGCTGCCATTGACTAACTATGTTAGGAAGAGAGGCTAATACTTGCTCCGAAACGAGCCTTGCAAGTTCCGGATCTTCCCTTCTTGGAGGCATGTTTCTAAAACATAACCATAATAAAGGCATTTAGTGACGAGCTATCAAAGTCTAAGTTTTTGTAACTTATGAACTACACTACTTATTCTAATCATAGTATTTTCACAAGTTAACCAACTATCATCGCAATTCAACGAGAACATTCGTTGCATAATAATCAAACACCCAATTATAAGCATAATATGCAAACATAACATGAAATTCATCTAAAGCATAAGGTCATAGCATAGATATCATCGTCTAAGCAAACAACCCAACAGATCATAATAGTTTTACAATCATCCAAAATAATCATAAATTGTTAGATAACTGGGCATCACGCCCCAAAATAACATCCAAAGTTCCATCACCAAAAGTCTACTAAAAGATCCCATCTCCTAAAATCTAGCCCTCCAAACGGCCCATCCAAACAGAAGCACAACTAAGGCCATCACCATATACACCACTGTGTACAAGTGGTGGAGTGAGGCCATAGTGTGGCTAAGGAGGGCTACCACACGAGTCATCTGCTGGCTATCAGCTCCAGCTACTCCGATAAGGAATCGATCATGTGCTCGTGGTGATCGATCATGTGCTCGTGGATATCCTGGCCTCGAGCTAGACGCGCAACCTCCTGGCGCTCGGTCCGAGTCATTCCCCTCAGGCACAAGATGGGGCACGAGCTACATGTGGTGGTCTAGGAACTGGTGACGGTCGGGCAACTGGTGGCGGTCGGGCGACTGGCGGTGGTCAGGCAACGGGGGCTACCGGAGATGATGGTCGGTAGGGCGGTGGGATGACGACGACGAGGACGACGACGACGAGATCCGCCTCGGCCTCTCACCCGAGATGGTCCTGCCCCATCCCAGTGGGGATGCGGAAGGTCCCTCCGAGCAGGCAAGGGAACGCTCTTCCGAGCGGTGGTACGAACCCTTAGTCCGGTTCGGGTCGCAGGGACGGGTCGGTGGGAGTCAGCGTCACTGTCGCTATACGGGTCGCGCTCCTGGACAGCGGTATGGGATCGGGGAGCACCATTCCCACTCCTAGGGTGCTCAGGGGATCCGTGGGACGGTACTCGGATGGGTCAGTCTCCTGAGACGTGTTAGCTGCGATAAAAGAATTTAGTCAATACACGGAAAGCACTTTTGAAAATTTTTGTACATATCATATGCAAACTCACACAATTTACGTTTTTCAGGAAATTTCTAGAAAGTTTCAAACTTCATTTTCTAACAGTATAATTAGTTCGTAAGTCTTATCCTACTTATATCATGGCTAGGCGTAGGTGATCAGGCTCCGCCTATCTATGATATATCAGAATAACACCTATCCTAATCATCCGAATGGTACAATTTCTCCTATACTTCGAAATCCATAATTAAAAGTTTTAACTTATCTTAGAAAAGGTTGGTTATAGTACTTGGTTTTTATGAAAAACCGATGTTCTCTATAACCTATGGCTCTGATACCAAAATTTTGTAACACCCCGCTAAAGCGGAATCGCGAGGTGCAACAGTTCAGATTTCATAGCGATAGGAGATAAATACCATCAATCATTCATTAAGCAAAATATATAAAGTTTACAAAGATATTACAACCAACCAAATTTAAAGTTTACAAACATAGTAAAAAAATACGAAGTCTTGATTGATGCTACAAGTACTCAAAATTAAGCTTTTTTCAATCACCTTCTGATTTCCTGAAAAGCATGTTAAAGCAAGCGTCAACTACGAGAGTTGGTGAGTTCACATGTTTTCATATGCACAAAAGGTTTTACATGCAGACTTTTATCGTATAAAACTTTGGACATCAACACATGTCTAAAATATCATTTATGCAATAAGATATGTAAGATTGAGCCACTACAAACCGTTTCACCCCAACGATTATATCTCATAGGCGGTCGCGAACCACATAAGATATAACGCTCTAAATGAACTACCTCAGAGGTGGATCTAATCCACATGTGTAGAACGTTTCAACGACTACCTCAGCGGTGGGATTTAACCCACATGTGTAGTCGTTAATTCTGAAATAGTGCACCATCTACTCGTCAGTCAATAGGGTGGGTCTCTTTACCAAATAGCGCTATCAACTAAGCCATAGGCTCCTAACGAGTTAATAGTAGTGTATATTATAAGGGGAATTTTACTCAATACATATCATCATAATGCATAATTACTTGCTTGAAAGCAATGTTTATCACATTTTGCATAACTTTTGCTCGAAAGCACATTTCATAACATTTTCATCAACAACATGCTTTTCACCCCAAATATGTAAAAACGGTAAAAGATGGGCCGTGAATACTCACCTTGAGTAGTTTAGCGTTTGGACAAGCAATAGCACACGTAACCCCGATTTCCCCTCGCCTACTTGTGCCCTAAATCATGCGTAATTGATGTAAGTCTAAAACCAACGTTCCATACTCAGCTTATGTCTTTACCGAAATCCTATTATAATGCCTTCACTTAATTTATTAAGTTCAATCTTAGTATAAAGTAGCTTTTAGTTACTTTATATCATTATCCAAACATATGGGATTTCTTGAAGTTTGCAAAACAATCTTTTTGGAGAAATCAGATTTTGGCAGATTTGTTTTATTGCAAAAAGATTACCTTTAATCTTGGTTCCACAAGGAGATAAGTTATCAAATTTTTATCTACTGATATTGGGGGTGTTAACAACATTTCCACCAAATTTCATGATTTTTGGAGATGTTTAGCATATTTTAAAAATTCTTGTAAAGTCAGTGTGCATAAATCATTTTTGGAAATACAAGTCAGTGATGTTTGTACCATAGAGAATTCATTACTACTCCAAAATTTGAATTTCAAAAGGGATATTCAAGATAAAACAAATATCTAACTAATGAAACAAGTTTCACACGATTTTGATGATTTTTGAATGAGATATGACCTCATGAATTCATGCATGTGAATCTGCCATCTTTGGACAGATTGCACCACGAATTTCTTTTCATTGGTTGAGTACTCAAAAATCCACCAAATCAAGTAAATCCAGGTTCTTTGGAAATCTAACTCGTTGAACTTGAACTTAGAATCAAGAATCATGCATTTTAGTTAAGTTATCATGGAGATATGCATGCATGAAGTTGATATAAATTTCTAACCAGAAGCTGTTGAACACTAAAAAGTTTTGACATGGTTAAGGGTTCAAAACTTGGAATGTTTGAATGATTTCAGTGGGGTTTGAACCCTAACCCATGAAATATCAAACCATAAAATTTTTAGAGTAAAATGAGTCCAAAAACACCCTTTTTGGGTCGTCCAAACACCATGCAACATTCTGTCAGCTTCATTCCAGAATCAAAACTCAACATTTTCACCATGAACACTTATAATCTTTAAGATTTGGGGGTTCATTTGATATAAAACTGAAATCCCCCAATCATATACCAAATAAATAGATGAAATATACTTGAACATCATCAAGTCACATGCATGAAATAATAAAAGGATTTTCAGCCCCAAATGAGTAACAAAACATCAAAACAAGTGGTTTTTCACTCAAATCTTGTGTTCATAGGGAAGAGTCATAGAATTTCACCATCTTTGAATGTTTTTACACATTTCTATGGTTCATTCTCGTCCTCAAACATCAAGAATGTTGTTCATCCAATAAGGAGGGTTTTTAACCTCAAGAAATGCAAGAAAAACACCCAAAAAGGGCTAAAACCGAAGCTATTGTGCTCATTTCGTTCTTACCTTGAAGATGCAACCACTTAGGCTTTGAAAACCTTGTTCAAATCTTCAAAACTCAGATTTTTGGAGAGATGTTTGGCTGATTTTTCTTGAAGGTTTAGAGAGAGAGAGAGAAGAGAATAGAGAGAGAGAATTTTGAAAAGTGAAATGATAAAATGAATTGGAAAGTGGTTTAAAATGATTATGTATTGGAAAGAGAGAGAGAGGGTTATAGGGGGGGTGGCCGGCCAAGGTAGGGCCCACCCAACCCTTGATTTCTCTTTTTTTTTAAATGTAATCCTTATACTGATAAATCTAAACGCAGTGTCGGTTCGCGGCAGTTTTTCGACAAAACCGACTTTTCGAGCATGAAGTTAGGTTATTTAGAACAGTTTATTTTTATTTCTATAAAATCATTATAATTTATACCAGTTGGCTAAAAATTTGTTTATTATAGGGTTTTCGGGCGACTTTGGGCCGGTACGGGTTTTTTCGTGCTGTTTTCGGGATTTTTAGGTTTTTGCCTAAATTTTTCACGCAAACTAACCTAGATTCTTCTAACGACTTAAATGACTAAATTTTTACCTACGGAAATACTACTAAGTGTTTTAACGAGTAGCTAACCTGAAGGCCAAATTTGCCGGTTGTCACACCGAACTCTGCTCCAATTCAACCAACTCAGTACAACAACATGCCTCCTCCATTTCATCGAGAAGACTTCATCCAAGAGTTCAACCCAAACTTTGGTCATGGTATGCAACATCCCGATGATCCCATGATCATCATTATTTCAGATGAAGAACTCTTCAACATGAATGAGTCACGAGCCCTAATCTCGCACAATGTGCAAATGATGAATGCAAACCGAGGATTCAACAGATCTCGGGGATCAGGATTTCAAGGGGGAAACCGGATGGGGCAAGGAAGAGGAGGACATTGTCAAATGGACAGAGCTCAGTTTAGCAACCAAGGAAGAGGAGACTATCAACAGGGTGACAGGTTTCAGTCTTATGATCAAGGGAGATTCCGAAATGAACAAGGAAGATACAGAGACGATCAGGGGAGATTCAGAGATAAATCCCGAAGAGATAGCATGTATTTGGATTATCAGGGAGGTTCCGGCTTTCAAGGAAATTGGCGAGGTCAGAATCCTGATTACAACTATCGGGGAAACACGAGGCAGTATGCTCCAAAATCTGGGTACAATCGTCAAGGGTATGAGAGTGGGTATGGAGGCAGAAACGAAGGTGGACGATAGGATTAAGGTCCGGCATACGGGTATGAGCAAGAGAGGAACGACTGCTGGTCAGAAGAAAAGATGGAACGTGGCAAAGGGAACTACAACGGAGGTGATCAACGGGGAAGCAGCTCCAGTAGATAGGCTCCGAGAGAAGATCAACCAATCCCAGCTGACCAAGGTGGTCAAAAGTCAAGTCAACCTCAGAAGCCCGTGATTCCGAACCCCTGATCCTCAATAAAGTTCGGGTTGACTAACGCACCGGTAGTGTTTATGGACCTAATGAATCGGGTATGTAGACCTATGTGGGATAGGTCAGTAATCATATTCATTGAAGATATACTGATTTACTCTAAGACGTAGGAAGATCACGTGGTACATTTGACTGACGTGCTAGAGACGTTGCGGAGAGAACAGTTGTACGCCAAATTCTCCAAGTGCGATTTCTAGTTACAAGAGGTCCAATTCATAGGGCATCTTGTTAATCAGGAAGGCATTAAGGTGCATCCGGCAAAGGTGGAGGTAGTGATGAAGTGGGAGGTTCCGAAGACTCCCATCGAGATTCGGAGTTTTCTTGGATTAGCCGGTTACTACCGATAGTTCATCCAAGACTTCTCGAAGATAGCGGTGCCATTGACGAGGCTCACGCGTAAGAATGTGATGTTTGTGTGGGGAGAGGAACATCAAGTGGCCTTTGAGTTGTTGCGTGGGAAGTTGTGTAAGGCATTGGTATTGACGTTACGGGAGGGGATCGAGGACATGACAGTCTATTGTGATGCTTCGTATCATGGGTTAGGCTGCATGTTAATGCAATGTGGGAAGGTAATAGCCTATGCATCCCATCAATTAAAGACACATGAGGCAAATTACCCAACTCACGATTTAGAGTTGGCAGCGGTGGTGTTCGCGCTGAAGTTGTGGAGGCATTATCTTTATTGTTGGTCCCAAACAATCAAACAATAGAGGATTTGATAGAGAAATCAATAAGATGAAAGCTGAAGTGTTCTTGATATTATTGGAAAGCTCTCCAAGAACAAGAAAACACACTCTTCACACACTCAAACGACTCTCTTTAGAAATGCTTCTCTCACTCTTTTCCCAAACCCTAGACACTATATATATATAGGGTCCATTTACAAAAGCCCAAGCCCAAGCCCATTAGCTACAAATACTAGCTAATTACAAAATAAACCTTCTCAAAGCTTACTTTATAAAACTTTCACTAATTAGGAAAATTTGGTCCTAACAATCTCCCCCTAAAGTTTTATAAAGGAAGCATCTCTGATCTTCTCCCCCCTTGCTTTCTTCAAAAAAATTTAGTGGTGTTCGGCTACATTTTGATCTCCAAGTTCCCCCTCGATTGTAGCTCTTCATCTTCAGTTTCAACTGAAAGACCAGATCCGATTTGCAGTAACCGCAACTGATTGCACAAACTACAGCCCAACCTGTAAATAACTCGACACGTCTGATAACCGCAGAATACAACAGCTTGCACCGGAGCATGTTGATTCATCCAACTATGTTGATCTCCCGCCAAGAGAAACAAAGGGATAAATGCATGTGTGAGTTATCGTGCAGATCAGCAAGAAAAGTAAAGGATATGTCTTTGACCACGTGTTGAATAGGAATTCAGCATAAGAGCTCTAAATCTGATAAACTCACAACAAGGAAACACTGAAGCTTGGATCACCGAAACACTGTATGGAATGAAAAACTTGGAGTAGATACTGAACGAGATACTCAGCTTTGATCTCTCTGCTGCTCAGAAAATAGTCGATTTCTTGAAGTCTTCCAAAATGTCAAGCAATCAAATCCAGATCTAGTCTTCTTAGTCAGATGGATGACGACCGTCACTCAAAATTCTAGATCGCAATTGAACCTCCACGATAGTGAAATGGTTAGGAATTGAGCACATAACAATAGTACCATTCACTGAAGCTGGCATCCAAAGGAAAAATTCAACTCGCACTCCCGGGAGGAATAATTCCATCTAATAAAACTCTAGAATAATGGTTGCAGAGCGTCAGGCTTCTGAGTAATCTAACCAAATACAGAATCCGATCACCGTTGTTCTGAAATCGATACAAATCTGACATGTCTTCAAATAATCTGGAGCAGCTGGGAAACGAGAGAAATTCAATTTTCATGATTGAAAACTGAATTTTGGGCTAAAATCTGGGCTGATGAGATCTTTACGAACCAATTGGGAAAGAAAGGTGGCTATTTAAGCGCAGGGATTTTGAAGCGTCACATGTATTTGAATTTGGGTGGATCTAGAGTGCAATTGAAAGTGATCAATCATTTGGGCCAATTAATCTTCAAAGCCCAATAAGAATGCAAGGCCCAAAAATGAATAAAACTTGAAAGCTTGATTGATCGTATAGTCTTGAAACTTGAAAGCGCATCTGAAGATAATTCCCGAACTGAATTTGAGCAATTAGCATCATCGGGAAGAAATTCCGTCAAATAGTCCCAAAACCCGAAACCTGGATGTCCCATATCAGAAAAAATAAAATTTTATGAAAAGGATGTGAAAATCTTAAACTATAGGGTCTAAATTTGTAAAAATCCAGAACTTTGAACTCAAGGGGTTAATCTTGTAAATATTCAGAACTTGAACTTGAGGGACCAAATCTGAATATATTTGATACTTGAAGTGCAGGGACCAAATTCGACAGAACTTGAAACATGAATTTCAAGGACTGGATTTGAACAATTCTCCAAAGTTGACAAATAAATATGTCTTAAAAGGTTAGGGGCTCGCAGCGTCAATTTCCCAAACTTGAAAATCTAAATTGATAACTAATTCAAACTTCAAGGGCCAAAATTGACAACATCTTCATACTTTGAAAATAAATCCAAGATGCACGTGATATGGAGTCGGGAAACCAAACTTATAATTCCGACTCCAAATTAATTTCCCGATTCCATGCCAAAATTAATTTCTTGATTTAAAAGTCCGATTCTAAATTCCATGCCATATTTTTCGATTTGAGTAAATTTCAAATCAAATTTTCGATTCCAAAATTCTGAATGCAACATGATGAAGTCGGGAAATATGCAGGTCGAAAAACCAGAAAATTTGGAGACGGGAAACATGAAAAATCAAAGGTTCCACTTAAGAACGAGTCGGGATACTCGAATACCCGAATTGGGTTATTCATGTTTCCCGAGTCGGGATATATGAAAAATCAAAGGTTCCACTTGAGAACGAGTCGGGAAACTCGAATACCCGAATCAGGTTATTCATGTTTCCCGAGTGGAGATATAATCACAGCCCAAACACCAATCTTCATCATCTCCATCAAGATCCAAGCCCCAAAAAATATTCAAATTCAAAGAACAAAGCTTCAAAACCCAAAAAAAATCCTCTTTGAATGATTTCATAGGAACAAACAAATATGATGATTTGTTTGGCTCTGATACCATTTGTTGTCCCAAAAATCAAGAATATGAGGAGAAATGGATTGAAATCAACATAGATTTGATGAACACAAAAGCTTGAAATGCAACAATGGTGGTAGATCTATTTTGAGTAATTTCCAAGATAATAGTATTCATTCCAAAACCCTAAACATCTCTTTCCTTATATAGGTAAGAGCTAAATTCAAAGATAGTCACTAATGGCCCCCGAGGTTCCAAACCTCTAAACAAGGGCTTACACAAAGTAAATTGTTTAAACAAACTAACTGATGATTAACTAGAAAGCAGTAAAGATAGGTTTTCTGACTCTTCACAACAAAGAGGTCCAACAACAATGATAGGGTTTGGGAAAAGAGTGAGAGAAGCATTTCTAATGAGAGTCGTTTGAGTGTGTGAAGAGTGTGTTTTCTTGTTCTTAGAGAGCTCTCCAATAATATCAAGAACACTTCAGCTTTCATCTTATTGATTTCTCTATCAAATCCTCTATTGTTTGATTGTTTGGGACCAACAAATGGTATCAGAGCTTTACTTTGTTGATTCCTTGGCTGATTTTGTTTGTTTAAAAAGGTTTTTTAAGTTTTTAAAAGTTGGGTTTTTCTAAACTTTTTGGGTTTTTAATTCAAAAAGGGTTTCAAAAGGTGTGTGTATAAGTGTTAAGTGATTCCCCACTGTTTTCTAACTGATTTCCTACAAATTGGGGGTCTGAACACTTATTTTTTAAGTGTTTTTGAGGGATTTTGAGTGATTTTTTGGAGTTTCTATGCAGGTTTTCCGAATCGGAAAACGAGGACTGAATTTTCAGTTCAAATTTTCCGAATCGGAAATTGTACTTTCTCCGAATCGGAAAATACCCCTTTTCCGAATCGGAAAACATTGTTTTCCGAATCGGAAAACGGGCTTCTGATTTGGGGTTTTGCTCTTTGAGATATCATTTTCCGAATTCTAGTTGCCTTTTTCCGAATTCAGCATTTTCCGAATCGGAAAACGTGCTTTTCCGCATCCAGTGTTTTTGAGCCAAATCCGATTCGGAAAACGTTAGTTTCCAGATCGGATTTCGCCTCTTCGAGCCGGAACTCTTGCAAAATTGTTCCCCGAATTTGACACTTAGCCTGTTTTCAAAATCTTTCAAATCTCAAAGCTATTTGTGTCTCGAGGCGCTCAAAATACCTGTTTTTCCAAAACCTTCTTTTAAGCCAAGTGAGTCATACAAGGAGATCCTCTTAGTGAGTGAGAAATGTCGAAAGAGATCATCGGAATCGGATCCGAATCTCGCCCTCCCGTCCTGGTGATGGGCGAGTATCAACAGTGGAAACGCAGAATGATACACTTCCTCGATCTGCTGGATGAGAATCTGATGAAGTCCATCCGCGAAGGGCCTATCAGACCGACCGTCACTGTTGCTGCAGTCCCTAGAACCGATACATGTCCCGAACTACCGGCATACGTGGTCGAGAAGCCAATCGACATGTACAACCCAGAACATAGAGCCCGACACCTCATCAACAAGCGTGCACTTACCCTTTTGATCATGGCTCTCCCAAACGACATGTACGCGAGAGTTGACAGTCTAACCAACGCGCGAGACGTCTGGTTGGAAATTGAGCAACAAATGCAAGGAGGTGATACTGCTTTGGAGAGTCAGAAAGAAAGCGCGCTTAATGCCTACGAAGGCTTCAAGGCCAGGGAAAACGAATCCCTCATAGAGTCTTATCAAAGACTGAATGCCTTCGTCAATGATCTGAGACGGCTCCGGGTTGAGAAAACGAAGTACGAAGTGAATGTTAAGTTTCTGAAGAATCTCACGCCGGAATGGCAAAATATGGCAATCAACATTCAGTTAAGCCGGAATCTGGGAATCATGGGTCTGCACGATCTATTCAGCATGATGGTTCAACACGAAGAATTCATCACCGGTGGACGAACCAAGAAAGCAGTCGATCCTCTGGCACTGTCGGCCATGCCCTTCGGAGGACCAAGCTCAGCACCTATCCAACCAATGCCATACAACAATGTTTCTCCCCAATATCATCAAGAGGATTTCTACCAAGAGTTCAACCCGAACCTTGGATCGAGCGTACAACATCCCGATGATCCTCTAATCATTACCATCTCTGATGAGGAACTCTACAATGTAAATGAGTCCCTTGCTCTCATTTCCCACAACGTGCAAAAGTTGAATGCAAACCATGGATTTAACAGATCACGGGGATCTGGATTTCCAAGTGGAGGAAGAATGGGACAAGGAAGGGGAGGTCATTATCAGCCAGATCGAGCTCAGTACGGAAATCAAGGCAGAGGTAGTTATCAACAAGGGGAAAGGATGCAGTCTTATGATCAAGGAAGTTATCGCAACAACCAAGGGAGATACCGAGAAGATCATGGCCGGTACAGGGAAGATCAAGGCAGGTTCAGAGATCAACATAGACGAGACAACACATATCTAGACTATCAAGGAGCCCAAGGGTATCAAGGAGATTGGAGAGGTCAGGTCTCCGACATCAACTACCAAAGAAGCTTGAGGCATTACACTCCTGAGTCTGGGTACATCGATCGTCATGGGTACGAAGGCAGATACGGAGAAAGATATGAGAGTGGAAGGCTTGGTCAAGAACAAGGCTATGGGTTTGAGCAGGATAGGATTGCCAGCAGGGTAGACAAGAGAATGGATCGCGGGAAAGGAAGCTTCAACGGAGGTGATTCCCGGGGAAACAGTTCCAGGCAAGTTCAGAGGGAAGATCAACAGGTTCAAGCTGACCAAGGAGTTCAACGGTCAAATCATCCCCAGGCTCCCATAACCCAGAACCCCGCTCCTCAACAAGCCGCTAGTCCCACTACCACTTGCTACAAGTGTGGTAAGTTGGGACACTACGCTAGAGATTGCTCCGTCAAGTACAAGGATGCCGCGTACTTTGAAAAGAAGGCTGCGTTGATGAGGAAGAAGGAAAAAGGGGTTGCTTTGTTGGTTGATGAAGAGAACTGGGTTTGTGAAGAGGAGAGCTCAAACGAGGATGATCATTTGGTGAAGGGTCTATGCTTGATGGCTGACTTCGAGGGATCAGAAGCCGTTGGACCAAGCACTTATCAAGACATTGATCCGTCAGAGGTATCCACTATTCCCGATATAACTGATACCGTGGCAATGTTGGAATCTAAAATTTGTGAACTAGAGAGATGTCTCCAATCGGAAAGGACTCTTGTCACGAAATTTAGAATCGACAGTGCCATTTATAAAAGCTCTCTCGAGGATTTGACCATAGTTTATAATCGTGAAACACTTGAGTCTGGCATTAGAGAGTCCAATTTATCAAACAAACTTGGTTGTCTTCAAAAAGCCCATGAGGAACTTAACAGTGATCATGGGAGCTCAACATTAAATTCCAGTTACTTTCGGAAGAAAGAACTCGGTTGTTTTCAAAAATCCAAGAGCTTGAGGACAACAATTTCAAAAGAGGACAATCTGAACAGACTTTAAGTATCCTCACTCGGCATGCCAAAAAGAACCCTTTTTATAAAGCCAAACCCGGTCTAGGTCTATCTGAAAACCATGTTTTAGATAAAGCACCTTCTCATCTATACCATTTTGAGGATACGGCCGCCTCCAAACCCAAACCAGCCCTAGTAGGAGGACATGTGACCGAGGAATTCGTTAGACAGACTGTCACGTACACCGAAGTTATAAACGGTGAGACCATAACTAGAACCACAAGTCCAACGAACAGTACCTCTAGCAGTCCACCCACTAGTCCCCCTCCTAATAGACCAATCTTTGTTCCGGCTAGTGATCCGACCAATTCTGAACCTACATGGGAAGGCATTAAGGCCAGAACCCCTAGAGTAGCAATGCCCCCCATCAACTATACAGACCTGAACTCAAGCTATGATACTAGGGAAATGGAGTTTTCAGAGGAGACCTTAGTTATCCCACCCGAGGATACTTCCGCAACTAAGAGTCCCGACCTAGTCAAGCTAGAAAAGGAGGTGTTTGCTCTTAGGTTAAAAGCCATGGATTTGGATGCATGTCAACATCAGATCTCGAATCTGAAAGTAATTCTTTCAGAGAAAGACACCTTGGTTCGCACTCTGGAAAAAGACTTGCTCGAGGCCAATGCCGAGAGAATTAGGCTCTCTTCAGAGTGTGAGACCGCAACCTTGGCTTTACTGATTTCCAAATCAAGGTTGCGGATCTTCAAACTCGATACGTTCTCCTAGATATCCATTTTGAACTTTTAAAAGAACTTGATCATGATGAAAGGATAATGTATCGTCGATCTTTAAACAACCAACTTGTGTCTAACTCCATTTTGAAAAGGAAAGTTATGAATCTTGAAAACCTTTACTGTTCAGACTCAGTTGATGATAAGACTGCTCCAATCCTTAACCATCCGGCAGCCAATCCCCAACCCAAACCTGTCATAAATCTTGAGAACCATTGCACCATAGTCTCAGATGATGATGAACCCCCTAACTCACACCACAGGATAGCTGAACCCAAGGCTGTCCATGATCCAAATATTGAATATGATATGAAGGTGTTTTTAGATGAAGGTGATGATCCTTCAGGCTTTATTCCAAAGAAGCCAAAATATGTTGTTGTCAAATCTGAGAGGCCTACTGAGTCACATGCTCCTATTTCTGAGAAAAGTAACCCTAAGGGTGAAAAATGTGTTGGTGCTGACATGGATAAGTCAGTTAAGCCTCACGCACCCAAAGGACTCCAGAAAAAGCATTCAAAGTCTAACGATGCTCGTAACTCAGTCAAGCCCATTAAAAGTCTTGACTTTCATTCAAGTACCTTTGAAGTGGGTGAGACTTCTCAGTTACAACCCAATCAACCTTTCAATTCCACAAAACCTAAATTTCCTAAAATGTCATCTGGAAAAGGTGGCAACTCCATTCCCACAAAGCCGTCCTCTAACTCACACCGTGGTTTTCATGCAGATGCGAGGAGGAACGATGGTGGACAGAATGTGAAGCCACCAAGAAAGGATCATCATGGAAGGAACAACTCTTTTTCTGCTTTCCCTAAGAAGCATAGTCCTAGCCGTGCGGGTTTAGACTATGCTCCACCTAGTGTAGGAATGAACTCGAACATGTCTGTTAATTGTAATCGCAACTTAAACGATGCTTTTAATACTTTTCGCAATGACATGTGCTTTATGTTTGATAATTTCCTGCGTTATGGTGTGTCTAACTCTTTCTACACTCCTCAATCTAATGTCAAATCCCGAAAGAGAAGGGGAAGAAAAAGAGGGAAAGCTAAGTCCTCTTCGTCAGTGAAGTCCCCTCCGACTAAGGAGAAATCCGAAAAGGGGACTACACCGACTGATTTATCTGTGTCTAACCCAAAGGAACCCATTTGGCAATGGGTCCCTAAACAAGCTTAGTCTGTCTTGCAGGTCAGTCATGTGTGGTACTTCGATTCCGTCGCATATAGACACATGACTGGTCAGAGATCCTTCCTTTTCGACTACGTTGAAAGGTTTGAGGGATATGTTAAAACAGCCGACAAGACACCTAAGCCAATGGTGGGTTATGGGAAAATTACGGATGGGAGATACATCATCAAAGATGTAAGGTATGTCGAGGGGTTAGGATACAACATGTTTAGCTCCAGTCAGTTCTGCGACAACGGATACTGGGTGAAGCAATTTCAATACGGAAGCGACGTGAATGATGAGGACAACAACGTCATCCTTAGTGAACGGAGGAATGGCAATCTGTACTCCACCGTCTTCCGTTCAATCCCTCAGACACACCCACACTTTGAAGCAATTTCTGATCTGAGGAATGCAATCTGTTTGCTTGCAAAGGCATCAAAGGAGGACAGTTGGTTATGGCATCGAAGACTCTGTCATCAGAATTTCAAAGACATGAACAAGCTGGTTTTGAAAAATCTCGTCAAGGGACTACCGGAGACTCGCCTTTCCAAGGATACATTGTGTCCCGCTTGCGAACAAGGAAAGATGACAAGAAGCTCTCATCCACCGAGGATGGACACAAATAGAAAGAGTCCCCTTGACATGATTCACATGGATCTGTGCAGACCTACAAGAACCGAGAGCCTAGCCAGAAAGAAATAAATGTTAGTTCTCGTTGATGAGTTCTCTAGGTTCACCTGGCTTGAATTCCTACGAGCCAAGTCTGACGCTGCCGATCGAATCATTGCCTTCATCAAGCGGATTCAAGTTCTCTTGGGTCGCCGAGTGAAGACGTTGAGAAGTGACAACGGGACCGAGTTTAGCAATGCAAAGCTGCAATCCTTTCTTGAAGACGTGGGAATCTCTCACAACTTCTCAGCCGTGCGCACTCCTCAACAAAATGGGGTAGTGGAAAGGAAGAACCGGACGTTGGTCGAAGCAGCGAGATCCATGATGGCTCATTCTGGTGTCCCTCAATCATTTTGGGCTGAAGCAGTATCAACAGCATGCTACACGCAGAATCGAACCTTGATCGTTAAGCGGACCGATAAAACCGCCTACGAGATGGTTGAACAGCGTAAGCCTAACATCGATTACTTTAGAGTTTTTGGATGTAAATGCTATGTTTTAAACGACCGGGATGATTTGGGAAAGTTTGAATGTGACATCCGTCAAATTTTGACACTCAGGTTAGCTACTCGTTAAATTCACTCAGTAGCGTTCCTGTAGGCTAAAAGGTAGAATTTAAGTTGCCTGGATAATCTAGGTTAGTTTGCGTGAAAAAGTTAGGCTAAAACCTAAAAGTTCCGGAAACTGCCCGAAAAAGCCCGAACCGGCCCGAAATCACCCGATAATCCTAAAATGCCAAATTTAAAATGAATCTTGAAAATTTAAGTTATTCTGTTTAAAATATGAGTAAACCGACCTAAATAATCTAAAACCACCTTCGAAAAGTCGGTTTTTGCCAAAAAACGCCGAAAACCCGGTACCGAATCGAACTGACAGTGTAAGAAAGTGTGTAAAAAAAAAAATAAAAGAAAAGAGAGGAGGAGGTGGGACCCACTAGGGGGCCGGCCACCCCCCCCCCCTATCTCTCTCTCCTCTCCTCTTTTCCCTACAAAATCAATTCATCATCATCACTTCACCCATTTTTCAAAAATCCCTCTCTCTCTAAACTCTTCCTCTCTCTAAAATCCTCTCATTTCTCTCTCAAGTCCAGCCCTAAACTCATCTTCAAAAATCAGATTTCTTGAAGATTAAAAACCACATTCAAGTTATTGTAATCAAAATCTCAAAGGTAAGAAGGTTAGGTTAAGTTTAGATTCGTTTTTCACTCCTTTCAAGCTCTATTTTCGTGTTTTTCTTGAGGTTTAACCTCCTTCTATGGATTCTAAATCCTTATGGTGTTTGGGAAAGAGATTCCACCTTAGAAATGTTGGAAAAACAATCTATGAAGGTGAGAGTCAATGACTTCCCCATAAGAACACCATTTGGATGTAAAATCCTTGTTAAATGATATTTTTGACCACCAAACTTGTGCTAAACTTCATCAATAGTTCATGCATGGGTTTGGATGGTATGAAAGCATATATTAGTTGTATTACATTTGAATAATCTGAGTTATGGGTGAAATAGCAAGAAAAACCCCGAAATGGTATGATTTTATGTGTTTTGGTATCATTTTGAATGTTAAATGTTGGACAGATTCTGTCAAAATAATTGCATGTACTTTGTACGACTCAAAAAGGGTCTTGTTGTAGTCATTTCTTTATGAAATTTTTATGGGATGAAATTTAAGGTGTTAGGGTTCATACCCCACTGATTTTGCATAAAAACACCAAGATTTGAGTTCAAACCATCCAAAAACATTTTTGTGTGCAACAGTGTTTGGTCAGAAACTTTGGTCAACTTCAAACTAGCATAACTCCTTGATTATTCATCTAAAGCACAATTTTCTTGATCCTAAACTCAAGTACTTTGAGTTAGCTTTCTAAAAAGTCCAAGCTCATGTCATTTAGAGGAGTTTTGAGACTTCAACCAATGAGTTTAAGTTGGTGGTGTAGGCTGTCCTCTTATGGCAGATTACACATGCACCACTTGAAGAGGTCATAAATCTCTCAAAAACCATCCTTATGGCATGAATCTTATCTCAAAAGTTTGGTATATGTTTTATCTAGGAAATCTCTTTGGAAATTCGTGATAAAGTGGTGTATGGAATTATTTATGAACTAAACTCTATCTAAAGGTATTCTGGAATTCCAGCCCTTACCACTAAAATTGTAAAAATGTTTAAAATTAGTAAAAATTCTCTAAAAATTATGAAATTTGGTGGAATTGTGCCTAACATCCCATAATTCAGGGGGTAAAAATTTTAAGACTCAATAGTTAGAGGACCTAAGTTCAAAATAGCAGTTTTTACAACTCAAAAATTTTGACAGATTCTGAAATTTTAGAAAAATCCAATTTTATAAGTTTTGAACCCCAAAATGTTTGGAGAACCTTAAAATTGTGACAAAAGGAATTTTTATTAAATTTGGACTATAAAATTTACATAATGGCATTATATGGATTTCGGTACGATTTTTAAGGACCGTTGGACTTAGGACTTACGTTGAAAATTACGTGTTTGATAGGGCAACCGTAGTTCGGAGACGGGCACTAGACCACGCACCAACCTTAACAAATCCGCACTAAACGCTAGAGGTGAGTATTCACAGCCCCATTTTTACCGCTTTTACGAAATTTTTGGGGTGAAAAGCATGTATATGATTAAATGTGTTTGGTTGTGAACTTGTTGCGAAATGAATTGAATTATCGAAATGAAATGACTTATTGTGACAAAATGAAATGATTCGTTTATATGAAATGTTTTATAAAATGATGTAAATCGAAATGTGAGTATGTTAATAAAATGAATTATTGAAATGAAATGTTTTGAGTTTATTGAAGTGAATTGAAATGAAACCATGCTTCGAGTATCAAATGAATTGAAATGAAATGAACTCGAGCATCGAAATGAAATGAAATGAAATGTTTTATGAAATAAATTTTTGATTTGTTGAATCATGATATAGTGAGCAATAAATGAAATGTCCCCTGCACTACTATTAACCCTTACAAATTGGGCCTATGATACAAGTGGATAGCGCTATTTGGATTGACATACCCACCTAGAACTGACGAGTAATAGGTGCACTGTATTGAAAAATATTCACCCCGGCTGGAATTAGTTTTCCCCCGGCAAGGCTGAATAGGGGCGTAGCAATGTCAAGAAATGAAGGATTGTAGTAATTCACTGATATATATCATGTAATTAACACATCGTTTGGGAAATCTACTCACTGTCGTTTACTAAACTGTTATTTGTTTTGGGGTGAATGAACTGATTCACCAAACTGTTTACAACCGTATTGCGAATAAACGTCTTTTGGGATGAATATTGTACATAACTGCTTTACATCTATAAAAACCTGTGAACTCACCAACTCTTGTAGTTGACACTTGTTTAACATGCTTTTCAGGAATTCCGAAGGTTTGATATGTTCATTAAGGGAACTTTTGCATAACACCAGTCATGTCAATTCATATTTTGTTTAAATTTGTAAACCTAAATGAAGGATGGATTGTAATACTTGAAATATTGTGTAAACTCTTTTAAATTTTGGTATGAATGATTGGTGTGATTTATATCCTATCGCGATGAAATCTTAGCTGTATCACCTTGCGGTTCCGCTTTAGCGGGGTGTTACAGATTTGGTATCAGAGCCATAGGTTATAGAGAACATTGGTTTTTCATAAAAACCAAGTACTATAACCCGTTTTTCCAAAATAAGTTAAAACTTTTAAGATTTCAAAGAATAGGAGAATTAGATACTAGTATGATTAGTATAGGTGTTATTCTGATATATCATAGATATGCGGAGCCTGATCACCTACGCCTAGCCACGATATAAATAGGATAAGACTTATAAATTGATCATACTATTAGGGTTTAAAAATTTAAACTTTCCGAAAATTCCTGAAAAATGTGAAATTGTGTGTGAGTTTGCATATGATATGTACAAAATTACTTATTTCTGAAAAATTTTATTTTCCCGTAAATTAACTTAATTCTTTTATCGCAGTATCATGTCTCACGAGTCAGACCCATCCGAGTACCGATCTCACGGGTCCCCTGAGCACCCAGGTAGCGAGAACGGTAACTCCCGATCTCGGACCGCCGTGCCAGAGCGGGATCCCTATAGCGACGATGACGCTGACTCTCGACCTGTCCCTGCTGTCCGGACTGGACTCCGGATTCGCACCACCGCTCGGAAGAGCGTGCCACTGCCTACCCGAATGACCTTCCGCATTCCCACCGGGGATGGGGCGGGACCATCACGGGTCAGGGGCCAAGGTGGGTCATCGTCGTCCTCGTCGTCCTCGTCATCAGGATCCCCGCCGCCTTATCGACCGTCGTCGCCGATCATTCGAGTACCTCCACCGCAGCCTGCCGCCCGACCACCGCCTGTTGCCCGACCATCACCAGTTCCTCGACCACCACACATGGCTCGTGCCCCGGTCCTTTGCCTGAAAGGCATGACCCCGACCGAGCGACAGGAGGTCGCTAGGCTAGCCCGAGGCCAGGACATCCATGAGCACCTTCTGGACCACCATGACCACATGATAGACTCCCTCCTTGGTGTAGCTGGAGCGGACAGCCAGCAGTTGACCAGGATAGTGGCTCTCCTCAGCCACACCATGGCATCACTCCACCACCTGTATACGGTGGTGTATTTGGTGGTGACCGTGGTGGTACTCCTACTTCTGTGGACTGTTTGGAGGGTGAGGGCCTAGGGGGTGGGTTTGGTGATTGATCTTTTGATAAAACTCTTATTTTTGGGGCAGTATGCCTAGATTTGAACAATTTATGAATTATTATGGATGACTGTATGGATGTGATCGTATTTTGAACATGCTTGGTGAATTTATGATTTGGATTTTGTTTTATTAAATGGAAGCTTTATGATCTTATCTATGCTCCGCTTATGTGTTAGAAAATGAATATGCAATTGACATGCTTATTGTGGTTGTTTGAAATGTCTAAAAACGTTAGGTTAAAATGATAGCGTGAATTAGTATGGCATTTAAATTGCGAAAAATAAGTAGAATTGCGATTACACTTAGAAAATGGAAAGTGTCATTTAAACTTGTGGGCATGCTGTTGCTTTAGAAACATGCCTCCGAGAAGAGAGAACCCGGACTTGTCGAGGCTCGTATCGGAGCAAGTGATGGCTTCGTTACCCGGCATAGTTAGCCAGGTGGCTGCTGGGCTGAACACCAATCAGAACAACAATCAAGGGTCAAGGGAACGAGATTGTACATACAAATCCTTCCGAAGCTGCAACCCTAAAGAGTTCCATGGAACAGAGGGAGCTGTTGGATTATTAACATGGATTGAAAGTATGGAATCAGTCCTTCACATAAGCAAGTGCCTGGAAAGGAATAAGGTCGAGTATGCCGCTTGTCTACTCCAAGGGCGAGCTTTGACATGGTGGAACACCCAGGTACAAGTCCGTGGCCGTGACGCAACCGGTCAGATCACCTGGGAGGATTTCAAGAAGATGCTGAAGGAGGAATTCTGTCCAAGGAGCGAACTTCAAAAGTTGGAAGCTGAATTATGGCGCCACGAGATGAAGGGAAACGACATCACCTCATACACTACCCGATTTCACGAGTTAGCCAAGTTAGTGCCCCACTTGGTGACACCTGAACAAAACCGAGTCGATAGGTATGTTTGGGGTTTGTCCCCCGAAATCAGAGGTAACGTGACGGCAGCTGATCCAAAGAGCCTACAAGAGGCAGTTAACTTAGCAAACCGCCTTACCAACAACGCTATCCGATCGGGAACTTTCTCGAGTGACAAGGCAAAGGGAAAGAGGAAGATGGAGGAAGCACCCAAACTGCAATTCAGAGGAAAGACGGGAAAGGATAGAAGAATGACTAGGAGCTACGGAATGCAGATGCAAGTAGCAGAGAAAGAAAAGGGGATGCCTCAGAGATGTGGCAAATGTGGGAATCATCATGCTGGGAGATGTGTTATCTGTTCCAGGTGTGGCAGGGGAGGCCATACCGACAAGGATTGTAGAAAGAGAGCCTGTTTTGAGTGTGGGAGCTACAATCACTACCGGAATGCTTGTCCCAAGTTGAATCCAAGGCCTTACGCAAATCAGGCGCAGCCGGCGAATCCAGGAAACCAAGGAAACCGCGGAGGACTAGCTCGCGGGAGAGCGTTTGTTATTGGGACGGAGGAAGCAAGGCAAAACCCAGACGTGGTTACAGGTACGTTTCTTCTCAACAACTATCCTGCCACTGTGCTTTTCGATTCCGGAGCAGATATGAGCTTTGTGTCGTTAGAATTCAGGCCTAAGATAAATAAAAAGTCACAGAATCTGAAAGAGGACCACGTAATTGAATACTCCAACGGAGAACTAGTTAGGGCTAACAAAATAATCAGAAAATGCACTCTAGGTTTAGCTGGAAAGGATTTTAGCATAGACTTGATCCCAATCAAGATAGGGAGCTTTGACATAATTGTCGGTATGGACTGGATGTCCAAGCATCGAGCAACAATATGTTGTGCTGAAAAGATAGTCGCATTACCATTACCTGATGGAGGATTACTCGAAGTGTATGGAGATAGGCCAAAGAGAGACATCAAGATTGTGTCGTTTATGAAGATGCGAGGTCATCTACGGAAGGAATGCATAGCATTCATGGCGCACGTCATAGATACAGAGGCGAAGGAAAAGCGAATTCAGGATATTCCAGTTGTGCGAGAATTTCCAGAGGTATTTCCGGAAGAATTACCTGGATTGCCTCCACAGCGACAAGTGGAGTTTCACATTGACCTAGTTCCTGGAGCAGGTCCCATAGCAAAGTCGCCTTATCGACTAGCACCGTCCGAGATGCAAGAGCTGTCAAATCAACTTCAGGAGCTTTTGGACAAAGGATTCATCCGACCCAGCTCATCACCGTGGGGAGCCCCTGTGTTGTTCGTCAAAAAGAAGGACGGATCTTTTCGTATGTGCATCGATTACAGAGAGCTGAACAAGATCACTATTAAAAATCGCTACCCTCTTCCGCGCATCGACGACCTGTTCGATCAACTGCAAGGAGCAACGTACTTCTCCAAAATCGATCTTCGATCTGGTTACCATCAAATGCGAGTTCGTGAGGAAGACATCGCAAAGACAGCGTTTAGAACCCGCTATGGTCACTACGAGTTCTTAGTCATGCCTTTTGGTTTGACGAACGCTCCGGCAGTATTCATGGATTTGATGAATCGAGTATGTCGGCCATACTTAGATAAGTTCGTGATTGTCTTCATTGATGACATCCTAATCTACTCTAGGAGCAAGGAGGACCACGAGCATCATTTGAGGCTGACATTGGAACTGTTAAAGGCCGAGCAGCTATACGCCAAATTCTCAAAGTGCGAATTTTGGATTCGGGAAGTTCACTTTCTAGGACATGTAGTGAATAGAGATGGAATACATGTTGACCCAGCTAAGATCGAGGCTATAAAGAAATGGGAAGCCCCGAAAACACCGACAGAAATTCGACAATTTCTTGGTCTGGCAGGTTATTACCGAAGGTTCATTGCAAACTTTTCCAAGATCGCGCAGCCGCTGACAGCCCTAACGCAGAAAGACAAGAAGTTTATTTGGGGAGAGAAGCAAGAGGAAGCGTTCCAGGTGTTGAAGCATAAATTGTGCAACGCACCCATTTTAGCATTACCCGAAGGGACAGATAACTTCGTGGTATATTGCGATGCTTCACATCAAGGCTTGGGATGTGTTCTAATGCAAAACGAGAAAGTCATCGCTTACGCATCCAGACAGCTGAAAGTTCACGAGAAGAACTACACCACTCATGATTTGGAGCTTGGAGCAGTGGTGTTTGCCCTTAAGATATGGAGACATTATCTCTATGGCACCAAATGCACCATTTTTACGGATCATAAGAGCCTCCAGCACATACTTGATCAAAAGATGTTGAATATGAGACAAAGGAGATGGGTGGAATTGCTCAGCGACTACGATTGCGAGATTAAGTATCACCCAGGGAAAGCGAATGTTGTTGCTGATGCGTTAAGCCGGAAGGAGCGGGTAAAGCCCATAAGGTCACGAGCAATGGAATTGGTAGTGCAGACCAGCCTAAAAACTCAAGTAGTGGAAGCACAAAAGGAAGCCTTGAAGGCTGACAACTTAAACAAGGAAACTCTTCACGGCATAGAAAAGGAATTTGAGGAGAAAGAGGATGGAGTGTGTTACTTCAAGGGAAGAATTTGGATTCCGAGGGTGGAGCAATTGAAAAAGATGATCATGGATGAAGCTCATCAGTCGAGGTATTCGATTCATCCAGGGTCTGATAAAATGTACAAGGGACTGAAGGAGCATTACTGGTGGCCCGGTATGAAGAGAGATATCGCCATCTACGTAAGTAAATGCTTAACTTGCGCAAAAGTTAAAGCAGAGCACCAAAAACCGTCCGGACTTCTTCAACAACCGGAAATCCCGGAATGGAAATGGGAGCAGATATCGATGGATTTCGTGACAAAACTACCCAAGACTAAAAAGGGTCATGATACGATTTGGGTAATCGTTGACAGACTCACGAAATCAGCGCATTTCTTGCCGATAAAGGAAACTTATAGCATCGATAAGCTTGCGCAGCTGTATGTCGGTGAAATTGTCATGCGACATGGAGTCCCGATATCGATCATCTCTGATAGAGATAGCAGATTTACCTCGCGATTTTGGCAATCGCTTCAAGCAGCTTTGGGCACTCGTGTGGATTTGAGCACGGCTTACCATCCTCAGACCGATGGACAGACTGAGCGAACCATCCAAACATTAGAGGATATGTTACGTGCCTGTGTGTTGGAATTTGGAGGAAGTTGGGACGATCATCTACCTTTAGTCGAGTTCTCCTACAACAATAGCTATCACGCCAGCATTCAGTGTGCGCCATACGAGGCACTGTATGGACGCAAGTGTAGGTCCCCACTTAATTGGTTGGAAGTGGGAGAGAATCGATTGTTTAGGCCTGATGTCGTGCAGGAGACCACCGACAAAATCAAAATGGTTCAAGAAAAGCTGAAAACGGCCAGGGATCGCCAGAAAAGCTATGCCGATAATCGGCGAAAGCCGTTGGAATTTCAAGTTGGTGACAAAGTGTTACTAAAAGTATCACCATGGAAAGGGATAATAAGGTTTGGAAAGAAAGGGAAACTGAACCCTCGTTTTGTTGGACCATTCAGGGTCATAGAGAGAATCGGACCTGTTGCCTATAGGTTGGACTTACCCATAGAGCTGAGCTCAATTCATGACACGTTTCACGTGTCCAACCTAAAGAAATGTCTGTCGGAGGAGACCGTAGTTCTGCCTTTGGATGAGATTCAAATCGATGAGCAACTGCGTGTTTCCGAGGAACCAATCGAAATTCTTGATCGAGAAATCAAGCAACTCCGACGCAGCAGGATACCGATAGTCAAAGTGAAATGGAACTCTAGGCACGGACCAGAGTTTACTTGGGAGCGGGAGGCCTTCATGAAAAGCAAGTACCCGCATCTCTTCACAGAAAACCCCGGCTGTAATAGCAAGAATTAAATTTCGGGACGAAATTTCTTTCAACCGGGGGTAACTGTGACATCCGTCAAATTTTGACACTCAGGTTAGCTACTCGTTAAATTCACTCAGTAGCGTTCCTGTAGGCTAAAAGGTAGAATTTAAGTTGCCTGGATAATCTAGGTTAGTTTGCGTGAAAAAGTTAGGCTAAAACCTAAAAGTTCCGGAAACTGCCAGAAAAAGCCCGAACCGGCCCGAAATCACCCGATAATCCTAAAATGCCAAATTTAAAATGAATCTTGAAAATTTAAGTTATTCTGTTTAAAATATGAGTAAACCGACCTAAATAATCTAAAACCACCTTCGAAAAGTCGGTTTTTGCCAAAAAACGCCGAAAACCCGGTACCGAATCGAACTGACAGTGTAAGAAAGTGTGTAAAAAAAAAAAATAAAAGAAAAGAGAGGAGGAGGTGGGACCCACTAGGGGGCCGGCCACCCCCCCCCTATCTCTCTCTCCTCTCCTCTTTTCCCTACAAAATCAATTCATCATCATCACTTCACCCATTTTTCAAAAATCCCTCTCTCTCTAAACTCTTCCTCTCTCTAAAATCCTCTCATTTCTCTCTCAAGTCCAGCCCTAAACTCATCTTCAAAAATCAGATTTCTTGAAGATTAAAAACCACATTCAAGTTATTGTAATCAAAATCTCAAAGGTAAGAAGGTTAGGTTAAGTTTAGATTCGTTTTTCACTCCTTTCAAGCTCTATTTTCGTGTTTTTCTTGAGGTTTAACCTCCTTCTATGGATTCTAAATCCTTATGGTGTTTGGGAAAGAGATTCCACCTTAGAAATGTTGGAAAAAACAATCTATGAAGGTGAGAGTCAATGACTTCCCCATAAGAACACCATTTGGATGTAAAATCCTTGTTAAATGATATTTTTGACCACCAAACTTGTGCTAAACTTCATCAATAGTTCATGCATGGGTTTGGATGGTATGAAAGCATATATTAGTTGTATTACATTTGAATAATCTGAGTTATGGGTGAAATAGCAAGAAAAACCCCGAAATGGTATGATTTTATGTGTTTTGGTATCATTTTGAATGTTAAATGTTGGACAGATTCTGTCAAAATAATTGCATGTACTTTGTACGACTCAAAAAGGGTCTTGTTGTAGTCATTTCTTTATGAAATTTTTATGGGATGAAATTTAAGGTGTTAGGGTTCATACCCCACTGATTTTGCATAAAAACACCAAGATTTGAGTTCAAACCATCCAAAAACATTTTTGTGTGCAACAGTGTTTGGTCAGAAACTTTGGTCAACTTCAAACTAGCATAACTCCTTGATTATTCATCTAAAGCACAATTTTCTTGATCCTAAACTCAAGTACTTTGAGTTAGCTTTCTAAAAAGTCCAAGCTCATGTCATTTAGAGGAGTTTTGAGACTTCAACCAATGAGTTTAAGTTGGTGGTGTAGGCTGTCCTCTTATGGCAGATTACACATGCACCACTTGAAGAGGTCATAAATCTCTCAAAAACCATCCTTATGGCATGAATCTTATCTCAAAAGTTTGGTATATGTTTTATCTAGGAAATCTCTTTGGAAATTCGTGATAAAGTGGTGTATGGAATTATTTATGAACTAAACTCTATCTAAAGGTATTCTGGAATTCCAGCCCTTACCACTAAAATTGTAAAAATGTTTAAAATTAGTAAAAATTCTCTAAAAATTATGAAATTTGGTGGAATTGTGCCTAACATCCCATAATTCAGGGGGTAAAAATTTTAAGACTCAATAGTTAGAGGACCTAAGTTCAAAATAGCAATTTTTACAACTCAAAAATTTTGACAGATTCTGAAATTTTAGAAAAATCCAATTTTATAAGTTTTGAACCCCAAAATGTTTGGAGAACCTTAAAATTGTGACAAAAGGAATTTTTATTAAATTTGGACTATAAAATTTACATAATGGCATTATATGGATTTCGGTACGATTTTTAAGGACCGTTGGACTTAGGACTTACGTTGAAAATTACGTGTTTGATAGGGCAACCGTAGTTCGGAGACGGGCACTAGACCACGCACCAACCTTAACAAATCCGCACTAAACGCTAGAGGTGAGTATTCACAGCCCCATTTTTACCGCTTTTACGAAATTTTTGGGGTGAAAAGCATGTATATGATTAAATGTGTTTGGTTGTGAACTTGTTGCGAAATGAATTGAATTATCGAAATGAAATGACTTATTGTGACAAAATGAAATGATTCGTTTATATGAAATGTTTTATAAAATGATGTAAATCGAAATGTGAGTATGTTAATAAAATGAATTATTGAAATGAAATGTTTTGAGTTTATTGAAGTGAATTGAAATGAAACCATGCTTCGAGTATCAAATGAATTGAAATGAAATGAACTCGAGCATCGAAATGAAATGAAATGAAATGTTTTATGAAATAAATTTTTGATTTGTTGAATCATGATATAGTGAGCAATAAATGAAATGTCCCCTGCACTACTATTAACCCTTACAAATTGGGCCTATGATACAAGTGGATAGCGCTATTTGGATTGACATACCCACCTAGAACTGACGAGTAATAGGTGCACTGTATTGAAAAATATTCACCCCGGCTGGAATTAGTTTTCCCCCGGCAAGGCTGAATAGGGGCGTAGCAATGTCACGAAATGAAGGATTGTAGTAACTCACTGATATATATCATGTAATTAACACATCGTTTGGGAAATCTACTCACTGTCGTTTACTAAACTGTTATTTGTTTTGGGGTGAATGAACTGATTCACCAAACTGTTTACAACCGTATTGCGAATAAACGTCTTTTGGGATGAATATTGTACATAACTGCTTTACATCTATAAAAACCTGTGAACTCACCAACTCTTGTAGTTGACACTTGTTTAACATGCTTTTCAGGAATTCCGAAGGTTTGATATGTTCATTAAGGGAACTTTTGCATAACACCAGTCATGTCAATTCATATTTTGTTTAAATTTGTAAACCTAAATGAAGGATGGATTGTAATACTTGAAATATTGTGTAAACTCTTTTAAATTTTGGTATGAATGATTGGTGTGATTTATATCCTATCGCGATGAAATCTTAGCTGTATCACCTTGCGGTTCCGCTTTAGCGGGGTGTTACATTGAACCTAAGTCTGATGAGTCTATCTTCATCGGATACTCACATAACTCAAAGGCTTATAGGGTTTTCAACAAACGGACCCGAACCATCCTGGAAAGCTCAAATGTTGATTTTTCCGAAACCGAAACTTATTCTGTTGCAAGTCCAAGTAATGTAAATGCCTCATTTCCTGAACTGTTCACCACACCACAGAGCACAGATTCTTCCACTAACTTTTCTGCTTTAGACTTCTTAGACCTTGCAGATTATGATCTACCCACACTCACGGGTCCGATTGTAGTTCCTGCTCATGCTGGTTCAACCTCTACTTCAGTGACATACGATGCTTTCGTCACTGAGCCTTCTTCAAGCACTTCTACAAACTCAGTGACCCCAGAATCGGCGGTCTCTCCCCCTGAAACCTCATCAGCTGCCTCACCGGAACCCGTCCGAGAACAGACTCCACACCCTGTTCTTGTACCTATCCCGGAAGAAGCTCCGCTACCCTCACCCAGTTCCGCTCAGAGAACTTATGCTCAAGTAGTGCGTGAGCCCCGGTTGGAGGCAGCACCGCAGAATAATCTGGAAGCCGGGTCATCAAGTAGAAACCAGCGAGAGATCTTTGCCGTGCAAGATGAGAACGACGCCACCAACAACCAACATGCTTATGTCACTCTTCCGCACACTCGAAAGTGGACACGAGATCATCCCCCCTCCCAAATCATCGAGAGTCCCTCACAGCCTGTACAGACGAGATCTTCCAAGAACGTCGAAAACCTGATTCTATTCGGAGGGTTCCTTAGTGAATTCGAACCTTCGGATGTTTCTCAAGCTCTCACCGACCCTGATTGGGTTTTAGCGATGCAAGAAGAGCTTGCGGAATTCTAGAGAAACAAAGTATGGCGTTTGGTAACCAGACCGTGGGGAAAGTCCATGATTGGGCTGAAGTGGATATTCTGGAACAAGAAAGACGAGAACGACCTCATCATCTGGAACAAAGCCCGATTGGTTGCCAAAGGTTATCGCCAGCAAGAGGGTATCGATTACGATGAGACGTTTGCACCCGTAGCTCGGATCGAGGCAATTAGGATCTTCCTTGCGTATGCCGCACACATGAACATGACGGTATATCAAATGGACGTCAAGTGTGCCTTCTTGAACGGAGTTCTTCAAGAAGAGGTGTACGTCGAACAACCGGAAGGATTCGTCGATCCCAGATTTCCAGACCACGTGTACGTGTTGGACAAGGCGCTTTACGGTCTCAAGCAAGCTCCTAGGGCATGGTACGAAACTCTCACTGATTACTTGCTAGGAGTTGGCTACAAGAAAGGTACAATCGATCCCACTTTGTTTCTTAAGAGATCAGGTAAAGACTTAATTATAGTCCAGATATACGTGGATGATATTATCTTTGCATCTACAAAGCCTGAGATGTACCAAGAGTTTGAAAACACCATGAAATCACAATGTAAAATGAGCACGATGGGCGAGTTGACGTTCTTTCTAGGACTTCAAGTTCGACAACGCCCTGATGGCATTTTTATAAATCAAGCCAAATATGTTCAAGATCTTTTAAAACACTTTGATTTCGGTGGTTCAAACTCTGCGGCAACACCAATGCCCAGAAATTTTCAACTAAACGCTGATATTTCTGGTAAACCGGTTGACCAGAAAACTTATCGGGCAATCATTGGTTCTCTCTTGTATCTCACGGCTAGTAGACCAGACATTGTCTTCTCCACGGGTGTCTGCGCTCGTTTTTAGTGTGATCCACGTGATTCACACCTGTCTGCAGTCAAAAGAATCCTTAGGTATCTGAAGGGCACACCGGATTTTGGCCTTTGGTACCCAAAGGATTCTGGTTTTGAACTAATTGCATATACAGACTCAGACCATGCAGGTTGTAAGCTCAATAGGAAAAGCACATCTGGTGCTTGCCAGTTTCTCGGAGACAAGCTGGTGAGTTGGTCATCCCGAAAGCAGAATTGCGTATCCTTATCCACCGCGGAGGCAGAATATGTTGCCGCCGCCTGCTGCTGCTCGCAAGTTCTGTGGATGAAAACCCAACTTGCCGACTTCGGATACACCATGCAACGGATTCCCATCTATTGCGACTCCAAGAGTGCGATTCAGATCACGGCAAATCCGGTTCAACATTCTCGGACGAAGCATATCGATATCCGATATCATTTCATCAAGGACCACGTCGAGAAAGGTAATGTTGAACTTTACTTTGTTGAGAGTGACTATCAGCTTGCTGATCTGTTCACGAAGCCGTTTGACGAGAAACGTCACTTCTTTCTCCTAAGTAAGTTAGGAATGCTAGACCTCCCTGCCTGAGGTCTAGGGGGAGTCGGGAGTTCTTTTGATGTATGCATATGTGTAGGGGGAGTCCGTGAGAAATTGCATGTATTGAGGGGGAGTACTAAGTCTTGTTTTGATCATTGTTGTGTTTGCTAACGTTCTCGGATCCACAACACCTTGGATACCATTTTATACTTTATTTCGTAGGTGTGGATCCTCACGACGACTTCTGGTTACTTCAGATCAGAACTCGCACAAAACCCAATTGAGACGTACCAGGTAAGTCTCTTTTCTCGGGAGTCGAGGGCTGAACTTGTAAATTTCTGTGAACTTGAAAGTTTAGGGGGCGGTAGAGTACATGTCTTGAACTTACAAGTTCGGGGACTAACTTTGCCACTTTCTGATTCTTAAAGTTCAGGGACTCGTTTTGCACTTTTGTGAAACTTGTAGTCCAGGGTCTGTTTTGAAAATTTCTAAAACTACAAGTTCAGGGACTTGTTTGTAAGTTTCTTGAAACTTCAAGTCCAGGGGTGGTTTTTGCCAATAGGTCAAAGTCGGGTTAAGAGAGCCAAACAGGAGAGCAAAACAGTATTTTTCAAGCCAAACACAGTGTAATCTTGGTAAAAATATAAATACCGAATCTTAAGAGTTACTGTTCACAATTTCAAAATTTTCACTTTTTCTCTCTGAAGTCTCACCCGATAACCACTTCGCACTCGATTCCGTAATCTGCTCGTTCTTGCTCCGATCGTCAAACCGTTTACGTTTTCGGATTCCTGGTAAGTAATCGATCAACCCTTACGTAGTTATACGTTTAAATCTATCGTTTAAAGGTCTGGATCGAAGCCTAAACTTTTCAAAACTTACCCGAAACCCAAACTTCTTGGAATGGGATTTTGGGACGTTAAAACGATCCATTGTTGATTATAAACTTGTTCTTAACTAATTTAGGATGCATGTTACTAGTTTAGAGCCTTAAATCGACGTTTGGTGAGCGGTTTTTGATTCTGGAAGACGAACAGTCGCGTTTTCCGAATCGGAAAACATGAACATTCATGTTTTCCGAATCGGAAAACATGAATGTTCATGTTTTCCGCATCCTTAAACGATGAGTATGCTTAAGTGTTTTCCGATTCAGAAAACCAGATAAATCCGATTCGGATTATCAGGTTTTCCGAATCCAACTTGTGCCAAGTTTTTCTTGTGTATCTTTTCCGATTCGGAAAACATGGAATTACCCTTACGGGTTTCCGAGGTTTTCCGAATTGCGTGTGAGGCCAAGTTCTGCTCGTTTATTTTCCTAAGTGTTTTGTTTTCCGAATCGGAAAACCCATCTGTTATACATGGTTAAATTTTTCTAAGTGTTGAAGTTCTCCGATTCGGAAAACCATCTTTTCCGAATCGGAAAACTATCTTTTCCGAATCGGAAAACTTGTCTTTATATATGTCTTAATTTTTCTAAGTGTTGAGTGTTCTCCGATTCGGAAAACCATCTTTTCCGAATCGGAAAACCCCCCTCGTGTGTTTGCTCGTTTTTCGACTCGGAAAATACGAAATACTCATTTTTGGGTTTTCGAGGTTTTCCGACTCGCGCCTAGTCGAGGGTATAGTCTTTTTCACGTAGCATCTTTCAAAACACTTAACTTGTTTTATGATTGTGACTTGACAGAAATGGCTCGTCAACCAAATGCTCCTGCTCCTCCTTCCCCAGTCAACAACGCTGCTGACCGAGCCCTCATTGCTCCGAGTGACATCCGTCCGATCCACCAGAACAATGAATATGTCGACCTGACAAACTTCACTGTTCAAGACGAGGTGGTACTAGAGATCCTCAGGGCGCATCCACTGGCGTATGCGATGCAGTCCACAGCTGACATTCCCGTTCTTTACCTTCAGCAATTCTGGAGGACCTCTCACGTGGAGACTAGAGATGGCGTGCAGACCATCGTGGGTCGTGTTGACCACACAGAGCTGACTATCACTGTGGAGGACCTAAGGCAAATCCTCCATCTGCCTGCCGCCATTCCCGAGGCCCCGTTCGAGCCACTAGTCACCGGTCCCGAACTCTTCAGCGAGATACTCGCGCTTGGGGTCCACTTCACTCGGAATCAGAGACCGAATGGGATCTCCCAAATCACTCAGGGGATGTTGTCTCCGATTTGGTTCTCCTTCTTCAACATCCTTAACCGCACGCTGTCATCAAAGACTCACGGAGTGGACCGTGCTTCCACCCAATTCTGGCACGTCATTCATGCAGTCGCCTACGGAAGGCGAATCGACTTTGCTCAACAACTCTGGGCGGACATGGTCACCGACGTCAGGGAAGGACCTACGAGGACTCGCCACACATCCATCCCTTGGATGCGGTTCTTCAGCTTGATCATCCGTGATCATATGGATCACCATCCGGCCATCAGACGTAGATCCGGCCACCAGCGCTTCGACAGCCAACAGATCGGCAGGATGAACAGAAGAAATCTGCGACCCGATCAGGTAGAAATGCCTATCCCTAACAATGTGCTTAGTTTGGCGGACCGTAGGGCGGAGAGCATTAGACTATATCGAGCGTCCATAGGATTAGAAGACGCGTCCACGGACTCCTCAGAACTGAGGAGCCCTACCCCGGACGGGCGAACCGTCCTTCCTAGGAGCCGTGCCACTGGCACGGCAGGCCAGAGCTCCAGTGGGGGAGCTCCAGGCTCGGGAGTGATGAGTGTGGTCGTCAGGGGCGAAGCGGGTAGAGTTGTTAGCACGTCCGCCACACCTCACATGTCGCGAGCCAAGGCCTACCAGATGATGGTCCGGAACCGAGCCCGTAGAGCACGGACACAAACATACGTCGATGAGTCTGCCGAACAAGACGTCATGCGAGGTTACCGAGTGAAGCAGTACACCGGGATTCTCCAGCAATCCACGGTACACTCGTCATCGGAAGAGCGCCGATCGCCATCACCGCCGCAACAACCCGAACAGACTAGTGAGGAAGTGGAAGCTTCCCCACAAGAACAAGCACACTTGCCTTCACCACCACACGCGGCGGCCGTTGCTACACAAGCAGGCGAACCCTCCGGCGATGACTCCGACGGTCATGAGTCTTCAGAGCACACTCCCTCTGACCGTTGTGAGCCCGATGACGAGGCCACAGATTCTGAGATGGTGGATTATGGATCTGACTCGGAGTTCCAGGAGTCGGAACCGGCGAAGGGCGGAAAGGCCCAAGTGATCGATATAGATGAAGCCACCTCTTCCTTCAACGACGACAGGATTTCCGGGGATCCCGTTCTAGCAGGTGATCTAGCCTCAGATGACCGGACCGTCGGTCGTGAGGAAGAAGGTGAGGCCGAGGTTGCTACCGGCTGGGGAAGAGAAGATAGTGAGGAAGAAGAGAGAGAGCGGAGAGCAAAAGAGACCGAAGAGGTAGAGGTCCAGCTAGACGAGCCATGGGCTCAGATTCAGGAGGGAGGCGGAGAAGAAGAGCCGCATAGGTTAGAACCGGAAGTTCCCCAAACCCAGAGTCCATCCAACAGAGAGGCAACCCTCATCGCGACCGGGCACCCTACGGTGTCAGGTCAAGACGCTAGCAGCCAACTAGCGCATTTGCACACCTCTACCAGCCACTCGACCATCTCTCAACAGATGGTCGTTTCAGTCAGTCACGGGGATGTAGCACAACTTCCACCGGCCACTCAATCGGAGTCTGCCGGGGTTGAGATAAGAGAGGATATGCCCCACCTCTCGACTTCATTTGATGCACGTAGAGTCGTAGAGCCACTTCCCGGGACGTTTACGATCCCTTCCATCATTAGGCCACGATCTATGGTACCACAAGCGGAGATCCCACGGGACTCCGCCGGAACGGGGAAAGTCGGTGCGTCAGGTGACGCCCTTCGAGGATCCGCCGGAAGCCCTGACAACGTCAACGTCATACCAGCGGTGACGTCAGGTGTAACACCCCGCTAAAGCGGAAACACGAGGTGAGACAGTCTAGATTTCATAGCGATAGGAGATATATAACACCAATCATTCATAATTAAGAAATTTAAATAGCGTTTACAAATTTACAACCCAACCACAATTTAAAGTTTACTAATCTTTTACAAAATAAGATATTATCGAAACTAGATTGGTGATCACAAAATTTCCACAAAAGCCATATCATACCTTCGGATTTCCTGAAAAGCATGTTAAAACAAGCGTCAACTACGAGAGTTGGTGAGTTCACAGATTTTTATTTACACAAAAGTTTCACAAGCAGACTTTTGTCGTGAGATAAAATTCTTGAACGCTTACTAACGTCAAAATTACAATTATGCATAAGATACGTAAGGTTGAACCACTACAAACCGTTAACCCCCAACGAATACCTCAGAGGTGGTAGCGGACCACATGGGCTGAGCGTTCCCGCGAACTACCTCAGCGGTGGAAATCCAATCCACATGTGTAGAACGCAACCCAACGAGTATCACAGCGGTGAGGATTTGCCCCACATGTGTAGTCGTAAATTCTGAATTAGTGCACCTCAACTCGTCAGTCAGTAAGGTGGGTATTGGTACCAAATAGCGCTATCCACTAAGTCATAGGCTCCTAACGAAGTTAATAGTAGTGTTTATTATAAAGGGGAATTTACTCAACATGTATCAACATAATGCATTACCACTTGCTAGAAAGCAACATTTAATCACATTTTTCATTACTTATACTTGAAAGCATAATTCATAAAATTTTCATCAACAACATGCTTTTCACCCCAAATACGTAAAAACGGTAAAAATAGGGGCTGTGAATACTCACCTCGAGTGATTAAAGCGTTCAACAAACGTTAGTGCGTGTACGAGTCCCGGCTCCGAAACTAGAATTGCCCTAAATCATAAGTATTTAACGTAAGTTCCAAGTCCAACGGTCCATATTTTAATAAATCGTAACGATATCCTATATAATGCCTTTACTACATTTGTTATGTTCAAACTTGATATAAAATGACTTTTTGTTGGTTAAAATTATGATCCACACACGGGAATTAAGAATGTTTGCAAATTAACATTTCTGAATAATTCCAAATCTGGCAGATTTGATCCAATGCAAAGGTGTCACCAAATGGCTTAGTTCCAAAGAGAGTTAGATCTCAAGAATTTTACCTACTGTAATTTGGGATGTTAGCAACACTCCCACAATTTTTCATAACTTTTGGAAGTGTTCTTCATATTTTAAGAATCTTTTATAAAATCAGTAGGCACCTTTTATTTTCAGAAAAACATGTCAGGGGTGTTTGCTTCATAAAGAATTCAATTCTCCACCAAATCACGAATTTCAAAAGGGATTTTCTAGAGGACACATATACCAAGCTAATGAGACAAGTTTCACATCATTTGGGTTGTTTTTGAGGGAGATATGGCCTCTTAAAGTCGTGCATGTGCAATCTGCCACCATGGGACAGCCTACACCACTAACTTGTTTTCATTGGTTGAAGCCTCAAAAGTCCACCAAATCACATGATTTTGGATTCTTTAGAAAGCTATCTCAGAGAAATTGAGTTTGAAATGCATGCATGAAGATGATACAAGTTTTCTGACCAAAAGCTGATGAGTATCAAAAAGTGTTTAAATGGTTGAAGGGGTTTTACTCCGAATTTTTAAGTGATTCAAAAGGGATTTTCTTCCTAACTCATCAAATTTCAATCTATCAAATTTTTGTAAGAAAATACCTCAGTTTACTATACTTTTGTGACGTCTAAACACACATGCAAAATCAGACAGATTCTGTCCAGAATCAAAACTCCCTTTTCATCCATCAAAACACATAAAATCATAAGATTTCTTGGGGGTTTCTTGCTATTAACCATAAACTCATATTATTTAATAAATATTTAGATGAAATAAACTTTGAGTAACAATAAAACACATGCATGCATCATCAAAACGATTTTCCATCCAAAACAAGTATCAAAACACCAAATACTAGTGATTTTACTCATCAACCTTGTGTTTTTATGGAGAAGTCATAGATTTTCGCCACTTTCAAATGTTTTAACACATTATCATGGTTAAATCTCTTCCTCAAACATCAAGGATGATGTTCATCCAACAAAGAGGATTAAAACCTCACAAAAAGATGAAGAAAATACCCCAAATGGGTTCAAAATCGAAGCTAAGCTATCATGCAATGTAACTTACCTTTGAATACACTAAGAACACTCTTAATCTAGCTTTTAAACCTTCAAAATTTCCAGATTTTTGGATGGTTTCTTGGCTGGATTTTGAAGAGTTTGGAGAGAATTCTAGAGTGAGAAAGATTAGAGAGAGAAGAGGGAAATTGAAAATGAGTTGGGAATGAGGAGTGATGATGGTTTTGTGGGAAAAGAGAAAAAAAGAAAGAGGGAGAGTAGAGGGGGGGGGGGGTGGCCGGCCCCTTTGTGGGTCCCACCTCTCTCCATATTTTTTTTTGATGCATTAATTAAATAATTACACTGCATTCTCAAACGCAGTGTCGGTTTTTCGCGTTTTCGGTAGAAACCGACTTTTCCGAAAGTAGTTTTTGAAAGTTTGGATCAGTTTATTTATACTTTTATCAAAGTCTTTTATTTTATAAGTTGACTTTTAAATTTTTTGGCATTATAGGATTTTCGGACGATTTCGGACCGGTACGGGCTTTTCGGGCAGTTTTCGGGACTTTTAGGTTTTAGCCTAAATTTTTCACGCAACTAACCTAGTATCCTTTAAAAACTTAAATGACAAATTTTTAGCCTCACGGAAATGCTACTGAGTGAATTTTACGAGTAGCTAACCTGAAGCTCAAAACTGACTGTTGTCACATCAGGCCAAGTGGCACCGGGCTTAGTACTACCGGGACCGGGTCCGAAAGACTCGAGCGAAGTCTCTAAAGACGCTCACGCAACACCGGGGCTTTTAGGCCTGACGGATTTGGGTGGAATCCCTAAAACCACCCCAGTACCAACGGGACTTTTAGGTCCGACGGATTCGGACGACATCCTAAAAGTCGTCCACTCACGACTACTTGCGATGGAGGAAGCCAACCGGGCTAGGGATGCAGGGGTCGAGGCGTTGGAGAAAGCCTTGGCCGAGACCGAGAGAAAGAGATTGGCGGATCTTGAGGAGTCGCGAAAGCTTCAAGACGACAGGGATGCGGAGCTTTATGAGCTCAAACGGAGGATGAAGGGCAAACACTCGGAGGCTGCCCCGTCAACCGAAGCACCGATTCCTCGTCAATCTGAAGACGTCCTCTGCCTTGCTCCTCCTACCTCAGGCAACCTGCCTGACATTCCGGGGTACGTTACTGAGGTGGAACACTCGATGATGATCTCTTCCTACACCACCCAGAACGACCGCCTCTCAGCCCAGCTTCGCGATCGAGACGCCCGGATCGAGCTTCTACAACAGCGCATCCGGGAATTGGAGGCCATGTGTCGGTCTCAGGCTCAAACTTCCAAACGGAGGCATGATGACCCTGATGACTCGGCACCGGGTCCTCATGAGGGGGAGGTGCAAGCTTCATCCAAAATGCTTCGCACCGACCTCCATTCAGCCTCCGGTTCCGGTTCCACATCCGCTCCAGCATCATCGGCTGCCGGCTCGAGTGCTCCATCAGAATCTGCCGCCGCCGACACTCTCTATGTTGATTCAGACACGGAGGAGATTCCTGATAAGGGGAGTTGGCACTACGAGCCGATCCCGGCAGGTGAGGTAGTTCACTTTCCTCATCTGACTGATACAGCAGAGATAGACGTCGTTCCCCCGGAGGCAGCACCGACAGATCTTTCAGATGTCCAAATTCTGGAGGAAGCCCGGAAAATCCTTCGGTCACTTGCTCAGAGCCTTAGGATCTTTCAGAAGGGGGACGACATTGTCCGGGATTCAGACTACAACAACTTCCTCTTAGCGTTCGAGTTTCCCACTCCAGAAGCTCCTCGGACCATCCACACGACGACTCCAGATTCCTCCGCTCCGACAGTCATCCAGTTAAACTGGAACCACTCGGTCATCTTCAGGCCGTTCCTTGAGGAGTCTTTCACCCGCATCTTCCAGCAGGAGAGGCTACACGTTTGGTCCCGAAAGGTCTACTTCGGGATCTCTCACATCAAGACGAAGAGGAGAAGAATTGCTTATGTGCACCAGAGGATGTGCAACTGGGCCACCCACGGACGCCAAAGAATCCGACGTCGTTTCATCAAGGTAACTGCGATGCGCCCTTACAAACATGGACACCAGTTATTCCTTGAGTACGACGTCCGTATGTACGGGACCGGTATTCCTCGAGGAGAGTTGCAGAACTGGTCATTCACAGAAGCAGATCTGGATCGGGTGCACTTAGAAGACCTCCTGACGCTCATCAAGTATCTCTAAGGCCCAATTCTCCGACCCGAACACTACCGAGACGGCACCGAGATTCTGAAGAAGTACGTTCGTCATGCGATCACTCTTGCGCGTGTGACGGACTACCAATTAGCGATCGAGAGCCGCCAGCCGAAGGTCAACCTGCTCAGACCGAACCTGTTCATACCTGGTATTGATGCTTACCTTCCGTATATGCCAACCAGGATACCGGAGCATGGGGTTCTCTATGTGACAAGGAAGAAGAAGAAACGCAGGTTCATGCGATTTGGCGAGCTTGCTAAGTTCTGCGACGGGACCCTTCTCTATGTCTACAATGGGATGCAGAGTAGACTTTTGGCTGATCAGATACCCGGGCGGAAGATCATTGACGGGAAGGGAAAGATACTGGAGGGCATGAACTTGATCGAGAGAAAGCTCAAGGAGAGGCTGATGTACAGACGTGTTGAAGCGGCGATGCAGATGAGAGCGGGGATCATTGGAGACTGGGAGGAATTCTTACAGATGTCAAAGTGGGAGCCGGCGCTGGAGCTTCCACCACCTTTCTGACTTCTTCACAAAGGGGGAGATTGTTGGACCTCTTTTTTGTGAAGAGTCAGAAAACCTATCTTTACTGCTTTCTAGTTAATCATCAGTTAGTTTGTTTAAACAATTTACTTTGTGTAAGCCCTTGTTTAGAGGTTTGGAACCTCGGGGGCCATTAGTGACTATCTTTGAATTTACCTCTTACCTATATAAGGAAAGAGATGTTTAGGGTTTTGGAATGAATACTATTATCTTGGAAATTACTCAAAATAGATCTACCACCATTGTTGCATTTCAAGCTTTTGTGTTCATCAAATCTATGTTGATTTCAATCCATTTCTCCTCATATTCTTGATT
This sequence comes from Centaurea solstitialis, assembly GCA_030169165.1. Classification (NCBI taxonomy): domain Eukaryota; kingdom Viridiplantae; phylum Streptophyta; class Magnoliopsida; order Asterales; family Asteraceae; genus Centaurea; species Centaurea solstitialis. The sequence goes on along the minus strand of CM058042.1, from coordinate 49,664,198 downwards.
TTTGGGACAACATTTATGGTGTTAAGTGTACCATTTACACTGACCATAAGAGTCTGCGGTATTTTCATGATCAGCAGAATCTAAATATGAGGCAGCGGTGGTGGCTGGATGTGGTAAAGGATTATGACTGCGAGATCCTATACCATCCGGGCAAGGCCAATGTAGTGGCGGATGCGTTGAATCGTAAGGCTCACAGTGCCGTGATGCGGGTACCGTTGATGAGATTGACGGTGATGACCTTGTTGTTAGAGCTGGTAAAGAATTCGCAGGTTGAAGCTGCGAAAGTGGAAAACCTGTTTGTGACCGACAGTAGAGGGATTTTGACTCGTTCGGGTCGTGTTTGGGTGCCAGTGTCATGTGAGGCGAGGCAGACACTCCTGGACGAAGCTCATAAGTCCAAGTTCTCTATTCACCCGGGGGCTACCAAGATGTATCGGGATTTGAGAACCCATTACTGGTGGCCGGGATTGAAATAGGATGTGGCCCGTTATGTGGAGAAGTGCCTAAATTGCTTGAGGGTTAAGGCAGAGCACCAGAGGCCTCATGGGAAGTTGCAGCCTTTGGATATACCCGTTTGGAAGTGGGAGCACATTACAATGGACTTAATCACTAAGTTACCTCGTACTTCTAGGAACGTGTATGCTATCTAGGTTATTGTGGATCGACTAACCAAGGGCGATCATCTCATTGCTATTAATGAGAGTTCTTCGCCAGAGAAGTTGGCCGATATCTATGTTAGGGAGGTAGTGGCTAGGCATGGTGTGCCTGTGACAATGATCTCGGACCAAGATATGCGGTTTACGTCACGAATCAAGTTTGTATTTCACGAGGATCTAGGTACGAGACTGCGGTTCAGCACCGTGTTTCATCCTCAGACTGACGGTCAAAGTGAGAGGACGATTCAAACCTTGGAGAATATGTTGCGGGCCTGCATGTTGGATTTTGGCGGTAGTTGGGATACCTACCTACCGTTGGCCGAGTTTTCGTTCAACAACAGTTATCATGCTAGTATTGGCATGCCTTCGTACGAGATGCTGTATGGGAGGAGGTGTAGAACTCTCGTATGTTGGGGGGGGGCAACGGGAGTTGGGTAGTACTGAGATAGTTCAGAAGACGACCGAGAGCGTTGACTTGATCCGAGAACGGTTGGCTATGCTGAGAAGCGGAGGTCAGACTTAGAGTTCAGTGTGGGCGATAGTGTACTTTTGAAGGTATCACCATGGAAGGTAGTGATTCGATTTAGGAAAAGGGGCAAGCTCGGCCCTAGATTCATCGGGCCTTTCAAGGTGATCGCGCGTGTGGGTAAGGTGGCATATAGACTTGAGCTATCACCGGAGCTTAGTCTGATACATGATACATTTCATGTGTCTAAGTTGAGGAAGTGCCTAGCGGATGAGTCGGCTCATATTCCGATGGACGATATTCAGGTAGATGAACGGCTCAACTATGTTGAGAGGCCGATCGCAGTGTTAGAAAGGAAGACAAAGACTCTGCAGAACAAGGAGATTGGGTTAGTAAAAGTTCAATGGGAGCATCGTAAAGGGTCAGAGTAGACGTGGGAACCGGAAGCCGAGATGAGAGCTAACTATCCGGAGTTGTTCTAAGCGTGATCGATTTTGAGGACGAAATCTTTGTAAGTGGGGGAGAGTTGTAACGCCCCGTTTCCTAAAGTTAGTTATTTAACGGGATTCATTAAGTTTTGTGTTAATGTGGGTTAATTCTGTAACTTTCAGGTTTAGGGGCCCTTGTGCCATTTGTGAAAGTTAGGGGTTAGAGAGGATGGGTATAACCAGTTTGGAAGCCCTAAACCCGTCTTTTCTTGTGCTAGTCTATTTCCAGAGAGAAAAGGGAGAGTTTGAGTGCTTCTAAGAGATTGGCGCAATTCGAAGTGCAAACAAGTGTTTTTGGTGAAATCGATCATCGGGTGGTCGTTAGAATCGAATTCCTAACGCAAGGTATGAAGTTAATTATGTGTATTCGTTGTTTGAGTCGTGTTGGGGGTTAGGGTTCAAGAGTGGTAGAATCTATCAATCGATGATCTCTCGTATGGTTTTAAGTGTTAAATCGTTGTTATTTAGATAATAGATGGTTGGGAATGTTTGGGTAAGCATCAAATGACTTCTATGTGTGAAATCGACGCCAGAATGGATATTTTCAGACCTTGGAACGAAATCCCGTCAAAAGTCGATTTGGGGTTCTGGTGGAGGCTCGCACCGCGAGCATAGGCCCTCGTGTCGCGGGGTTTAGCTGGCAGGTTTCGTACTGCAAAGCCTGAAGCTTCGCGAATGCGAAGCTGTTGCTGTTTGGGTTTTGAACTTTTTCGATCGAGTCTCGTTTAGGGGTTTTCTTGTGTGGCCTTTCCCTTGGGACTTTAATTCAAGGCCTTTGGTAGAGTTTGAGACAAATTGGGATGGTCTAGCTACGGCTAAGATATAGGTTTCGGTATAGAGTGTTAAAGTGTCATTTTGAATGGTTTATGTGTTCTATGCATCTTATTATTATAGGTGCTGGTTTGTGAACGTGTGTGGTGTGTTGATACTTTAATAATTGTGAAGCGAACTAAGGTGAGTACATTAACCCCTTATATGTGGCTTTATGTACGAATTGTGTGTGATACGTATGTGGATATGAGATTAGCTAGCTTGTGTTCCGTGCTCATTGAAGTGGTGGTGGCCACCGTGAGCATCGGTAGTCTGGTAGCATGATATCAGTGTCTATGGTCCTTGATGGTGGGTGCCGTAAGACGTATCTGGTTGCATGCCTAGGTCTCATTACGTTGTGATTTGTGATATGATGTTTACGTGTATTGTGGTTTGTGCTCACTAAGCTTTCAAGCTTACCCGTCTGTGGATTTCCTCTTTAGGTGCAGGTTCCTCGGGAAGGATAAAGGGAAGGGTTTGTCTTGAAGCTCAAGTCTCCGGGATGGCTCAGTTCAGTTCAAATGAGAGAAACTGATGATTAAAAACTTCTGGAAACTTATTGCATAGGAGTTGGATACATGTTACTTTTGAATTGGTTGGACCTCATTTTGAGGATTTTACTTTAACAAAATTTTTTGGGTTTAGTCACAAGACTATTGTTTGAAAGTTTAAACCTTTTTACTATTTCCGCTGCAAAGGTTACTTTTAATTACCTTCGTCAACTATTTCCGTTAAATTTACTAAATATTGAATTGAGTTGTTACACCAACTATATTCAAAGATGCTCAAGCCTTAATCAAATCTTGTGCATATTCTAAAAAAATAGGTAACATCTCAAAGAAAGATGAAATGCCATAACAAAGTATACAGGTTTGTGAAATATTTGATGTTTGGGGAATAGACTTCATGGGGCCTTTCACAGATTCCCAAAACAACAAATATATTTTTGTTGCTGTCGATTATGTATTCAAATGGACGGAAGCAAATGCTTTGCCAACCAATGATGCCAAAGTGCTTGTAAAATTTATAAAATCCTTGTTTGCAGGTACGGATGCCCGAAGGCATAAGCAATAGAGGTACTCACTTTGCCAATTACCTACTATAAAATACACTCAAAAAGTATGGGGTGCAATACCGTTTCTCCACTACCTACCATCCACAGGCTAATGGGCAAGTAAAGAACATGAATAGAGCCATAAAACGAATCTTGGAAAAGACAGTTGATAGCAATCCAAAGGTATGTTCATAGAAATTAGAGGACGCTTTATGGGCCTATCATCGTACAACATACAAAACATCAATCGGGAGTACACCTTATATATGCTAGACGGTAAAACTTGTCACCTTCCTTTTGAGATTGAACACAAGGTGTATTTGGCACTTAAACAGGTGAATATGAATGAACTTTTCGAAGGAGGGCACATGATGTTCGAATTGAATGAACTCGATGACCTGAGAATGCATGCATATGAGAACTCAAGGATCAAGAAGGAACGCAATAAGCATCTGCATGACACACGCCTAGAGGAGTTCAAGGTATTCAATGAGGGAGATAAGTTGAAATCCAGATGGAATGGTCCATATGTGGTTCTTAAAGGTTATTCTTCTGGTTATGTGGACCTCATAACAGAAAAAGGGGAGTTAAGGGTAAACGATCAAAGATTGAAAATCTACCATGAGAAGAACCCCGACATAGAAGGAGAGGTTTGCCTTCAAGAACCCGAAGAAACACCTTAACAGCCCAATTGAGTCAAGCTCTACACTTGCACAAAAATGAAGCGTTTCTCGGGAGGCAACCCGTGTTTTTATTTTTGCTTTGATTCTTATGAAACTAACCAACATTTTTTGCAGCACCATTCAAAATAAAACCCTAATGATTCAAAAGTCAAAAGGTAAGAACAATTGACCTTTCACGATTGCGAGATTCCAATCCTACGACGTGAGAGCGTCGCGACAAAATAGTCGTTTTTCATAAAAATCTCGCAACGCGACATCCTGTCTTCACGATGCGAGATGGTTGGAAAATTTTGTTGAGACAAACAGACTAGATTTCGCGATCGTGAAATCTAGGCTTCACGGCGAGAAAATCAATGAAAGGCATTTATTGCACAACACGGTGTTTTTTCGCGACACGAAGAATAGAACTTTGCAACGCGACTTTATCGGCATGGACTTTTTAAAAACTCGATCATCCCACTTTTTGCTCCAAAATTTCCAACTCTCTCTCAAACGAAAACCACTACCACTCTTCTTCACTTTTGTTCAATTTTTGCTCTAGATTTTGCATCAATCATGGCACTAAAGGTATGTAATTCGATCCCTTTTATCTCTATCATCTTTAACCTAGAATTAGGGAACTTTTGCCTTATGATCTTAATTAAAACCCTAGCCTAGGTTTTCTTGAAGGAATCTATTTTTTTACATTGTTGCCATTAAATCTCATCAATAGGAGAATAAAAAGTAGTTATTACTTGAATTTCCTATGAATCTTTATGCTTGTTGTAGTTTCTTGGAGATAATGTGAACGAATGGATGACAATTTCTTAAAGATGATATTGAGTAGTTTTTCTTAACACAAGTTTAGTGTCATATTATCATTGATGAGTAGTAATCACACAAGTGTAGGGAAAGGGAAAGGGGTGTTGTTTTCATGATAAAGATAGTAACTTTGGGATTTTTATTGTTTCAACGGTCCTACACACCCACAAAATCCCCAAAGACACCCCGTCAGGATATCCAAGGACAGAGATCCATACACTATGAGGATGCAAGCGTACAATTCTAGGATATCGAAATCGGCTCCATTGTTGATTTGAAGTTCGTTTAAGAAATCATCACGTATACTCGACTTTCCGATCTCCTTTATCAAGAGCTAAAGAACAAAGATGGAGTAACCAAATTTCTCGGGAACGAGTGGGAGATAGCCCTCGAACCCATTTACCATGAACTCTTCTTGAGTTCCTTTCTAGTTTCTACTTTTGATATGAATGAGGGGCTAGTCAAACATGGGGACTGAATGAGAGGTACGACTATTAGATTTCGACTATGAGGGATATGGAAATCAATGTCTCTAGCTGAGTTTTGAGTATTGCTCAGGAATTTCACAAAACCTCAAACGACTGCCGATGGCTTTTTGGAGTATTTCATGAACGGTGTCCTTGAGTCGGACGATAGTTTTGAGTTGATGGATTTTGGTCAAGAATTGGCCAAGGCCCGTACTTGATGTATACAAAGGCAAGCTCTGTCATCAAACCCGAACATCGTCTTTTGCATAGAATGTTGGCAAGCACTCTTACCTTGAGAACATTGCTAAAAGGAAAATATCCCGAAAGGCGATATGTGGTTACTATCCCGAGTGATCGATCGAGATGCGTTCACCAATATCTCGGATATTATAGTGCGTATGTTTGTTAAAACCACCAAATCACATGATCAAGCGAGAACAAGACTTTGTAGTGGTCAATATATAACCTGCATTGCCAAAAAGTAAGGCATTTTGACATTAGAGACAAAAGCGGTGTTAATGGAAGTAGGTCCAATGGGATGGATGAATCATCAAGTTTTTCAAGCAATGAAGTTGATAGCGCCGGGGTTGAAGAAAGGGGAATATGTAGGGAAACAAAATGAGTTAGATAATGATGAGGAAAAATTTGTATCTCCCCTCCAAACCAAGCAAGCGGATCACGGAAGCGAATGGGGATAAATTGTATTCGTGCGGCAATTGAAAACATCTCGAAGCAAATCACTGGGCCGCAATGGACAACGAGGATAAGTAAAACCGTCTACCCTATCAATTGCATGCAATTCGCGGGGGAGCTAGCTTGGATTTTGGGGACGATGATGTAGTATTTTGAGGCAGTCAGGTACTCTTTTATTCCACCCTTCATCTAGTTCCCCATTTGGCCTCATCATGCAGATGCCCCATCAGGATACACATCATACAATAAGCGGGTTCTTGAGAACCTACCGTGATCCGACTTGCTAGCGCTTTTGGATATCATTCTATCTTTTTGGAACTTTTGCCTTTTGCATTTACTCTTGATTTGGTTATAGTTGTTTGAGAATTTTACTTGTTACTAGTCGGTAGTTTGAAATCTTGATACTTTGCAGGATACAATGTGATTGAACGTTTTGTAATGGTTTTTGTCCTAAGAAACTCAGTTTGGTTTATCTAATAGTAGATCATTTGTTTATTTTTAATTATAGTTTTATGTTTTTGTTTTTGTTTTCGTAATAGTTGCAGCTTTTGTTGATAATCGACGGATTCTTGATCTTCCACAAAATTTTGTCCGGTTCTAAGTCTCATAACCCATGGTGTTTCAGTTCCCTTTTTACCTCTCTAATTGATTTTATTGTTGCATTGAGGGCAATGCGAATATTAAATGTGGGGAGGGGCTTAAGTAGACTTAACTTGTTGCTTTTATATTGAACTTGATTGATTATTTGGTTATATTTGGATTTTAGGCCAAATTATTTTTCAAAATCCTTTATTTTTGTTTGTTGGTTTTAGGAAGTTAAGAGAGTCATGCATATAAATCAAACCATAATGAGTACTTAGAAAATTAGCTACTAAACATAGTAAAATTAATATTCGTCCTAAAATATGGACACATTAAGCACACCGTGCATCTATTAGAGATATGGTGCCAGTAATCTGACTCCAGGTTTTAACCGGTGAAGTTTCAATGCTTCTAATCACCTTCTTTAATTGTCGGTTCATGCAATTCTCCTCCTTCAGAACCCTTGTATTCCTCTTTGTGTTTCTCTACGTATATTGTTGGATCGATTAATACCAAACTAGTATTGACAATATACTCAAACTCAACTCAAATAACAATCAAGTACAACAGAAGCAAAACAGAGTATGAGTAAAACACACACAAACACCAAGAACACACAGTTTATGAAGAAGATGAAGTTGCTCCAAAGGTTTTTAAATTCTATTGAATCAAAATTGACAATTACATAATTTGAAGCATTACAATTTACAAAGGAAAGCTATCAATTCCTATAAGACACTAAAGTCGGTGTTAATCAACTCCACGTGCCAGGCATGTGACCAGAAATGATCCTTGTAAAATGGTGAAAGTGATCATCCATAGAGGATTGTGTCGCAGACCCTCTGTAAAGTGTCCCAGAGGCTTTGTGGTCTTTCACTTGTACGAACTTGCGACCCCTGTCACACCTCTGCAGATGGATCATCTATGAGAACATTCTTGACATTTTTCATACATTTACACTTGACAAAGTTGGAGCTAACAATCTCTCCTTAAGTATGAAAAATGGACTTTACAAAATAAAGAAAAATTATGTTCTACTACAGAAAAGATGAAAAATTACATAGAAACAAAAATTACAAAACAAGGCTATTCTTTTGTAGCTGGAAAATCATTCACTGGATAGAGTGAATCTGTCTTCAGCGTTTCGAAGAACATGATGAATAGCCTTTTGAAGTTGACTTGGACTCTGATGCTCTATAAGATCCCTTATATCTCCTATTTCGTTAGACGCCCTTCATCTACTTCTTTCATCATTCCCTCATAGATCTTAAACAAAGATGTATTTGAGTAATTGTATGCCTTTGTGGGATCATGGAACTTCAATGTCCCATTTTCATTTAAGTACGTGTAACGTGCTGAGGTTCATCAATAACTCTGTTGGGAGGAGCATCATTGACCCAAGAGGGTCAGATCAGAGGGGCTGTGGTTTTGAACGTGTTTTTCCCGAGATATAGAGCCATATGAAAGTCCTTCTGACTTGCTGATAACTCCAAAATTATACATGTTTTGGTCGTTCCGGTTTATATGTTTTAACCCCATTTTATCCCGTTTCTCGTACAAATTACTCTTGAAATCTTGTGAATCTGAGTTTTGTAGGTTTTGGAGGCCCCTGAACGGAGAAGTACAAAAAGTGGTGAAAAAAATGTGAAAAGTGAGCATAGAGTAAACAGAAGTACCTTAGAGAACGCGAAGGTATATTCTCGCGCCGCGAAGTGAGTCGGGTTCTAGAAGATACAAGCTTTTCACTCGTTTCGCATTGGGGTTCAATTGTTTCGCGTCGCGAAGTAGGTGTTCACTCTCCTTCGAAGATTCCGGATAGAGCTAAAAAACGAAAGAAGTGTTTATAAGTGTCTCGCGCCGCGAAGATGCCTCTTCGCAATCGTGAGACAGGCAAGATTTCACCCTTTTGAATACTGGCCTCCTCCCTTCGTTGTTAAGAATCCAATAATTAATTTTATAGTTTAGTAACTCAGAAAATCAGTCTTGTGAGAGAGAGAGAGACTTGTATGAACCATCAGCGTCAGCCGATCTTCACCTGGAGTCGCTTAGCCGGCGTTCGATCATGTCCCGTTGCACGGTCTGCATAGTGTCTCTTTATCTATTTTTTATTTCTGTTTTCATCATGTTTAGTGAATAGATTAGTTTGGTACTTATTATCGTTTGATTGATCTTGTCGGATGATTTGATTTTGGTTTTAATTAATATTAGTTTGGTTTGGTTTATTGAATGTTTATTTGTGATTCCTATTTCATTGTTTAAACTCTGGTAACTTGAAGTCGTTGATTGGGTGTGTTTATTTTATAAATAGACAGACTCCGTTAGGTTAATCGATCTCTCTTACCTTTCGATCAGGTGACGCGAAGAGTTGGGGTAAGTGGTCCGCTCTGACCGAGAGTAGACTAGATTGTAGGGTCTCACGACTTAGCATTGAATAGGGTGACTTTTACTAGACTGTCTGACAATCAGTCCATGTATTTGGGCCAGGATTCTAACCTGGTTTATAGTCGTAGATATACATGCTAGGGTGCCTTTGGCTTAAATTCTTACAATAACCAACCCAGCTAAACCTTTCGATATTTAATAAATCATCCCAAGTGAAATCTCCATAACCACAATAAGTACGGTTTTATTTTTATCGATCTTAAATCAGTTTTAGATTGATTATAGTTCTAACATCAAAGTCAAGGGGTTGTTTTCCCCCATTGACCGACTTCTCCACCGCATGTTGGTGCATGCGGTGAACTCTCGTTCCTCTAGTGAAGAAAAGATCTCTACTTATGATCTTTGGCTCCTGGACCGACTTACCACGAATGACCGTTATCCGAATGCACCCTATATCATCGCCGCTCAACTTGCAAAGGCGAGTGGTTATCAAGAGAGAAGCAAGATGCTCGGGGGTCAATATGTCACTCATCTAGCCAAGCATTTCGATGTCTTAACCACGGGTGCTTTGGCCTCTTTGACCGATTTAGGCGAGATGGGATTGATTGATATGGATCAACTTCGAGGAATGGGGGTGGTCAAGCCGGTTCCAACGAGCTATGGAGTTCGTTATAGGTGGGAGGAGCATCCACAAGCCCAAGGACCAAGGGGAGCATCGGAGAGAACTTTTGAGCATGGTGGTACTTCAAGTGGGGTAGAGCATATGGAACAACCAGACGATCGGAATGCATATGCGACTTATCAAGGACTTCGTCAACAACTTTCGGACATGTCCTTGTCTTACGGCCGTTATCAACAACGGGTGGAGTATAACTCCATGGAGACACTTCACCAAACGAATTGGCAAAGTGGGGTTACGCTCCGTCTCCATTGTGGCCGTTCAACGAGCAAAGTCCTCCCGGTTTTCCATCTTTCAAGGATTGGCGCAATCATCCTCGTGCCCCCTATTGATATCATTGATCTTTTATTTCTTTAGCTTTCGATTGGGTTGTTTAGACAATTTTATTTTCTTGTTTGTGTGGTTTGTTTAGACTACTTTTTAATTGTTTTCTTTAGGATTTTAACTGCTTGCTTAGGATTTTAAATGCTTGGTTGTTTGGTTTTATTTCTATTTTATTTTTTATAGTTTTTGTTTTTGTTTTTGGTAATAGTTGCAGCCCGTGATAATCCTGCACCGCTTACGGTTTCGGATACTTTCACTGATGGACATAAGTCTCATAACCCGGGAAGTTTCCCTTTTTCCCAATCCTCCTTATCTGTGATAATTGTTGCATCTAGGACACTGCAAATTTTAAATGTGGGGATGGGTTAAGTAGACTTAACTATTTTAATTGTCGGGTTAACTTATGCTTTTGATCTGTCGTTTTTCAAATTATTGAAAGCTTTGAAATTTGACCCCATATTTTTCAAAATTTGACATTGTTTGTGAATATTTAGATGCTTGTATAGGAGAACACTAAATAAGGTTATTTGAGTAGAGTAATGCCATGGAATGCCAATTACCATGAGTGCCTCACCCAATTCATTGAGAGCTTGAGCCTTAATTGTTGATTATTCATTCTGTGAAGATACCGACTTTGACCCAAGGTAGAACTTGTCACTTTGAATACTTGTCGAGACCACATAAGAGAAGTATTTATCACCATTGCACTGATAGAGGTCTTCGTTTCAACCCTTATTAGTCTTCGTCAGATAATCTCATTATAAGGTTATCTGATTTGCCTAGCCTAATTTGAAAAAGTGTTCATCTTTAACACTTTATCCTTTGAAACCCTTTTGAGCCTTAGCCTTTCATTTCTTTACCCCTTATCTATCTTTTGGCTGTAACTCAAATTTGAGAGCTTGAGATGTTTTGATCCATATTTTTCAAATCTGGCAAATAATTAGATAGGGATTAAGAAAGAGCATGAAAAGAAAAGAAGTAGAAAAAGAAAAGAGAAAAATAATTGTGACTCAAATAGAAAAGAAAATATCAAAAGAGTCGAGAAAGAAAAAAATAGAAAGAAAAAGAAAGAAAAGAAAAAGAATTCGAGCCCCAAATAAGCAACATGCTTAGGCCAATTCTAAAAGAAAGAAAGAAAAGAAAATGCTCATCCCAAAGAAAAAGTTCATAATTCTCAAAGTTAGATACTCTCAATGTTTGGATCATTACTAATTGAGTTTCTCAAGATATTGTTGCAAACCTTTAGTCACTTAAAATATCCTTTATCCTACCCTTACCCTAAGCCTAACATTACAACCCCAAAGTCCTCTTAACAGTTGACAACTTCTCAGTGGTGGAGATTAGATTTAGTAAGAAGCTTATACATGCGGGAATTAGTCGAGTATTTGTGTGATCACTCTATATACACTTTTACCCTCGAGAGATACACTTGATATACATACTTTGTGAGGGTAAAAGGTTGAACTTGGCATTCGATTACTCATTGTACCTTATAGTGTGTTTGAATATACTGGCTATCTCTGTGTCCTTAAATGATCTTGGATGGAGATAACTTTGGTGTTATTTATCTTATCTTTCAGTCTTTTGATTGAGGACAATCAAAGCTTAAGTGTGGGAATTTGATAACTCCAAAGTTATACATGTTTTGGTCGTTCCGGTTAATATGTTTTAACCCCATTTTAGCCCGTTTCTCGTACAACTTACTCTTGAAATCTTGTGAATCTGAGTTTTGTAGGTTTTGGAGGCCCTTGAACGGAAAAGTACAAAAAGTGGTGAAATGTGTGAAAAGTGAGCATAGAGTAAACAGAAGTACCTTAGCGAACGCGAAGGTATATTCTCGCGCAGTGAAGTGAGCCGGGTTCTAGAAGATTCAAGATTTTCAGTCGTTTCGCGTTGGGGTTCAATTGTTTCACGCCGCGAAGTAGGTGTTCACTCTCCTTGGAAGATTCTGGATTGAGCTAAAGAAGGAAAGAAGGGTTTATAAGTATCTCGCGCTGCGAAGATGCCTCTTCGCGATCGCGAGACAGGCCGGATTTCAGCCTTATAAATACAGGCCTCCTCCCTTCTTTTTTAAGAATCCAATAATTAATTTTATAGTTTAGTAGCTCAGAAAATCAGTCTTGTGAGAGAGTGAGTGAGAGTTGTATGAACTATCAGCATGAGCCGATCCTCACCCGGAGTCGTTTAGCCCGTGTTCGATCATCTGCCGTTGCACGGTCCGCATAATGTCTCTTTATCTAGTTTTTATTTCTGTTTTCATTATGTTTAGTGAGTAGATTAGTTTGGTACTTATTATGGTTTGATTTCTCTTGTCGGATGATTTGATTTTGGTTTTAATTAAAATTAGTTTGGTTTGGTTTATTGAATGTTTATCTGTGATTCCTATTTCATTGTTTAAACCGCGGTAACTTGAAGTCGTTGATTGGGTGTGTTTATTTTATAAATAGACAAACTCCGTTAGGTAAATCGATCTCTTTTACCTTTCGATCCGGTGACGTGGAGAGTAGGGGTAAGTGGTCCGCTCCGACCGAGAGTAGACTAGATTGTTAGGTCCCACGACTTAGCATTGAATAGGGTGACTTTTACTAGACTGTCTGACAATCAGTCCCTGTATTTGGGCTGGGATTCTAACCTGGTTTATAGTCGCAGATATACATGCTAGGGTGCCTTTGGCTTAAATTCTTACAATAACCAACCCAGCTAAAGCATTCAATATTTAATAAATCATTCGCAAGTGAAATCTCCATAACCATAATAAGTATTGTTTTGTCTTTATCGATCTTAAATCAGTTTTAGTTTAATCAGTTATTTTCTTTCTAGTATATTTAGTTAATCAAAATCATTTTCAGAAATCTCCCTTTTAGATTAATTAAACTTAAAAAGGCTTTGTTAAATAATTTGACCGTTCCCAGTGGTAAGAACGATACCTGCATTTTCCTGCACTATAGTACTCGCGATCAGGTACGCTTGCCTGTGAAGGTGGTAATACTAGTTGGGCATTTTTAAATGTTAAACTTGGTTACGTTTTTATATATTGTAACGCTCCGTTTCCCAAAGTTTAGAATTTAACTTGATTGGTTAAAGATAGGTTGTTTTTGGGTAGTTTATGTAATTTCAGGTAGGAGGACTAGAATGTAAAATGTAGGAAGTGGAGGGTGTTATGTGTAAGTGTATATATATAAGGGTTAGTATGATCAAACCCTTCTCTTTTGATCATTTGTCAAAGTTTGAGAGAAAAGAAAGGGTTTGGGAGATTTTAAAGGGAATTGGTGCTTAGGAAGAAAATCGTGTGTTCGTGAGGCGATCGATCATTGATTTATCGATAGAACTAAGTTCCTAACTCAAGGTAATCATCAATTTCCCTTTATTGTTGTTGAATTTCAAATATTGGTTAGTTTTCAAGGGTTAGGGTTTATATGTGTTTTGTGGTTAAAATTGGTGATCTTTGGACCACCAATTGAGTATCTTGTGTTAGCTTGGTATTAGAATGATTGTGGTAGTCTTGTAGACCCTAGAAATACGAAACCATGGCTTTTTGAATCGGTCGAATCGGACTTGGGATGTGAAAGTTATGCTAAAAAGAAGAATTTGCGTTTTTGGCTTCGTGTGCTGATTTTTACGCCTAGCGTCAGCCGATCTTCACCTGGAGTCTCTTAGCCGGCGTTCGATCATGTCCTGTTGCACGGTCTGCATAATGTCTCTTTATCTATTTTTTATTTCTGTTTTCATCATGTTTAGTGAATAGATTAGTTTGGTACTTATTATCGTTTGATTGATCTTGTCGGATGATTTGATTTTGGTTTTAATTAATATTAGTTTGGTTTGGTTTATTGAATGTTTATCTGTGATCCCTATTTCATTGTTTAAACTCTGGTAACTTGAAGTCGTTGATTGGGTGTGTTTATTTCATAAATAGACAGACTCCGTTAGGTTAATCGATCTCTCTTACCTTTCGATCAGGTGACGCGGAGAGTTGGGGTAAGTGGTCCGCTCTGACCGAGAGTAGACTAGATTGTAGGGTCTCACGACTTAGCATTGAATAGGGTGACTTTTACTAGACTGTCTGACAATCAGTCCATGTATTTGGGCCAGGATTCTAACCTGGTTTATAGTCGTAGATATACATGCTAGGGTGCCTTTGGCTTAAATTCTTACAATAACCAACCCAGCTAAACCTTTCGATATTTAATAAATCATCGCAAGTGAAATCTCCATAACCACAATAAGTACGGTTTTATCTTTATTGATCTTAAATCAGTTTTAGATTGATTATAGTTCTAACATCAAAGTCAAGGGGTTGTTTTCCCCCATTGACCGACTTCTCTACCGCATGTTGGTGCATGCGGTGAACTCTCGTTCCTCTAGTGAAGAAAAGATCTCCACTTATGATCTTTGGCTCCTGGACCGACTTACCACGAATGACCGTTATCTGAATGCACCCTATATCATCGCCGCTCAACTTGCAAAGGCGAGTGGTTATCAAGAGAGAAGCAAGATGCTCGGGGGTCAATATGTCACTCATCTAGCCAAGCATTTCGATGTCTTAACCACGGGTGCTTTGGCCTCTTTGACCGATTTAGGCGAGATGGGATTGATTGATATGGATCAACTTCGAGGAATGGGGGTGGTCAAGCCGGTTCCAACGAGCTATGGAGTTCGTTATAGATAGGAGGAGCATCAACAAGCCCAAGGACCAAAGGGAGCATCGGAGAGAACTTTTGAGCATGGTGGTACTTCAAGTGGGGTAGAGCATATGGAACAACCGGACGATTGGAATGCATATGCGACTTATCAAGGACTTAGTCAACAACTTTCGGACATGCCCTTGTCTTACGGCCGTTATCAACAACGGGTGGAGTATAACTCCATGGAGACACTTCACCAAACGAATTGGCAAAGTGGGGTTACGCTCCGTCTCCGTTGTGGCCGTTCAACGAGCAAAGTCCTCCCGGTTTTCCATCTTTCAAGGATTGGCGCAATCATCCTCGTGCCTTCTATTGATCATTGATCTTTTATTTCTTTAGCTTTCGATTGGGTTGTTTAGACAATTTTATTTTCTTGTTTGTGTGGTTTGTTTAGACTTCTTTTTAATTGTTTGCTTTAGGATTTTAACTGCTTGCTTAGGATTTTAAATGCTTGGTTGTTTGGTTTTATTTCTATTTTATTTTTTATAGTTTTTGTTTTTGTTTTTGGTAATAGTTGCAGCCCGTGATAATCCTGCACCGCTTACGGTTTCGGATACTTTCACTGATGGACATAAGTCTCATAACCCGGGAAGTTTCTCTTTTTCCCAATCCTCCTTATCTGTGATAATTGTTGCATCTAGGACACTGCAAATTTTAAATGTGGGGATGGGTTAAGTAGACTTAACTATTTTAATTGTCGGGTTAACTTATGCTTTTGATCTGTCGTTTTTCAAATTATTGAAAGCTTTGAAATTTGACCCCATATTTTTCAAAATTTGACATTGTTTGTGAATATTTAGATGCTTGTATAGGAGAACACTAAATAAGGTTATTTGAGTAGAGTAATGCCATGGAATGCCAATTACCATGAGTGCCTCACCCAATTCATTGAGAGCTTGAGCCTTAATTGTTGATTATTCATTCTGTGAAGATACCGACTTTGACCCAAGGTAGAACTTGTCACTTTGAATACTTGTCGAGACCACATAAGAGAAGTATTTATCACCATTGCACTGATAGAGGTCTTGGTTTCAACCCTTATTAGCCTTCGTCAGATAATCTCATCATAAGGTTATCTGATTTGCCTAGCCTAATTTGAAAAAGTGTTCATCTTTAACACTTTATCCTTTGAAACCCCTTTGAGCCTTAGCCTTTCATTTCTTTACCCCTTATCTATCTTTTGGCTGTAACTCAAATTTGAGAGCTTGAGATGTTTTGATCCATATTTTTCAAATTTGGCAAATAATTAGATAGGGATTAAGAAAGAGCATGAAAAGAAAAGAAGTAGAAAAAGAAAAGAGAAAAATAATTGTGACTCAAATAGAAAAGAAAATATCAAAAGAGTCGAGAAAGAAAGAAATAGAAAGAAAAAGAAAGAAAATAAAAAGAATTCGAGCCCCAAATAAGCAACATGCTTAGGCCAATTCTAAAAGAAAGAAAGAAAAGAAAATGCTCATCCCAAAGAAAAAGTTCATAATTCTCAAAGTTAGATACTCTCAATGTTTGGATCATTACTGATTGAGTTTCTTAAGTTTTTGTTGCAAACCTTTAGTCACTTAAAATATCCTTTATCCTACCCTTACCCTAAGCCTAACATTACAACCCCAAAGTCCTCTTAACAGTTGACAACTTCTTAGTGGTGGAGATTAGATTCAGTAAGAAGCTTATAAATGCGGGAATTAGTAGAGTATTTGTGTGATCACTCTATATACACTTTTACCCTCGAGAGATACACTTGATATACATACTTTGTGAGGGTAAAAGGTTGAACTTGGCATTCGATTACTCATTGTACCTTATAGTATGTTTGAATATACTGGCTATCTCTGTGTTCTTAAATGATCTTGGATGGAGATAACTTTGGTGTTATTTATCTTATCTTTCAGTCTTTTGATTGAGGACAATCAAAGCTTAAGTGTGGGAATTTGATAACTCCAAAATTATACATGTTTTGGTCGTTCCGGTTTATATGTTTTAACCCCATTTTAGCCCGTTTCTCGTACAACTTACTCTTGAAATCTTGTGAATCTGAGTTTTGTAGGTTTTGGAGGCCCTTGAACGGAAAAGTACAACAAGTGGTGAAATGTGTGAAAAGTGAGCATAGAGTAAACAGAAGTACCTTAGCGAACGCGAAGGTATATTCTTGCGTAGTGAAGTGAGCCGGGTTCTACAAGATTCAAGATTTTCAGTCGTTTCGCGTTGGGGTTCAATTGTTTCACGCCGCGAAGTAGGTGTTCACTCTCCTTGGAAGATTATGGATTGAGCTAAAGAAGGAAAGAAGGGTTTATAAGTGTCTTGCGCTGCAAAGATGCCTCTTCGCGATCGCGAGACAGGCCAGATTTCAGCCTTGTAAATACAGGCCTCCTCCCTTCTTTTTTAAGAATCCAATAATTAATTTCATAGTTTAGTAGCTCATAAAATCAGTCTTGTGAGAGAGTGAGTGAGAGTTGTATGAACTATCAGCATGAGCTGATCCTCACCCGGAGTCGTTTAGCCGGTGTTCGATCATCTGCCGTTGCACGGTCCGCATAATGTCTCTTTATCTAGTTTTTATTTCTGTTTTCATTATGTTTAGTGAGTAGATTAGTTTGGTACTTATTATGGTTTGATTGATCTTGTCGGATGATTTGATTTTGGTTTTAATTAAAATTAGTTTGGTTTCGTTTATTGAATGTTTATCTGTGATTCCTATTTCATTGTTTAAACTGCGGTAACTTGAAGTCGTTGATTGGGTGTGTTTATTTTATAAATAGACAGACTACGTTAGGTTAATCGATCTCTCTTACCTTTCGATCCGGTGACGCGGAGAGTTGGGGTAAGTGGTCCGCTCCGACCGAGAGTAGACTAGATTGTAGGTCCCACGACTTAGCATTGAATAGGGTGACTTTTACTAGACTGTCTGACAATCAGTCCCTGTATTTGGGCTGGGATTCTAACCTGGTTTATAGTCGCAGATATACATGCTAGGGTACCTTTGGCTTAAATTCTTACAATAACCAACCCAGCTAAACCTTTCAATATTTAATAAATCATTCGCAAGTGAAATCTCCATAACCATAATAAGTATTGTTTTGTCTTTATCGACCTTAAATCAATTTTAGTTTAATCAGTTATTTTCTTTCTAGTATTTTTAGTTAATCAAAATCATTTTCAGAAATCCCCCTTTTAGATTAATTAAACTTAAAAAGGCTTTGTTAGATAATTTGACCGTTCCCAGTGGTAAGAACGATACCTGCACTTTCCTGCACTATAGTACTCGCGATCAGGTACGTTTGCCTGTGAAGGTGGTAATACTGGTTGGGCATTTTTAAATGTTAAACTTGGTTACGTTTTTATATATTGTAACGCCCCGTTTCCCAAAGTTTAGAATTTAACTTGATTGGTTAAAGATAAGTTGTTTTTGGGTAGTTTATGTAATTTCAGGTAGGAGGACTAGAATGTAAAATGTAGGAAGTTGAGGGTGTTAGGTGTAAGTGTATATATATAAGGGTTAGTATGATCAAACCCTTCTCTTTTGATCATTTGTCAAAGTTTGAGAGAAAAAAAAAGGGTTTGGGAGATTTTAAAGGGAATTGGTGCTTAGGAAGAAAATCGTGTGTTCGTGAGGCGATCGATCATTGATTTATCGATAGAACTAAGTTCCTAACTCAAGGTAATCATCAAGTTCCCTTTGTTGTTGTTGAATTTCAAGTATTGGTTAGTTTTCAAGGGTTAGGGTTTATATGTGTTTTGTGGTTAAAATTAGTGATCTTTGGACCACCAATTGAGTATCTTGTGTTAGCTTGGTATTAGAATGATTATGGTAGTCTTGTAGAGCCTAGAAATACGAAACCATGGCTTTTTGAATCGGTCGAATCGGACTTGGGATGTGAAAGTTATGCCAAAAAGAAGAAATTGCGTTTTTGGCTTCGTGTGCTGATTTTTACGCCTAGCGACCGCTAGCCTCCCTGAAAGACCTCTAGCGATCATTAGGTGATAGTGAGCTCGGACAGAAAGTTTAGGAAGGGCAGCTAGCGACCGCTAGCTATCAGCCTCGCGATCGCTAGCCCGTGTGGGTTCGTAATTGAAAGTTGGGTTCGTAATTGAATTACCTACCCTTTTGAGACCTTTAAATTTAGGATTTGTAGTTACAAATCTTAGAGTGGATAGTCCCAACCTTTGAGTTGGTAGTTTTTGGAGCCATTGGTGTAGCTATACTATGCCCACGGCTTAAGGGTTCCGGTACGGCTTAGAGTTCAAGTGTTAAGTGCTTATTTGAATGTTATGTGATTGTTTAGGTGCTTAAACACCTACGTGTGCTTTTTGTCAAGTGTATGTGATGCCAGACTCTACAATAAGGTGAGTACATTAACCTGCGTTCAAATTTGATATGCATGTGATCATGATGTGTATGTTGTTGATATGTAACTGGCATGTAATATTCACGATAGTACCTATGGTGGTATCTATTACCCCTAGAGAAGTTGGGTTCAGAGGCCTGGTACCAGTGTCAGTCATGATGCTCTTGGTGTTTACACCTTGAGTAAAGGGTCACGATGCATGTCCGGCTTTGCAGTTACGCTTATGGTTATGTTTATGCATTCATAGGGCCTAGGTTTGTGCTCACTAAGCTTTATGCTTAACCCGTTGTGGTTCATGTGGCTCAGTGTCAGGTACCAAGTCGAAAGACAAGGAAAAGCTCACGTTTGATGGCTCAGATCCGTAATCAGTTCAGCTACGTTTGGGACACGATATATGAATAGCTTGTTTGTCATTACAAATTAGTTTTTATCGAAAAAGTTTTGAGTTGTAAACTAATTATGAATTGAGTTGTTTTGAAAGTTAGTACATTTTGGACCAAGTTTTGGGAATTTTGTCATGTTTTAAATTATAAAAGCTTCCGCAACATTTTGGTTACTTATTTTCGTTTATTATCGTTAAATACATGTTATTTGGAAATGAGTTGTTACAATTGGTATCAGAGCCTTGGTTTGAGGGATTCGAGTGTTCACGGGTAGTGAATACTTGAACTCAAACTCAAGAGTTCGTGTTTTCAAAACAAGTAACCAAAAAAAATTGTTTTAAGAAAAGCATTTGGAGCTGAACTGAGATCCGGAGCATCAAGACGGGGTTGAGCACCCTAAACTCTATTGAGCAAGTGTTAAGTATGACATGTTGATTATGTATGCAGACTGTTTGGTGTTAAGTGTGATTGAGATGAATGTGTTGGTTATGTAATACAGCTTATGATGCCCTGATGGGTAATATGATGATATGAGTCGATATGATGTTTATGTAAATTTTGGTTATATATGTAAGATGTGCTTATGAATGATATGATGATACATGAAGTTTTATGAAATGAGTATGTTGATGACATGTGTATGTAATCTAGTAGAGAATTTTATGAATGCTTATGACACTCTAGTGTAGAGTTAGCTGCTATCAAGGGTACAAGTAGTGGTTCATGTTTTATGTGTTATGTGGATGAACCAAGTCTGGGAAAGGACTCTATCATGATGACGAAAAGGCTAAATGTGTAGGATGTAATTATAATGGTATAAGGGCCCATACCATTGCAATTACATTGTACCATTCAGGCTTGACCAAGTCGTGAGAACAGTTTATGAACCAAACGAGGTTGGGTTTGGAGGGATCATGAGTTTGTTGATTTTATAGCTAAGTAAGAGGAGTTAGCTTGGTTATGGATCAAAGGTGTCTTTGTTATGTTGAGAATTGATATGACTATATAAGTAGATTATATATGTTCAGTCAGTAGACTTAGTTGGTTAATCAGTAAATCAGGATGCCTAGTGGTGAAATGAAGATCAATTTTGTATCATTAATGGGAATCTCGTGGAGAACTCTTTGGCATGATCTTGTTTGACTGTTGCCTAGGGATTTGAAGCACAATTCTCACATTGCCGATGCAAGTTTGGTTTTGACAGAACCATAAGGAACCTTGAGATACTGATAAGGATTCTAGGAGGGAATTATCCCCAAATGTGTACGATGTATTATCTGGTGTCTAAAAAGTCAAGGTAGCAGACTACGTAGTTGATAGAATTCAGAAGCTTCCGATTTAAAGGAAGTGGTTGCAGCAGAGATAAGAGAAGTTTTTCATAAGTTACTTCCTAGTCTTTTAGACCAAGTATAGGGTATAGTATGGGACTCATTCTATGTTTAGTTAGAAATGTTAAGTACCTCAGATAGAGGTATATGAGTTGTTTAATGACGTTGTGGCGATGATGTGAATTACAAAAGTAATGAATGAGACTACCAGCTAGCTTTCAGAGCAATCGCCCACTTGTTCGGAATTATTGTCCGAAATGTGATGTGAGTGAAGGAATATAGACGATCGGATACTTTGGGATACTAGAGTCAGAGTTAAGAATATGTGTAGTGATAGTAATGTGGGCTGAATTCCATCAGATGCACGGAAGTTTCGGGCTAGAAAGCTTAAATTAGGGAAGCAAGATAGAAGAAAGAAAGCAAACCATTAATTGGTGGTGAATTATTGGACTATAAGTGGTTGACGATGACCGAGTGAATAGCCTTCACGATAAAATTTCAATCTATGTATTGTATTTTTATTTAAACGATATGCATCATCTTCTCTCATTGGATTTATTAAATCTTTTTGGAGAAAGTTGGTAAAAAAATTGTTTTTGGAAAACCTATGTTATCACATGAAGAGGTTTTACTTGGTGATTGTTAAAGTTGTTTTCACTTTTATTGTGACTAAATATTTTCCTTGTGCAAGGGTGTAATGCGAGAAGCGTATATAACTTGATACAATTTTGAATCTGGTGAATCGTGAAATGTTTCACCTCTTTCAATGTCGAATGATTTTTATATTAACTGTGGAAAATATGGCAACACTCACTTACCCAAGTTTATGACTAAAACTAATTGGACATGTTGATACCCTACCCATGAGTAGGAGAGTTATTTAACTCACTTAGTATAAGGGATTTTATTGAGTATCTTGCAAAAGATAAAAGTTTTATTAAACACACATTATTTGCATAGGGTATTGACCATGCTTATTGATGTCATGTCACGCAGTGTATACGGATGATTCTTGAAATCATCGTGGGAGTAGCCTTATATGTATAGAGGATTTGGGCTATGCATATCCTAGTTGTTACATGACATGGTGCTTATCGAAATTTTCAAACGTACAAAAATAATTTAAATCATTCTGTCATTGCACATGAAGGCTATGAACTCACTAGGTCATGGTGAGGACTGAATGAAGTGTAGAGGCAAGTTCAGAGAATTAAATGTAAGGTATGACCGTCATGGTCGATTTTAGACCCCGTTGTTATGTTAGAGAACAGCGCTTGATATTTGAAGTCTTAGATCGTTGACTTTAGTAATGTTGTAATAGAGTAATTTATGCTCTTAAGTGGTGTCTAGCATGTATGGTTGTCAGTAAATGTCTTGTTTGAAGAATAAGGAGGTTTCATTGGGAAGCCTTGCCTTTGGAAGATGTCATTAATGCATCCACATGGTTAACAATAAAGTTAATGATTGATGGTATAGATCCTCTTTGGGAGGTTGAAATTAGAAGAAATTTTGGATGGCTATTTGATCAGTTTTATATACGATGGTAAGAGATAGTTTAAGGAAGTTGAGTATGGAGAGTTATGGAGGCCGAGCCTGTTATCCAGATTGATCTTCGCTTGATTCTCGTGTTTCCTACACTAGTGGTTACACCCGTAGGCTTCAAGGGTCAAGTAGGGATTTTCGGATTTGGTTGTTGGCACCAAATGAAGTGGTCGTGAATTATGGTCCATCTAAATTCAAGAAGGGCAAGGTCGGGAGGTAATATCATTTTACCATATGTGGGGTAATTGGCCTAGATAAGGCAATACCCATTGTGATGTAGTAGGAATGAGCTATTGGGTGGAATTATTGTGTGTTTTGGGTAATCATGAAAATAGCAAATGCGAATAGTAGTGATGAAATAAGTCAACGAGATGGTTAGCATGGATTAGCTTAGTTGTGGTCACGCTCATTTAGAGTGTGAAGCATAGAGAATAATGGTTTGAACTCCAAGTGGGGGAGAACTGTTGTTTGGAAAGGTGAACAGTTAATGTTCCATCTGATAAAGATGTATGAAGTAAGTTCCTCGAATCATGATTTAGAGATCACAGGGGGTAGTTATCGTGGTTAAGACATAGCGATACCACGTTTATTATTTCGTGAGTCGATAGAATTTGAGCATGCGACATAGAAAAGTGATGGAGGTTGTAGAGGGTTATAATTGTGCTACCCTTATTTGTTATGGATAGCTAATGTAGTGACCGATGCGTTAATAATAAGAATGCATCGTGTTCCTTTTGGGAATACCTTTAAGGAGGATGACTGAGATACCCTCATTAGTTAATATGTTAAAGCAGTTGCAAAATGAAGCAGTTAAAAGTGAGAACTATAGGAAAGAAAGAACCAAGGGTTAATTGGCCCAGACAGTAACTGATAGTTGTGACCCTCTGGCCATGGTAGCTATGTGTGGGCACTGTTTCAGGTGAAGCTAGAAAGAGCTTGATAGATGAAGTTTTTAATCAAATTCTCAATTCATCCTGATACTACTAAAATGTATAAGAACTCAGGGTTGGATTACTAGTGGCCAGGAATGGAAGAGGATGTTTCAAGGTAACTGAAGAAGTGTTTGAAATGTTTAAAGGTGAAGTTAGAACGGGAGGACTACTCAAACTGTCAAGGATATATTAAACATTGTGTACGGTGTGATTGGGGATAATTGGAACATCTATTTATCATTGGCTAAAATCTCATAATGATAAAATTCACGCCAATAGTGGTATGCCTCACTATGAGAGGATGTACAAGAGAAAGTGGAGAATATTCCTTTTGTTGGGAAGAAGTGAGCCAGTGAGAAATAGACAGTTTAGTCTTGATGCAAGAGATAACTGAGAGTATCCAGATAATCAGAGATAGACTGGAAACTACTCAGAGTTGTTAGAAATGTTGTGAAAATAAGGGAAGATCAGACTTACAGTCTGATATGGGGGATGATGTATCAGTTGAAGTGTCACTATGGAAAGTACTTATACAGCTTTGAACGAGGGGAAACTGAGTCCAAAGTTAAGGATTATGGAGATATCCCATGTCTATGCGATTTCGGGGACGAAATCTTAGTAAGTGGGGGAGAGTTGTAACGCCCCGTTTCCCAAAGTTTAGAATTTAACTTGATTGGTTAAAGATAAGTTGTTTTTGGGTAGTTTATATAATTTCAGGTAGGAGGACTAGAATGTAAAATGTAGGAAGTGGAGGGTGTTATGTGTAAGTGTATATATATAAGGGTTAGTATGATCAAACCCTTCTCTTTT
This sequence comes from Centaurea solstitialis, assembly GCA_030169165.1. Classification (NCBI taxonomy): domain Eukaryota; kingdom Viridiplantae; phylum Streptophyta; class Magnoliopsida; order Asterales; family Asteraceae; genus Centaurea; species Centaurea solstitialis. The sequence continues at coordinate 49,640,093 of CM058042.1, read as the reverse complement.
GATCATTTGTCAAAGTTTGAGAGAAAAGAAAGGGTTTGGGAGATTTTAAAGGGATTTGGTGCTTAGGAAGAAAATCGTGTGTTCGTGAGGCGATCGATCATTGATTTATCGATAGAACTAAGTTCCTAACTCAAGGTAATCATCAATTTCCCTTTGTTGTTGTTGAATTTCAAGTATTGGTTAGTTTTCAAGGGTTAGGGTTTATATGTGTTTTGTGGTTAAAATTGGTGATCTTTGGACCACCAATTGAGTATCTTGTGTTAGCTTGGTCTTAGAATGATTGTGGTAGTCTTGTAGAGCCTAGAAATACGAAACCATGGCTTTTTGAATCGGTCGAATCGGATTGGGATGTGAAAGTTATGCCAAAAAGAAGAATTTGCGTTTTTGGCTTCGTGTGCTGATTTTTACGCCTAGCGACCGCTAGGGGGAAAGGCTAGCGACCGCTAGCCTCCCTGAAAGACCTCTAGCAACCATTAGGTGATAGTGAGCTCGGACAGAAAGTTTAGGAAGGGCAGCTAGTGACCGCTAGCTATCAGCCTCGCGATCGCTAGCCCGTGTTTTGTGTAGGAAACTGTTTTGGCCATAACTTTTACGTCTTAACTCCGATTTTGATTCCGAAAGGACCATTGGGTTCGTAATTGAATTACCTATCCTTTTGAGACCTTTAAATTTAGGATTTGTAGTTACAAATCTTAGAGTGGATAGTCCCAACCTTTGAGTTGGTAGTTTTTGGAGCCATTGGTGTAGCTATACTATGCCCACGGCTTAAGGGTTCCGGTACGGCTTAGAGTTCAAGTGTTAAGTGCTTATTTGAATGTTATGTGATTGTTTAGGTGCTTAAACACCTACGTGTGCTTTTTGTCAAGTGTATGTGATGCCAGACTCTACAATAAGGTGAGTACATTAACCTGCGTTCAAATTTGATATGCATGTGATCATGATGTGTATGTTGTTGATATGTAACTGGCATGTAATATTCACGATAGTACCTATGGTGGTATCTATTACCCCTAGAGAAGTTGGGTTCAGAGGCCTGGTACCAGTGTCAGTCATGATGCTCTTGGTGTTTACACCTTGAGTAAAGGGTCACGATGCATGTCCGGCTTTGCAGTTACGCTTATGGTTATGTTTATGCATTCATAGGGCCTAGGTTTGTGCTCACTAAGCTTTATGCTTAACCCGTTGTGGTTCATGTGGCTCAGTGTCAGGTACCAAGTCGAAAGACAAGGAAAAGCTCACGTTTGATGGCTCAGATCCGTAATCAGTTCAGCTATGTTTGGGACACGATATATGAATAGCTTGTTTGTCATTACAAATTAGTTTTTATCGAAAACATTTTGAGTTGTAAACTAATTATGAATTGAGTTGTTTTGAAAGTTAGTGCATTTTGGACCAAGTTTTAGGAATTTTGTCATGTTTTAAATTATAAAAGCTTCCGCAACATTTTGGTTACTTATTTTCGTTTATTATCGTTAAATACATGTTATTTGGAAATGAGTTGTTACATATATACATTTCACACCATCATTTGCCAACATAATATGAGCTCTCATTACCTCTACGACCCTTCTGCGCGAAGATGCATAAGAGTTCTTGTTCTCCAAGAGTTTGTTTAGAAGACTATGAAGGAACATGAGATCGTAAGGATTCTTGGTTTTCAGCATCAACTTGTACTTCTGCCCTACATCAAGATCAACCAACTCTGGCTCAAAGCGTGCTTCTGTGTCAACTTCAGCATAGAGCCAGTGGTATTCCTCTTCTAAAGTTTGCAGAGGATCAACAAACCTAGGCGTAGGTGGCTTCGGTATTTGATTCATCTGGGAGATGATCTCCTGAACCCTTCCTCCCACTGTAGGCATGTCACCTTCTGGTTGCAACTGGATAAAATCACCCAAGTAATCAAAAGTAGCTGCAGAGGACTCTAGGATTTCATAGGGTTTGGTAGAGGAGCCTTGATCGGCTTTAGGCTATCGAGGAGAAGGAATCTTTCCCTTTACCATTGCCTTGGATTCTCTCATGACATTTATCAGAACCTCATCATCTGGATCGGAGAGGGCACCAACATCTATATCCATGTCATCATCTGAGCTAGAGTCTGGCAGAGGGGCCTTGGCAATCCCTTTCCTCTCGTCTTTCTTCTTCTTCGGCTTGTCGCCAGAGGACTTCTTCTTGGAGAAGAGTTTACCAGCAGAGTCCACAATTTTGAGTGGTCGCTCTGTGGTTTTCTTTTTTCCAGAAGCCTTGGGAGCTTCTGCGGCTTTGGACACTAGGGTATTAAGTTGAGCCTAGGCGCCCTGTATGTCTAGCTGTTGATGAGATGAAGGCTCTTTGTCTTTGTTCTTCCCCTCATGGTCATCAGGGTCATTACCTCCCTGATGATCATGCCCAACAACTTCTGCAGAGCAAGTGGTAGAAGAGAGCTACAGAATGCTGTCAAGAATCCCTTGGACCATATCCTCCAAATGCTTGATATGGTCTTCTGCAGAAAGAACAGCGACATTCACATTTAGATGGGAGTGAAAGCGAATGTCACTTGTAAACTTGTACAAAGAATTCCGGAAGCGAAAGCCTTCAGCAATGAGATTTGTGGACATCTGTTGCATATGTATGGTGGTGGCTCTGTGAGATTTGCGAAAGTCACGGGTGATGTTTTCATTCTGCTTACGAACAGTGTTTGCCAGAACTTCCACCATTGTTGTGATCTCTCTTGGTAGCCAACTGATTGAGGTTTCCTTGAGAGGATGCAGAAACTTGACCCATGATGATTGCAAAGTTCACCATTTAACTGATCTCAGCCTGAAAGATAGAGTGATCTGTGTAGCCAGCAGAGAGGAGGTCGTCTTTAAATTTCTGTAAAGTTCGACTTGTAGAGAGGAGGTCGTCTTTAAATTTCTGTAAAGTCTCTGCAGGAGAGACAATGGTTGAGAGAGCCTGAGAGAAATCCTCTTTTGTTACAGCGGCAGAGCGGACGGAATCAAGTTTAGAGCGCATAGAGGTTGAGATCTGTGTGAGCGCCTTCAAAGCCTCTATGTTGGCCGCCAGAGCTTCTGCGAGTTGGGTGTTGGGGTGGTCGAGCTTTTCTGTAACACCCCAAAATTTGCCCAACAGATTATAACATACAAGCAATAATTCCCAGTAATCTAATTCGCAAACTCAACATATACTTAATTCAAAAGTAATAGGTCTAGAGTGCATACGGAACATCCCTCCATAGCTGAGAGACTATTAGGATAAGTACTAAAATAAAACTGCCACGCTACTCTAAGCACTCACCTTCTCTTTGCCTCTAGTGACGCGATCTTTCCCTGAGAAAGTTTTTAAAACTTTGAAAACGAGGGTTAGACCGAAAGGTCTAGTGAATTCCCTCAAAACAGTTTTAACAACAGTTCCGGCCCGCTGGCCAAATCACATAACATATAGTAGTACAGATGTGTTACAGACAAAGAAACTCCACCTTGCACACAAGCAATCAAATTATTCCCAAGGGACGGTGTCCCGAGGTACCCCCAAATGGCGGATCAGACCAAATGGTAAACACTTCCCAAGGAACATACAGTTCCAAGGTACCCAATGTCCATATTACAACACATCTGCCTCTACAGTCATTTCAAACATTACCATTTAAGCATGCATTAAATGTAATTCATCAGTTATCACATTTATGACAAAAATCAGTATAGTATCGTCATCAAAACATTTCGCAAACAGAATGGATACATTTTAAAAGCAGTAAAAGCAATCCATTCATTTCAGGGAAGGGAAATCACCTGTCACTGCCTCGACTATGATAGGCTCTGCCTTATCCGCACCTACATATATCAATTCCTGATTAGTTTCACTTCTACTAGCTACCCCTAGCTCTCACCATCATCCGATTAAAGACTTATCATAAAACGATAGATTAGGATTTTCCCAACTAACAACTTAGGGTTTGTATGAAATGATAACTAATGGGCTGTTTGTTTGCCTCTTAATGTAACCATTAAGAGCCAGCCTCTTAATGTAACCATTAAGAGCCAGCCTCTTAATCGCGCAGAGGCACTTCGTGTTTGGCAAAAAAAAAATCACCTCTTAAGTGTGACAAAGACCTCTGTACCCTTCTGCAGCAAGGATGGAGACGTATCATTCAGAGGCATGAGTTTTCCACAATTACCCTTCCACATCTATCTGCCTCCATCCTCCAAGGGTTTCACATCATCTCCATTTTCACCCACGACCATGTTGCAGCTTCTCCGGCGGTCTTCTCCGGCATCATTCTTCACCCTCGTTTCCAGTCTCGTTTTTGTGCTCCAAATCAACCTGGCAAACCATCCATCCAGTAGATTTTTGTTTTCTATGCTCCCAATTGATAGTGAAATCGTCTTAAATCTAGGGTCCAAATCAATGGTGAAATCAACCCAGATTGTGTGTTTCCTTTTCTGTTTCAATCAAGCCAAACTAGGGTCCAAATCGATGGTGAAAATTGACCTAAATAGTGTTTTCCTTTTCTGTTTCAATCAACCCAGAAGTGAAAGAAATTGCGTTTACTAGATTAATGGATTTTACCAAATTAATTGTTGTTTCCAAATCAATGACTTTCCAATATCAATTCTTATATAAATTGAAGCTTTTTTAACGGCAATGGCTTCAAATCAATGACTTTCCAAATCAATTGTTGTCTGGATTAATATTATGTGTGTCTGAAAAACTAATTTCGTTGTTATGTTTTTATTTATATAAAGGGGTAAAATGGTCATTTGTTATCATTCAGACCATCTATTCAGAAGCGTTACCAAACAACTATATTTCATTCTGCACTACATCATACAGAGCCTCTCAACCATTCTTACCTCTCAACCATTCTGCACCAAACCATTCAGCAACTAACAAACAGCCCCTAAGTTCATATGGAATGAAATGTCTATTACTCTCACATGAAATGACGATTGGGGTTTACATGAAATGATAACGATTAGGGTTGACACGAAGTGTTAACATGGAACGATAGATTAATATCACGTAAAATGATGGATTAGGGTTTTCTCTTGAAATGACACATGAAATGATGGATTAACTTCCTCATGAAATGATAGATAAGCTCACATGAAATGATAGATAAACTCACATAAAATGATACTTAAATTCAGATGAAATTATAGACTGAGCAAAGGGCGATTACTGACATGATCAAAGCCGATTAGGAGTAGTTTGTGCAAAAGCCGATTGTTGATAGTAGTGAGTACAAAAGCCGATTCTAAGCATGGTAAAAGCCGATTGGGATTAGTTCACAACACAAAAGCCGAATTGGGAGAACTGGTGCCATACTTGTACAAAAGCCGAATTATACTTTCGTTATACACAAAAGCCGAATTGGACATAGTCCGATTCATAGTCCGATTCAGACAATCACGCGGCTTCATAGTCCGATTCGGACTACTAAAATCTGATTCGGAGAACACTGAGCCCAAAGGCCGATTAGGGAAAAAGAAAAGCCGATGAGGGAAAGTTCAAAAGTCCGATTTGGAATAAGTTGGGAAAAAGGGGGGGATTCGGCTTTTGCAAAAGCCGATCCCAAGCGGTAGAGCCAAAGGCCGAATTGGGTTTTTCTTGGGGGGAAAATAAGTCGAATTGGGAAACACACACATACACAAAAGCCGAATTGGGTTTTGGGGAGGGAAGAAAGCCGATTCTCATATACTAAACTCATAAGCCGTATCGGCTTTCTTGAACTCCATATCGGGAAACTTGGTTTCTGGGTTTAAATCAAGGAGATTGATTGCAGAACCCAAAATACCAAGGAAACCAAATCAGAAACCCCTTGCAAACGATTTTAACTCTACAGATCACTCTAAGGCTAAGCTTATTACATAACAACATTCATTTAAATGGAGAGAATGAAGCTTACCTCACAATAATGATGATTTGATGAAGACCTGATGATGAGAGGAAATGATGAGGATGATGATGGCAGCTTTCTCCAAAACACACACTTCAAAGAAAATATTTACCACAAATGGCTAAAACCCTAATTTTTCTCCCTTAAATATGTTGGACTAAAGGCCAAGCCCATCTTACTAATAAAAGCCCAACACTTAACAAAAGAATTGGAATTTGACACCATTAGCCCCTAAACCTAAAACTCTTACAAAGGATGGTAAAGTTAACTTTACTTTTAACTGCACTAAAATCCGGTTATTACATCACACCCCCCTTAAAAGAATTTTGTCCCGGAATCCAATTGCTGAACAGATAAGGGTACTTCGCTTGCATCTCGGATTCTGACTCCCATGTAGCCTCTTGTCCTTTATGGAACTTCCACTGGATCTTCACCAAGATGATTTCCTTGCTTCTAAGCTTGCGGACTTTGCGATCCACAACAGTAACTGGTTCCTCCAAAATATTCAACTTTTGATCAATTTCGATTTTATGAAGCGGTATCGCCATCTCTGGCTCCGCCAAACACTTTCTCAACTCATCCGGTAATTCCAACCTGTAGGCTACTAGACCAATCTCTCTACAATTCTAAAGGGTTCGATTTAGCGTGGACTCAACTTTCCTCTTTTGCCCAAAACGTATCACTCCCTTCCAGGGAGATACCTTGAGCGTAGCCTGGTCTCCGACTTGAAACTCAATGTCATTTCTACGCTTTTCTGCATTAACCTTCTGTCGATCTCTAGCCGTTTTCAGTCGTTCCCGCACTTGGTTGATCTTAACTAATGTTACTTGTACAATCTTCGGCCCGGTAAGTTGCTTCTCCTCGACTTCATTCCATCATAATGGTGTGCTACACTCGTGCCCGAAGAGTATATCGTACGGTGCCGCCTCAATACTTGCGTGATAACTGTTGTAGGCAAAGTTAATTAATGGTAAATGATCACCCTAAAATCCTCCAAAAATCTAGGGCACAAGCCCTTAGCATATCTCCTATGGTCTGAATGACTCGTTCACTTTGTTCGTCGATCTGTGAATGGTAAGCGTTGTTTAAGTTGACATGCGTTCCAAGTTTCCCGTTGAAAGCTCTCCCAACAGTCGAAGTAAGTCTTGCATCTCGATCCGTCACGATAGATAAAGAAATCCCATGCAGGGGTCTGTCTCCGCTATTTATAACTTCGCAAGCAATAATTTGCCCAACAGATTATAACATACAAGCAATAATTTCCAGTGATCTAATTCGCAAACTCAACATATACTTAATTCAAAAGTAATAGGTCTAGAGTACATGCGGAACATCCCTCCACAGCTGAGATACCACCTTGCACACAGGCAATCAAATTATTCCCTAGGGACGGTGTCCCGAGGTACCCCCAAACGGCGGATCAGACCAAATGGTAAACACTTCCCAAGGAACATACAGTTCCAAGGTACCCAATGTCCATACTGCAACACATCTGCCTCTACAGTCATTTCAAACATTACCATTTAAGCATGCATTAAATGTAATTCATCAGTTATCACATTTATCACAAAAATCAGTATAATATCATCATCGATACATTTTGCAAACTGAATGGATATATTTTAAAAGCAGTAAAAGCAATCCATTCATTTCAGGCAAGGGAACTCACCTGTCACTGCCTCGACTATGCTAGGCTCTGCCTTATCCGCACCTACATATATCAATGCCTGATGAGTTTCAGTTCTACTAGCTAGGAACCTCCTTCCTATTTAACAACCCCTAGCTCTCACCATCATCCGATTAAAGAATTATCGTGAAACGATAGATTAGGATTTTCCCAACTAACAACTTAGGGTTTGTATGAAATGATAACTAAGTTCATATGGAATGACATGTCTATTACTCTCACATGAAATGACGGTTAGGGTTTACATGAAATGATAATGATTAGGGTTGACACGAAGTGTTAACATGGAACGATAGATTAACATCACGTAAAATGATGGATTAGGGTTTTCTCTTGAAATGACACATGAAATGACGGATTAACTTCCTCATGAAATGATAGATAAGCTCACATGAAATGATAGATAAACTCACATAAAATGATACTTAAATTCACATGAAGTTATAGACTGAGCAAAGGCCGATTACTGACATGATCAAAGCCGATTAGGAGTAGTTTGTGCAAAAGCCGGTTGTTGATAGTAGTGAGTACAAAAGCCGATTCTAAGCATGGTAAAAGCCGATTGGGATTACTTCACAACACAAAAGCCGAATTGGGAGAACTGGTGCCATGCTTGTACAAAAGCTGAATTGTACTTTCGTTATACACAAAAGCCGAATTGGACATTCGGACTATCACGCGGCTTCATAGTTCGATTCAGACTACAAAAATCCGATACGGAGAACACTGAGCCCAAAGGCCGATTAGGAAAAAAGAAAAGCCGATGAGGGAAAGTTCAAAAGCCGATTTGGAATAAGATGGGAAAGGGGGGGTCGGCTTTTGCAAAAGCCGATCCCAAGCAGTAGGGCCACAGGCCGAATTGGGTTTTTCTTGGGGGGGGGGGAATAAGCCGAATTGGGAAACACACACATACACAAAAGCCAAACTGGGTTTTGGGGATTGAAGAAAGTTGATTCTCATATACGAAACTCATAAGCCGTATCGGCTTTCTTGAATTCCATATCGGGAAACTTGGTTTCTGGGTTTAAATCATGGAGATTGATTGCAGAACCCAAAATACCAAGGAAACCAAATCAGAAACCCCTTGCAAACGATTTTAACTCTACAGATCACTCTAAGGCTAAGCTTATAACATAACAGCATTCATTTAAATGGAGAGATTGAAGCTTACCTAAAACAAATGATGATTTGATGAAGACCTGATGATGAGAGGAAATGATGAGGATGATGATGGCAGCTTTCTCCAAAACACACACTTTACACAAAATATTTACCATACTTGGCTAAAACCCTAATTTTTCTCCCTTAAATATGTTGGACTAAAGGCCAAGCGCATCCTACTAATAAAAGCCCAACACTTAACAAAAGAATTGGAATTTGACACCTTTATCCCCTAAACCCAGAACTCTTACAAAGGATGTTAAAGTTAACTTTACTTTTAGCTACACTAAAATCCGATTATTACTTTTTCAACTCCTCCAGTTTGTTGAAGACCTCTATGGCGAAGGTTTTAAACTCCTCCTTCATTACATAGGCCTCCGGGGTACCTAAATCACCAACACACAGTGACTTAGTAGTCGTGGAGTGTATGACGCCCTCAACAGATGCATTGACGTTACCTGCTCGGGGATTTCCATCAGATCCTCGAATCCCCTTGGAAAGAGCCATCCAGCACAAAGTGACTGAGTTGAGACGTAGGCTGTTCAAGAGCCGAAGCCTCTGTGTTCTTTTGTAGTTCCTTTGAAGCACGTTTGTGGATATCTAGTAGTGTATGAGAAGCAACAAATGCCTTTGTGCTGAGTTCTATCGAGCCTCTAGGAGACGGGGCTCTTATTTCTTCACCAACATCCTTTTGAGAGGATGAAGGCGGAACTGGGGGTTCCCGAGCTTCCTTTTAGGCCAGAGGATGAAGGATTGTCCTCTACCGAGCTAGGTGGGGTATTGAATGGAGTGTGCACTCCTATTTCAATGAGGGGTCCCACTAGAACTGGGCCCTTAGTAATGTAGGTTGCACTGGAAGGGGGATTGAGATATGTGCCTTCGCTCTGTATCTTTCTCTACTCCTAAACCCTCTGTTGCTTTGTCCTCTTCTTCTTCCTCTATCACTACCTCCTTACTCAGAAGGTCATCCTGCAGATCAATAATATTTTGAGGCATGGACCATGAGTGAGAGACTGCAGGCTCAAAGAGACTTAGACTTGAAGATTGAGCCTGAAGTCTGGGTTTGATCCTCTAGGTAATTTCCCACTCGAGGTAAGAGTAATGAGGGTGGTCGAACACTGGGTTAGTGGTGACTTGTCCCATAAGATCTTCTAGGGTTTGGTCAACCTTTTGTGGCTTAGAGGCAGCCTCTGCGACAGTTCCCTTGTTGATCTTAGTGGGAATGTTAATCTCCTGGAAGAAAGAAGTCTGAGCAGCCTCAGAAGAACATACTTTATCACCCTTCTTGATGAACTCCATAGAGGTGATGATTTCATCAGTACCTTTGTTAATTTTGGTTGGGATGTTGACCTTTTCTGTTATCATAGCCTTGTGTAAGCGTTTGAACTTCTGTTGAGAAGCTTTTGGGGAATAGGGTGCAACTTCCTCTTGGATAGGAGAAAGGTTACGTGGAGGGGTGAGATCACGAACAAGAGAGGGAGACTTAGTAACAATCTCCTCTATCCTTTTGTCCTTCTTCTTTTTGTGCTTCTTCCTCTGTGGTTCATCTTCTGCGACTGGACCCTCTGTGTCTGTTACCTCTGCAGATTTCCTCTTGGACTTCTTTTTCTATTTAGGTTTTGGTACCTCACTACTAACTACTCTCTGTGGCGTATTTTCCTCACCTTCTATCACTCCCTCACCAGCCACCTCTGGCTCCTCCGCAACTCCCTCTGTCCTAGGAAAGATGACACTCTCACCTATTTGGGCTCCTATGCGTGGAGGGGTTACAGGGACCGGCTCTGGCCTCTTGTATCTACGACTGTACGCTCTCTTACTCTCATGGTCTAGAAGTTGTTGCATAGCCTTTGACCGAGGCCTAGGCTTCTCATATCCGAGAAAGTGATTTGTTGGCTTGAATTCCCGCAGAGGATAATACTTTACTAGAGGCTCTACAGGTGCCAAGTCAGCAGCTAGTTGACCAGCGAAGCAAAGGCCAAAGAAACCTTGACGAATGAGATTCACCGGATCCTTTTTATTGCAGTTTTCGAAGCCTAAGTGGCACACTTTTTACGAATTTGCCCAACTATATCTTCGAAGATAAGCTGAGCAAAGTCCAGAGGCAGGTTAAAGTAAATTCCTTACATGATGGACAACATAGCTTGGGAAGATTGGTCATGGCTTCCCACCTTCCTTGTAAGGCAACAGTTAATGATCCTGAAGAGGGTATTCCACAGAGGGGATAGTCCCATACGCCTAAAATCCCCTCTTTTGTTCAGAGGATGTTTGTCATCCTCTCTATAGGACATGTAGGCTAAGAATTCCATTATTTCTTCATTTGTTCAAGAAGGAGAGTACTGTTCCAATGTCAGTTCCTCCAAAGTGGGAAGTTGAAGGCATTCTTTGAGTAGTTCCACACTTAAGTGCAGTGTGGCAAAGGTCTTCTGATCTGGATGATGAGCATAACCAATAATGCTCAAACATGCATCCGCAAGGTTACAAACATAAGAACTCAATAAAAATTGAATGGCGTAGGTTTCAACAATAGGTGTAGTGGTAATAAGGCATAGTGTATGGGATGATTTATGAGGATTTGGAGTAATAGGTTGGTGTATTCGGGGAAACCATTGGCTTTTGGGTCAAGGTAGTAGTTATTAGGCTTCTTCACAAGAACAACATTTTCGAAACCGCTATTGAAGAACTTAGCGGCCATTGTCGAGACCTGGGTTTGATCAACTTCTTGATCATCGTGGGGGACATTTCGGGAAGCAGAACCTGAGGAAGATGAATGCCTATAATCTTGCCGTTAAGGCTACACCCAATGAGATTTTCCCACGTGTTTCTTGGAACCACACGATTGATGACGTGCGCCCCAACTTTCTAACACGCGCGTGGAGTACTTTTTACCCTTATCCATAACCACTCGCACCGATTCAGATTCATAATTTATAGAAGAGAAATTCTGCATAGGCCCAAGGGTTTCACAGAGCCTCTATGAACTGTGCGGGGCCTTCTTCGATTGCACCATTTTATTTACCTAAACATTTGAAAATCCAATTGATATGTGAATGATGAACTTAGCTCAAGTTTAAGAAGTCTCTGTGAGAAGCAATAGAGATTCTGTGAAAAACAAGATCTAAAATGCATACATTAAAGAGTTTGCACGATCTATTGGTTTTGAAGACAAATATTTGCTAGAACGACTCCCCCTAGAAGCTAGCTTTCATAGCTCCCCCTTGACTCAAGAAAGATTTGAAAATCCTTAGAAGAACATGAATGACAGAAGATCATCTTGGAGAGCCTCTGTAGTGAGTGATAGAGGTTCTGAGAATGATCCTTCTATGAAAGAAATTTTTTTGTTCTTCAACAGGTTTTATTATTTAAAACGTATACTCCCCCTCGAATCTTGCAAACCTTCTGCAAGGAAAACCTTATGACAAAGAAAAAATAAGTGAAGGTTAATCAAGAAATGAAAATATTTACAAACATAATACAAAACCAGCAAGTGAATTTAACTTTCAGGATATGCCATCCCAATCTTTTCAACTAGAAAAATGAATCTTTTCTCATCAAGAGCTTTAGTGAAAAGATCAGCCAATTGAAATTCTATGGTGATAAAGTACATTTCGACATTACCATCTTCAACATGATATTTTAGAAAATGGTACCTTATGTCAATATGTTTGGTCTTGGAATATTGCATAGGATTCGTAGAGATGGCAATGGCACTCTTCGAGTCACAGAGAATTGGGATTTTGTCAAGTGTGTAGCCATAGTCACGAAGTTGTGTCTGCATCCAAAAAGCTTGTGAACAACAACTTGCAGCAGCAACATACTCAACTTCTGCAGTAGAGGTTGAGACACAATTTGCTGTTTTGAGGACCAACTAATAAGTTTGCCCCCAAGAAATTGACAACTTCCAGAAGTACTCTTTCTATCTACTTGACATCCACCATAGTCTGAATCCATGTAAGCTACTAGATCAAAGCTTGAGTGCAGAAGATACCAGAGACCAAGACTTGGTGTTTTCTTCAAGTATCTCAGAATCCTCTTTACAGCACTTAGATGTGATTCTTTGGGGTTGGTTTGATTCCTAGCACAAATGCAGGTAGACAACATAATATCAGGCCTACTGGTAGTGAGATATAAGAGTGAACCAATCATACCTCTGTAGAGTTTGCACTTTATAGATTGACCACTCAAATCTTTGTGCAACTTCAAGCCGGTGGCCATTGGTGTTCTCATAGGAGAGGCATCATCAAGCTTATACTTTTTTAGAAGATCTTAGACATATTTGGATTGATTGATAAAGATGCCTTTAGCAGACCGTTTGACTTGTAAGCCCAAGAAAAGTATCAGCTCTCCCATCATGCTCATTTCGAATTCATTCTGCATTAAGAAAAATTCCTTGCACAAGAAAAGTTTGACTTGTAAGCCCAAGAAAAATTCCTTGCACATGGAAACATCAGTTGAACCAAAGATAATATCATCAACACAAATCTGGACAAGCAAGATATCATCATTCTATTTCTTATAAAATAAAGTGATGTCTGTTGTACCTCTGTGAAAACCGTTTGAAGTGAGAAAGGTGGATAACCGTTTATACCATGCTCTAGGAGCCTGTTTGATGCCATACAAAACCTTGTCTAGGAAATAGACATGGTTGGGATACTTCTTACTTTCAAATCTTTGTGGTTGCTTGACATATACTTCTTCTTTGAGCTTTCCATTTAAGAAGGCGAATTTCACATCCATTTGGAACACTTTGAACACTCTATGAGCTGCAAAAGCTAGGAAGATTCGAATAGCTTCTAGCCTAGCCACAGGAGCAAAGGTTTCTTCATAATCTATCCCTTCTTCTTGGCAGTATCCTTGAGCCACCAACCTTGCCTTGTTTCTGACCACAACCCCATTATCATCTTTCTTGTTTCTAAACACCTACTTAGTACTTATGGCAATCTTACCACTAGGAAGAAGAGTGAGTGTCCAGACATGATTCCTTTCAAATTTTAGAAGCTCATCTTCTTGGGAATTAGAGGGTATAACAAACATGCACAGCGGAAAATAAAACCATAATTCCCAAACACTAGATCTAACCATATCAAACAGATACAATATTTAGAGGGTTTAACGATATATCTTTAAGGTTGTCATAACTGATCTGGAAGGCTTGTGGGGAGTACACCGTCACTACACCACTGCGAGACCAACTGCTAGACCGTCTAGGATTACCCAATACACAAATCTAACTGATTTTTGTATGTATGTATGGAAATCGATGGAGAGAGAGAGAGAGAGAGAGAGAGAGAGAGAGAGAGGTAAGTAAGGGTTTTTCTCTAGGTTTCTTTTCTGGTAAGAAAAACTAATGAATCGATTTGATTTAGGTTTACCATATTTATAGAGATAATTATGGCAACATCCTCTTAATCAAAAAGTCCATTTAACTAAAAGCCCGTTAGATTTAATTAATTAATTTCCATAAACATTATACTAATATTTGTCTAATAATAAACTATTTATTATTCTTATCTCTCTTTTAATAATTAATTATTTCCCCACACAACCAATTAATCCAAATGATCTATATTCGGGTGTGTAGCAGTGTGACTCACTAGTGTCTTATAACATTGGATATGGTAAACCCTTGTTACTGTCTTGCACATAATCCTTTCAGACCACCACTTATGTCATACAAGTAACTAAACTGTTACTATTAGCCTAAGGAGGTTCCTAGCCAGACACTTAGATTAACCAGGTTATAAGATCTCTTATATCCACAGATACGATTCACGCTTGAATTTTTACACACATTCATTCATTTTACACGCGATATTTCTAAAGTGAGTTTTAGACATGGAGCGGAGGATTCAATCTTAAACTCAAGTAAATCTTGACTCTGATTTCGACTGCCTGCAGTTACGGAACTTACCAAATAGCAACTGAAATCTAAACTGGTCACTTCCAATACTCAAACACTCTGATGAGGATCTATGAATGTTTGGTCACATCACTTGTGCATTTACTCTTTACTTAGAATAAAATATCAAACATTCATAATAGCGTTACAACCCTGTTGCAGTTCCCACCACAACAAGTAGCTACGAAAATTTTGATTTCTCGCAAAGACTTTGCAAAAATCATGGATAATTACCTAACCAAGTATATAGGCGGCTTCTCCAAGGTCTTTCATCTGGAAACATTTACCTAACCAAGCTTTTACTCCTTGCAAGGTTGGTACATCATTTCTAATAAGTAGAATATCATCCACATATAAGACCAAGAAGGTTACTATGCTCCCAATGAATTTAGTGTAAACACATGGCTCAAACTCACTTTTGGAAAAAACCAAACTCTTTGATTAGTTCATCAAGTATAAGTTCCAGCTCCTAGATGCTTGCTTTAATCCATAAATGGATTTTAGCATCTTGCACACTTTATTAGGATTCTTAGGATCTACAAACCTATCTGGTTGTAGCATATAGACATCTTATGTTAGCTTCCCGTTAAGGAAGGCAGTCTTAACATCCATCTGCCAAATCTCATAGTTAAAGTACGCTGAGATGGCCATCAGAATCCTAATGGACTTTAGGTTTCATCATAGTCGATACCATGATTTTGCGTGAAACTTTTAGCAACTAGCCGTGCTTTGAACGTGTGCACATTACCATCCATGTCTGTTTTCTTCTTGAAAACCCATTTGTTCCCGATAGCTTTACAGTGTTGGGGCAAATATGTTAACTCCCATAATAGGTTGTCGTACACAGATTGCATCTCTGCCTTCATGGCTTCCAGCCATTGTTTAGACTCACTGCCTGACATAGCATCTGCATAGGATGTAGGTTCATTTAAGTCTCCACTGTCTTGGGAGACTAGAAATCCAAGATACCTATCTGGTTCTTGCGTAACCCTAGTGGATCTGCGAAGGTCCTGTGTTTGCACCTCCTCAACCGTTTCCGGTTGAGTCTCAACATGCTCTTATTGAGTGACTGGCTCAACAATCGGTAAAGTAGTATCTTCCTCTACCTCCTGTAGATCACATCATTTTGGGTATTCTCAAGACTGAGAAACTTGTCCTCCAGAAATTCTCCATTGCGAGCCACAAAGACTTTGTTCTCGCTAGGATTGTAGAAATAGTATCCCCACAATTGTCTTGGGATATCTTACGAAGATACACTTATCTGATTTGGGCTTGAGTTTTTCTGAGGTTGCACGTTTGACGTATACCTCACAACCCCAAATCTTCAAAAAAGACAACTTAGGTTTCTTTCTCATCCAAACTTCATATGGGGTCTTTTCTACCATATTAGTTGGCACTCTATTCAGTATGTGTGCTGCTGTTTTGAGTGCGTGTCCCGAGAATGACACGGTAGCAAGGAGTGACACATCATCGATCGTACCATGTCAAGTAAGGTACGGTTCCTACTTTCTGACACACCATTCATCGGAGGTGTGAGTTGTGATACAATCCCACATTCCATCAGATGATTGTCAAAGTCCTGACTCAGATATTCCCCTCCACGATCTGACCATAGAAACTTGATCTTACTGTCAAGTTGATTTTGTACTTCATTATGAAATTCCTTAAATTTCTCAAAGGGTTCAGATTTATGTCTTATCAAGTAGACATAACCATACCTACTGAAATCGTCAGTGAAGGTAATGAAGTACCGGTATCCTCCTCATGACTGAAAGGACCACACACATCTGTGTGTATAATTCCTAACCAATCACTAGCTCTTTCCTTATCATTATTGAAAGGTTGCTTTGTCATCTTGCCGGACAAACAAGACTCACAATTGTTAAATGGTCTAAAATCGAAAGACCCTAGAAGTCCTCCTTTCTGGAGTTGTTCTATGCGTTTCTTGTTTATATGTCCGAGCTGACAATGCCATAGGTAAGTCTGATCCTCAATCTCTTTGGATCGCTTACTGATAACACCAAAATTATACATGTTTTGGTTGTGTTTAATTGTCTGATTTCACCCCATTTCTCACCCATTTCTGGTCTAATTACTCACACTTTGGACTGATTCTTACTTTTATAGGTTTTGGAGGCCGTGGAACGGAAAAGTACGAAAAAAGGCGAGAAAACGTGAAAATTGGAAAAAGTCAATCCAGTAGCCATTTCGCGTCCGCGAAGTTTCAAGTCTGGCGCCGCCAAGTTCGACAGAGTGGAAATCTAGGGTTTGACTTAAGTGTTTCGCGCCGCGAGCCAGCTGCTTGGCGATCGCGAAATGGGCTCCGACCCTCTCCTTTTAAATACTAGCCTCCTCCTTCAGAGAATATATGTGTGTAATACTGAACAATTGAGTCCTGTAGTGTTAGAGGGAGTGAGAGTTATTGTGCCGATACGCTGCGGAGTTTGATTCTCGCTCATCCGTCGTTGTACTGTCGGTATAATGTCTGTTTCTACTCTTTCGTTTGCTGACTCTATGATGTTTAGTGAGTAGTTTTCTTTAGTGGTACTTATTGTGGTTGATAAACCTTGTGGATGATGATTTTGTGATTTAATGTTTATTGGTTTGTCTTTGGTTTATTGAATGTATGTTATGGTTCCGATTTGATTCGTATTGTATGGTTATTTGAACTCGTTAGTTGGGTGTATCTGTTTGACCAAGATAGATAGACTCCGATAGTTGGGTGTATCTGGTTGGGTATACCTTCCCTTCGGAACCCCAAGAGTTGTGTTAGGTGGTAGCTCGGACCGAGAGCAGCCAGATAGTAGAATACCGTGCAATAGAGATAGAATTGGGTGACTGGTACTAGACTTCCTGACAAACAGTCTATGTATTGGGACTAGGAGGACCAAACCTGGTTGATAACTGTAACAATCACATGCTAGGGTGTCCCAGACTTAAATCCCTACAATAACCAAAACAACCAAACCTTTGGCCAATTTAAATCATCCACTTAGGGAGTCGTTATACCATGATAAGTACTACTGTTTTCGTTTATATAGTTTAAATCATCTTTTATCGCTTTCTTAGTTAATTAGTTAATTTAGTTGTCTTTTACTTAATTAAACCTTTTTCATAAAAACCCCCCAAAGCTTTACATTAATTAAACTAGCTAAGATTAATAAGTCTACATAACTTGACCGTTCCCAGTGGTAGATACGATACCTGGACTTTCCTACACTATATTACTCACGATAAGGTACGCTTTCCTGTGGATGTGGTAAGACAGTGGCTAGGCTTTGGAGGTTAAAACTTGTTTCGCTTTTTATATACAATAATTACCGCATCAAGTTTTTGGCGCCGTTGCCGGGGAACGGTAGTTGTTAGATTTTAGTCTTTATTAGTTTCGTTAATCGATCCTTGTGTGGGATTCTTTCCCTTGCAAGTTTTTCACTTTCTAGTTTTAGTTAATTATATTTTTATCTCTTTGTTTCCCGCAAGTTGCCCGTAATCGTTTGTTAAGTTGTCAGGATGGCAGACGATCAACCCATGTGGGATAAGCGATCTGAAGTACAGTTCATCTCGAGATCCGCAATCAAAAAGACAGATGATAAGATGGTGGAAATCAACAAAGGACTGATCAAAATGATCAACACCATATCATTTGACGGAGAACCAAGCAGAAATCCATATCAAAATCTTGAGGCGTTCGAGGATATCTGTGATCTATTCAATACTAAGGAGGATGAGGTAAAACTTCGAATATTTTCCTTTACTTTGACAAATAAGGCAAAAGACCGGTTTAAAAGATTAACCCCAGGATCCATCACGAGCTGGGACGATTTAAAATCCGCCTTTTTGTCAAGGTACTTTCCCATTTCCAAGGTAAATAAAATAAAAGCTGAAATTCGAAACTTTAAACAAGGAAAAGACAACCTTGTGAAAGCTTGGGAAAGGTATAAGGATTTATTCTTAATATTTCCAAAGCACGGTATTGATGATAAGGAGATGATGAATGTTTTTTACGCTGGGTTGACTAATGATTCTCGATTATGCTTAGACTCATCTTGTGGAGGTATCTTTTCTTATAAGACAGCTAAGGAAGCACGTAAACTCTTGGACGATCTAGAAGCACACCATCTGGATTGGTCCACTGATGAGGAAGACACTCACGAAGAGAAGCAATCGGCGCAGTTAAATGGAATTTCATCATCCGATGAGCCGCAAATCAAATGCACACAATGCGGGCTCACTCACCTAACCGAACACTACACTTGGAAGCCAACTCCTCTTTCGCAACCAGAGCCACATAGCGGAATAATCGAACAATTGTTCCGTCAATTTTCACCAGAACAGGGAAACATGAGTACGGACGTTGAGCAACAAATTCAAGAGTTCGTAAACTTCATTGCAGGAATTCATAAAAGCACAGACCAGTTCCTCCGAGATGTCAAGGAGGCATTTCCTCATGTGGAGATAGACGCACAGGCTGAAGTGTTTACCACCACGAGAGGAGGTAAGGTAGTTGTAGGACCACCTATGCCCCAAACTAACCAAATTCCTAATTTGCAGGTTGTCGAACCGGAGGTCGAATTACCATCACGCCCGACAAAAGAAGTCAGGGAGGAAACAGTCAGGCCAAAGGAGTCTGCGACAAAACATGTGCCTACAAGAGTACCATATCCTGCACGTTTGCGAAAAGAAAAGAAAGAGGCCCAGTATCGTAAGTTTATTGAATTGATAAAATGAGTAGATATTAATGTGCCTCTTGTGGATTTGATTGCAGGTGTGCCAAGTTATGCAAGATTTCTCAAGGAGTTCGTGGCTAATAAAGCAAGGATGGGAGCAGAAGAAATAGCATTCTTGAATGCCGAATGCTCAGCCACACTTTCCGACACCCTCAAAAAGGGTGATCCAGGGAGTTTCATTATTCCTTGCTATTTTGGTAAAAGTGTTTCATGTAGGGCCCTAGCAGATCTAGGAGCCAGTATAAACCTAATGCCGTTATCCTTTTACCAAAAACTGGGATTAAAGAATCTAAAAAGCACACGAATGACTATACAACTAGCTGATAGATCCATAAAATACCCTGTAGGAATAGCTGAGGATGTCACGGTGCGGGTAGACAAGTTTGTTTTCCCCGCTGACTTTGTGATCTTGGACATAAAGGACGAGGTTAAAGTTCCTCTAATCCTTGGTCGTCCGTTTCTCAACACGGCCAGTGCCGTTATCCATGTCGCCAAAAGAGAACTTAGTCTAGGAACTGGCGAAGATCGAATCACTCTTTCCATTGACGGGACTCTAGACTGTGATGAATCTATAAATAATCTAGACAGCATAGATGACTTCACTGAACCATTTGAATTAGAGCTTAATGATCATCTTTTTGAATCAGGTGAATTGGAAGATGAATTCAAGGAGATAAGGTAGGAAGATAAAGTTAGGGTGAGAACTTCTTTGGAGGAACCACCGAATTTGGAGTTAAAGGACCTTCCCGAGCACCTCGATTACCAATATCTTGAAGGTAACAATTCTCTCCCAGTAATCATTTCCGCCTTGCTAACAGCCAATGGAAAAGAAAACCTTATTGCGGTTTTGAAAAAACACAAAAAGGCTTTAGCTTGGAAAATCTCGGACATTCCCGGAATAAGCCCTTCTTTTTGTACTCATAAAATTTTATTGCAAGATAATTTTAAACCGTGCGTGCAAAAACAAACAAGGCTTAATCCGAAAATGCAAGAGGTTGTAAAAAAGGAGGTTATCAAACTACTTGATACCGGGATCATCTACCCTATTTCTGATAGTCCGTGGGTTAGCCCCGTTCAGGTGGTTCCCAAAAAGGGAGGACTCTTGGTTGTCACGAATGGTAACAATGAGTTAGTGCCCACCCGTACTGTCACCGGGTGGAGAGTTTGCATAGATTATAGGAAGCTGAATGATGCCACTAGAAAGGACCATTTCCCTTTACCCTTCATAGACCAAATGCTTGAACGATTGGCGGGAAATGAGTACTATTGCTTCCTGGATGGATTTTTGGGATATTTCCAAATCCATATTGATCCCGAGGACCAAGAGAAAACGACTTTTACCTATCCCTTTGGAACATTTGCTTATAGGCGTATTCCTTTTGGGTTATGCAATGCACCCGCTACTTTCCAGCAATGCATGACGGCCATTTTTCAGGACATGATAGAGGATTGTATGGATGTCTTTATGGATGATTACTCTGTTTTCGGTAACTCTTTTGATGGTTGTTTAAACAGCTTAGACAGGGTCTTAGCTGGATGCGAGGAGTCTCATTTGGTCCTCAACTGGGAGAAATGCCACTTTATGGTAAGAGAAGGTATAGTTCTTGGGCACAAAATCTCAAAAGATGGTTTGGAGGTGGATAAAGCCAAGATAGACACCATATCAAAACTTCCTCCACCTACAAACATAAAAGGGGTTCGAAGTTTCTTAGGTCATGCCGGGTTTTATAGGAGATTCATTAAAGATTTTTCAAAAATAACCCGACCTCTAACGAAACTTCTTGAAAAAGATGCACCTTTCATCTTTGATGAAAATTGCATTTCTGTGTTTGAAACTTTGAAATATCATTTAACTAATGCCCCTATTATGGTCCCGCCTGATTGGGATCAACCTTTTGAGATTATGTGCGATGCGAGTGATTATGCCGTTGGTGCAGTTCTTGAGCAGCGTATAAACAATCATTTTCAACTGATTTGCTATGCGAGTCGAACTCTGAATGATGCCCAAGAAAACTACACCACGACTGAAAAAGAGCTTCTAGCGGTCGTCTTCGCCATTGAGAAGTTCCGATCCTATCTTGTGTTGTCCAAAATCATAGTGTACACGGATCACTCTGCCCTTAAATACCTCTTTGCTAAGCCAGATGCTAAGCCCAGACTCATACGATGGATACTTCTGTTGCAAGAGTTTGATATAGAGGTAAGAAATAAGAGAGGCGCCGAAAATTTGGCTGCTGATCATCTATCTTCCTTGGAGAATCCAGACATGGATTCCGGGGGCATAGAAGTCATTCGGGACAAATTCCTCGATGAGGACCTCAATATGATTAAGACCATAGGAGAGGACCCTATACCTTGGTATGCAGATTTTGCAAACTCTCTTGCCCCCGGTGTTCTCATTAAAGGTATGACTCATCAACAAAAGGGTAAGTTTTTCTAAGACCTAAAACATTACTTTTGGTTCAAGCCCCATTGTTTAGAATAGGACCTGATAGGATGCCCCGTCGATTTGTCTCAGGCCCTCCTGCTTGGGACATTCTCAATAACTGTCACAAATTCCCCACGGGAGGCCATTTTGGAGCTAATCTCACTGCCAGGAAAGTCCTTGAATCAGGATTTTATTGGCCTACGATTTTCAAGGATGCTCACACTTTAATAAAATCTTGTGATGCCTGTCAGAGGGCGGGCAATATCACAAAGAAAGATGAGATGCCTCAACAGAGCATTTCTGTTAGTGAAGTGTTTGATGTTTGGGGAATCGATTTCATGGGACCCTTCCCTGATTCCAAAGGCAACAAATACATCCTTGTGGCAGTTGACTATGTCTCCAAATGGGCCAAAGCAAAGGCTTCACCCACAAATGATGCTAAGGTAGTTGTTGACTTCGTGAAATCTCTTGTGTGTAGGTACGGGTGTCCGAAGGCGATCATCAGCGATAGAGGAACTCACTTTGCAAATTACCTCTTGGAAAAGACCCTAAAAAGGTATGGGGTACTGAAAGATCTTTTATGCTCAAGATTCATTATGTAATGATATTTGCTAATAACATATGATCCTATAGGGTCACACCATATAACAAGTAAACACTAATGGATTATTTATTAAGTAATTTGATTATTAATAAATATAATCAACACTTGTATTTATATTGGGAATTATTGTTTATTGGAAATAATAATAAAGATAGCAAAAACTAGATATATTCATAAGGTATGAATATTTATGTCATGTACATTATTTTGGAACCTTAGAAAGTCTAGGTATCTAACCATATCGAATGGAAGTTACTAATATACATGGAACTAGCTAGTTTACCTTGAGTAAACATCACACTACCTTGCCATCTTCTCATCATGAAACCATGGGTTTCATGGTATGGGAGGGATGTCTTGTGATGACTTTCTTACTCATGCACATGCTACTTGGAAGACCTTACTTGCATTAATTCAAGGCATGGTGTAGTTGTCTTGGATGGAAGTATATAAAGAAGGCTTTGGCATGAAAAATAAACTAGTTCTTTTTCTTCCCTTCTTGCATCAAAACCTTAGGATTCCAAGCTTCTTCCCTCTCTCACTTTTCTAGCAATGGTTGTGTAGATTTAAGTGATTTTGTTGCTTCTCCTTTTATAACTTATTTGGTATAAGTTATTGAGGATTAAGAACAACAATATTTACAAGTGGAAACTAGCATTTCAAGGTGGTTTGGTGACTTATTGGTGGATACATATAGAGAGATTCTTGCTTGGATCTTTGCCTTCTTCATCAAATATCAAGCCTCCCCTTGAGGACTCAAAGATCTACAAAGGTTGTTATTTCTTATTCCCTCTATGGTTGTTTTTTTTTTAATCTTTCCAAGTGTTGCATGATTATCCGTGTTTGGGAATAAAACTAGTTTTATTGTTATACGATTAATTTGCTTCCGTTGCTAAATATGAGTTTTTGAAACTAAAATTGTATAAAACCCAACAATTGGTATCAGAGCCATCTTGCAAGCTTGGTTAGATTTTTTTTTTATCATTTGGATGATCTTAGTTTTTGGAAAACATGGATAACTTTCTTTTGTAAGAATATGTTTATACATGTTTTCTATGACAACTATAATATTGTTATTATTTGTTTTTGACCAAAAGTTTACATGCATTTTTGGTCATACAAGTTGTCTTAGAAAAACAAAGAGTTGTTTTATGTTTATATGTATATTTGAGTGCATAAACAAGCCATGGACCTTTTGTGATGTTGTTTGTGTTGATTATTCAAAATGCTTGTAATATTCTTTTATTCATATGGTATGTAATAATTTAATAGTTCGTTTTTGATCTTGTTTATTTTGTAAGTAATAGATTAGTTTTAGACTAGTTTATCTTTATATAAAATGTAACAAGATTGAAGATGGTGGCCATTTTGAAGGTCAAAATCAACCCTATGGTTTTGTGAAGTTTTACAACTTCCATGGATTTTTCAAGAGTTTGCTACAAGGAGTTGTCTAAGCAAGTGGGAGCTTGAAGAACATCATTTAGAAGATTTGTTCCTTTTGTCCCTTTAGGAATGGACTTGGCATTTTGTGATGGCTCACAAAATGTCACTAGTTTATGGCTTGGTTTATGCACATATGCATGCTTGTGATGTTTAATTTTATGTTAATACTATGCTTGGTTGGTAAAATAGGATTTTGCATGCTAGATAATATTTTGAACATAAATATCATCACATGGAGTTTGTTTTTCAAAATATGACTTTTAAACATAAGATGTATAAAATGAGACTTTAAAATAAAATAGTTTTGTTTTGAAAGCTCTATTATGACAAATTTTGAAATATTGAAATTAATAAGTTTGAAATGGTAATTTTGAAACTTATCCGAACTCTACGTCTTTATAATAAAAGGAAGTTTTATTAAAAGGTTCAAAATGGTTCTATAACACTCAAACGTCGAACTTAATATATAAGATATTAATTTTAAAATTTGATTGCGTCGAAATATATAAAGCTAGATTTATATAGAACCTAAAATGTGATTTTTTTTGATACCATGACTTATTGGATGCATGCAATAACCATGATATCAGATGTTTTAAACTAGAATTATAAAACATTTATAAATCCCTTTCAAACGCAAGTCTATGCCATCCAAATTCTGAAACATTCGCATCACCATTTGTTAGATGTTTGTGGGATAAAGTGAGTCACCTAACCACTTGTGTTATCTTTTGGTGGCCGAAGTGTATTCGTGATTTCTATAACAGTTATAGACCGATTATACAAGTTTCTCTAATTGGATGACTTGATTGGAATTCTTTTGTGATAAAGTGAGTCACCTAAACAAAAGAGATCTGAGGCATAGATGGGATCAAACATGTCATGTTAACAAAATGTTGTTAAAGATCCTATGCAACTAGAAATTACAGTTGGATGTAATTAGTAAATCGTTACTTACCTTGTTGATTTAAATGAATGGGATAAAGTGAGTCACCTAACCATTTATTTGTTATGCAACTTGGATTCTAGCCTTTAAAAATTAATGTTTTAGAAACAAAAGGGTATTAATTTTAAAGAACTAAATACTAAATAAAAACTTTGTAAATATTTTGTAGATGGCTCCACCGACTACTGTTGTTCAACATCACTCTCACCCAATGTCAATCCGATCAATCCTTGAGAAGGAAAAACTTAACCATTCAAATTTCTTAGACTGGTACCGCAACCTAAGAATTGTACTAAAACAAGAAAAAAAGGAATATGTTCTTGAGAAACCCGTTCCCGAAGAACCCCAAACTACTCCAAAGGCTGCCCATGACATCTGGGTCAAGCATTCTGATGACTCGATCTATGTCGCATGCCTAATGCTTGCTACGATGATTCCAGACCTTCAGAAGGATCTGGAACATCTTGAAGCATATGATATAATTGCACATCTTAAATAAATGTTTGAAAATCAAGCAAGAACCGAGCGATTCGAAACTGTTCGAGTGCTCCATGGTTTTAAAATGGAGGAGGGTGGAAATGTAAGCACTCATGTTCTTAAGATGAAGAGTCAATTGGATCATTTAGAGAGACTAGGCTCTCCTTATCCACTTGATTTGGCAATGGATTTGATCCTTAACTCTTTGCCAAAGTCGTATGACACCTTTATCATGAATTACAACATGAATGGTTGGGATAAGCCCATCTCGGAGTTGCATTCGATGCTAAAAACTGCCGAGAAGAACATCCCAAAGAAACCATCTCAAGTGCTCATGATCCGGGAAGAACAAATCAAGAAGACCAAAGGCAAGAACTTCAAGGCTAAACCACAAGGTGGTAAGGGAAAGAGGAAAAATGTTTCCAAACCCCAACAGCCGAAGAAAAAGGAAAAAGTGGGCAAAGAAGATGCATGTTTTGAATGTGGCGTCGTCGGTCACTGGAAGCGGAATTGTCCCACTTACCTTGCTGGGTTGAAAACCAAGAAGGTCGGGGAGGGCACTTCAGGTATATCTATTTTCATGATTGAAATGGGAATATTTACTTTTTCATCTACTACTTGGGTATTTGATACCAGGTGTGGAACTCATATTTGTAATTCGTTACAGTGGTTTCGAAGGAGTAAGAAACTGAAGGCAGGCGATATGGTACTACACATGGGCAATGGAGCAAAAGTTGCAGTCCAAGAAATAGGAACTTTTGAAATGTGTTTACCAAATGGCTTGTACTTATTGTTAGACAATGTTTGTTATATTCCAAGTTTAACTCGCAATATAATTTCAGTTTCGCGTTTAAAACAATCTGGTTTTAATTATCAATTTGTTGATGATAATATTCACTCTTTTTTGAAAGGAATATTCTATTTTGAGGCAAGTCCTATTAATGGAATATATGAATTAAACCTTGATTGTTCTTCAAGCATTAATTCCATTTATCATGTAAACACCAAAAGAATCAAATATGATTTGAACCAAACCTATCTATGGCATTGTCGTCTTGGCCATATAAATAAGAAGCGCATATCCCAACTCCAAA
This sequence comes from Centaurea solstitialis, assembly GCA_030169165.1. Lineage (NCBI taxonomy): Eukaryota > Viridiplantae > Streptophyta > Magnoliopsida > Asterales > Asteraceae > Centaurea > Centaurea solstitialis. The sequence continues at coordinate 49,613,755 of CM058042.1, read as the reverse complement.
AGAGTGGACTTTTGGAGGCAAACGATAATGAATCGTTTGATATATATATGTGAATCTTGTTTATGTGGAAAGATGACAAAATCCCCTTTCTTTGGTTCAAGTGAAAGGGCAAGTGATTTGTTAGGAATCATACATACTGATGTATGTGGTCCATTCAAAGTCATGTCGAGATATGGTGAAAGATAATACATCACCTTCACTGATGACTTTAGTCGCTATGGTTATGTGTTCTTAATGAAACATAAACATGAAGCATTTAAAAAGTTCAAATTGTTTCAAAGTGAAGTTGAAAATCAACTCAACAAAACCATTAAGGTCCTTCGTTCAGATAGAGGAGGTGAATACCTCAGTGAAGAGTTCCAATATCATCTTAGGAATTGTGGGATTGTCTCACAACTCACTCCACCCAGAACACCGCAGAATAATGGTGTGTCTGAGAGGAGGAACCGAACCTTACTTGATGATTCGAAGCACTCTTCCACTGTCATTTTGGAGTTATGCCCTACTTTATAACCATATGGAATGGAAGTTACTAACCATATGGAACCTTAGAAAGTCTAGGTATCTAACCATATGGAATGGAAGTTACTAATATACATGGAACTAGCTAGTTTACCTTGAGTAAACATCACACTACCTTGCCATCTTCTCATCATGAAACCATGGGTTTCATGGTATGGGAGGGATGGCTTGTGATGAATTTCTTACTCATGGACATGCTACTTGGAAGACCTTACTCGCATTAATTCAAGGCATGGTGTAGTTGTCTTGGATGGAAGTATATAAAGAAGGCTTTGGCATGAAAAATAAACTAGTTCTTTTTCTTCTCGTCTTGCATCAAAACCTTAGGCTTCCAAGCTTCTTCCCTCTCTCGCTTTTCTAGCAATGGTTGTGTAGATTTAAGTGATTTTGTTGCTTCTCCTTTTATAACTTATTTGGTATAAGTTATTGAGGCTTAAGAACAACAATATTTACAAGTGGAAACTAGCATTTCAAGGTGGTTTGGTGACTTGTTGGTGGATACATATAGAGAGATTCTTGCTTGGATCTTTGCCTTCTTCATCAACTATCAAGCCTCCCCTTGAGGACTCAAAGATCTACAAAGGTTGTTATTTCTTATTCCCTCTATGGTTTTTTTTTAATCTTTCCAAGTGTTGCATGATGATCCTTGTTTGGGAATAAAACTAGTTTTATTGTTATACGATTAATTTGCTTCCGTTGCTAAATATGAGTTTTTGAAACTAAAATTGTATAAAACCCAACAGGTACATCATCGGTTTTCGACCGCCTATCATCCGCAAGCAAATGGACAAGCGGAAAACACCAATCGGGCATTGGAAAAGACAGTCGATAACAACCCGAAGATATGGTCGCAAAAGCTTGAAGATGCATTATGGGCATATCGTACGGCCTACAAGACACCAATTGGAAGTAATCCTTATCGAATGTTTTACGGGAAAGCGTGTCACCTACCATTCGAGTTCGAGTACAAAGCATTATGGGCGCTAAAAAAGGTTCACTTGGACGATATTGCAAGTGGAAATGAAAGATTGATAAACTTGCATGAATTGGAGGAGCTTAGATCTCTTGCATATGAGAACTCGAAAATCTACAAGGAACAACGAAAGAAATGGCATGATGCGCATCTAAAAGAAGTAAAGGTGTTCAAGGAGGGAGACAAGGTACTAATGTATCAAACTCTCTTCAAATTTTCCCCCGGTAAGTTAAAGTTACGGTGGATAGGTCCATACGTTGTTTTAAAAGCTTATCCCTCCGGATATGTGGACCTAATGACCGAAAGAGGAGAATTCAAAGTAAATGGCCATAGAATAAAACTTTACAATGAAGACGACCCTGTCAGAAATGGCGTGGTCTATCATCTTTCTGAAGAGCCAACTACCTAGTTGTTCTCCCGAGTCAGGCTCGCGACTCGTTACAAAAACAAGCGCTTCTCGGGAGGCAACCCGTGTTTTTCTTAGTTATTTTTGTTTTTGTATGTTTTCTAATCAATTTTGCAGTGTTAGTCAAAGGAAATTACAACCCGATCAAAATTTGACAAAAGCTAAACAGAAGCCTCTTCGCGAACGCGAAGTTTTAACTTTCGCGACGCGAAGTAGGGAGGCAAGGTAAGTTTTCGTTTCTGAGGTCTTTTCGCGATCGCCAGTTTTCTAGTTTCGCGATCGTGAAGGAGAAAAATTCTGAAAATAGTGCAGCAGTTACGACTTCGCGACGCGAAGTTCGGAACGAGGGGTTTAAATTTGATTTCTAAAACCCTATTCTCAGTTTTTCCCTCCTTCCCTTTGGTTTTTCTCTACAATCCTCTTCCCATCCTGCAATTCCATGGCGTCAAAGGTACGTAATTCCTCTCTAATTGCTTTAATTTGAAGATCCTTGTTAGCCCTAGTTGGTTAAAGTTGTGAATGTACCGAAAGGGGTATTTCTTTGGTTAGGATTTCTTTAATGTTTATGGGGGGGAATGTTTCTTACCTTGATTTGTTTGAATGCACACACTTGAGTTTAGCTTTATAATTTTGTGATACGTTTCAACTCAAGTGTAGGGAAGGGAGATTATAAGCATTATTGTGAATAACATACATGGATTATGCTTTTGTAGAGAGCCTCAACATCTCGCAATGTACGGGACCTTCCATGCTTGTCTTTTGATTCAGATAACATCTTACGAAGTAAAAAGATGTCCTTAATGATTGAGCTAGATCGCTTAAAAAAGCGAGACATTGAGATCGGATCAATAGTAGATTTACACTTTGTTGATGAGATTGGATTTGGGGATCGGCTTTCGGACCTCTTGAGGAGAGAGTACCGCGATAGATTTGGCGTAGTTCGCTTTGTAGGCAACGATTGGGAGAAAGCACTGAAGACTCATAAGCCGATTTACTATGAACTTGTATTGGAGTTTTTGGCTACATTTGACTTCGATTTGGAGGCTTATGATGAGGATAGATTCGATGGTCAGTCTGTAAAATTCCGTTTACTTGGGAATGGTACTACGTTACACTACCTCGGTTTGGAGTATTACTAGGACTTTTCATGGCTGCTCAGTCCAGATCAGACTACTTTTCTCATTACTTCCTTAACGGTGCTTGCGAACCTAGGTCCGAATTCTCGGGTGCGGAGTTTTGGACAACCATTGGATTGGGACCCTACCTACAATCCAACACCAAGGAAAGTTCTATCATTCTACCCGAGCATCGTCTTCTCCATCGGATGCTAGTTCATTCAATCGCTTACCGAAAAGCTATCAAGGAGAAGGTACCAGAAGGGATCTTTGGCTTCTCTCACGGTTGGTCGATCGAAATGCGATAACCAATCTATCTTTTTGTGATGGCAAAAATGTTCCAAAGTACCGTCAAGGTGCATGATTAGGCCGGAACGGGTCTTTGTGGGGGACATTTCATTACGGTTATAGCGGAGAAGTTGGGAACCCTTACGCCGGAAGCTTGTGAGACTCTCACCAAGTTATCTCCTTTGGGATTTCTCGATAAGATTCTTTTTCGTTCTATGAAGCTACTTGCACCGGGGCCGCAAAGAGGCACCTTTGTTTGGATTGGGGATGCCGTATCCCATGAAGGGCCGATCGGTATGGCTACTTCACCACCTCAACCAACCTTTCCGGGGCAATCAAGCAATCCTCCGCCGGCAAATCAACAAAAAGTGGGTCTAGTAATCAACAAGGAACGGGATCTATTCATGAAGCTATTCAGGGGTTATCGGAACAGTTGGGAAGCGAACATCATGATATCATGGAGCGACTCGACCGGATTTCTTATGACATGTATGGTGTTCTTCGGGAATTGTCGTGGGTCACCGCGTCAATGAACGAATACTTTGAAAGCGTGGGACATGCTCCCTAGGCTCCTCTTGAACCTCATTCCATATGGCGTGATGGTGATGACGCTCCCGCTGGATACTCAACCTATGATGATGGGCTTTTGAAAACCGTAACTAATCGGTTTTATTTGATTCGATTGGGTTGTACTTTACTTTGAACTTTAAACTGTGTGGTTTGGTTTGTTTTGTTGGACATCTTTTATTTGTTTGGTTTGCTTAGGATTAAGACTTTTAATTGCTTGCTTAGTTTGGTTTATTTTTCTTTTGTTCGTTTTTACTTTTTCTTTTTCTTTTTGGTAATAGATACAGCGATCTATGATCTTGAACCGAGCACGATTCTGGAATACTCTCTCTCAGATCAGATTTCGTCACATAACCCGGGAGGTTTCTCTTTTTCCCAATTACTCCTTAATTGTTTTGATTGTTGCATTGAGGACACTGCAAATTTTAACTGTGGGGAGGGGGTTATGTAGACTTATCTGTTTAAATGGGTTCACTTTTTGCTTTTTGGTTTGTCGTTTTTCAAATTTTTGAAAGCTTTGAGACTTGACCCAAGGTAGAACTTAGTTGCTTGCATAGGAGAACACTGAATGAGATTATTTGAGTAAAAGGATGCCTTGGAATACCAATTACCATGAGTGCCTCACCCAATTCCTTTGAGAGTTTGAGCGTAATTGTTTATTCATTTCGTGAGGAATACCGACTTTGATCCAAGGTAGAACTTGTCATTTGAATGCTTGTCGAGACCACATAAGAGAAGTATTTATCACCATTGCACTGATAGAGGCGTTCGTTTCTAACTCTTTTAGCCTTCGTTAGATAACCTCATCTTAAGGTTATTTAAGTTGTCGTGCCGAATTTTTGAAAGTACTCACTTTTAGTACTTTAACCATTGAAACCAATTTTGAGCCTTAGCCTTTCATTTCTGCACCCATACCATATATCCTTTAGCCTATCTTTTTATCTATATTTTGGCCGTGACTTAAATTTGAGAACTTGAGATGTTGTGATCCATATTTTTCATATCTGACAATTAAAGCGGGAATGATTTTGAGTGAAAAAGAAAAGAAAAGAAAAGAATGACTCAAAGAAAAGAAAAGAAATATCAAAAGAAAAGAGTCAAAGTTAAAGAAAAGAAAAATGAGCAGATGTGCAAAAAGAAAAAGAAAAGAATTCGAGCCACAAATAAACAATATGCTTAGGCCGATGCTAAAAGAAAAGCTCATCCCGAAAAGAAAAGTGCATAATTCCAAAAGTCAGATTTCTCTCAAAAGTGTTGGATCATTACTGATTAAGTTTCTTGAGTTTTTGTTGCAAATCTGAGTCACTTATATATCCTTTATCCTACCCTTAACCCTTAGCCTAACATTACAACCCTAAAGTCCTCTTGACGGTTGACAACTTCTCAGTGGTGGAGATTAGATTTGGTGACAAGCTTATGCATGCGGGAATTAGTCGAGTATTGGTGTGATCACTTCCTATATACACTTTTACCCCCGAGAGATACACTTTAAATCATTCATACTTTGTGAGGGTAAAATTATACATGTTTTGGTTGTGCTTAATTAGACGATTTCACCCCATTTCTCACCCATTTCTGGTATAATTACTCACACTTTGGACTGATTCTTACTTTTATAGGTTTTGGAGGCCGTGGAACGGAAAAGTACGAAAAAAGGCGAGAAAACGTGAAAATTGGAAAAAGTCAATCCAGTAGCCAATTCGCGTCCGCGAAGTTTCAAGTCTGGCGCCGCCAAGTTCGACAGAGTGGAAATCTAGGGTTTGACTTAAGTGTTTCGCGCCGCGAGACAGCCGCTTGGCGATCGCGAAATGGGCTCCGACCCTCTCAGTTTAAATACTGGCCTCCTCCTTCAGAGAATATATGTGTGTAATACTGAACAATTGAGTCCTCTAGTGTTAGAGAGAGAGAGAGTTATTGTGCCAATACGCTGCGGAGTTTGATTCTCGATCATCCGTCGTTGTACTGTCGGTATAATGTCTGTTTCTACTCTTTCGTTTGTTGACTCTATGATGTTTAGTGAGTAGTTTTCTTTAGTGGTACTTATTATGGTTGATAAACCTTATGGATGATGATTTTGTGATTTAATGTTTATTGGTTTTTCTTTGGTTTATTGAATGTATGTTATGGTTCCGATTTGATTCGTATTGTATGGTTATTTGAACTCGTTGGTTGGGTGTATCTGTTTGACCAAGATAGATAGACTCCGATAGGTTAATCAACCTTTCTTGACCTTCCCTTCGGAACCCGGAGAGTTGTGTTAGGTGGTAGGTCGGACCGAGAGCAGCCAGATAGTAGAATACCGTGCAATAGAGATAGAATTAGGTGACTGGTACTAGACTGCCTGACAAACAGTCTATGTATTGGGACTATGAGGACCAAACCTAGTTGATAACTGTAATAATCACATGCTAGGGTGTCCCAGACTTAAATTTCTACAATAACCAAAACAACCAAACCTTTGGCCAATTTAAATCATCCACTTTGGGAGTCGTTATACCATGATAAGTACTACTGTTTTCATTCATATAGTTTAAGTCATCTTTTATCGTTTTCTTAGTTAATTAGTTAATTTAGTTGTCTTTTAATTAATTAAACTTTTTTCATAAAACCCCTCATAGCTTTAGGTTAATTAAACTAGCTAAGATTAATAAGTCTACATAACTTGACCGTTCCCAGTGGTAGATACGATACCTGGACTTTCCTACACTATATTACTCACGATCAGGTACGCTTGCCTGTGAATGTGGTAAGACAGTGGCTAGGCTTTAGAGGTTAAAACTTGTTTCGCTTTTTATATACAATAATTACCGCATCACTTACTTATATGATAGATTTCCCTATTACTTTCTTGCAGATTCAATACATATAGACCATTAGTGGGAGTTGCTTTGAAATACTGAGCAAATTTCTTTTCAGGAGAATTGCTCTTAGGTCGTGAAACTGGTTTCTCGATCACATAAAGCTTACCCTGTGCACTCAAGACATTGTCTAGGTGCAATTTCCAAACTAGAAAATTATGTCCTGTAAGCTTCCATTTCCCCATTATTAGGCGGAGAGACTCCTCAGGTGAATAAAACGGAATAACAGTATAAGACATCTACAGAAATTATAAAATCCCGATTTAGTTATTCGATTATAAAACTTCTAATAAATTATTACCTTAGAAAAATAAATTTATTAGACTAGAATCCATATATCACATGAATTGGCAAGCGGTTTGAGCATACAAGCCAACGCATGCTATTTCTGGTAGGTAATCACTTATACCAATCGCATCTTAAATGAAGACATGACTCCTAGATCGTCGGAACATCGGATATAAAATCCGTGCATATTTTGTCCCTCTAGTGCGTTCTAGCCCGGTACCACCCGGTGAATTTCGTAAAAGACTAAAATAGACCGCACCATCCGGGACTGGATGTACTTTGGCCAGTACCACCCGATTATCGCAGAGTCGTTTCACCCCCCCCCCCCCCCACTTCGGTTTGAACGCGGGCGCTCAAGGTTTGAGCACTTCCAACGCCCGCGTACCTTATGCCAGGGGTGTCCCCAAATGGGTCGCACTTACTGATCTATGATTTAACCAAAGGATTTTAGCCAGTTTTAATTTCAAAAACTTAAAAGGTGACTGATTCAAAAAACAAATTGTAATCGAACCTTTTAGGTTTTTAGAAGTGTTCATTAGATTTGAAAAACTATGTTTTATCACAGCCACGCAATTATAAAAACCACGCAAGATAAAACATAAAACTGTGTCATAGCTTAGCCCTTAACTAATGTCAGTTTCGTGAGCCAACATGAAAACTGACCGTCTCAAACCTATGTGACAATTTAATACACAAGGCATGAAAATCTGACTTTCCCACTGGCTCTGACATCCTTGGTTGTGTCTTCATTACTCCGTCTTCGATTTGCTTAGCCTCTTGTATAAACGAACTAATTTAATTTACAAAATGGGTTGTAAATGGCACGCAGGCCTACCAACTAGAAATTAAGTAAATTGAAAATACAAGATTTACAAAGGTTGTAAATGGCACGCAGGCCTCCCTTAACCAAAACATAGAATAAATAAACAAAACACAACCACGGGGTGTAGGGCATAGCCATGACAACCAAAACAGTTTGAAGGAATTAAACTAGAAGCAAATAGTAATGCTATGATAAAACTATAAAATCTTAAACTGATTTTATAATTATCTAAGATTAAATAAATTTTAAAAGATAATTGGATCATAATAAAAAAAATAAAATTAATTCTTACCTAGTGTAACAACTCAAATTTTGTTTTTGCCATTTTTAACGGAAAATAAACGGAAATGAAATAAATGTAACCATGACAGCGGAAATTTGTCCAAAAACGTAAAATTCACTTATCATTATTATTTTTCTTTTAGAATCAAAGGTTTAAGTTTCAACCAAAAGGGTACTAACCAAATCCTCAAACAAGGTTCAACACAATATCTGTTTGAAACAATCAAAACATAACTTAAAATTTAACGATATTAAAATCCATATGAACTGAGCCTGGAGCATGATCAGAACTTCAAGCTTTTCCCTTCCCTTTGTCCTTTCCAGACGGACCTGCAGCTAAGGGAAAAAGAACACAACGGGGTAAGCTTTCGCTTAGTGAGCACACACCACAAACACATAACAATATTATACCAACTATTTCGCATATGAGAACTAAGCATGCCATCACCAATGGCCTTACGGTACACGCCGGTAAGAACCACACACATACTGATATCAGTTATCACAAGGACTATACCCACGGTGGCCACCACCACTACAATGAGTACGTCGTCACACAACATACTAGTCTCATACCATATATGCATCACATACAAGTTGTACATAAAGCCACGTATAAGGGATATGTACTCACCTTGATTCGCTTCACAATAATTATGATCAACTCACCACACGGTTGTATACAATCACCTATATATCACATTATAGCAAAACACACATGAATATCATTCATAACGACACCTTAAGGCTCATGACCGAAACACTCAAGGTTCATAACTAACACACTTAGTCTAGACCTGAACTAGACTCTCTAGAAAGGTAGGTAATTCAATTACGAACCCAACGGTCTTTACGGTATCAAAATCGGAGCTAAGACGCGAAAGTTACAGCCAAAACAGTTTTTCCACACAAAATAGAGGCTAGCGATCGCTAGGCTGATAGCTAGCGATCGCTAGCTATTTTTCCCCACTTTCTGTTTGAGTTCGCGATCATCAAGTGGTCGCTAGCCTTCATTTTCCATGGCTAGCGATCGCTAGCTTCATCACCTAGCGATCGCTAGGTGCTGAAATTCAGCACGAACCCAAAATCGATTTTTCATCTTTTTGGCACAACTTTTGCATCCCAAACCCAATTCGACCGATTCAAAAAGCCATGGTTTCGTATTTCCAGACTCTACAATACTACCACAACGAAAACGGGACCAACCTAACACAAAATACTCACTTGGTGATCCAAAGATCGCCAATTTCCTTATCATTCGACCAAAACCCTAACTATGAACCAAACTTGGTATTCGACCACAATAAAGGAAAATTGATGATTACCTGAAGTTAGAAACTTAGTTCCAACGGTGAGCAACAATCGATGGCACCACGTAAACACAATTCCACCCCAATCACCAAAACCCTTTGTAGTCTACCAAGCCCTTTTCTCTTCTCTCAAGATTGACAAATGATCAAAAGTGAAGGGTTTGATCATCCAATCCCATATATATACACTTACACATAACACCCTCCATTTTCTAAATTTACAAACAAGTCCCCCTACCTAAAATTACATAAATGACACCAAACCTTAACACTTAACGAAAGAGAAGTTAAAACTTAACTAAATGGGAACGGGGTGTTACAACTCTCCCCCACTTACCAAGATTTCGTCCTCGAAATCGCTTAGTCATGGAACAGCTCCGGATAATTGGATCTCATCTCCGCTTCCGGCTCCCACGTCCATTCTGATCCCTTCCGATGCTCCCACTGGACTTTCACCAACCCAATCTCCTTGTTACGCAAGGATTTCGTCTTCCGTTCCAAGATAGCAATCGGCCTTTCCACGTAGTTAAGTCGTTCATCAACTTGAATGTCATCTATTGGAATATGAGCCGATTCATCCGCCAAACATTTTCGTAACTGGGACACATGGAAAGTGTCATGTATCAAACTGAGCTCTGGTGGTAGCTCAAGTCGATACGCCACTTTACCCACACGTGCCACCACTTTGAATGGTCCAATAAATCTAGGACCAAGCTTGCCCCTCTTCCGGAATCGGATTACTCCCTTCCAAGGCGACACTTTTAACAACACTTTATCACCCACACTGAACTCCAAGTCTGATCTCCGCCTATCAGCGTAGCTTTTCTGACGACTCTGAGCTGTCTTCAAACGTTCTCGAATCAATTCAATGCTCTCAGTTGTCTTCTGAACTATCTCGGTACTACCCAACTCCCGTTGGCCCACCTCTCCCCAACATACCGGAGTCCTACACCTCCTCCCATAAAGCATCTCATATGGAGGCATGCCAATGCTAGCATGGAAGCTGTTGTTGTACGAAAACTCGGCCAACGGTAGATAGGTATCCCAACTACCACCAAAATCTAGCACACAGGCTCGCAACATGTCCTCCAAGGTCTGAATCGTCCTCTCACTTTGACCGTCGGTTTGAGGATGGAATGCTGTACTAAGTTGCAGTTTTGTCCCCATATCTTCATGAAACTTACTCCAAAACCGTGACGTGAACCGAACATCCCGGTCAGAAATGATAGTGACCGGAACGCCATGTCTAGCCACGATCTCCTTAACATAAATATCAGCCAACTTTTCCGACGAAGAGCTCTCATTAATAGCAATAAAATGAGCACTCTTAGTTAAACGATCCACGATAACCCAGATAGCATCCACATTTCGGGGAGTACGAGGTAACTTAGTTATTAAGTCCATCGTAATGTGCTCCCACTTCCAAACAGGTATATCCAAAGGTTGCAACTTCCCATGTGGTCTTTGGTGCTCTGCCTTAACCCTCAAACAGGTTAAACACTTCTCCACATAGCGGGCCACATCCCGCTTCATTCCTGGCCACCAATAATCGGTCTTCAAATCCCGATACATCTTGGTAGCTCCCGGATGAATAGAAAACTTGGACTTATGAGCTTCGTCCAGTAGTGTCTGCCTCGCCTCACATGACACCGGCACCCACACTCGACCCGAACGAGTCAATAACCCTCTACTATCAGTCACCAACTGGACCAGTTGACCCTTAATCCTCTCTTTCTTTTGATTCTCCTCCTTCGCTGCTTCAAACTGCGAGCTCTTTATTAACTCTATCAACGAAGTGGTCACTGTCAATCCCATCAATGGCACCCGCAACACATCACCATGAGCCTTTCGACTCAACGCGTCCGCCACCACATTGGCCTTGCCTGGATGGTATAGGATCTCGCAGTCATAATCCTTTACCACATCTAACCACCGGCGTTGCCTCATGTTCAAATTTTGCTGATCGAGAAAATATCGCAGACTCTTATGGTCAGTGTAAATGGTACACTTTACACCATAGAGGTAATGTCTCCACAACTTCAATGCAAAAACCACCGCAGCTAATTCCAAATCGTGAGTCGGATAATTTACCTCATGCGTTTTTAATTGACGAGACGCATAGGCTATTACCTTCCCACGTTGCATTAACACGCAGCCTAACCCGTGATAAGAAGCATCACAGTAGACTGTCATGTCATCAACCCCTTCCGGTAGCGTCAAAACCGGCGCTTCACACAATTTCCCACGCAACAACTCAAAAGCTTTTTGTTGCTCCTCGCCCCACACAAACTTCACATTCTTTCGAGTTAGCCTCGTCAAAGGCACCGCTATCTTAGAGAAATCCTGAATAAACCGTCGGTAATAACCGGCTAATCCCAGGAAACTCCGAATCTCTGTGGGAGTCTTTGGAACCTCCCATTTCATCACCGCTTCAATCTTTGCCGGATCCACCTTGATGCCTTCCCGATTAACAAGATGCCCTAAAAATTGGACCTCTTGTAACCAGAAATCGCATTTAGAGAACTTAGCGTACAACCGCTCCCGTCGCAATGTCTCTAGTACCTCGATTAAATGTATCACATGATCTTCCTTCGTCTTGGAGTAAATCAGTATATCGTCTATGAATACGATTACCGACTTATCCAACATAGGCCTACAAACCCGATTCATCAGGTCCATAAACACTGCCGGCGCGTTTGTCAACCCGAACGGCATCACCACGAACTCGAAGTGTCCGTACCTCGTTCTAAATGCTGTCTTCTGCACGTCCTCTTCCCTCACCTTCACTTGATGGTACCCAGATCGAAGATCTATCTTTGAGAACCATGCAGCTCCCTGAAGTTGATCAAAGAGATCATCGATCCTCGGTAGCGGGTATCGATTTTTCACTGTAAGCTTATTGAGCTCACGATAATCGATGCACATCCGCATCGAACCATCCTTCTTCTTCACAAAGAGGATAGGGGCTCCCCAAGGTGAACTACTTGGGCGTATAAACCCCTTGCCCAACAACTCTTCAAGTTGGTTCGACAACTCCTGCATTTCGGGAGGTGCTAAACGATAGGGAGCTTTAGCCACTGGCGCCGCCCCCGGAATCAAGTCGATCCCGAACTCCACTTGACGCTCCGGAGGAACTCCCGGTAAATCTTCCGGAAAGACATCCGGAAAGTCCCTTACAACCGGAACATCGGCCACCGCTTTCCTCTTTTTCTCCCCCGCAATCTCTGCCACATACAAAAGGTAACTCATGCCTCCCCCTTTCACGTACCGCCTCGCCTTAGCCAAAGAGCACGTCCTTGGCGGTCGCTTCATGCCGTTGCCGGTGATGATCAAGTCTCCCCCACTAGGATTCCTGATCTTCACTCTTTGTCCCTCGCAATCGAACCACGCCCCATGACGACCCAACCAACTCATCCCCAACACCACATTTATTTCTTTCATAGGAATGGGTATAAGATCGACACGAAACCTTACCCCTCCCAATTCTATTATGTTTCCTCTGTATATATCTCTAACTATTACACTCTTCTCATCAGCTATTTCTACCTCTAAAGGCTCATCTAATCTACCCATTACATTAGAAAAACCCTTACAAAAAGAAGTAGAAACAAAACTTTTGCTAGCTCCCGTATCAAACAGAACTAAAGCTGGTTTTGAGTTTACGGGAAATATACCTGTCACCACTTCAGGCTCCACCTTTGCTTCCTCCGCAGTCAGCTGAAAGACCCTCGCACGCCCTTTCGGGATCTCCACCTTTTTCGCTGGACCGGCCTCAATCGCCTTCAAAGGCGCCACTCCAGATAACTGAGTAGATGCAGCTGCGCTCGGGCACTCATGAGCAAAATGACCAGGCTGAAAACACCTGAAACACAATCTGGCCGCAACCCTGCAGTCCCGGCTCGAGTGACCTGTTTTCCCGCACTTGTAGCACGTGATAAGACTCGGCCTACACTCGCCCGGATGATTCCGGCCACACTTGGAGCACTTAGGATACTCCCTTTTCCCCTCCGATCTTTGCACTATCCCCTTGAACTTCTTGTTTGAGTGGACCTGACTGTGCTCCTCCTTCTTACGTTTCCCTTGGCGCTCTAACTCAATTTCCCTTAATCGGGCCTTCTCGAACATCTGCTGAAAGTTCGTACAATTAGTCATCAGTACAAACTCCCGAATTTCCGCTTTGAGCATCTCCCCATAACGATACATCTTCATGGTCTCATCCGCCACATAGTTTGGGCAAAAACGAGACTTCTCCAGAAATTTCTCGGTAATCTCGCTCACCGACTCAGTAGTCTGCTTCATGTAGAGAAACTCGTTAGTAAGCCTCTCTATCTCCACTTGCGGTTCAAACTCCGCTTTGAACAACCCCTTGAACTCCTCCCAAGTCATGGCTTCTACTTGCTCCGGAGTTCTAGAACTACACACCACATTCCACCAATCCTTCGCCGCCTTCCTCAACAAGTTCGCAGCGAAACGAACTTTCACCTCAGCAGGGCTGAAACTGGTGAGAAACGCCCCTTCCACTTCCGAGACCCATCTAGAAGAGATGACGGGATCCTTCTCTCCCAAAAAGTTCGGCGGTTGACACGCCATGAAGTCTTTGAAGGTCACATTTCGGGTGTGCCCCGACTGTGAGCTTCCCGCCCCACTCACTCGCCCCCCAGTCGCAGTCTGCACTTGCTGCGTTACCAACTCTGTCATCTCCCTCTTCATCTGATCGAAAAGTCCTGGCAATAAACTGTGCAACACCTCCCCCACTTGAGATGCTATCACATCTCTCAAGTCAGGGATTTCCTGATCCTCTCCACCAGTGGATCCACTGCCTCTCCGTGTAGTCACCATACTGATTCAAGTAACAAATACCATTAAGTACCACACCTAGCACTTAGTCTCTATCAAGCTCATCCCACCAATTATTATCTTATCCCGAATAGGTTCATACAACCAATCCTAGCATGTTACTATCCCATCCAACCTTGTTAGTTCATAGGTGTCCCCCATAACCTCGCCAAGTCCCGACATGCACAAATATAATTGTAATGATATGGGCCCTTATACCATTATAATTATACCCTACATATCTAGGCTCAACGTTGTCACCAAGGGTCCTAATCTCTAATTTCGGTTTACCCCACAACGACCCGCATACACAGGGCAACATTCTATCTATTAAGCATAAGAGTTACCCTACTCCTTCCTACCACTATAGTGGTCATACACAAATAGCATTTTTTAAAAAAAAAAAAAAAATTATCTAACGCAACATCCACACCACAATTGAAGTAGTCACAATCAATCATGCTTACACATCACCACAATAACACACTATTCGCAATCCAATAACAATATCATTAATTTAGACTATTAATCAAGGTGCTCACCCGTCTTGACGTTCCGATCCTTGGCTCAGTTCACACCCCATTACACAAAATATCAAATTTTGATGGTTACTTGTTTTGAAAACACGAACACTTGGGTTTAAGTCCAAACACTCACCTCGTGTGAATGCCTGAATCCCTCAAACCAAGGCTCTGATACCAATTGTAACAACTCAAATTTTGTTTTTGCCATTTTTAACGGAAAATAAACGGAAATGAAATAAATGTAACCATGACAGCGGAAATTTGTCCAAAAACGTAAAATTCACTTATCATTATTATTTTTCTTTTAGAATCAAAGGTTTAAGTTTCAACCAAAAGGGTACTAACCAAATCCTCAAACAAGGTTCAACACAATATCTGTTTGAAACAATCAAAACATAACTTAAAATTTAACGATATTAAAATCCATATGAACTGAGCCTGGAGCATGATCAGAACTTCAAGCTTTTCCCTTCCCTTTGTCCTTTCCAGACGGACCTGCAGCTAAGGGAAAAAGAACACAACGGGGTAAGCTTTCGCTTAGTGAGCACACACCACAAACACATAACAATATTATACCAACTATTTCGCATATGAGAACTAAGCATGCCATCACCAATGGCCTTACGGTACACGCCGGTAAGAACCACACACATACTGATATCAGTTATCACAAGGACTATACCCACGGTGGCCACCACCACTACAATGAGTACGTCGTCACACAACATACTAGTCTCATACCATATATGCATCACATACAAGTTGTACATAAAGCCACGTATAAGGGATATGTACTCACCTTGATTCGCTTCACAATAATTATGATCAACTCACCACACGGTTGTATACAATCACCTATATATCACATTATAGCAAAACACACATGAATATCATTCATAACGACACCTTAAGGCTCATGACCGAAACACTCAAGGTTCATAACTAACACACTTAGTCTAGACCTGAACTAGACTCTCTAGAAAGGTAGGTAATTCAATTACGAACCCAACGGTCTTTACGGTATCAAAATCGGAGCTAAGACGCGAAAGTTACAGCCAAAACAGTTTTTCCACACAAAACAGAGGCTAGCGATCGCTAGGCTGATAGCTAGCGATCGCTAGCTATTTTTCCCCACTTTCTGTTTGAGTTCGCGATCATCAAGTGGTCGCTAGCCTTCATTTTCCATGGCTAGCGATCGCTAGCTTCATCACCTAGCGATCGCTAGGTGCTGAAATTCAGCACGAACCCAAAATCGATTTTTCATCTTTTTGGCACAACTTTTGCATCCCAAACCCAATTCGACCGATTCAAAAAGCCATGGTTTCGTATTTCCAGACTCTACAATACTACCACAACGAAAACGGGACCAACCTAACACAAAATACTCACTTGGTGATCCAAAGATCGCCAATTTCCTTATCATTCGACCAAAACCCTAACTATGAACCAAACTTGGTATTCGACCACAATAAAGGAAAATTGATGATTACCTGAAGTTAGAAACTTAGTTCCAACGGTGAGCAACAATCGATGGCACCACGTAAACACAATTCCACCCCAATCACCAAACCCTTTGTAGTCTACCAAGCCCTTTTCTCTTCTCTCAAGATTGACAAATGATCAAAAGTGAAGGGTTTGATCATCCAATCCCATATATATACACTTACACATAACACCCTCCATTTTCTAAATTTACAAACAAGTCCCCCTACCTAAAATTACATAAATGACACCAAACCTTAACACTTAACGAAAGAGAAGTTAAAACTTAACTAAATGGGAACGGGGTGTTACACCTAGGGTCTAAACCTATCTGATTAAAATAAACCCTATCACCATGAAGCCTATCTGGGATTACAATCCCATACGAGTGGGATACCGGTGATGACACCTATGAGATCGCCATTACCGCCGATAACAAGACGACAGCAACCGGTTGCCATTGTCACCACCGGCGGCCGACGACAGTAGCAACCAGAGCCACCACCGCTGCTGCTAGGCGGCGATCAAACAACAGCCCCACCCCGCCACCACATCAGCCAGGGTCGAGGCCAACCACCACCTTACGCCACCACCGACCGCGATCGACAGCGGCGAAATGCTGCCACCATCGCCTTGGTCGGCGATCGACGAAACAAAACGCCACCATCGCCCCTATCATCGACGACAACAACAACACCGAAGTCTCGCCACCATCATCGGCGGTCTTCGACGACAATAGCAGCTACGGTTACTGCAGCCTCACCCCGCGACCAAACAAACGCCACCATCGCCACCATTCGACGACAGTAACGGTGCCAAAACACCACCACCATCACCGGCGACCATCGACATCAGCAGCATTCGGCCGCCACTGCCATGCACGGTGACGACGATAGCGAGGAAACGCCGCCGCTGTCACCGGAGACCCTTGCGACGACAACAGCAGCCATCACCGCTACTATCGCCGCGGCCGGTGATCGAATTCGAAACCGTCGCCGCCATTGGCCCAACAGCAGAAGTGGTTAGCCGCCATCGCCGCCGTGGTGCGGCGCTTTATCCAAACAAACAACACCACCGCCGACGCCGTGGCTTGGACGCTAGGCAGCCGGTAATCGGCTGGTGGTCCACCACCGTTCGGCAAGGTAGCCGACGCTTTCGCTTCGCCGGCGATTGGCCTGGTGGTCCGATCGGCTAACTGCCGCCGTTCCACCGCCGATCGTCGTGTTCGTGTGGTTTACGATAAAAAATCAGTTTTTTAAACGAGACAGAAAAAATAAGATTTTTAATAAAACCACAACCCAAAAATAACTTTAAACGAAAAACAATTAATAGATAAGGAACAATAGATCTATTATGATAATGGAAGTGATCTGATACTACTGTTGGGAAATAGAGGGTATAACAAACATGCACAGCGGAAAATAAAACTATAATTGCCAAACACTATATCCAACCATATCTAACAGATACAATATTTAGAGGGTTTAACGATATACCTTTAAGGTTGTCAAAACTGATCTGGAAGGCTTGTAGGGAGTAAACCGCTACTGCACCAATGCGAGACCGACTGCTAGACCGTCTAGGATTACCTAATACACAAATCTAACTGATTTGTGTATTTGTGTATGGAAATCGATGGAGAGAGAGAGAGTATGGTAAAGGGTTTTTCTCTAGGATTCTTTTCTGGTAAGAAAAACTAATGAATCAATTTGATTTAGGTTTACCATATTTATAGAGATAATTATGGTAACATCCTGTTAATCAAAAAGCCCATTTAACTAAAAGCCCGTTAGACTTTCAATCAAATTGTAAACCCTTTTATTTAATTAATAAACTATTAATTAAATATAACCCTTTAAACTAATATTTATCTAATAATAAACTATTTATTATTCTTATCTCTCTTTTAATAAATAATTAAACTAATTAATTATTTTCCCACAAAACCAGTTAATCCAAATGATCTCTATTCGGGTGTGTAGCAGTGTGACCCACTAGTGTCTTATAACATTGGATATGTTAAACCCTTGTTACTGTCTTGCACATAATCCTTTCACATCTTGCATGGCTTCTACCCAGAATGGGTTTGCCAGAGCCTCTACCACTCTCTTTGGCTCAATTTCACTAACAAAGCATGAAAAGAGGCAGTAGTTAGCAGTGGCTCTTGTCTTGACACCATCAGATGGATTACCAATGATTTGACATTGGGGATGGTCTTTGGTCCATTTTATGGCATGGGGCAGGTTGATTGTGGAGTTAATCTCTTGGAGAGTATGAGATTGAGGTGTTGGATCAGAGGCATGGGGTGATACAGGTTCAGCATGAGTGTTCTCATTTGTGATAGGTTAAGTAATTAGTGGAGCTTGTGTTGTAGAATGAGTTGAAGTGCCATAGAATGCAGTTGCTTCTGGTGGAGATGAGGCTGATGGAGAAGTATCAGAAGTTGATGGTCCTGAAATGGTTGTTGATAGAGGAGTTGCTTCTGCAACTGGATGTGGTTCACTAGAGGCTCTGGGATTGTCCGCAGAGGTGCTGTTAGGATCAGCTTCATCTTCATACCATTCATTGAAAAGATTCTCAAGATCTTGTGTGATGGTTGCATTTGGTGACTTTTCGGGTTGGATTTTCAGCTCCTCTGTCAACTTATCCTGTGTTACCTAAAGATTGTCATCAAACTTGACATTAGTGCTTACCACAACAATTTGAATTCTGGGAATGTATACTTTGTAAGCTACAGAGTCCCATGCATAGCCAATGAAAATGGTATCATCACCTTTGGGGTTAAATTTCCCAATGGATTCTCTATCATAAATGCAAGTGCAAGAAACAATTAATCAAACACAAGATTTCTTCATTCCATGAAAAATGATACAAGATCTACTTTCTCTCTCTAGTTTCTCTCTCTAGAACTTATTTATGAATATTACAATTAAGCTCCTCTACAACTCTAACCTTCTAACCTTCTAACCTTCTATTTATACCCTTGACCCTCTCATTTACTAACTAAATACAATATTCACATTGTCTATTTAATTTGACTTTGACTTTTCCATTTAATGCTTTTACTTTGACTTTGATGCTTGACTTTCTTCTTTAACCTCCATACTTTGACTTTGTTTGACTTGAATATTATTTCATCATCTTGAGATCTTGGATACAGTCATATTTGCTCTAACAATCTCCCCCTTTGTATTCGAGATCGCTCTTCAAAATGAACTTCAGCTTTAACGATCTTTTGTCTTCAAGTCAAACAAACTTTGTCAATTACATAAGCCAAACAACTAACAATCTCCCCATTTATACAAGCATCATCGTCAGAGCAAAAGTCTTTAAACTTGAAAACTTCTTTAGAAAAACAAATCATTATTCATTATCATTGACAACTTGATATCAATCTTTAAATCCAAAGGCTTTTCAACCTCATATTCAAAAGATCAATGTTTAGATTTCTCTTTAGCTCCCCCTTAACTGATACATCACACTTTCTTCACAACTCATTTCTTCACAAACTAAATCAACATTTACTTTCAACTGATTACATGTTCAAATCGCATCACTATCAACATCATCAGAATATACTTCACATTCAACATCAATGTTAGTTGCTTCATCAACTCTTGAAAGATTCATCTTTTCCTCAAGCAACATCAACACTTGAAAAACAATCAACATTTATACTTGCTTTTAACCAAGCATCTTGAAATCTTCAATCAACCATACTTGTTATCTTGAACTCTTCAAATCAGCAATTATCTTGAAATATTCAACTGAATCTTTAACTCTACAACACATCATCTTGAACTCTTGCACATAGTTCCCATATCTTCATCTTGTCTTCGCATATGTCTTTGATATAACTTATCCCCCTCATGATGGTTAGGAGAATCCGGAGCATCATGAATAATCAAAGATATTATCATCAAACTATGTTATGCACATGAAGTACTTCCCCTCAAAACTTGCTATTCATTCATATTGCACATGCGAATAGAAATTCTCCCCCTCAAACAAATATCGCATCCAAATTAGATTACTTCCTTTCAAGCTCAAGTGGCTCCCCCTCAAAGATTGGGTAATTGGCTAACATAGAAGCACATTTAGCAACTATTGACATAACAACTCATAGAATTGTGTGGCCTATTTTCAGTGTTGGCAACGGGGTGGCACTAATAGGACTTCCAGTCATCACTGAATCAAAGTTATAAAACTAAGTTCTCAGACTGTTCCGGAAATACCACAAAGATATGCAATTGGAATCACAAAGACTCGTGCAAGTGTCAAAGAAATATCATCATATCAATTAGGCTCAAATATTGTAACACCCCGCTAAAGCGGAAACACGAGGTGTGACAGCTAAGATTTCAATGCGATAGGAGATAAATAACATCATTCATTCACACCAAAATATTCAAAGTTTAAAATTTAAAATGTATTACAACCAACGGAATTTTTAAATTACAGACATAACAAAATAAGGAAGTCTCGGTTGATGCCAACAAACGCACAATTTAACCTTTTTCATTTACCTTCTGATTTCCTGAAAAGCATATTAAAACAAGCGTCAACTACGAGAGTTGGTGAGTTCACAGGTTTTCATATGCACAAAACATTTTATATGCAGAATCATTATCGTAAAACCTTTGAACAACTTTAAACGTTCAAAAACACACTTATGCAAATGATATGAAAGATTTAGCCACTACAAACCGTACCACCCCAACGTTATACCTCAGAGGCGGTCGCGAACCACGTAGGGTATAACGCTCTTATGAACTACCTCAGTGGTGGAACTTAATCCACATGTGTAGAACGTTTCCCAACGACTACGTCAGCGGTGGAATCTATCCACATGTGTAGTCGTTAATTCTGAAATAGTGCACCCTCTACTCGACAGCCAGTAGGGTGGGTCTCTTTACCAAATAGTGCTATCCACTAAGTCATAGGCTCCTAACGAGTTAATAGTAGTGTATATTATAAGGGGAATTTTACTCAATACATATCATTATTTGCATAGACACTTGCTCGCAAGCAATGTTTTTTTCTCAATTTGCATAACTTTTGCTCGAAAGCGTATTTCATAACATTTCATCAACAACATGCTTTTCACCCCAATATCATTTAAAACAATAAAATAGGGGCCGTGAATACTCACCTTGAGTAGCTTAGCGTTTTGAACAATCGTTAGTGTGCGTAACCCCGATTCCAAGTCTACTAGTGCCCTATATAATTCGTAATTGGTGTAAGTCTTAATTCAATGGTCAACATCTAGCTATGTCTTTACCGATATTCTATTATAATGCCTTTACACAACTTATTTAGCCAATCTTAGTATAAAATAGGTTTTGATAGTTTTATAATATGTTGGGTGCAAAATCGGATTGTATCCGAGATCACAAGACTGTGCTAATGTTGAAGTCAAAGGCAAAGTCAAAGTTGTTAAAAGAAAGTCAAAGCTTCATTGTTTTAGTGCTTTATTACTTTCCTTGTAATTGTTTTGTATAGATAGGGTAGAAAGTGTAATTCATGTAAAGTGTAAGGGTTGTTAGTGTAGAACCCAGGTGTTGAGAAGAGTCAGAATCTTCTATCTTTAAACTGCTTTCTAGTTTAGTTTCCTTCCTTTGTAAACAATCTTGTTTTGTTTAGCCCTTGTTTGAGGTTTGGAACCTCGGGGGCCTTTGTTGACAATGTGTGTAACTTCCTTTTCCCTATAAAAGGAAAAGGATGTTTAGGGTTTTGATGTTGGAATCCATATTTTACTTAATTGGGCAATTTATCACCATTGTTGAGTTTCATCAAAGTTCTTCATTGATTTCATCTCATTTATAGGATTTCCATCCATTTCTTCTTGCATTTCATTGTTTCTAGGGACAACAGTTAGTGTTGGGGTATAAATACCCAAAGTGAGTTAGTTTGTTAGTTAACACATGCATACGTACATGATTGTAAAGTGAGATTGATTGAGAGAGTCATTGTGCTTAAGTGTGTGTGTTCTTGGTGTTTTAGTGTGTGTAAACTTTGATCCAAGAATTAATGACATATGGCTTCCTGAATCATTCTCTACTTGTTGCATGTTGATTAGAACTTGAATCTGGAACAACAAGTGGTATCAGAGCTGGAAATTCGCTGAAGATTGGTAAGATTTTTGAGTTTTTTGAGTTTTTCGAAAATGGTGGTTTTGAGGATTTTTTATCTCTTCTTTTGATCGTTTTTACCTCTGAATTTGATCCTATATGGTTAATATGATGTTTTACTGTGTTTAGGATTGATTTGGAGTTAAAATTCGTGGTTTTGAGGTGTAATTTTTGAAGTTTTTTACTGTTTGTTCGAGTTTTCTTCGGTTTCCCGCTTTGGTGTTCATAATACCCGAATTGGTGTTCATAGTGCCCGAATCGGGACATTCATAATACCCGAATCGGGAGTTTCAAATCCGAATTAGGATTTGAAAAACCCGAATCGGATTTTGAAAAACCCGAATCGGTATTTTGAAAATTCCGATTCGATTTTTTGACTCGATTTTTTCCCGAATTGGTTCTTTTATTGTTACCCGATTGGTATTGTCCAAATCCCGAATCGAGATTGAGCCAAATACCAACTCGGAAGTTTGTTCGGTGAGATTTTTTGTTGTTCACATAACCCGAATCGGGTATTTACAAAACCCGAATCGGGTATATGCAAAACCCGAACTGGGTGTTGAGTTTCCCTTTACCCGAATCGGGAATCCCCTTTACCCGAATCGGGTGTTGAGTTGAAAAAAAAAAAAAAAGTTCTTAGATTCCTTATCTGATTTTACGGTGGAAAACATAAATCATTTTTAAGGTCATTTTTTCCCGAAAAATGCCGGTTTTTCCGAGATTTTGGTGATTTCCGAGAGGTTGAGTTTTTGGACTATTCTTTCAATTTCGCAGTCAAAATCAACTTTTAAATTTTTGAAAAATATTTTTTCTCGGGATTTCACTATTCATCGGTTGACTTTCCAGTTGACTTTTTTGACTTTTGTTACTAATCTCTTATTTGATCAAAAGAAGTGTGCAGCTTAGTTACAGTTCCTCAGATTTCCAGTTTTTGAAGTTCAGAACTAGTCTTTCAGCTTCAGTGAATTTACGATCATATTCAAGTTCTACGAAGATGTCTAGAGATCTTTTGAGCATGGGTTCCAAGTCCAAACCTCCGGTTCTTCAAATTGGAGAATATCCTCAATGGCGTGTGAGGATGATTCAGTTTCTTAACAACATCGACAAGACACTCATGGTGAGCATCCAAGAAGGTCCGATTAAGCCGTACATTGATATTCCGGGCACCCCCGAGACTGCCACTACTCCTGCTATTGAACCAAGACGAGTGTTCAAACTCTTTCGGCATTACAATGAGCTCGAGAAGATTAGAGCTGAACTTGATGACAAAGCTCTTACTTTACTCACGATGGCCATTCCGAACGATTTGTTTAATCGTGTTGATAGTAGAAATACTGCGAAAGAGTTGTGGGATGAGTTGGAGAAACAGTTTCAAGGGACGGAGAGATCAATCCAAGCCAAGCTAAACCAAGCAATCGGAGCTTATGAAGGGTTTAAGGCTTTAGAGGGAGAAACACTTGCAGATTCTTATAGTCGGTTCAACATCAGTCTGAATGATTTGAGGAGAAATGGGATGCAAAAGTCTACTTCTGAGATAAACTTCAAATTCTTGAAGAATCTCAATCCAGAATGGGATCATTACTCGGTTAATCTTCAAATGAACAAGAATTTGGCGGAAGAAGACTTGCATGACTTGTATTCCATTCTTAGTCAGCATGAAGTGAAAGTCAAAGATATTGTGATGAAACAGAAGAGTATTTCTGATTCTTTGGCCCTGTTGACTGAAAAGAAGAAGAGTGTGCTTCCCAGTGCTAGTTCGAAAAAGAAAAGTCATTCAAAGGCTTTAGTCACCGAGTTGTCTGATTCTGATTCAGAAACACCTGAAGATGAAAGTTCTGAATCCGATGTTGATTTGAAGCGAGTTGCCGACAAGCTTGCTCTTTTGTCTAGTTCGATTCACAAACGTTATGGGAAGAAGAAGTTCTATTCGAAACCCAAGTTTGATAACTACAAAAAAGACAAGTACAAGCCAAAGGATTATGAGAGAAGGCCGGAGAGGAAGAATTATGAGAAAGAAAAGACAGATGAGAAAGGCAATGTTTGTTTCAACTGTGGCAAACCAGGCCATTTTGTCAAAGATTGTAGAGCACCGAAAGTCAGGGATTTTGACTACTACTCAAAGAAGGCTCAACTTGCGTAACGCAAGAGTGAAGGTAAAGTTTTGATGGCGGAAGAGGAATGTTGGTATGATGATACTTCTGATGATGAGGATTCTGCTCATTTCACACAAGTTCACTACAATCTCATGGCAAGTGTGGAAGAAACCATCAACCTTCACAAGAGACCGAGGCATCAAATGAGGTAAGTCAAACTCCTTCCGACTCGGATATGTCTGATAATGATGAATGCTCTTTAGAAGAACAGTTTTTAATTTTAAAAACTGAATTTGATGACTTGAAGGAAAAGATTAAGTTCGAAAGAGCTAGAGTCATTGAATTCAGTAATGAATGTGAATTATATAAATCTTTAGCTGATGATCGTGAGCTTGAAAAGGCTGAGATTAGGAAAGAGAAAGCCAAACTAGAATCTCAAATTTCTGAGATGAAGAGTGCTTTAGTCAATTTGGAGTCTGAAAAAGCTGAATATATGATCAAATTTGAAGTTTGTTTTCAAGATAGGTCTGAGGCTTATGCTAAGATAAAACAATTGGAGGATCTTAATATCAAAAGAGGTCAGACTCAACAGACGCTTAAGCTTTTGACAAATAATCTAAAAGATACTAGGTTTTACAATCCGAAAATGGGGTTAGGTTTACCTGAAAATGATGTTTTAAAGAAAGCCCCTAAAGGTCTTTATCAGTTTGATAACTTAAGTTTTCCAAAATTAAATGAGACTTTTGTGAAATCTGGTAGTTCATTATCTGATTCTTCGGATAAAGGGAAAGAAAAAGTTGTTGATGACTCAAGTGATAGTTTTTCAGATTCAAAGCCAAAGAGAAAGAATAACTTTGATTTCACATGTAACTTTCAATATGATGATTTAAATCAAAGTTATAAAACAAGAAAACCTGAGTTTTCTCATACTCAGTGTGTTTCTTTGTATTCTCAAGATGTAAAGTCTTTTTCAAATGAATCTGAAAAGCTTAGTAACGATATTGAAAATGAGTCAAAGACTACTGATTCTACTCCTGAATCTGAAGATAAGACAAGTGAACTTGAAAAAGAAACAGATTGTGAAAATCTTTCTGAGTTTATTCAAGTTAATAATCTTTCAGAAAATAAAAGCGTTTCTGATTATGAGTCTGATTCTGATTCTGATGAGACCAAACCATGTTTTGATTCTGATAATGATGATGATATTGAAGCGGGTGTTGAGGAAGAAAAGATAAATTTTATTTCAAACCCCATGTTTGAGTCTCAAGAAACTCCATCTTGTTTTGATCAAAGTAGTAAGACTGAAGTCACTGATTTAATTACATATGCTGTTATTGACAAAGATGGTTATCTTGTGTACAAAAGTTTAGATAGTATGGTTGAAGGAGATATCCTTAAATCAGAACTCAAACTACCAGATGTGGAATTTGGTGTAGTTTTTGAAAAACCAAAGTCGAGTACACAAGATAAACCAAATGTTGTCAATGTTTCAAGTGATAGTGGAATTTCAAAAGATGAGAAATCCTCATATACTTTGTTAAAGTCTGAAACTTGTTCAATTAATTTTGATGCAAGTACTTTTGAGGTAGGAAGTACTTCTTGTGCTACACTTGAAACATCTTCAAAAGATTCATCTGATGTATGTTCAGTTCCTAAGACACCTATTAACTCTAGTTCTTCTGATTCTACAGATTTAAAAAGTTTTAAACGACATGGCCTAGGGTGGAAGAAGAAAGATTCAAAGAAGAAAAAGCGTTTTGTTAAAAAGTCATCCGTTGATGATGCAAATAAATGTAATCTGAATGTTAGATTCAATAAGTGTCAAAACTCTTTTGAGTCTGCCTTAATGTTTTTTGCTATGCAACGTTTGCATTGTACTCAATGTGGTGATAACTCTTTTTCGTTGAACTCTAGTCATGTTAACAAGAAGAGATCTAGTGGTGTTTCTAATGATAAATCTCATGCTTACTCGTTTGATCATCGTGCTAAAGTGTTTAGTGCTAAAAAGAAAAATCTTTCCAAAGCAAAAGATAAATCAGTTGATGTGAAATTTGTGTGCAAATGGATTCCTAAAGATTTATTGAATGCACAAATTTCAAAGTCTGGTATAAATTGTATGATTTTAGGTTAATCTTCTGATTTGTTAAAGATGTATGAGACCAACAAGAAAGGACCCATTTGGATATGGGTTCCCAAGATGAACTAACATGTTTCTACAGGCCAGGCATATGTGGTATGTCGATTCCGGTTGTTCAAGACATATGACTGGCTACAAGGAGTTGTTGCACAATTATGTGGAACGACCAGGAGGAACAGTTAGTTTTGGGAATAAGACGACTGGTGTCATCAAAGGTTACGGCATTCTTACAAATGGTAAGGTATCCATAAAGAAGGTACTTTATGTTGAGGGGTTAAGTCATAATCTTTTTAGTGCAAGTCAGTTTTGTGATGGTTATAACATTGTTCTATTTTCCATCATTAACTGTCTTATCATTAATAGTGATGGTGTTGAGATTTTTGAAGGGAGAAGGTTTTACAATCTCTATGTGGTTGACTTTCCGGTGATAGATTCGTCGAAACCAGTTTGTTTGTTTTCAAAGGCAACAAAAGGCGAAAGTTGGCTATGGCATAGAAGATTTTCTCATCAGAATTTCTCATATATTAGCAAACTAGCTAATGGTGGATTGGTGAAAGGTCTTCCAAAGTTGACATTTGATAGAGATTCTTTATGTCCGGCTTGTCAAATGGGAAAGATGAAGAGAAGTTCTCACAAGTCAAAGACAGAATCTTCGTGTCAATCACCACTCGAAATGCTCCACATGGACTTATGCAGACCGATGAGAATTCAATCAATTAGTGGAAAGAAGTACATTCTTGTTATGGTTGATGAATACTCACGGTACACGTGGCTAGAATTTCTGAGAATGAAATCTGAAGCTCCCGAGTTGATCATAAAGTTCATTAAGAGGATCCAAGTTCTTTTGCAACTTCCAATTCGAAAGATTAGGAGTGATAATGGCACTGAATTTAAAAATGCTACTTTAGATGCTTATCTAACATCTGTTGGTATTTCTCATAATTTTTCAGGTGCTTATACTCCGCAACAAAATGGAGTTGTAGAAAGACGAAACCGAACCTTAGTGGAAGCGGCACGAACGATGCTAGCTTACTCCGGATTACCTCTAACCTTTTGGGCCGAAGCGGTTTCAACGGCTTGTTTTACTCAAAATCGAACCATCATCACTAAGCGCTTTCAGAAAACTCCTTATCATATAATCAACCGTAGAGTTCCTAATGTCAAATTCTTTCATGTTTTTGGTTGTAGGTGTTACATTCTTAACAACCGTGACAATCTTGGTAAGTTTGACAAGAAAGCCGACGAGGGATACTTTCTTGGTTATTCGCTAACGTCAAAGACTTTCCGCGTCTACAACAAAAGAACCAAGATGGTTATGGAAACCGTTTATGTGACCTTTGATGAAACCGTGTCAATGACTTCTGAACATAGCAGTTCAGAACTCGGAATTCATAGTCAAGCTTCTAATACGACTTCTGATTCTATTACTGATCCAAATAGTTCAGAACTCGATTTACTGTTTATGGATGCTTTTCTGGATATTTGTGCAGATAATGAAGATCTCATTCTTTCCAGAAATCCAAGAGTTGATATTCACGATGTCCCAGAACCTTCAAGCGTGAATGATTCCGGACAATCGGAGAATATTTGTTCTACATCTAACTCTGATCAGGCCATTCCAGTTCCAAGTGTTGAGCAATCAGAGTTAACCCCCGATGATCAATCAGAGATTCCTGCAATCATTGATGAAAATGATAGTCAGAACAATCTAGATGATCTTGCAATTCTTCCTGCTCAGTTGAAATGGACAAGAGCACATCCACTCTACAATGTGATTGGTGATGTCAAAGATGGTGTTAAAACGCGATCTGCATCTGCAAATTACTGCCTATACAAAAGTTTCTTGAGCGTAATTGAACCAAAGAATGTCTCTCAAGCATTAGAAGATTCTGATTGGCTTTTAGCAATGCAAGAAGAGCTTCTACAATTCAAAAGAAACAAAGTGTATCGCTTGGTTCCGAGACCTCAAGATAAATCAATCATTAAAACCAAGTGGATCTTCAGAAATAAGAAAGATGAATCCGGACTGATTGTCAGAAACAAAGCACGATTGGTTGCTAAAGGTTATTCTCAACAAGAAGGTATTGACTACGATGAGACCTTTGCACCGGTAGCGAGGATCGAGGAAATTCGAATCTTTCTGGCCTATGCAGCTCACAAGAACATCAAGGTATTTCAAATGGATGTCAAATCTGCGTTCTTGAATGGAGTCTTGCATGAGGAGGTCTATATAGAGCAACCTGAAGGGTTCGTCGATCCAGATTTTCCCGATCATGTATGCATCTTGGACAAAGCATTGTATGGTCTAAAACAAGCTCCAAGAGCATGGTATGAAACTCTGACTAATCATCTCTTATCCAAAGGATTCAAACGAGGTACGATCGATACTACTCTTTTTCTGAAGAAAGAAGGTGATGACTTGCTTTTAGTTCAAATTTATGTTGACGACATTATTTTCGGTTCTACTAATCCAGAGTTGTGTACAAAGTTTTCTAAAATCATGGAGACCGAGTTTGAAATGAGCATGATGGGTGAATTGAATTTCTTTTTAGGAATTCAAGTCAAACAAAACCCTAATGGCATCTTTGTAAATCAATCAAAGTATATTAAAGATATGTTGAAAAAGTTTAACATGACTGATTGTTCTCCAATTAAGACACCAATGCCAACTGGAAATCTTTTGGGTCCTGATTTAGCGGTAAATCCGTTGATCAAAAGATTTACAGAAGCATTATTGGTTCTCTTTTGTACCTCACTGCGACTAGACCGGACATTATGTTCGCCACATGTTTTTGTGCTCGTTTTCAAGCTAATCCTAAAGAGTCACACCATGCGGCAGTTAAAAGGATCTTACGGTATCTCAAAGGCACACCCGAGATGGGCCTTTGGTATCCGAAAGATTCTAGTTTTGAGCTAATATCTTTTACAGATTCAGATTATGGTGGTTGCAAACTGGATAGGAAAAGCACTTCTGGATCATGTCAGTTTTTAGGTGATAAACTTGTTAGTTGGACTTCGAAAAAGCAAAATTGCGTCTCCACTTCTACGGCCGAAGCAGAATATGTGGCCGCCGCAAGTTGTTGTTCGCAAGTGCTTTGGATGAAGGCACAACTACTAGATTATGGTTACAAGTGGAAGAGAGTCCCTATCTACTGTGATTCGGAAAGCGCCATTGCGATAACGTCAAATCCGGTTCAGCATTCGAAGACCAAACACATCGACATCCGGTATCATTTTATCAAAGACAATGTGGAGAAAGGTAATATCGAAATGTTCTTTGTTCAAACAGATTACCAACTTGCTGACCTTTTCACTAAACCTTTAGATGAAAAGCGTTTTAACTTTTTGGTTAGCAAGCTTGGCATGCTTAGTCCTACTTAAATCTGTTACGTATCTTAATTTAAGGGGGAGTTGCTTAATTATTCTTGATTGGATACTATCTGACTAACATCTAAGGATTCATTTTCAATGAATACCAATTTCTACTTTGTTTTGCAGATTATCCATTTGAGGGGGAGTTCTTAAACGAGATATCATTTTTAGGGGGAGAGTTCAAATAAGCTTTCATGCTTACATATTTGAAAGATGAACAACTTTCAGGTATGAAAAATGTTTTAAATGTTCAAACTCACTTCTCGATTCTCAAACGTTTTTTTTCGAATTAGAAGTGTGATTTTCCATGTTTTCATATCATGATGAGTTGACGGATATTTTCTAACCGTGTGTTTCCAAAGATTAATACTTGCGTATTATCTTTTCATATACTTTTCAAGTATTCATACACACCGGTTTAGCTTCTTTTGTCTTGTTATTACCACGTCTCTATATGCTCATATTATTCGGTGGTAATACGCTCGCTTGCTATCTTTCTATTTGTGCTTCATCGTTTATTTGATCAGATACGTTCTTCATTGCTATATCTATATCTCGTTCGTATAGATAATCATCCATTTTGTTGTGAACCACAATTTTTCATATACATATCTCACATCATATGATGAATCAGTTTTCTCAAACAAGTTTATCTCATTCATGTTCTTCATTTCATATTCTTGTTTGAAGAAATTCTTATGCTCCTATATTGTTCATATATATTTGTTCGAGCATGTTTCATTTTGGCTCATTGATTCACCCGTTGAATCATTGTAATTTCATGTTTAGGAAACTTATTTTACGGGATGTGTGAGCTTAATAGAACTTCTATGGATTTCCAGAACCGGCAATCCTACCCAAGAAGTTATCCTTGAGAAATGAGTGAGGGTTCTACATCAAAGAGTGGGGGAGATAACTCAGGTGGTCGAGTTATTCTCATAGTGATTGAGCGGAAAAATGTAAAAAGAGAGATTGGTTAGAAGTGAGAATGCTTAAAAGAATTGGAGGGTGTGAGAACAGAGTTAAAAGAAACATAAAACTCTGCACCAACCACTTCTAAGCCGGGCAACCACATCATCTATTGGTTCACATTCTTTGGTGACCGATATTGAAACAAGGCAAAGCCCAATGCCGACTCTCATTTTTACCCCACTAGCTACTCATTTCCTTCTTAACAAGGCGATGTTTCATTTCATCACGGGGACGCAGCACATAATCTATCAGGTTTTCATTTGGAAAATCGATATTGAAACAGAAGGAAGCTGCCCTGCCTTCGAACTTCATTTCTACGCATCGAGTCGTGAAATGTTTTCACATTTTGAGCCTTATGAAAGCACTTGATGCTATTTTCTTTCATCACAAATACACACAAGGAATTTGTTTCTTTGTCGGAACGTTCATAGGAATACTTTTTGTATTTGCGATGATTGAACGGAAGCCCTGGGGAGTGATCATCACTAAAGCTCTTTATATAGTGCATTTGTTGTACTGAGTTGCTTTGTGCTTCTCACAGGCATTCCAACTGATTCATGTGTTGTTTCAGGATTTTCCCACTTAAATCTGAATTTGAAAAGATTCGGATTACTTTATGGAATTGGCGGTATTTCTTTGGAGTTAAAAGGGGAATTCTGGAGTAACAAGGAGGAGATGGTTATGTGAGATGGTTTTTGATATCTATGGTGGTATTTTTACATGTTTGTATCTTTCCGAGCTGAGTTGATCTGATCTTACATTTCTATAGATTTTGATGATTATTTCATATTTCATCAAAAAGGGGGAGATGGTTTAGAAATGTTTCGAAATGTCAAGTCAAAGAGAAGATTACGAGATATGACAAGAGATGCTTGCAAGAGATGTTTGAAGTTTGGTGATTATTTGAAGATATCTCGATTCGTTAAAGCTTCTTGTTTAGAGTTTGTTAAAGCTTCAAGAAAATTGGATGATTCGTGAAGATTATTACGGAAGCTTATCGTTCAAGGAAGCTTATCGTTGATGCTTAAAGTGTTGATGCTTTCTTGAAGACGTTTGCCTAATTCTTTTTGTGATCTCGAATCCAAAGGGGGAGATTGTTGGGTGCAAAATCGGATTGTATCCGAGATCACAAGACTGTGCTAATGTTGAAGTCAAAGGCAAAGTCAAAGTTGTTAAAAGAAAGTCAAAGCTTCATTGTTTTAGTGCTTTATTACTTTCCTTGTAATTGTTTTGTATAGATAGGGTAGAAAGTGTAATTCATGTAAAGTGTAAGGGTTGTTAGTGTTGGGGTATAAATACCCAAAGTGAGTTAGTTTGTTAGTTAACACATGCATACGTACATGATTGTAAAGTGAGATTGATTGAGAGAGTCATTGTGCTTAAGTGTGTGTGTGTTCTTGGTGTTTTAGTGTGTGTAAACTTTGATCCAAGAATTAATGACATATGGCTTCCTGAATCATTCTCTACTTGTTGCATGTTGATTAGAACTTGAATCTGGAACAACATAATAACATCCAATTGTATGGGAAGTCTTGAAGTTCACAAATCAACTTTTGATGAAATTTCCAATTCTGGCAGATTCATAATGTTGCAAAAATGTCACGTTTAATCTTGGGTCCAAAAGGGAAAAAGTTCTAAAATTTTTATCCACTGATTTTGGGTGTGTTAACAATATTCCCACCAAATTTCATAATTTTTAAAGGTGTTTAACATATTTTAAAAATTCTTGCAAAATCAGTGTGCATAAATCATTTTTGGAAATACGTGTCAATGATGTTTGTACCATAGAGAATTCATTACTACTCCAAAATTCAAATTTCAAAAGGGATATTCAAGCTAACACAATTATCTAACTAATGAAACAAGTTTCACACGATTTTGATGATTTTTGAATGAGATATGACCTCTTGAACCCATGCATGTGAATCTGCCATCTTTGGACAGATTGAACCACGAATTTCTTTTCATTGGTTGAGCACTCAAAAGTCCACCAAATCATGCGATATTAGGTTCTTTGGAAAGCTAACTCACTGAACTTGAACTTAGACTCAAAAATCATGCATTTTGGATAAGCTATCATGGAGATATTCATGCAACAAGTCCACACAAATTCTGACCAGTAACTATTTGCACACTAAAAAGTTTTGTAATGGTTGAAGGTTTAAAACTTGGAATTTTTGAATGATTCCAGTTGGGTTCGAACCCTAACCCATAAAATATCAAACCATAAAAATTTTAGACAAAAATGAGTCGATTTACACCCTTTTTGGGTCGTCCAAACACACATGCAACATTCTGTCAGCATCAGATCAGAAGCAATGCTCATTATTTTCACCAAAATCACTTAGAAAGCTTTAAGAATTTGGGGTTTATTTGATGTTAAACTAAAAACCCCAACATATATCAACTAAATAGAGGAAATATAATTGAAGATCATCAAGTTACATGCATGTAAAAACCCCCAAATTTCCAGATTTTCCCATGAACTAAAATGCCAAAATTAGGGTTTTTCACCCTTTTCTTGTGTTTATAAGGAAAAGTCATAGAATTTCACCATCTTTGAATGTTTTTACACATTTCTATGGTTCATTCTCGTCTTCAAACATCAAGAACACTATTCAACCAAAAAGGAGGGTTTAAACCTCAAGAAAAGTAAGAAAAAGCACCAAAAGTGCTAAAAATCGAAGTTAAAATGCACATACTACTCTTACCTTGATGATGCAAACTATTACAGCTTTGAAATCTTTGTTCAATCCTTCTAAAACTCAGATTTGAGAGTTAAAATGGCTGATTTTCTTGAGAGGATTTGAGAGGGAGAAGAGAAAATAGAGAGAGAGAGAGAGAGAGAGAGAGAGAGAGAGTTAGAAATTTTGAAAATGTAATAATGAAATGAATGGGAAAAGAGTTAAATGATTATTTGTGTTGGAAAAAGAGAGAGAGGTGTAGGGGGGGTGGCCGGCCAAATGGGCCAATCCCAACCCTTTTCATCTTTTTTTTAATTTAAATTAAGGTCCAAATACTGTTAAAGTCGAACGCAGTGTCGGTTCGCGATAATTTTCGACAAAACTGACTTTTCGAGCATGAAATTAGGTTATTTAGAACAATTTATTTTTATTTCTACTAAATCATCATATTTTATACAAGTTGGCTTAAAATTTGGCATTATAAGGTTTTCGGGCGACTTTGGGCCGGAACAGGCTTTTTCGGGAATTCTAGGTTATCTCCAAAATTTTTCGCACTCTCAACCTTAATTCTTCCTAAATAGATATAGGATTAAGATTTCACTAAGAATTATACTAATGAGTGATTATCGGGCCGCTAACCTGAGAGCCGAATTTTGTCGGTTGTCACAAATATTGATTCAATCTGGGACGCAGATTGAAAATCAATAGACTCTTGTGCATAGAATATGAAGTTTGGAGACCGGAGAGGATGTCTTCCTTATTTCAATATCTAAATCTTCCGAGTGAAGATTAGTAGATGATATGCTAATTCTTCGTGAGAATGAAACAAACATCTTTTAAGAGATATTTGAGTAGCTTGGTGGGGTGACACGAGTTATCGACATTGGGTCCATGTCTTGTTTCAATATTCATCTCCAAAGAATCGAGAATGAATAGATGATGTGGTTACCCGGATAACTATATAGGTTTGGGAAGGATCGTCTTTTATTCTTTTTGATCCTGTCTCACACTCACCATTTTCTTTTAACTCCCCCAATACTCAAGCTCTCGGACATTTTACCTCATTCACACCCTCACACACTAGATCTAACCTAAGTTTGTGTTTCTTGGGTAGATCCTCCGGCTCTGGATTGATCATAGAAACTTCTATATCCTATCACACATATTTAATATCATGAAATGATTTCATGATATTCTTTGAAACTTCTGAGTGTGTGACAACCGACAGTTTTGACCTTCAGGTTAGCTACTCGTTTAATCACTCTGTAGCATTTCCGTAGGTTAAAATTTAGTCATTTAAGTTTTTAAATGAAACTAGGTTAGTTTGCGTGAAAAAGTTAGGCTAAAACCTAAAAGTCCCGAAAACTGCCCGAAAAAGCCCAAACCGGCCCGAAATCATCCGATAATCCTAAAATGCGAAATGTAAAGTAATTTTTGGAAATTTAAGTTATTTTGTTTAAAATATATGTAAACTGACCTAAATAATCTAAAACCACCTTCGAAAAGTCGGTTTTCGCCGAAAAACGCCGAAAACCTAGTACCGTATCGAATAAACAGTATAATTTATACACTTATTATAAAAAAAAAAAAAAAAAAATATGAGAGGGGGTGGGACCCACATGGGCCGGCCACACCACCTCCCTAGGTGACCCTCTCTCTTTCCCATATAAAAACTTGATTTTCTCTTTTCCCAACTTCATCATCATCATTTTTTTCAAATTTCTCTTCTTTCTCTCTTCCATTTTCTCTCTAACACTCTCTCAAACTCAGCCACATATTCATCAAGAATCTGACTTTGAAGGTTGATTAACACCTCTTTGAGATCAAGGTGGTGTTATTATCAAAGGTAAGGATGAACAAATGCGTTTATATTCGATTTTGGCTCATTAGAGAGCTTTTTCTTTAACTTTTTAAGGGTTTTAAACCCCTTTGTGGTATGAGTAACTAACTTGATGTTTGGGGATGAGATTTAGCCTTTGAAATGTGTTTAAACATTCAATGGAGGTGAAAATCCATGAATCCCCCATAAGAACACAAGATTTGAATCAAAAACCTTCATATTTGATGTTTTTTTTTATGCATTTTGGGGCTGAACTTAAAGGATAGTTCATGCATGTCTATGATGATGATAATACACTTTTCATCTTTTTATTTGTTGCATAACGTGAGTATTTAGTTTACTAGCAAGAAAACCTTCATGAATCTTATGATTTTATGTGTTTTGATAAGTGAAAATGGGTTTTGGTTTCTGGGCAGAATCTGTCCGATTTTTGTAGGTTGTTTAGACGACTCAAAAGTATAGTAAATGATCTTATGTGTGACATCCGTCAAATTTTGACACTCAGGTTAGCTACTCGTTAAATTCACTCAGTAGCGTTCCTGTAGGCTAAAAGGTAGAATTTAAGTTGCCTGGATAATCTAGGTTAGTTTGCGTGAAAAAGTTAGGCTAAAACCTAAAAGTTCCGGAAACTGCCCGAAAAAGCCCGAACCGGCCCGAAATCACCCGATAATCCTAAAATGCCAAATTTAAAATGAATCTTGAAAATTTAAGTTATTCTGTTTAAAATATGAGTAAACCGACCTAAATAATCTAAAACCACCTTCGAAAAGTCGGTTTTTGCCAAAAAACGCCGAAAACCCGGTACCGAATCGAACTGACAGTGTAAGAA
This sequence comes from Centaurea solstitialis, assembly GCA_030169165.1. NCBI lineage: Eukaryota > Viridiplantae > Streptophyta > Magnoliopsida > Asterales > Asteraceae > Centaurea > Centaurea solstitialis. Next base: position 49,577,423 of record CM058042.1, on the reverse strand, counting down.
AGTGTGTAAAAAAAAAAAAATAAAAGAAAAGAGAGGAGGAGGTGGGACCCACTAGGGGGCCGGCCACCCCCCCCTATCTCTCTCTCCTCTCCTCTTTTCCCTACAAAATCAATTCATCATCATCACTTCACCCATTTTTCAAAAATCCCTCTCTCTCTAAACTCTTCCTCTCTCTAAAATCCTCTCATTTCTCTCTCAAGTCCAGCCCTAAACTCATCTTCAAAAATCAGATTTCTTGAAGATTAAAAACCACATTCAAGTTATTGTAATCAAAATCTCAAAGGTAAGAAGGTTAGGTTAAGTTTAGATTCGTTTTTCACTCCTTTCAAGCTCTATTTTCGTGTTTTTCTTGAGGTTTAACCTCCTTCTATGGATTCTAAATCCTTATGGTGTTTGGGAAAGAGATTCCACCTTAGAAATGTTGGAAAAACAATCTATGAAGGTGAGAGTCAATGACTTCCCCATAAGAACACCATTTGGATGTAAAATCCTTGTTAAATGATGTTTTTGACCACCAAACTTGTGCTAAACTTCATCAATAGTTCATGCATGGGTTTGGATGGTATGAAAGCATATATTAGTTGTATTACATTTGAATAATCTGAGTTATGGGTGAAATAGCAAGATAAACCCGAAATGGTATGATTTTATGTGTTTTGGTATCATTTTGAATGTTAAATGTTGGACAGATTCTGTCAAAATAATTGCATGTACTTTGTACGACTCAAAAAGGGTCTTGTTGTAGTCATTTCTTTATGAAATTTTTATGGGATGAAATTTAAGGTGTTAGGGTTCATACCCCACTGATTTTGCATAAAAACACCAAGATTTGAGTTCAAACCATCCAAAAACATTTTTGTGTGCAACAGTGTTTGGTCAGAAACTTTGGTCAACTTCAAACTAGCATAACTCCTTGATTATTCATCTAAAGCACAATTTTCTTGATCCTAAACTCAAGTACTTTGAGTTAGCTTTCTAAAAAGTCCAAGCTCATGTCATTTAGAGGAGTTTTGAGACTTCAACCAATGAGTTTAAGTTGGTGGTGTAGGCTGTCCTCTTATGGCAGATTACACATGCACCACTTGAAGAGGTCATAAATCTCTCAAAAACCATCCTTATGGCATGAATCTTATCTCAAAAGTTTGGTATATGTTTTATCTAGGAAATCTCTTTGGAAATTCGTGATAAAGTGGTGTATGGAATTATTTATGAACTAAACTCTATCTAAAGGTATTCTGGAATTCCAGCCCTTACCACTAAAATTGTAAAAATGTTTAAAATTAGTAAAAATTCTCTAAAAATTATGAAATTTGGTGGAATTGTGCCTAACATCCCATAATTCAGGGGGTAAAAATTTTAAGACTCAATAGTTAGAGGACCTAAGTTCAAAATAGCAATTTTTACAACTCAAAAATTTTGACAGATTCTGAAATTTTAGAAAAATCCAATTTTATAAGTTTTGAACCCCAAAATGTTTGGAGAACCTTAAAATTGTGACAAAAGGAATTTTTATTAAATTTGGACTATAAAATTTACATAATGGCATTATATGGATTTCGGTACGATTTTTAAGGACCGTTGGACTTAGGACTTACGTTGAAAATTACGTGTTTGATAGGGCAACCGTAGTTCGGAGACGGGCACTAGACCACGCACCAACCTTAACAAATCCGCACTAAACGCTAGAGGTGAGTATTCACAGCCCCATTTTTACCGCTTTTACGAAATTTTTGGGGTGAAAAGCATGTATATGATTAAATGTGTTTGGTTGTGAACTTGTTGCGAAATGAATTGAATTATCGAAATGAAATGACTTATTGTGACAAAATGAAATGATTCGTTTATATGAAATGTTTTATAAAATGATGTAAATCGAAATGTGAGTATGTTAATAAAATGAATTATTGAAATGAAATGTTTTGAGTTTATTGAAGTGAATTGAAATGAAACCATGCTTCGAGTATCAAATGAATTGAAATGAAATGAACTCGAGCATCGAAATGAAATGAAATGAAATGTTTTATGAAATAAATTTTTGATTTGTTGAATCATGATATAGTGAGCAATAAATGAAATGTCCCCTGCACTACTATTAACCCTTACAAATTGGGCCTATGATACAAGTGGATAGCGCTATTTGGATTGACATACCCACCTAGAACTGACGAGTAATAGGTGCACTGTATTGAAAAATATTCACCCCGGCTGGAATTAGTTTTCCCCCGGCAAGGCTGAATAGGGGCGTAGCAATGTCACGAAATGAAGGATTGTAGTAACTCACTGATATATATCATGTAATTAACACATCGTTTGGGAAATCTACTCACTGTCGTTTACTAAACTGTTATTTGTTTTGGGGTGAATGAACTGATTCACCAAACTGTTTACAACCGTATTGCGAATAAACGTCTTTTGGGATGAATATTGTACATAACTGCTTTACATCTATAAAAACCTGTGAACTCACCAACTCTTGTAGTTGACACTTGTTTAACATGCTTTTCAGGAACTCCGAAGGTTTGATATGTTCATTAAGGGAACTTTTGCATAACACCAGTCATGTCAATTCATATTTTGTTTAAATTTGTAAACCTAAATGAAGGATGGATTGTAATACTTGAAATATTGTGTAAACTCTTTTAAATTTTGGTATGAATGATTGGTGTGATTTATATCCTATCGCGATGAAATCTTAGCTGTATCACCTTGCGGTTCCGCTTTAGCGGGGTGTTACAGATTTGGTATCAGAGCCATAGGTTATAGAGAACATTGGTTTTTCATAAAAACCAAGTACTATAACCCGTTTTTCCAAAATAAGTTAAAACTTTTAAGATTTCAAAGAATAGGAGAATTAGATACTAGTATGATTAGTATAGGTGTTATTCTGATATATCATAGATATGCGGAGCCTGATCACCTACGCCTAGCCACGATATAAATAGGATAAGACTTATAAATTGATCATACTATTAGGGTTTAAAAATTTAAACTTTCCGAAAATTCCTGAAAAATGTGAAATTGTGTGTGAGTTTGCATATGATATGTACAAAATTACTTATTTCTGAAAAATTTTATTTTCCCGTAAATTAACTTAATTCTTTTATCGCAGTATCATGTCTCACGAGTCAGACCCATCCGAGTACCGATCTCACGGGTCCCCTGAGCACCCAGGTAGCGAGAACGGTAACTCCCGATCTCGGACCGCCGTGCCAGAGCGGGATCCCTATAGCGACGATGACGCTGACTCTCGACCTGTCCCTGCTGTCCGGACTGGACTCCGGATTCGCACCACCGCTCGGAAGAGCGTGCCACTGCCTACCCGAATGACCTTCCGCATTCCCACCGGGGATGGGGCGGGACCATCACGGGTCAGGGGCCAAGGTGGGTCATCGTCGTCCTCGTCGTCCTCGTCATCAGGATCCCCGCCGCCTTATCGACCGTCGTCGCCGATCATTCGAGTACCTCCACCGCAGCCTGCCGCCCGACCACCGCCTGTTGCCCGACCATCACCAGTTCCTCGACCACCACACATGGCTCGTGCCCCGGTCCTTTGCCTGAAAGGCATGACCCCGACCGAGCGACAGGAGGTCGCTAGGCTAGCCCGAGGCCAGGACATCCATGAGCACCTTCTGGACCACCATGACCACATGATAGACTCCCTCCTTGGTGTAGCTGGAGCGGACAGCCAGCAGTTGACCAGGATAGTGGCTCTCCTCAGCCACACCATGGCATCACTCCACCACCTGTATACGGTGGTGTATTTGGTGGTGACCGTGGTGGTACTCCTACTTCTGTGGACTGTTTGGAGGGTGAGGGCCTAGGGGGTGGGTTTGGTGATTGATCTTTTGATAAAACTCTTATTTTTGGGGCAGTATGCCTAGATTTGAACAATTTATGAATTATTATGGATGACTGTATGGATGTGATCGTATTTTGAACATGCTTGGTGAATTTATGATTTGGATTTTGTTTTATTAAATGGAAGCTTTATGATCTTATCTATGCTCCGCTTATGTGTTAGAAAATGAATATGCAATTGACATGCTTATTGTGGTTGTTTGAAATGTCTAAAAACGTTAGGTTAAAATGATAGCGTGAATTAGTATGGCATTTAAATTGCGAAAAATAAGTAGAATTGCGATTACACTTAGAAAATGGAAAGTGTCATTTAAACTTGTGGGCATGCTGTTGCTTTAGAAACATGCCTCCGAGAAGAGAGAACCCGGACTTGCCGAGGCTCGTATCGGAGCAAGTGATGGCTTCGTTACCCGGCATAGTTAGCCAGGTGGCTGCTGGGCTGAACACCAATCAGAACAACAATCAAGGGTCAAGGGAACGAGATTGTACATACAAATCCTTCCGAAGCTGCAACCCTAAAGAGTTCCATGGAACAGAGGGAGCTGTTGGATTATTAACATGGATTGAAAGTATGGAATCAGTCCTTCACATAAGCAAGTGCCTGGAAAGGAATAAGGTCGAGTATGCCGCTTGTCTACTCCAAGGGCGAGCTTTGACATGGTGGAACACCCAGGTACAAGTCCGTGGCCGTGACGCAACCGGTCAGATCACCTGGGAGGATTTCAAGAAGATGCTGAAGGAGGAATTCTGTCCAAGGAGCGAACTTCAAAAGTTGGAAGCTGAATTATGGCGCCACGAGATGAAGGGAAACGACATCACCTCATACACTACCCGATTTCACGAGTTAGCCAAGTTAGTGCCCCACTTGGTGACACCTGAACAAAACCGAGTCGATAGGTATGTTTGGGGTTTGTCCCCCGAAATCAGAGGTAACGTGACGGCAGCTGATCCAAAGAGCCTACAAGAGGCAGTTAACTTAGCAAACCGCCTTACCAACAACGCTATCCGATCGGGAACTTTCTCGAGTGACAAGGCAAAGGGAAAGAGGAAGATGGAGGAAGCACCCAAACTGCAATTCAGAGGAAAGACGGGAAAGGATAGAAGAATGACTAGGAGCTACGGAATGCAGATGCAAGTAGCAGAGAAAGAAAAGGGGATGCCTCAGAGATGTGGCAAATGTGGGAATCATCATGCTGGGAGATGTGTTATCTGTTCCAGGTGTGGCAGGGGAGGCCATACCGACAAGGATTGTAGAAAGAGAGCCTGTTTTGAGTGTGGGAGCTACAATCACTACCGGAATGCTTGTCCCAAGTTGAATCCAAGGCCTTACGCAAATCAGGCGCAGCCGGCGAATCCAGGAAACCAAGGAAACCGCGGAGGACTAGCTCGCGGGAGAGCGTTTGTTATTGGGACGGAGGAAGCAAGGCAAAACCCAGACGTGGTTACAGGTACGTTTCTTCTCAACAACTATCCTGCCACTGTGCTTTTCGATTCCGGAGCAGATATGAGCTTTGTGTCGTTAGAATTCAGGCCTAAGATAAATAAAAAGTCACAGAATCTGAAAGAGGACCACGTAATTGAATACTCCAACGGAGAACTAGTTAGGGCTAACAAAATAATCAGAAAATGCACTCTAGGTTTAGCTGGAAAGGATTTTAGCATAGACTTGATCCCAATCAAGATAGGGAGCTTTGACATAATTGTCGGTATGGACTGGATGTCCAAGCATCGAGCAACAATATGTTGTGCTGAAAAGATAGTCGCATTACCATTACCTGATGGAGGATTACTCGAAGTGTATGGAGATAGGCCAAAGAGAGACATCAAGATTGTGTCGTTTATGAAGATGCGAGGTCATCTACGGAAGGAATGCATAGCATTCATGGCGCACGTCATAGATACAGAGGCGAAGGAAAAGCGAATTCAGGATATTCCAGTTGTGCGAGAATTTCCAGAGGTATTTCCGGAAGAATTACCTGGATTGCCTCCACAGCGACAAGTGGAGTTTCACATTGACCTAGTTCCTGGAGCAGGTCCCATAGCAAAGTCGCCTTATCGACTAGCACCGTCCGAGATGCAAGAGCTGTCAAATCAACTTCAGGAGCTTTTGGACAAAGGATTCATCCGACCCAGCTCATCACCGTGGGGAGCCCCTGTGTTGTTCGTCAAAAAGAAGGACGGATCTTTTCGTATGTGCATCGATTACAGAGAGCTGAACAAGATCACTATTAAAAATCGCTACCCTCTTCCGCGCATCGACGACCTGTTCGATCAACTGCAAGGAGCAACGTACTTCTCCAAAATCGATCTTCGATCTGGTTACCATCAAATGCGAGTTCGTGAGGAAGACATCGCAAAGACAGCGTTTAGAACCCGCTATGGTCACTACGAGTTCTTAGTCATGCCTTTTGGTTTGACGAACGCTCCGGCAGTATTCATGGATTTGATGAATCGAGTATGTCGGCCATACTTAGATAAGTTCGTGATTGTCTTCATTGATGACATCCTAATCTACTCTAGGAGCAAGGAGGACCACGAGCATCATTTGAGGCTGACATTGGAACTGTTAAAGGCCGAGCAGCTATACGCCAAATTCTCAAAGTGCGAATTTTGGATTCGGGAAGTTCACTTTCTAGGACATGTAGTGAATAGAGATGGAATACATGTTGACCCAGCTAAGATCGAGGCTATAAAGAAATGGGAAGCCCGAAAACACCGACAGAAATTCGACAATTTCTTGGTCTGGCAGGTTATTACCGAAGGTTCATTGCAAACTTTTCCAAGATCGCGCAGCCGCTGACAGCCCTAACGCAGAAAGACAAGAAGTTTATTTGGGGAGAGAAGCAAGAGGAAGCGTTCCAGGTGTTGAAGCATAAATTGTGCAACGCACCCATTTTAGCATTACCCGAAGGGACAGATAACTTCGTGGTATATTGCGATGCTTCACATCAAGGCTTGGGATGTGTTCTAATGCAAAACGAGAAAGTCATCGCTTACGCATCCAGACAGCTGAAAGTTCACGAGAAGAACTACACCACTCATGATTTGGAGCTTGGAGCAGTGGTGTTTGCCCTTAAGATATGGAGACATTATCTCTATGGCACCAAATGCACCATTTTTACGGATCATAAGAGCCTCCAGCACATACTTGATCAAAAGATGTTGAATATGAGACAAAGGAGATGGGTGGAATTGCTCAGCGACTACGATTGCGAGATTAAGTATCACCCAGGGAAAGCGAATGTTGTTGCTGATGCGTTAAGCCGGAAGGAGCGGGTAAAGCCCATAAGGTCACGAGCAATGGAATTGGTAGTGCAGACCAGCCTAAAAACTCAAGTAGTGGAAGCACAAAAGGAAGCCTTGAAGGCTGACAACTTAAACAAGGAAACTCTTCACGGCATAGAAAAGGAATTTGAGGAGAAAGAGGATGGAGTGTGTTACTTCAAGGGAAGAATTTGGATTCCGAGGGTGGAGCAATTGAAAAAGATGATCATGGATGAAGCTCATCAGTCGAGGTATTCGATTCATCCAGGGTCTGATAAAATGTACAAGGGACTGAAGGAGCATTACTGGTGGCCCGGTATGAAGAGAGATATCGCCATCTACGTAAGTAAATGCTTAACTTGCGCAAAAGTTAAAGCAGAGCACCAAAAACCGTCCGGACTTCTTCAACAACCGGAAATCCCGGAATGGAAATGGGAGCAGATATCGATGGATTTCGTGACAAAACTACCCAAGACTAAAAAGGGTCATGATACGATTTGGGTAATCGTTGACAGACTCACGAAATCAGCGCATTTCTTGCCGATAAAGGAAACTTATAGCATCGATAAGCTTGCGCAGCTGTATGTCGGTGAAATTGTCATGCGACATGGAGTCCCGATATCGATCATCTCTGATAGAGATAGCAGATTTACCTCGCGATTTTGGCAATCGCTTCAAGCAGCTTTGGGCACTCGTGTGGATTTGAGCACGGCTTACCATCCTCAGACCGATGGACAGACTGAGCGAACCATCCAAACATTAGAGGATATGTTACGTGCCTGTGTGTTGGAATTTGGAGGAAGTTGGGACGATCATCTACCTTTAGTCGAGTTCTCCTACAACAATAGCTATCACGCCAGCATTCAGTGTGCGCCATACGAGGCACTGTATGGACGCAAGTGTAGGTCCCCACTTAATTGGTTGGAAGTGGGAGAGAATCGATTGTTTAGGCCTGATGTCGTGCAGGAGACCACCGACAAAATCAAAATGGTTCAAGAAAAGCTGAAAACGGCCAGGGATCGCCAGAAAAGCTATGCCGATAATCGGCGAAAGCCGTTGGAATTTCAAGTTGGTGACAAAGTGTTACTAAAAGTATCACCATGGAAAGGGATAATAAGGTTTGGAAAGAAAGGGAAACTGAACCCTCGTTTTGTTGGACCATTCAGGGTCATAGAGAGAATCGGACCTGTTGCCTATAGGTTGGACTTACCCATAGAGCTGAGCTCAATTCATGACACGTTTCACGTGTCCAACCTAAAGAAATGTCTGTCGGAGGAGACCGTAGTTCTGCCTTTGGATGAGATTCAAATCGATGAGCAACTGCGTGTTTCCGAGGAACCAATCGAAATTCTTGATCGAGAAATCAAGCAACTCCGACGCAGCAGGATACCGATAGTCAAAGTGAAATGGAACTCTAGGCACGGACCAGAGTTTACTTGGGAGCGGGAGGCCTTCATGAAAAGCAAGTACCCGCATCTCTTCACAGAAAACCCCGGCTGTAATAGCAAGAATTAAATTTCGGGACGAAATTTCTTTCAACCGGGGGTAACTGTGACATCCGTCAAATTTTGACACTCAGGTTAGCTACTCGTTAAATTCACTCAGTAGCGTTCCTGTAGGCTAAAAGGTAGAATTTAAGTTGCCTGGATAATCTAGGTTAGTTTGCGTGAAAAAGTTAGGCTAAAACCTAAAAGTTCCGGAAACTGCCCGAAAAAGCCCGAACCGGCCCGAAATCACCCGATAATCCTAAAATGCCAAATTTAAAATGAATCTTGAAAATTTAAGTTATTCTGTTTAAAATATGAGTAAACCGACCTAAATAATCTAAAACCACCTTCGAAAAGTCGGTTTTTGCCAAAAAACGCCGAAAACCCGGTACCGAATCGAACTGACAGTGTAAGAAAGTGTGTAAAAAAAAAATAAAAGAAAAGAGAGGAGGAGGTGGGACCCACTAGGGGCCGGCCACCCCCCCCTATCTCTCTCTCCTCTCCTCTTTTCCCTACAAAATCAATTCATCATCATCACTTCACCCATTTTTCAAAAATCCCTCTCTCTCTAAACTCTTCCTCTCTCTAAAATCCTCTCATTTCTCTCTCAAGTCCAGCCCTAAACTCATCTTCAAAAATCAGATTTCTTGAAGATTAAAAACCACATTCAAGTTATTGTAATCAAAATCTCAAAGGTAAGAAGGTTAGGTTAAGTTTAGATTCGTTTTTCACTCCTTTCAAGCTCTATTTTCGTGTTTTTCTTGAGGTTTAACCTCCTTCTATGGATTCTAAATCCTTATGGTGTTTGGGAAAGAGATTCCACCTTAGAAATGTTGGAAAAACAATCTATGAAGGTGAGAGTCAATGACTTCCCCATAAGAACACCATTTGGATGTAAAATCCTTGTTAAATGATGTTTTTGACCACCAAACTTGTGCTAAACTTCATCAATAGTTCATGCATGGGTTTGGATGGTATGAAAGCATATATTAGTTGTATTACATTTGAATAATCTGAGTTATGGGTGAAATAGCAAGATAAACCCCGAAATGGTATGATTTTATGTGTTTTGGTATCATTTTGAATGTTAAATGTTGGACAGATTCTGTCAAAATAATTGCATGTACTTTGTACGACTCAAAAAGGGTCTTGTTGTAGTCATTTCTTTATGAAATTTTTATGGGATGAAATTTAAGGTGTTAGGGTTCATACCCCACTGATTTTGCATAAAAACACCAAGATTTGAGTTCAAACCATCCAAAAACATTTTTGTGTGCAACAGTGTTTGGTCAGAAACTTTGGTCAACTTCAAACTAGCATAACTCCTTGATTATTCATCTAAAGCACAATTTTCTTGATCCTAAACTCAAGTACTTTGAGTTAGCTTTCTAAAAAGTCCAAGCTCATGTCATTTAGAGGAGTTTTGAGACTTCAACCAATGAGTTTAAGTTGGTGGTGTAGGCTGTCCTCTTATGGCAGATTACACATGCACCACTTGAAGAGGTCATAAATCTCTCAAAAACCATCCTTATGGCATGAATCTTATCTCAAAAGTTTGGTATATGTTTTATCTAGGAAATCTCTTTGGAAATTCGTGATAAAGTGGTGTATGGAATTATTTATGAACTAAACTCTATCTAAAGGTATTCTGGAATTCCAGCCCTTACCACTAAAATTGTAAAAATGTTTAAAATTAGTAAAAATTCTCTAAAAATTATGAAATTTGGTGGAATTGTGCCTAACATCCCATAATTCAGGGGGTAAAAATTTTAAGACTCAATAGTTAGAGGACCTAAGTTCAAAATAGCAATTTTTACAACTCAAAAATTTTGACAGATTCTGAAATTTTAGAAAAATCCAATTTTATAAGTTTTGAACCCCAAAATGTTTGGAGAACCTTAAAATTGTGACAAAAGGAATTTTTATTAAATTTGGACTATAAAATTTACATAATGGCATTATATGGATTTCGGTACGATTTTTAAGGACCGTTGGACTTAGGACTTACGTTGAAAATTACGTGTTTGATAGGGCAACCGTAGTTCGGAGACGGGCACTAGACCACGCACCAACCTTAACAAATCCGCACTAAACGCTAGAGGTGAGTATTCACAGCCCCATTTTTACCGCTTTTACGAAATTTTTGGGGTGAAAAGCATGTATATGATTAAATGTGTTTGGTTGTGAACTTGTTGCGAAATGAATTGAATTATCGAAATGAAATGACTTATTGTGACAAAATGAAATGATTCGTTTATATGAAATGTTTTATAAAATGATGTAAATCGAAATGTGAGTATGTTAATAAAATGAATTATTGAAATGAAATGTTTTGAGTTTATTGAAGTGAATTGAAATGAAACCATGCTTCGAGTATCAAATGAATTGAAATGAAATGAACTCGAGCATCGAAATGAAATGAAATGAAATGTTTTATGAAATAAAATTTTGATTTGTTGAATCATGATATAGTGAGCAATAAATGAAATGTCCCCTGCACTACTATTAACCCTTACAAATTGGGCCTATGATACAAGTGGATAGCGCTATTTGGATTGACATACCCACCTAGAACTGACGAGTAATAGGTGCACTGTATTGAAAAATATTCACCCCGGCTGGAATTAGTTTTCCCCCGGCAAGGCTGAATAGGGGCGTAGCAATGTCACGAAATGAAGGATTGTAGTAACTCACTGATATATATCATGTAATTAACACATCGTTTGGGAAATCTACTCACTGTCGTTTACTAAACTGTTATTTGTTTTGGGGTGAATGAACTGATTCACCAAACTGTTTACAACCGTATTGCGAATAAACGTCTTTTGGGATGAATATTGTACATAACTGCTTTACATCTATAAAAACCTGTGAACTCACCAACTCTTGTAGTTGACACTTGTTTAACATGCTTTTCAGGAATTCCGAAGGTTTGATATGTTCATTAAGGGAACTTTTGCATAACACCAGTCATGTCAATTCATATTTTGTTTAAATTTGTAAACCTAAATGAAGGATGGATTGTAATACTTGAAATATTGTGTAAACTCTTTTAAATTTTGGTATGAATGATTGGTGTGATTTATATCCTATCGCGATGAAATCTTAGCTGTATCACCTTGCGGTTCCGCTTTAGCGGGGTGTTACATTATGTTGCTACAAAAATTTGATAGATGAAAGTTTTAAGAGTTAGTAAGAAAACCCATTTTGAATCACTCAAAAATTCGGAGTAAAACCCTTTCAACTATCTAGAAACATTTTGGTATGCAACGGCTTCTGTCAGAAATCTTCTATCATCTTCATGCATGCATATCTCATAGGTAACTTGTCCAAAATGCTTGATTTTTAATTCTAAACTCAAGTTTACTGAGTTAGCTTTCCAAAGAATCCAAAACCATGTGATGTGGTGGATTTTAAAGGGATGGACCAATGAAAACAAGTTGATGGTGCAAGCTGTCCCAAGATGGCAGATCCACATGCACAACTTTAAAAGGGCATATCTCTCTCAAAAATCACCCAAATGATGTGAAACTTGTCTCATTAGCTTGGTATATGTTTTATTTAGAAAACCCCTTTGGAAATTCGTGATTTGGTGGGTTAATGAACTCTCTATGAACAAAACTTTACTGACATGTATCCTTGAAAAATAAAAGTGTGCACTGATTTTGCATAAATATTTAAAATATGTAAAACACCTCTAAAAATTATGAAATTTGGTAGAGATGATGTTAACATCCCCAAAATCAGTAGGTAAAAATTTGGGAATTATTCCTTTTGTGGACCTAAGCTCAAAGGTAGCATTTTTACAACTTTAAAATTATGGCAGATTCTGAAAATGTACTAAAGACCAATTTTTATAAACTTTAAGGTTTCTCACATACTTGGGAGTCCCTAAGATCTATCAGAACCTAATTTAAACTATATTGGACTAAATAAACTATTTAAGGGCATTATATAGGATATCGGTATGGTTACTAAAGCTTGGACCGTTGAATTTAGAACTTACGTTAATTACGTATGTTATAGGGCGATTGTAGATCAGGAGCCGGATCTCGGACACGCACTTACGAATACCTAGAACGCTAAACCCACTCAAGGTGAGTATTCACAGCCCCACTTTTTACCGTTTTTATGCGTTTTGGGGTGAAAAGCATGTTATGAATGATTGTGAATGGAATTGTGAAAATGTTATGAATTGAAAGGAAATGAAATGAAATGTATAGTGAGTTAAATTTGATGTGTTTTAAAGCATGATATAGTGAGAACAAAATGTTTAAGTCCCGGAAAACTACTATTAACTCATAACAATGGGCCTATAATACATGTGGATAGCGCTATTTGGATTGACATACCCACCTTAAACTGACGAGTGATAGGTGCACTGTATTGAATAAAAATTTTACACATGTGGGATTTAGTCCCACCGCTGAGGTAGAATAGGGGCGTAGCATGTCATAAAATGGAGGATTGTAGTAACTCACGAAGTAAATATCATGCGATTAACAAATCACCCGGGAAAATTTACTCATAGGTTGGTAGTGAATGAACGGGTTCACTCTAACTGTTTATACGTATTTAGTGAATGAACGGGTTCACTATAAGTGTTTACAAAATTTAGTGAATGAACGGATTCGCTATAACTGATTTTGAAAACTTAGTGAATAAAAAGATTCACTATAAATGGATTACGAATACTGAGTGAATAAAAATATTCACTGGAATTGTCGTTGCATTTAAAATATTTTGTGCATATAAAAACCTGTGAACTCACCAACTCTTGTAGTTGACACTTGTTTAACATGCTTTTCAGGAAATCCGAAGGTTTGATAAGGTCATTAGTGGAATTTTGTGTACACCAATCAAGACAATATTTATTTTGTTTAAGTCTGTAAACTTTAAACTATGGTTGGGTTGTGATACTTATTAAACTATTTAAATTTATGTTACGAATGATTGGTGTGATTTATCTCCTATCGCGATGAAATCTTGACTGTCACACCTTGCGGTTCCGCTTTAGCGGGGTGTTACAGAGTGTCTTCATACCAGAACGTGATATGATGGTGATTCATATGTGATACAATATGGATATGGGGAACATATTTTGAATGGAAATTGGGAATATATGTTGAAAAGATCATATGTTGAAGAAATTCATGCAATTGCTCTAACATCTGATGATTAATTTTAGAAATTAAAACTCGTGATCGTGAATTCCAAAGAACAAAATTCAAGCGCTAAACAGATAGACTCAGTAAGCACAATATATACAAGAAATGAATCAATGATTAGAAAGTTTAATTATGAAGAAAAATTCACAATTAATAATCTAAAAAAGAATTGAATCATTGAATTGAAGCGCATATCTGAAATACGGGTTTTGAACTGAAGCATTCAAAAGCCACTAGACATTGAAGACCGGGTCCTAAACTGAGTTATTCAGGAGCCACTAATCTGCAAAATCAAAATCAAACGGATTTTGGTATCCACTTGAATGTGGATCCTCTTTTGTTAGATGCAATCGGTTTATAAGATGAGATCTTGTAAACACCAAATCTATCATCTATATAATCCTCACACACAAAACCATTTGTTTTAAAGTAAGAACCATAGGATTTTCTTTTAGAAAGACTAAGAAGTTTATTTCTAGAATAAGCAAACTTAGACTTACCAAAAGATGTATCTTGAAAAGATTTGTTCTTTTGAACCTTTTGTTTTGAAACACAAGATGGTGTTTTATCTACTTGTTAAGTAGAATCCTTAACTTACCAAATTAACTTCTCTTTTGGAAAATGACGATTACCTGAACGATCAACACGATGATCATAGAAGAGGTTTGAATAACGAATCCGATCATTTGATTTGATGCTACTCCATGTAACAACCAGCGCATGAAAAGAACCATGAGTTGTATTGAAAGAACAAACAGAGTTAGAATCATCATGATATGATGAATGTAAGATAACCTCGGGACTCCTTTGCTCAGTCAAATTAACTTTAAAAACTATCTCTTCAAATTCCTTCACTTTAAAGGATAACTTGTTCCTCTCTTCAAGAAGATCATCAAGCTTCTTCTGTTGATCAGATCGCATCCTTTGCTCATTCATGATATCAGTCAATAATCCAAATAACTTGCTTGTAAGCTTCTTCATTTCAGTCTCAAATACTTCACTTTGATTCTCATAATCCTTTTCCTCAACATTCTTCTTCTTAGGTTCAACAATTATCTGTTCCAATACAGACTTCTCACTTTGAAGAACCTTCTTTTTTCTTATAAATAGACTCCTTTCATCAGACAACTGGTTTTGTAAGTCTACAATCTTCTTTTGAAGCTCAATACTTTTCTTTTCATCAAAGTGCCTCGCAGATTGAACATCTTCTATTTCATCTTCAAAATCATCCACCACATTCATGTACTTCTCAACACAAAGATTATTTTTCTTCAGGGATTTCTTCTTACTGTCAATCATATTTGTCTTCCTTTCAAACTCCTTTCTATCAATGGCAATCTTTCTTTCTAATTCAGATACCTTCTTTGAAAGTTTACCACTTTTCAAATCAAATACCTTTCTTTTTTCTGCCAAGGTAGTTTGAAGATCAGAAACATTCTTTGTATGCACCTGAATTTCTATTTCAAACATGTTTCTTTCTTCCTCAAACTCTAATGCCACATTTTTCTTCTCCTTCCTACCTTATTCTTGCAACAATATCTGAAGATCACTTACTGTCTTCTTAAGCTCTAAAATCTCTTTAACATAAACTTCTCTTTCTTTAGCACACCTGCTTCTTTCAAGAACCACTTCATGCTCACTTTCATTCACAACTTTTTGTAAAGACTTAATCTGCTCAAGAAGCATCTCTCTTTCAGCATTGTTATCTGTCTTTTCTTTGATTCTGAGAGATTCATACTCAGATTGAGTAGTCTTGAGAAGATTTTCAAGCTCTAGGATTTTCTCTTCTAAGACCAATGTAGGAACATAGGGTTTATGTTCTACATTTGATTCTTAAGGTGAGTCAATATTAGGATAAACTAGAAAATCAAAAAAATTAGAAGAGTCTTTTGATTTGACTCTCAGATTGTCTGAATTATAGACAAATTTGACCTTATGATATTTGGCATCTTGAAACATTGGATCATTTCCCTTCATTTCCTGTATCTCATAAAATTCATCCTCCATTGTAAAACCTTTCAGAATAGGAAACCTTGCACACATTCTCAGATCAGTTAAATTGTAGAAAGCAGGTTTTTCTTCTATCGCTTGTTGCAACAAATTAGGATTCTCATATCCTAAACCCCATTTTACATCATAATAATCTCTGAGCGCATTTGGTTTATTCAGAAAAATGGTATGTTCAGTTTGACTAATCTTGTGAAGCTTCTCATATAACATTTGGATTATCTTGCTTGATTCCTTAATCTACTTTTTACACTGAAGCTTTGTCTCCTTATTTTGTTTTTCAAACTCGAGCTCTTTCTCTTTGATCTGATTTCTCATTTGAAGCTCTTTCTCTTTGATCTGATTTTCATTTGAAGCTCTTTCTCTTTAAATTGAGTAACTGCTCTTGCAACCTGTGTTGTAAGATCAGCCTTCTAACGTTCAAGTCTCGTTATTTTATCCCAATCTCTTTCAAACTGTATAACATCATCAGAATCCATTGTTTCATGTACGAATCTTAAAAGGGTTTTTGATTAGTGAAGAATATAAGAGAATACAAAATTTAAAGTCAAAAAGTCAAAAATGTCAGAAAGTCAAAAAGTCAACCAAAAAATGACCGATGAATAGTGAAATTCCAGGAAAAAATATTTTTCAAAAAATTGAAAGATATTTTTGAATGTAAAATCACAATTGTAGTCCAAAAAAATCAACTTCTCGAAAATCACCGAAATCTAGAGAAAAACGTTAAATTTCGGGAAAAAATGACATTCTTAAAAATGATTTATATTTTTTGAGCTTAAAATCAGATAAGTAGTCTAAAAAAGTTCATGTGAAAATGTGCTCAAAAAATGCTTACAGACTCTTTTTTAATGACTCGAACTGAGATCTCTAAAGTTACTGTGGATGTCTCCAGCTGAGATGTCTCGAGTTACTGTGCTGAGATGTCTCGAACTGAGATGTCTCGAGTTACTGCGGATGTCTCGAGCTGACATGTCTCGGGTTACTGTGGATGTCTCGAGCTAAGATGTCTCGGGTTGAGCTCTGATTGATGTTCGGAGCCTCTGAACGAGCTCTAACTGATGTTCCGAGCCTCTGACTAAGGTCACGAGACAACTGATGATGTCTCGAGTCCACTACTGATGTCTCAATTCAATGTCTCGACTATTGATGTCCCGAGTCAATGTCTCGAGTCCATTATTGATGTCTCGAGTCCACTATTGATGTCTCGAGTTAATGTCTCGAGTCCTAACTAACTTTGTCCCGAGATCAACCCTCAAATAACAAACTTTTGTCACGTCGTCTTGATCTGAGATGAACTTAATTTCTCGCGATATGAGAAAATCATGTGTTCTTCAGATAAGATGAGAAATTCATATCTCCATGACTCAAAAACTCGATTTTTTCACCTCCAAATCACGATTTTTGCTCAAAACTCATCAAATCTTATACCAATCTGCTCGAAACTTATCCAACAACGACTTCAATGAAAGCAAATTCACCAAATCTAACAAGAATTTGATGAATTTGATCAAAAACCTAAAGAACTCACTTTTTCCAAAAAATGAAAATTTTGATCTAGATCTTCATCAAATCTCACGATCTCGAATTCAAACCAAAACAGATCAATTCGAAACAAAGAATCAATCACAATGAGATCCAATTCAGATCCAAATCATCTTTCAATCTTCAAAAATGACTTTTTAACAAAACCGAAAACTTCTTCAAAAATCTTCCAAAATCTTCAATTTCTTCTCAATTGTTCACTAATTCCAGCTCTGATACCAATTATAAGTGCAAGAAACAATGAATCAAACACAATATTTCTTCATTCATGAAAAATGATACAAGATCTACTTTCTCTCTCTTGTTTCTCTCTCTAGAACTCACTTATGAATATTACAATTAAGCTCCTCTACAACTCTAACCTTCTAACCTTCTATTTATACCCTTGACCCTCTCATTTACTAACTAAATACAATATTCACATTGACTATTTAAGCTTCCTTCTTTGACTTTGACTTTTCCATTTAACGCCTTTACTTTGACTTTGATGCTTGACTTTCTTCTTTGACCTCCATACTTTGACTTTGTTTAACTTGAATATCATTTCCTCATCTTGAGATCTCAGATACAATAGTATTTTCTCTTACAATTATCACATAACATTTACAGCCAAAGACATGAAAAAATTTGTTGTTAGGTCTCTTATTATGTGTTAGAACTATATTTAGAGAATAGTTGAGGGACTTGTATAAATACCCCAATGCCTTGTATTGTAAAGGAAGTTTTTCCAGATTATGAATGACATGTGACTTCTTGCTCTCAACATTCTCTCTCTACTTTCTCTCTCTACATGATATCATCATTCTCTCACTAGATTCTTCATGATTGTGAATTGATCATGATGGATTAGTTCATCATTTGTACTTACAAGTGGTATCAGAGCTGGATTTGCTGATTTGAGGAAGATTAATCAAGCCAAAGTTTTGAAGATTTGAAGAAAGATGAAGAAAACTTGAAGAATTTCACTTTTGAGCAAAATTGGAGACATATTGCTTGATTATTCATGAAATTGTGTGCAATTTCATGAATCTATCAAGTTTTATGCATTAGTAGTGATATTTGATCTTTAGAAAGTGAGCAGATTTGATTTTTGAGTAAAACACAAGCTGGAAAATGAAGAAATTTGTAGTTTTTCGAGTTTGTTCTTATGTCTCGAGTCAATATGTTCTTATGTCTCGAGTGGAAGTTGGAGTTCGAGCATGAAAGGTGTATTTCGAGCCTGAGAGTTCAAATTCGAGTCTTAGAGTGAGTATTTTGAGCCAATTTGTTAAAGTCTCGAGCATATTCTTATATGTCTCGAGCAATTCGTGTCTAAACTTGTATCTCGAGCCAAGTTGTCAAGTCTCGGGCCAAGGTGTCAAGTCTCGAGCCATTCTTGCTCAAACTTAAGTCATATTTGGAGTTATGTTTCGAGCATAGTCTAACTCGAGTCATTGTTCAATTCATGTCTCGAGCCGTGTTTTTAGTTTAACTCGAGTTTTACTTAATTCATGTTTCGAGCCAGGTCTCAAGTCATGTCTCGAGCCAACTAAATTGTTACTCGAGTCTTCTCTCTCAAGTCTATCCCAAGCTGTATTAGAGTGTCTCGAGTCAAACATTTAGAACTCGAGCATATATCTTTCAGTAGTCTTTCGAGTCAACTTCAAGATTTCGAGTCAATCTAGTCTATCAAAGTCAGTTGTTTCGTTTTGTTTTTTCTTCTAAAATCAGTATCAACGGTCCTGTAAAAGATGATGAACATTAAGAACAAAAGAGATGATATGTCGATGGGATCAGAGACAAAAGCCCCAATTTTGTTTAAAGATGAATATGAGCTTTGGGTCTCAAGGTTCAAGTTGTATATCCAGCGAAAGGATAATGGGTATGAGATGTTACAATCAATTATGAATGGTCCGAAGCCGTTACCAAAACATACTTTAACAAGTGGAGAGAAAGTTACCAAGCAGATTAATGAGTTGAATGCAGAAGAAAAAGCTCTATATAAGATTGATACGGATGCTTTCAACTATCTAGTACAAGCTATTCCCAATGACATTTATCGTAAACTGGATAGTTATGATGATTCCGCTAAGTCAATCTGGGATGAACTTCAGAAAATAATGATGGGTTCTAAAGTAGGGAATCAGATGAGAATCACGAGTCTAATGGATAAATACGAGAACTTTAAGATGAAAGAGGATGAAAATCTGGAAGATACGTATGACAGGTTTGTGGAGTTGATGAACCACATGAAGAAGAATGATATAGTCAGATCAGAGATGGATTGTATTGTAAAGTTTCTCAATAATATGTCATCAGATTGGAAACCATACTCAAGATTTGTGAAACAACACAAAGCTTTGCAGAAGCTCAAGATGCATGAGGTGTTTGAGAATCTAATGTTGTTTGAAGAGGAGGTGAATGAAGGAATAGCTGAACGGAAGAAGAAAGAGAAGAGTGAAGCTAATACGTTAGCATTACTTGCTGAGAAGGAGAAAAATATGAAGAAAGTACGAAAAGGTAAGGCCAAGACGTTTGAGATCTATGAAGATGAAGAGGAAGATGAGGAAGAAGAATATGATGAGAATGAAAGAGATCAGATGTTTCAAAGCTTATTGAGTTTAACAGAGGCATACAAGAGGAAGTACTATAACAAACCCGGTTCTAACAACAGGAGATTCTCTACGAGAGGTGGTCGTGGATTTAATCGTAACTACATTCAAAGTCAACAAGGATATCCTCCTCGCATTGAAAATCAGTATGTTGATCATTATGCTGCAAAGAAGGAAGAGAGTGTTAAGGATAATTCAGAAAAGATTGGAGAAAAGAAAGTGCCTGAAGGAATTGTGTGTTACAAATGTGGTAAGACAGGTCATATTGCTAAGGGATGTCCTACCAAGATGACCAAAGTAGAAGTGTTACGGAAGAAGTTGGAATTGGCTGAGAAACAAGAGCAAGGCCTAGTGTTAATGGTTGATGATGCAGAATGGCTAGATTTCTCAGACAATGATGATCAAACTCAGATGTGTTTCATGGGACTTCTTAATGATACAGACTCTGAAGAGGAATCAGACAGTGATGGAGAAATACCAACGGTACATACTCATCCATTGTCTTGTGATAAACGTAAAATGCTTGAAGTGACAACTTTAATACATAACAAAAACAAAGAACTTGAAGTTGTCATTTCAAAACAAAAGCATGAGATTGCTGAATTGTTGCAACGATGTGAAAACTTGCAACATTCAGTTAATGAGTGTGAATAGATTCGAACTGAACGTCAGTCTCAAAAGATTGAAATTGATTTTTTGACCATTAGTCTGAATGGGGAAAAAGAAAATGTTTCTAATCTAAATAAGAAAATTTCTGATCTCGATCTAAAACTCCATAAAATAGGTCAAACAGAACATACAGTTTTCTTAAACCGACGACATGAGTTTCGTGATTTTTATTCCAAAGAAGGTCTTGGATTTAAAAATCCAAATTATTTGAAAAAGATTCTTAATGATAGACCTGCATTGTATAGTTTTGATGACATGCTAATGAGCAGAAGATTTCCTATGTTAAAGGGTGATCAAATGAAGGAAGAATTTATAGAATTACAAGAAATGAAGAAACATGATCCCATGTATCTTGATCCAAAATATCACAGGGTTGATTTTCTTTATAATGATGCTACACTAAAGATCAAGTCTAGTTCATCTGCAGATTCTCCTGTAACTTTTGTCTATCCTGAATTCCAAAATGGTGAAGTCAAACCATATGTGTCTAAATTGGATTTGGAAAACAAGGTTTCATTACTTGAGAAACAAATTCAGGATTTCGAAAATCAGATTGAATGTTTTGTGAAACAATTTGAGGATTTAAAATTACAAAATGCAAAACTTCAATCTGAATCAAAGAAGCTATTAACAAATATGTCTGATTCTCAACAAAAGTTACATGAGGGTGTAGATGATGAACAAGAGGAAGTCATTCGTGTAATAAATTCTGATGGGTATTTTGAATTCAAAGAACATTCAGCAATGTCACCTGATGATATTGAAGTTCCTTACAGTGTTGACAATCTTGATTTTAGTCAACCAGTGATAAGTGATAATATCTCTCTTAAGTCAATATCTGATAAAACATCTCAGGTGCACACTCAGAATGAGTCTTCTACAAAATAACCTTGAAGTAAATGAAAATTCACAGGGATCGGTATCTTCATTTCCAAAGATGTCTTCTGCTTTATTATCTGAATCAAAACGTGCAGTCTGTCATTTTCATGATGAAATATCTTATTTAGAAAAGAAACATTTTCAAGAAAAGCAGTCATTTCAAAACACTATTCATCAATTAAAGACTGAGTTGTCATCTCAAAACCGTGATGCAAAATTTTGGTACAATAAGTGTAACACCTTAACAAAGAATTATGATAGATTAGTCGAAAGACTGTCTATATATGAAGAAGGTCTTCACTATGCTGGTAAAAACCAAAAGATTGTACCTACTCCTGTAACTCATGATTACATAAACAATGTTCAGTTTTCTCAGGGTGTAAAAGCTATGTTACAGAAATTTCAGCATCAAATAAACTTGAAAAAGCAAAATCCTAACGTAGCTCTCCCTGAGAAACATGTTGAGCAATCTGTTTCAACAACTGTTTCACTGAAACCATTTGATATCTGTGCTAACACATCTACAGGGTCATCCACACATGTGAAGAGTGAGAAGCCAAGACAGTAGAAGTTCAAAAAAGAAGAATATTAAGAATTTAGATGTTCACGTGATGTATTCATCTAGAAAGTTTTCAGATTCTACTGTGAGAAACAAAGTGAAGTCTATCAACATTGTACCTTCTAAAAATAAATCAATGAATAAAAAGATTACTTCTTCTGTTTCTCAAACTATCAAAGCAAAATCTGATGAAACTCATACTGAATCTAAATTTGTTAATATTCTTTCTTCTTCTACTCCTGCTTTTGTTCCATATCATGTTTTTCATAGGCTTAGCAGATTTAAGCAGATTTGGGATTCCATATATGGTGTTGTTAAACGTGTTAATCTTCCAGGACCCATTCTTAAATGGGTTCCTAAATCTCATTGATTTCATTATTACAGGTCAGTCATAAGTGGTACCTTGATTCTGGGTGTTCCAAACATATGATTGGAAGGAAAGAGCTCCTCTTTAATTACAAAGAAGAGTATGGAGGTTCCGTCAAATTTGGCAATAATGATCTTGCACCAGTAGTAGGTCAAGGAGATATTGTTTGCAATAACATTACAATTCAAAATGTAGCACATGTCGTTGGTTTAAATCATAACCTCGTCGAACTAATCACTACTCTATAAAACTTCGACATATGCTTGCAAAGAATTCTAAGTGTTTAATCTCAAAAACTTCGTTACACCAATCTTTACTCTGGCATCGCAGACTTTCTCATTTGAATTACAGATACATTGATAGGTTGGTCAAACAGCAATTAGTATCTGGAATTCCAATGATTAAGTTTGATACTGAACAAATGTGCTCTGGATGTCTTCAAGGCAAAATGAAAAGAGCATCTCATCCTCCCAAACCTGAACAGGGTTCTAAGTCTCCGTTGAGTCTCATTCATATGGATTTATGTGGCCCAAAGAAAACTGTCAGTCTAGCCGGTAGAAAGTATGTTTTAGTCATTGTTGATGATTTTTCAAGATATACTTGGACAAAATTTTTGAAAACAAAGGATGAAACGTCTGAGTTGATAATCAATTTCATCAAAGCGGTTCAAGTACAGCTTAAATTACCAGTTCAGACTGTCAGAACAGATAATGGAACGGAGTTCAAAAATCAAGTGCTTAAAGGTTTTTATAATTCCTTAGGAATTACACAAACTTTTTCTGCTGCACGAACTCCGGAACAAAATGGGGTAGTTGAATGTCGCAATCGCACATTAGTTGAGGTTGCACGCTCAATGCTTGCTCAAAGTCAACTACCTCGGTATCTGTGGGCTGAAGCTGTTATACTCAAAATAGATCTATTATTCATCGGAGATTTGGAAAAACCCCTTATCATCTATTGTTTGGGAGAATCCCAAATGTTGATTATTTTAAAGTATTTGGGTGTCCTTGTTTTGTTCTTAACGAAACTGAGAATCGTGGGAAATTTGGAACAAAATCAGATGAGATGATCTTTGTTGGTTACTCTGATTGCTCAGTAGCATACAGAGTACTGAATAAGAAGTTAAGAGTGGTGTACGAAAGTGTAAATGTTAAATTTGATCCTCTTGTTGAGATTTCTTCATCTACTTCGATTATTATAGATCCTCTGTCTAACAATGTTGTGATAACAGATCCATCTTCATCAGCTTCTTCATCAACTAGTCCTTCTGCTTCTACAACTGAGTTAGATCTTTTGTTTGAATATTTTTATGATGATCTGTATGGTTCTAATCAAGCTTCTACTTCTGCTACAGGTTCATCTACTCCTTTGTCAACTTCTACTCCTACTTCATCTAAAGTCACACCTGTATCTCCTCATGCTGCACCTGACGTGAATATATCTGAATCTAACTTGTCCTCTCCTATGTCAGAGCCTGTCCTTACTCCTCTTATTCCCGACTCTGATTTGTTAGATACTTCATCTTCTGATCATCCAGATTCTGTATCTAATCAACCTGAATCAGTTGATGTGCTTCCTGATCATATCTCTGTGAATGATCAAACACCTTTACAACATATTGCCAAGTGGACTAAAGATCATCCAATTGAGCTCATTATTGGTGATCCTACATCAAGTGTTCAAACACGAGCAGCAACAGCTAATGAGTGCAATTTCTCTATCTTTTTAAGTGCTATAGAACCAACACGTGTATCTGATGCTTTACAAGATTCTGATTGGGTTACTGCTATGCAAGAAGAACTTAATCAATTTTCCGCTCTTAAAGTATGGCAGTTAGTAAAATTACCCGATCATAAGTCAGTCATCGACACCAAATGGTTATTCAAGAATAAGAGAGATGCAAATAACATCATTGTCAGAAACAAAGCACGTCTCGTGGCTAAAGGATATCGTAAACTGGAGGGTATTGATTACGATGAAACATTTGCTCCTGTTGCACGCCTTGACGCTATTCGCATGTTTCTTGCTTATGCTGCCTACAAAGACTTTACAGTTTTTCAAATGGATGTTAAGACTGCTTTTCTGTATGGACACTTGAAAGAGGAGGTATATGTGTCTCAACCAGAAGGTTTTGTAGATCAAGAACATCCAGATTATGTCTATGTTCTAGACAAAGCATTTTATGGACTGAAACAGGCACCACGGGCCTGGTATGATGAATTATCTAAACATCTGTTGTCCAAGGGTTTCAAGAAGGGCTCGGTTGATTCCACATTGTTCTTGATGAAAGAAGGAGAACATATTGTGGTAATTCAGATTTATGTTGATGATATTATTTTTGGATCCACAAGCCGAGAGTTGTGTAAAAAGTTTGAGATGGTAATGACTGAAGAATTCAAGATGAGTATGATGGGTGAGATAAACTTCTTTCTTGGATTACAAGTGAGACAGTTTTCAGATGGCATTTTCATAAATCAATCTAAGTATATCTTTGACTTACTCAAGAAGTATGATATGTCTGGATGTAATTCGATTGGTACTCCAATGGCTACTGGGAACTCAATTGGTCCAGATCATGAAGGAAAGGATGTTGACTTAAGGAATTATCGAAGTATGGTTGGTTCTTTAATGTATCTCATTGCTAGCAGACCTGATATCATGTTTGCAACTTGTGTGTGTGCTAGATATCAAGCTAAGCCTAAAGAGTCTCACTTAGCTGCAGTCAAACGCATCTTTCGCTACTTAAAGGGCACACCTTACTATGGTATTTGGTATCCAAAAGGTCTTGGCTTTAAATTTCAAGCTTATACTGATGCTGATTATGGTGGGTGCAACATGGATCGGAAGAGTACATCTGGTCATCTACAATTCTTGGGTAACAAATTAGTCTCGTGGGCATCCAAGAAGCAACATTGTGTGTCTACCTCTACTGCTGAATCTGAATATGTTGCTGTTGCGAGTTGTTGTTCCCAAGTTCTTTGGATGCAGTCACAACTTCGTGATTATGGTCTTGAATATAAGAAGATCCCCATTTATTGTGACTCAAAGAGTGCCATAGCTATTTCAGCTAATCCAGTTTAGCACTCAAAAACCAAGCACATAGACATCAGGTATCATTTTTTAAAGGATAATGTAGAAAAAGAGAATATTGAGCTGTATTTTGTAAATACTGAATTTCAACTTGCAGATTTATTCACTAAGGCTTTAGATGAGAAAAAGGTTCAAATTTCTCATCTCTAGACTTGGAATGATTGACAGAAAGATTTAAATATCACATATTCTGTATTTCTTTATATATATAGAAAGTTGATGGAATACTGATTTCAGTATGGTTATCTATTTTCTATATATATCTAGTAATACAGTACTTTTGTTAATTTTTTATCTTTCTGTCTCCAGTTGTTCAATTTTGTTATTTCATTTGTTTTCTTTTTCTTTGGTTACTAATGTCTCTATTCAGAGTGTATTCATTTGTCAAGGGGGAGCGTGCTTGATACAGGTTAGTATAGTTGTTGTGGTTATGACTTTACAGGTAAATTCAGGTATGCTAAGTTTGAGGGGGAGTACTAACTATGCAGGTATGCAGGTATGCAGGCTTGCAGGGGGAGTACACATGCTCTAAGTCTCGAGACACATGTCTTGATTTTCACTATTGGATCTTGAGTTATTTGTCTTGGATTTCACTCGAGACATGTATCTCGAGTCTACTTGAGCCTGTCATGCACATACGTACATCATGTAGTCTTAAGACTACTATCTCGATTTCATATCAATGTCTCGAGCGGTTGTTTGAAGCATACACTCGAGACTATCATCTCAAGTATCTATATATGTCTCGAGTGGTTTGTTAAGTCAAATGTAATTTCGTTTGAATTGGCTCAAGACATATATCTCGAGTCATGTATCTTGAGTCTGATATCTCGAGCCATGTATCTCGAGTCATATATCTCGAGTCACTCGAGACATGTATCTCGAGTCACTCGAGAAATGTATCTCGAGTTCTCTATCTCGAGTCACTCGAGACATTTATCTCGAGTCATTTATCTCGGTTACTCGAGACATGTATCTCGAGTTCTCTATCTCGAGTCACTCGAGATATCTATCTCGAGTCATCTATCTCGAGTCACTCGAGACATGTATCTCGAGTCCTCTATCTCGAGTCACTCGAGACATATATCTCGAGTCCTTTCAGTTTTTGATGTCTCAAGCGGGTTTTCGAGACCCACGTCTTTTCAGTTTTTTGGCTCGAGACATGCGTGGTCCAATGGGAGAATGCCACGTGTCGTGGTCATCATTTTCACGATTCTGCTTCATTGTTTCTCTATAAATACTTCAATTCCTTGTCACTTTCCAATCTTTCTGGAAACCTTCTTTGCTCATGCGTTCTCGGTTCAAGTTGCTGCTGTTTCGATCAAGATTTTAGATTACTTAGTGCTTTTAGTATACTAATTGTAGTTCCCTTATGTGTGTTTTGTATACGTTTCCCGGTCTCTATGATGCCTATAGGTATTCACTCGATCATATATCGATTAGGCTAGTAGATTTAATGTTTTGTATAAACTTATCTTAAAACACGGGTTAACATTCTTGGGATTGTTTCCTTGGTATTTTCAAAGTTTTAGTGTGCATGATCCGTTGTTCCGGATCATATGGACTTGAGATTTTGTGCCTCGTATTTTTGAATGACCTTAAGACTGACCTTCATACTCGACATACGTTAATCTCACATGACTAAATGTATATAAGTCTTGAATAATAATTTCAATTAAAATAAAGTTTGCACTTAAACATAATAATTTGTACTCTGTACAAGCATCATATACTGATTAATGTACCTCATACACTTATCTCAAGTCAATTAATTGATGTTTGTGTTAGGCTCGAGACATGTATTCGAGACCTGTGTCTCGAGTTGATGTCTCGAGCAGGTATATCAATGTCTTGAGCAAGTGTCTCGAGCTCTTATCTCGAGCATGTTATCTCGAGTTCTCACATTTAAGTTCACACGGGGATCAAACACAACTTGTACCGATCTCTCACTTGGAGGGTGGTGGTACCGACACAGTGAGGCAGCCTCCCCAGCCTACGACTTTGATTGAACGCACATTAAGTCTAGAGCCTATTGTACCAACATCTTCTTTGAAAGGTTGCAGGCTTGCGAGGATCGGAGGGAAATCCCATCAGTTTTAACACCATGCCAGCGCTGAACATGGGTCTCTTGGGTTCTACTCAAGCTATAACGAGAAGTTTGAGTGACCTTGGTGTTAGCTTACCCTCTTCATCATTTATCATGTGTGACAACCCTCCACTTCCCACCTCAGGTCAGTAAAACTTTAACTGAATGACCGGAGCAGGACAGTATTTTAATACTGTCATTTTGTCAAAAACAATATTGTATGACAACATTTATTATGAAAAGGCTAGATAAGTGCCTTTTACGATTATTGAGTCGCCACTATAGTCGGTACGCAAAACCGACTGACTGTCATCAGCAGGTCCCGATCCCGACCACTAGACTGTCGAATTAAATTCTAATTGACCCAAAATATTAAAAACATTAATTTCTAATAAGTTCCTTAATAAAAATACGAAAAACTACTTTCGTTACGCAAAAATCGCAAAATCGCGCGTTTTCGGTAACGGTTTCCAATTTTAGCAGCTTTTTATACCCAACACTACAAGAATTCAACAAAATCAAATTGTTTATGTTAAAGTCCAGCCATTTTCAAAAAGAAAACCATTGTAAGTGCACATGGTTTGGATTATTGAGAGACAAAGATTCTTAAACAAACCAATATGTGCATTACTTACTTACACACACCACACATCACCACCCATCACACCACCACCCCTCCTACCCACTCCCTTAAAACCGTCCACCCTCCCACCACCCTCCATCCTCACCTTTTCTTGGTATAAATACCCCTCATCACTCACACTTCCATCCCATTCCATACTTGCACTTCTCTCACTAGAATTCTCCATCTTCTCTCTAGCTTTTCTCACTAGGAAATTCTCTCTAACTTCTTTCATACACCACTCAAATTCTTGAAGATATTCATCAATCTTCAAGAACACACTCAAGGTAAAATGATGATTTTCATCTCTTCTTCTTCTTATCATCATCACTCAATGGTGAGAGATGAGAGTACTTGCATTTTATGCAAAGGAAATCATCTAGGATCACCCAAAAATTGAGATGCATGGATGATCCTTACAATTCTTGTTCATGATCTACATTATTGTTCATGTTATTGTTGTAATAATTTACATTTCAAGCTTAATTCATTGTTCTTGTACTTCTCTTCTTTTCTCCACCATCTTTTCTTGGTGAGATCACTAGTCAAAAACCCTTTCTTTGCTAAGCAATAAGTGAGTTGATGACTAGTGATTCCTAACTTCTTATGACCATCTAACACCTTACATAAGGTATGGATGATTTCATATAGCCAAATACCCTTTTCTTTGCTTGGATCATCAAAAATTCAAGCAATAAGTGAGTTGATGGCTTATGATTATAACCTAAATGTTTAATATGGTATAAATGTAAATGCATGTGTAAATGTGTTTTAAGAAGTTGATATTCCTTCAAACACATCTGGACTTGAGCTTTGGTAAAGAGAAATCATCATAAGAGTTAATAAACAAAAGAAATCTTGTGTTATACAAAAACTAGTCTAAATTTTGTCCAACAGATTCTGGACAGATTCGGACCCGACTTTGAGAGGCCATAACTCTTTCATAAATTGTTCAAATGACATGATTCTTTTTTTTAAAATCAAGTTCAATGAGTTATCTTTCAAACCCCACTGGCCGTTTGCAAAAATTCCAAGTTTTGGACCCTCAAACAGTCCGTACAAAAAGGTTGCGCAACAGCTCTAGTTGCTGTCACTATTTTAATAAACTTTCTGTTTGAGGACCCTAACATTTTTCAAAAATTATGAAATTTGGTCAGTAATTAGTAAACTCATATGGCTAAAACATATAAAAATTTCGTGATTTTTAGAGTTGTGGATCATACCCAAATGCATGTCCCAAACAGCCTCCGAATCTGTCAAGAATTGGTAAAAACTGAAAAGTGTTATTTTATGTAAACTTGTATTTTTTCTAAAACACTCTTATAAAGAGTAAATTGTTGGACATAAAGAGACTATATGAGGAATAAGATGAGGTAGAGTTAATATAAAACACACATGCATAACCATATACCAACTATCACGTTTCGGTTATAATCGTAAGAACTCGTATTTATCGTTAATCGTTATAAAAACTCACATTTCGACCGCGCGTATAATTTTACTTTAACTAAAGGAACTTAATTTGGGTCAAGGAACTTATTAAAATACTTATTATCACTAGGTCGGAATTCGGTGGAACCTCGCTAATTTGGGACTCTCGAACTAGTAACTCGGTGAGTTATTCACGGCCCCTTTTTACGTTTTTTTACATTTTTGGGGTGGAAAGCATGATAAAACTACCGGTTGATTAAACTTTTAAAACGATTTTGTGGAACGATTTTGTGGAACGATTTTGTGGAACGATTTTGTGGAACGATTTTGTGGAACGATTTTGTGGAACGATTTGTTTGTGGAACGATTTTTGGCTATGGTATGCATACTTATCTAGATTAATTGGGTGTTTTCTTATCGCAAGTCCTCGTACACACTACTAAGTCTAATTCACTGCGGTGGACCGAGTAATCAATGGTAGCGCTATCGGGTTTGGCAACCCCACCATTTCGTACCCCGCTTGCAACGGGGTTGGTAACGATAACGATTGGTGTTTAATTACTTTTTGTGGAACGATTGTTGGTCATGTTGCGATAAGCATGGCATTGCGGGGCAAAAACTATGCTATTAGGAGATTAGTAGTGGCTCGTTAATCTATGTGTGTAAGTATTGCATGATAAGTACCATATGCCGGGATCTTGCGGGGTACGCATATGATCCAACTATTAAGCTTTTTGCTTGAACTTATTATCTCCGGTATTATTTTTGGAACGCGAACTATATATGTGTGTTGTTAAACCCGTGAACTCACCAACTATGACGATAGTTGACTTTTTAACTCTCATGCTTTTCAGGCGAACCAAAGTAAGAGGAACGAAATGCACGTGTGTTACACCTTCATGCATATCAAGACTAAATTTCCTTTCCGTTGTAGTTTAATTCTCTTTGTAATAATTCTAAGACTTTAACGTGATGTAATAGCGTAGACTTAACTATTTTGATATGCTATGGTGTTTATTGTCTATACTTGTGTTGTGCTACTTTGCGCTGTTACACTCCGTGTTTCCGCTTTAGCGGGGTGTGACATCATGGCGGTTCGAAAACAGTCAACTATCTTGGGTTCTTCCTCAACACCCATTGGTAGTTCTTTCTCTGAATCCATAGCTGCACATTTAACCTCTACTGTCTCTTCTGCCACTGTATCAGCTTCACCATCTTTCTCAGTGCCTCTCCTATTGGTACTGCTTCGTCTGCTGAGTTTGATCATTCTCAGCTTCGGTTAGAGGTAACTGCAGATAAGTTGATTATGCGATCCATGTATAGAAAGAATAATCACGAGATGGCGGATGTCATAAAAGCGCAGAATGAAAAGATTGGTGCTTTAGAGAGACAGGTAGCTGCATTGGTCAAAGGTAAATTAGTTGCATCAGTTGATCCCCCGTCTCAGCCTTCTCAATCAACGGCTGATTCTCTGACGATTCTAGAGTTGAAAGGATTACTGTTTTCCAAACTCTTGGAGTCGGGCACTACGGAGGATCGTGATCTAGTTGGTGTGTTACAACAACAGACTGTTCTTCAGCATCAAGCGATTCAGGAACAACGTTCTCAGTCTCATTTGGTCACTCACACTGAGTTTCAACAATTCCAGACATCGTTTGATGCGTCTCTTACACGGATGTTCACCGAGACCAACAAAATGTTCACAGATGGGTTGTCTAAACTATCTGAGCGGATTAGTGGACTTGAAGAAACATGTCAATCTGCTGCACAACGTCCAATCCGACGGCATGATGATCATGATGATCATGATCGTCATGAGGGGGAGAGAAAACGGAGGCGGTTGGAAAGTGAATCTGCAAGGCAGTCTTCATCTCCAAGGGTGCAGATAGTGGATAGATTTGAGGAACGACAACCGAGGGAGAAACAACCGTATAGACAACGAGATGCGATTGTATTGGTTGGAGGTGAATCAAATAGAGGAACTAGAGAATCTGAACTTCAGTCAACTTTTGATTTCCTTAGTTCTGTTCAAGAAGAAGTACCAAGTTGGAGAACTGGTTCTGAAGGCATAACTGTACAGAAAGAGGTTGGCACTTCTGGTGGTTCTGGATCAATGTCTGAATTAGACAGAGTTCTAAAATTACTAGAGGATGTTGCCAATGAAATCCATAACTATGAGGTGCCCGATGATGAACTACAGACTAGGAGAGCTCAAGAGGATAGGAATTTGGAAGATATGTGTGATATGACATTTGATTTTGAGCAAACTGAAGTTGAAGATGATGTTGAGGGTCCAAGGCCAGAGGATGTTCTTCCAAGAAATGATTTGATGCTAGTAGATCAAAAGAAGGTAGAGTTGTGGGAAAAGATGAAAGCAAGTTCAGGTCATTTCTTGAAGAAAACTGATTGGGACAGATATACAAGATGATTCTTATTTAGAAGAAAGATATAGTTCCAGATTCTCTCATCGAAAGAGAGATGTTGATGTGGAGAAAGCATACGGAATCAGCAATTTGAAGGCAGAGTTGAAAACAGAATACTTGCATATGCGATGGGTGAATGGAAAGAAAATATAGTTGTTGGGAGTAGGAAAAAAGTTTGTAAAGGTTGAACGTTACAGAATCAACACATTGAGGATGTATGAGTTTCCAGAGATAACAATAAGCAGAGAAGATGGAAAAGAATATGTGTTCGCTGAAGCTGATTTTCAGAATATTGAGTTTGGAGTGTTTCTCAATATTATGTCAGATCTGAAGAAGAAGTTGATCAGGTCATATGAAGAGATGGTTGCTTTGGTTGCAGTTATGAGACATCTTAGAGCATCGGTCACATTGGCTCATCTGTATGATTTTCAACTTGGGTTAGAGAATTGGACTTCAAAGTTATATTGTCACAAGGCTGCGAATGTTCTTCGTGAAGATCTTAGGACACTGCCTCTGTACATAGTGTTTCATGATGATGAAAACATTATAGTGTGTATATTTGGATTCAAAAGAGGAACCAAAGGGAATGCTTGTGCATGAGTTGATAAAGTTTAGTGATGGAACGTTGAAGATGGTAGCTACTTAACTCAGGAAAAGACTCCAATTTGATCATGCAGGAATTCAGTTGATCGATGCACCTGAAAGGCACTTGATAAAGCATTTTGTTCAAGAGATTGAGAAGAGAATTGAAGTAAGGAATGACATAAGGATAGCAGAAGTTAGATTCAAGTTGAGAAAGAAGTTTCTGGAGTTGTAATTGTCTTTTTGATTTTGTTCTTTGTTCCTCCTATTCTCTAAAAGGGGGAGATTGGTAGAACTATATTTAGAGAATAGTTGAGGGACTTGTTTTGTAATTTCTTTACTTTTAGGATTGGGGTATAAATACCCCAATGCCTTGTATTGTAAAGGAAGTTTTTCCAGATTATGAATGACATGTGACTTCTTGCTCTCAACATTCTCTCTCTACTTTCTCTCTCTACATGATATCATCATTCTCTCACTAGATTCTTCATAATTGTGAATTGATCATGATGGATTAGTTCATCATTTGTACTTACATTATGAATAAGTTGATAAGGAGTCTTTTCAAATCTTTTGACCACCAAGGATCTGTTTTTGGTGTAGCAAGTAGTAGAGACAGCTTCTGCCCAAAAGGTAAGAGGTAGCCCAGAGGCATTCAACATGGTTCTGGAAGCTTCACATAGTGTCATGTTCTTTCTTTCTACATCTCCATTCTATTGAGGTGTCCTTGGGGATGAGAAGTTGTGGGTGATTCCAACATAGGCTAAATACTCTTCAATCATGGAACACTTAAATTCTATGCCATTGTCACTTCTGAGTACCCTAACCTGCAGATCATGAAGAACTTGCAACCTCTTCAAGAGATTTATTAGTATCAAAAGAACTTGAGATTTCTTTCTAACAAATTCTACCTAAGTAAAACGTGAGAATTCATCAATAAGTACCAGAATGTACTTCTTTCCGTGAGGACTTTGCACAGAGATAGGTCCACAGAGGTCCACTTGTAACATTTGCAAAGGCGTATCATAGGATGGATCAGACTTGGTTTTATGGAAAGATCTTCTAAGTTTAACCATTTCACAAGCAGAACAGAGATGGTCTTTCTCAAATTTTATATTGGGTAGTCCTTTAACTAATTTGAGTTTTACCAGCTTGTCAAGAGTATAAAAGTTAAGATGACAGAACCTGGTATGCCAGAGCCAAGCTTCTTCAGCACACGATCGTTTATTGTTTATCTAAACATACATATAATAGGGTGTTAGAAAGTTTACCTGAATTGCTTGAGATAGATCCACCCGTGATGAACCCTACGAACGGACCTTCTAGCCGGTTACAACTCCAAGCTCCCGAACGAACACCCGAATGAAAAACGAACTTCCTTCGGCTTGGTGGTTGGCGTCGATTACGAGGGAGAGAGAGAGAGCGGGGTTTTCAGTTTCTATTTGGTTGGAGTGAATAATTGAATGAATTGAAAAAGGATTAACCATAACTGAATATATATAACTGAATAAACAGACTCTGTATCATATTCAGTTTCCTTTTTCCAATAATTATCCATAAATAAACTCTTTCTTTTCCACCAAGAAAGATTAATTTCATATATATTTAACTAATATATATTAGTCAGGATAATTACTTTTATTATATATATTAACAAATAAATATATATAAATTAATTAATTAAATCAGTTATATATTTATTTAACTAATAAATATATAATCCCTTTTAATTAATAATAGAAACCTTTAACTTAGGAGTTTCTTACAGAAAACACCCAGTAGATTTATAATTGACTATTATAAATCTAACCTCTCTTATCTGGAGTTATTTAACTTGTTCGTTTTACAGGTCCTCACAAGTGTGACCCTCAAGTGTCTTATAACATTGGATGTGCAATCTCTGGTTTGTCAACTTCTGCACATAATTACTAACATCTTCTAATGTCTGGATTGTGCATTTAGATTGACCATCGGTTTGGGGTGATATGTTGTGCTTAGCGCCACACGTGTCCCTAGTTCTCGTTGCAAACCGGCCCAGAACTTAGACGTGAATCAAGAATCTCGATCAGAAACTACCTTCAAAGGAACACCATGACGTGCGATAATCTCATCAATATAGATTTGTGCCCACTTATCCATAGAATACGATTCTCGAACAGGCAGAAAGTGCGCACTTTTTGTTAGACGGTCCACGATAACCCAGATGCTATCGTGTTGACGGGAAGTTTTTGGTAACTTGGTTACGAGATCCATCGTAATTTCCTCCCATTTCCATACAGGGACTTCAAGAGGTTGAAGGCTTCCATAGGGTTTTTGGTGCTCGGCTTTGACTTGTGAACATGTGACGCATTGCTCAACATATTGACCGATGTCACGTTTCATCCCCGGCCACCAATATTCAGACCGTAAGTCATGATACATTTTGGTGCTACCCGGATGCACAGACATCCGCGATTTATGTGCTTCAAACATTATAACTTCACGAAGTCCACCAAGCTTCGGGACCCAAACACGATCTTTGAAAACGTTGAGGCCTTGACTATCCTCAATCAACCATTGTACGTAACCACCAATTCTCTCCGTTTTTACATGTTCCATCTTTAAAGCCTCGGTTTGCCATTTATGAATATCATCGGATAAGGTAGACTTTACCGACATGTAAGGTAGACAATCCAAACAAGTCCAAGGTTAATGAAAAAGTGAACAAAAAGTGGTTTTACCATCACTTTTTCGACAAGTGATGAAAAAGTGATAAGTGACACTTAATAAATTAAAAAAACAAACAGTCTGAATGGGAAAACCTTGACTGAATAAGTGGTTTTTCCCTCAAAAAAATGCTGAAAAAGTGATAAGTGGAAAAAACAAACACCCCCTAAGTAGTAGTAGTAATAATAATAATAATAATAATAATAATAATAATAATAATAATAAATATTCACAAGACATTTTTTGATTAATAACATGAAAAAAGTAACCTACATACTGTATACCTTTTATGGGTCAAAAGCATCACGACTTACTCATATGTACGATAATGTTCATTTCATGCCATATCCTCTGGAAAAATGGAACGAGTAGAAGTGTAGGTACGAAAATAAAAACAAATAAGAGACAAGGAACAAAAACGCACTACAAACCTTAAAAAACAAACTTACCCTCATATACCGAGCAGGTAGAATCACTTAGCTGGATAAATTGGACAAGTTGTTAGTACGCGAGACGACAAAAGTAAAACAACAAAACACATTTATAATTTTTAAAATCGGAGGGACCAAGTCCACATGCCTTCCAAAACCTATGGACAAAAAAGTGAGTAACTTTCTCTAAAAAGAATAATAGCATTGCATTTTATAAACAAATAAATTATTGTAAATAAAGTTCACATATCTTCTAAAAAACACAACAAAAAATAACATTTGTCTTTGTTAAAGACTTTATCAAACAAAGAAGATGTAATAATAATCACAATTATATATATATACTAGGCGTGGTCTCGGCCGTCCTTAGATGGCCGCGTGCCCACAGGTTTTATAAAGTATAATGTCATAGTTAGAAAGAGAATGTATGAATACAGATAAATGGATTTGGAACCCGTTGTTTTTCTGCTTCAAATTTTGTTATTATCTTCGGAGTTCGGATTGATCAAGACCTTCTTATATCTAGCTAGCCTGATAACAACCCGACATTGATGACCGAAGGGAGTATGGTTCAATATTCCAATTCTGCCAAGTCGATCTGCCAATGAATGAATTTCTTCATCATCATCTTTGTCTATCAACTTAGGTTTTGCCTGCTTACAATAGATTAAAGAAGCTTAATTCGCTACTAACAAACCGCATTGCAATGAATACATAAAATTGTGATTTTATGATTCTTACCTTGCTCTTTGCTGGAGGTTTATCGTTCCTACCACTGTCTGCACCTTTAGTATCTGAACCGGAACCGATATGCTTGGTCCCGATTCCATTTCCGGTTCCTAAAATAAGGAACCAATCGAGACAGGTTCCGATTCTCATTTCTTGGAACCGTTAACCGTCGGGACCGGTTTCAGGATTGCCTTTTGCAAAAAATGAGTTGCGTCTTTGCTCCTTGCCACTTACATGAACTAAACCATGGCAGTTGGCAATGAAGTTTTAAGGCCATCGGTAGCGTAACCCATAAGTCCACAAGCCCGAACTGCCACATCAGCGCCACACAACGTTACCTATAAGTCCTCACCAAGCCCTAAATAGGAATACCACTACCCACAAGCCCGAATACCTAACATATATATATTCAATAGAGAAAGAGAGAAAGAACGAGAGTGTGACAGAGAGCATGCGGGTAGCTGAGGGCTTGCAAGCTCTCGTCGAAAACAGATCTCGAAGCCCGCTGGGGGTGTACCCCAGCCCACAGGCACCTGCAGGAGCCCACCCAGAGGTAAGCCTGCATACAGAGCACTACAACCTCTAGAGTTCCAACTCTAGCGTTTTACTAAACCTTACAACCTCTAGTGTCCTAAATCAAGAACTCAACCATAAATTGGCACAAACAGGTTGAGGTCTAGCAAAGATCACACAACATTTCAAATGAAATACCCCATTAAAAGTGTTTTAATCTGTATCTAAAGAGCATCTTTTTTCAGTATTCTTCGGTTAGTATAATTTTATTACTCCATTTATAAAAAAAAGTTGACACCGGATGCCCGGTACCGGAACCGGTTTCAAAATATGAAGAACCGATGTAAGTAGTTCCGGTTTCTTCATTCCAAGAACTGTCGGTACCGGTTTCATTAGAGTATGTGTTTATGAGAAAAGAAAAGTCAAGTAAAGGCCATCCTTTGTAAGCATAATCTACAATCTTCTTAAAATTATAAGTCAATCAGCTATTATATACTTAATAATAGACGACATAAATGCATGATGGTTCACCGTTGATGTTTTACCGTTCTCCTTCCTTCTTTACCGTAACTGTGGCGTATGCCATATGCATACAACTTGTGATATCTCTCTACACCAATCTGCAGTTAACACCCACTTAGCATTAACAAAAATCATGTGATTGCAGACAATAAAACTAAACTAAGAGGATAATCTACACGTATATGCTATTTCTATGTTTTGCACACAGTTGACACACACATAGCGAGTTTGGAAGATCCAAATTTAACTCTCAAAATATCTATAGAATCAACAGGATTGCGACTGACCGTTGAAAAATATTAAAGTAGATAAAACATAAGATCCATAATACTTGGCGATGAAGAGGTGAATTAATCAAAACTCTACAATATAAAAGGATCCTTCTACCCTCTCCCATAGCTGAAATTTACCAACTGAATCTGCACCATGCTTATCTTTTGGGAGAACGCTGCCTTCCAAAATGCAAGTGCATCATCCAACCTGAAGCCAGCACCCTCAATATTTAAAGGTTACAATTACAATCAAGTTAAACAAGAAAAGAAGCTCAAATAATTAAGCTATATAATCCTGATGCACTTATGTGTTCCATAATATAATGGGATACAATTGAATATATAATATATGTAAGACCTATTGAAACAGTTTTTGTATAAGCAATATGAGAATGATTGGTCTTTGCGTATGAAAGTAATGGTGTCGATCAAATTTGTTGGTTTTTCTCCTAAATTTAAGTTAATAAACTATCATTAGTTGTTTCCTCCAAGCTAAATTTGATTAATATATGTTTTAGGTAGATCTTTTTCTATTGTTAAGAGTTAATGCCAATTGAAAGCGTCTCGTCTAAACAATCATGGATTCCCAGCTACTGGGAATGATGGATGGATACTATGGCCCTGTAAATACCTAATCACTTTTACTTAAGGTCCTATTACAATACTATGACCGATAGTAGGAAAGAAACTCACCGCAGATGATTCAACTGGAACTGCTAAAGTGAGATTCAAGACAACTTTCTCAATGGAATGGGTGAACCTGAAGGCAAAGGTTCAATCCAAAAAAATCTGCGTTTTTAAATTTTCATTATATATTTTATTTATATTTGCATTTGAAAAAAAAAACAATATGAACAAGAAGATCAAGGTCAAACACACACACACACACACACACTATCTAAGAGTCATTTTATCAAATAGTTGGTGCACCTACCAATAACAATAACATATTCAATTCAAATCTTACAAAAAGGAAAAACAGAATGATCATAACATTCAATTTGAAAAGCACCAATTTCATAACAAGCCAAAATCTATGATGAGCCATTTATCAAACATATGGTGCACAATAGGAAAGAAGCTAGCAAATGCAAATTCGTGAACAACCTTAACAATACATATTATACAAACTTATGACAACATATGTAACAAATCATAAATGTAAATCCAAGCTTTCCTAACCCACTGTAATATCAGAACAAAATAAAAATATTGTAAATCAACTATATTTTCTCAAGACCATGTAAACAAGAACAAGAAGAAGAAACCATGTAACCTTATCACACTAAAACATGAAAATGTACAAATTTTGGTCATCCAGTCGAAGCCGGTTTGTCTATTGTTCCTCCGCCAATGCACAGGAAGATTCTTTCCCTTGATCTTATACTCTATTCGCTTTAAGTTCATGTTCAATTTGGGGATTTAGGGTTTATGATTGAATGAAATTTGAGGAATTAGGGTTCATGATTCAATGAAATCCTTAGAGTAGAGGAGATTCAGGAGAAGGAGAACTTATATACTGTTAACAAAACGGCACGTATGTCCTTGCCTTTACAAATATATTGTATGTAACAATGGGATTTAGTGGCTATAGCCTATGCATCCTACTTGTGGGTTCTTTCAATTCCAGTCTGCATCTATACCAAAAGGGGTTCTTTCATCTTTGTTTCTTCATGTGTTTACTGCTGCTTTTCTATTCTTGGAGTCTAACTTTAGCTGCTTCCTGCGTCCATTGATGAGGAATATTCATGTTTCTGGTTGTCGTTGATATGTTGTTTCATAGGATCTCGCAAAAGCGACAATTGTCTAAAGATTTAATTCCTTCTCTGCAATGTCCTGTATGTTTTTAGGCTGCAAATAATTAAAGAGATTTGTTTATGTTGCAAACAATGACATTATTTATAAGGATGGTAGTAGTAAAGTGGTGGGGCTTATGGTCTCCGCTGCATTGATGTCATTGCAATCTATCATATCGCTTGTCTAGTTCATACTACAACGTTGGAAAACTGCTAACTTTGTATTTTGTATTAAACAATTCTGTTATCTTAGGGATTGTATAGAACCACTATGAACAAAGATCATCATGTTCATCATATCATGTACACAAGGATCATGAAAAATGAGTATGCCTTCCAAAATTATCACAACTGTAGGATTCACTTGCGTAACTGAGTTGTGTGATACTCTTATTTAGATTATATATCACAAAAAACAGAAGAGAACTTCGTGTTGCAAATGCCAACAAAAAGACACAAACAAAGAAAAGGAAAAATCCTTTCTAGTCTTTTTTACTGAAAAGGCAATAAGAAATGTTTAAAAAAGTAGCTTATAGGACTTGTCTATTGTGCAAATTACATACCAGATCTGCGGCTTTATTGGTTTGTTGTCGATTGTTATCATCCTGGCACCAAATTCAATGCCAATAGTTAAGTCACGAACCGGCTGAAAACACCTGTCTGTGAACTGCAGAAGAAGGCATGATTTTCCAACCCCTACATGATAAAGACCGTTGACGTCAGTTGATAGTTTTCCTTTATTTGATAGCAAAACATGTATTTTAGTTGATAGTTTTCCTTTAGTTTTCCTTTATTTACAACCTTAATTAACAATCTCTATAAACATAACATATAAAAAATACATGTTCTTATGTCCATCCGATTTCTGCCCTCAGAAATTCAACATCCCAAGTGTCCATAATCCCTGCATACACAAGCCTTAGCTCTCAAGTTAGCAAAATTTCATCGATACAAAATTTTCATCTCCTTTTTAATTAAGTTTGTTATAACTAATAACATGAATGTATTTAAGTGCTTTTGCTGCTATTTTTCATCAATTGGACCCATCAACATCATAAACATAGGCATGAAGAAGACGATAAAAAATGAGGAGCTTATTTTGTTATCTTTTATGTTTTTAGTCTTTAAAATATCAAACCTTCTGCACTTCAATTAAATATATAGTGTTAATCCACAAAACCACACACAGAGATGGAGAGATGGGAGAGGACAACAAAGAATCAAGCAGAACTGTTAAACACACATAGATATTGAAACAATATATGTAAACCTTATTGAGCATCACCAACGTACTTGAATTAGCATAATCTTGTAAAATAGATGCCAACTAAGGGGCCGTTTACTTGAACACTCACCTGGTAAGTGGTTAATGGTAAAATTGAACACTATCACTACTATATTGGATAATATTTTAGTCTCTTAAAACAGTATCATACGCAACAACTTAGCCGATAAGCTCTTACTGGGTAAGAGTTGTCAATCTCACTTACCGGGTAAAAGATGCTGAAATTTTAAAATTCTAGATTAAGCCATAATATCAAATTTCTTGTCAATATATAGTGCTTGGTCCAACTGGGAAATAAATAATCATACTATTTCTTATAACAAATTGCTGCATTTTAAAATATCTAAAAAAATTACACTTCCATAAAGACTTATTGACTATGGATTTGGTTGAAATTTGCAGCAAAATGATCAACATTGTTCAATTATTTCCATAGCAGTCAACTATAGTGCCATATAAAACCAACCAATGAATATACTCATATAAAAATCTTGTGTGTTTATGTAACACAAGCATCTTGTTTTACCAATCAGAGGTGTAAAGTAAGTCAATCGATACAAGTTCTCTTGCTAAAAACTTATTCCGTATCATGTTCTAGATTTCGAGAAATGACTAAGGTGGCTCTTGGCTCATGTATGCTCACCTAATTTTTACTCGTTGGAACAATTGACATTCAAAGAGTTTATTGGTCCACATAAACAGGCGGTGC
The DNA here is from genome assembly GCA_030169165.1 of Centaurea solstitialis. Lineage (NCBI taxonomy): Eukaryota > Viridiplantae > Streptophyta > Magnoliopsida > Asterales > Asteraceae > Centaurea > Centaurea solstitialis. Next base: position 49,535,835 of record CM058042.1, on the reverse strand, counting down.
TCACAGTGTGAGGCATCTTTAATTTATGAAAACAGTGTTGATGAAGGTTTACTAAGAACCAAAACTTTCAAGAAAGAAAACTAATAAGTGAGATACATTGACTACCAAATAGGACTAAATACACTACTTAAAAGGTAATACAAATTGATGATAACAATCCACGGTGAATCGATATGATGCAATAACCTCAAACAAATATAAAGATATTATTATTACTACCTTTATCTACATTCCACAAGCATAAAAAGGTAAAATTACTACAATTGGGATAAAACATGGGCTCTGCACTGCCTAATTCAGCTAGGTAAAAACCCTACACGAGTAATTATTCAAAGAGAAGTAAACCAGAAAAAGATTCAGGGAAAATAGATATCAAAAACCTGAAACAAAAACTGTGAGAATTTAGATAAAAACGCTCATAATCGATCAAAATTAATACGATACCTGATCGTGATTGAAGTAATTCTCTAATTGAAAAGTGATGCTCAACTACCACTGAAACAAGAGTCTGCACTTTTTCCATGCTCACCAAAATAACAGATAGATCCAGAAAAATCTGCAAAATTAAGAAATGAATTGTTGGAATGGTGTAGATTCAAGAAAGCGACAGTAAATGGGTAGGAAGAAAACCTCTCAGATGCCCTTTCCGTCAAGCTTCATTCATTTAGGACCCTATGTGGGATTGTCTATCTAAACAAACTAATGTTCTATTTTTATAATAAAAGTGCGTATCAAGTTACACTAAGAAGTGCTTATTACCGCTATTATAATGGAATAAGTCAATAATCACCTTAGATAAGTAATTTCAAACACCTCTCTACTTACCGAGTAAGATTTTAGTTCAACATTCACATAATGTCTGAATTTGTGTGATTTACAGGATAGAGGAAATAGTTAATTGATACATCAATAGGGAGAGGGATTTGGGTTCGATTGGGGGGGGGGGAGGGGAACAAGAGGCGACACCCTAGTTCATGGGTCGACCTTCGGGCCGGGCATGTAACGGTTTCCATGGTCGAAAGGGATAATCGGGGGCCCGATGGATCCCGGATACCTTTTCGACTTTGGTTGGAGAGTGTGTGTGTTTATCTGCAGTCCAAATTTTTATTTTTCGATGAACAATTTGTCTCAAATCTAATACAGAATTTGTTGGTTAGTGGTGGTTTGATGTTGAAGAAACTTATGTATCAAATTTATATTCTAATTAATCAATTTTACCCTTTTCAGTTACTTCGTATCAAAAGTCATCTAGTTAGTCTTGAAATATGATGTTAGACTTTCCTCGCATTTCTTGGCAATTGGTTAACGTGTTCTAAGTTTCATGTTTTACTTCTGGAAATAGGCCCAATTTGAAGTAATTTCTATTAGGTAGATACGTATAAGACAGACTACCGAAATGTTTCGAATTGATAATTACTGAACAAAGAAACACTTAGTATTTCTACCATGTAGTACTTTTATTGTCTAAGAACAAAAATCCAAGGCCGAAATATCCTCAAATAACAAGAAGAAGAAGATGGGAACAAGTTGAAGTTCATGGATTTGTAGCATCCAGCAGTGTCATGGCTTCAATTTGTACCGGTTGGACGCAGAGGTTACGTGGGCTCGCACTGAAGCTTTGAAATCCAGACCAAATTCTAGTAGCTCGTCATATTTTCCCAATCAAACGATCATCTCATCTTGCATCACGTAACGAGGTTCAAGTTAGATTCTTGCTTTTGCAGATACTGCTTTTGTTGATGCTTTTGGAAATCAATTTGCGAACCCTGCTCGACAAAACAAGCTTCGAATAATTCAATGGCACGACAATAACAACCACTGAAGCAAACGCAGCCACAGCCACATAATCCCCAGCCTCTTGATGCTTGTGGTGTTGTGGGTACACTCATCTAAGAAATATGGCATTAGATCAACACCATATAAATGAAGGTGATGATACCCATTCTGTAAAGAGGAGATTTTTACTCCGATGGCCTCATATTCTTCTTGACTTTCTGGAAGTTTGTCCTTAACAAGCGACAACCTGCTCATTGAAGTGCCCAACTAGTAAGGCATGTTAGAGCATAAGTGGGAAAATATGTGGAACCCCATCAGATTACCCTCCAAAGAGGAGGAGGGGGGTCTTCAACAGAAAGCAATGGATTCTTAATGGTAAAACTGAAAACAGATAAATCTCATGCCTGGAAGTTCTCCAATGAGGGATCATCTGTGTTTTCAACAACAACCTTAGAACCAAAAGGAACCAAGTCTGAGAAATCGAAATAAAGAACAAGAGTCAGTGACAGGATATTAGACTGCAATCATCCAAAACCACATAATCCTAAAACAATATTTTGGACTACATTCAAGTTGCATCAGAAACCAACATAAAAAACAACTATTCTTGTCATCTACTTAGCTAACAGCTAGTCAGTTAACTCACCAGAAGCGAGTGTAGCATCCATCTGAAAGTAAATATCCTTGACGTTTTAAATAGTACAATTCCCTGTAACTTTCTTCTTGTTGGACTTCCAAGTATGCCCCTTAACTTTAGAAACAACAAATCTTGTAAAAAGATGAAACCTGTACATGTAATAACACTTTTTGGTTGGTTTAGATCAAAAACAAAAACTGTAAGTAACACTACCGTGAATGAAGCATCTGGCATCAAATGCACATCGTCTGCAAGCAGTTTACCATCTGGTAGGGTTGTGCTTGAAGCTTCTGTAGTTGTTTTCACATTCTGTTCCGGCACTTTACTCTCCAATGAGGTTGTGCTTGAAGCTTCTACTGTTTTCACATTTTCTGCAAGAAAACTGTCCAATTCTTTTGTGTTTGAAGCATCTGGTGTTGTTTCTACATTGACTTCTGGAACCATAGAACAATGAAGAGTAGGAAGTGTTACCGGTTGGCTCCATCAACACAATATCCTAGCAAACAAACAACATTCTCGTGTCGGACATACCCAATTGCTTCTTTTCTACCTCTACTTTGAACTCCCTCCCAGGTTGACCCCTGATTTTTCACCATCTAAATACTCATAAACAATCATTTGGAAACAGAGGAAAAAATCCACCATCAATGTTCATTAAATTTCCAAAATCCAAATGTAAAACAAATATGGATTATGAAATAAGAGAAGAATTAAAATCAAATTATAACAATGTGTTTAAAAAGCACATGGGTCGCTTACCAGCGAAATTGACACATTAGCTATCATATCGGACAATATCTTAGTCTCTCAAAACGGTATTGTATGAAACAATTTACCCGGTAAGCACCTACCGAGTAAGACTCTAGGTTCATGCCATCGCTTTTACAGGGTAAGATTTTAGTCCTTGTCATGTCCACTGATTATAGAAAACTATTATGTAATCAACCTTGAAGAAGAAGAGAACACACACACACAGTCTTGTATAGCATCAATTCACCCAAAACCCTAAATCTCCTTATAGTAGCATCGTAAGTTATGACCGTTGAAGAATAATCAAGATATTTTGTTTGCCGTTAAAATTCAACTGAAAATTAAATAGAAAAGTGTAAACAATTACCTGTTATTTAATAAGATCTTCACTGCCACACAGGTATTATCCCCTAAAATACCACTGTACACTATGTCACAACCTCCTCCGATCAGATTATCATCGGACAATTTATCCATCAGCGCCTCAAGTTCCCGGAGTGTATACCACCGTCCCAGCCTAGATGTGACACTTGCAGCAATGACGACGTGCCACTACCACCACCACCATACGACGTTGTATCGTTACTCATAGGCCTACTCTAACCGTTCGATTGCCGATTTGGAAAAAACCACATGGTGTTCCGACTTCCCTATATCGATTTGGATCTCTTAACATGTAAAATGTTATGCAAGAAAAACAAAAAGAAATAGCAGACATACATGGACAAAAATAGCGCTTCCACCTTCTTTCAAGGTTTCCGAGCCCATTCTTGATAGTGTTCATGTAGGAACTCCTTCATGATTTCTCAGCCCTTCTCTTACCTGCCTGAAATTCCAGACAAATCCTTGTAATATTTGGAAAGCTACTCCTCCATTAAAGAGAGTCTGACTTGCGTAGGTGTAAACGAGCCGAGCTCGTGCCCGGCTAAGCTTGAGGTCAACTCGTTAAATTCATAAAGCTCGAGCTTGGCTCGTTACGAGCCTTGTGTATCAAGCTCGAGGTCAGTTCATTTGTCAGACGAGCTCGACCTGAGCCCACAAGAAAATTTAATCAACTTTCAGATGTTAAAAATTTCATCATAAGCCCCATTATGAAACCACATGTTACCTTGTCCTTTGATCTCATCGCGTAATGCTGAACGTGGAGGTTTGACCTCTTGCTCATTAACTTCTTGTTCACCAATGCAATTTCTTTCTTAACCACTTCCGTTAAACCACTTCCAGAAAGAGGGTTCATATTTTCTTTCTCTGCTAAGATATCATTACAAAAAATAAGTAAAATAAGTTAGTATTTGTTCTAGTTCCCACTACCCAGCAAATTAAATAATCTCAATAAAATAATGTATACCTACTCAAAATGTCCATCACGCCAACCAGTAGAGACCTCCAATCTATTATAGTTGGAAACAAAATACTATAAGCGTATAAGAAAGCAAAAAAAATAAAAATTAGTAGCATATAGTTAGCTTATGCAACCAACATCTACATATCACAACTTCGTGCACGATCAAAAATTTCTATGTAGACAATATTAATTGTTGTTTTGTTGTTAGAAGAGGATGTGTGTTTGATAAGAACTTTTGCATCTTCGCTTTTCCTTGCCCGTGAAAGGGCCACATAAAGTTGACCATGCGAGAAAACTGGCTCTTTTAAATAAATACCAACGAAGTCTAAAGTTTGGCCTTGTGCTTTGTTAATTGTCATTGCGAAACACAGTTTTATTGGAAATTGTACCCTTTTGAATGGGACAACATAGTGCTCACCTGTAGGTAGTAGTAAAGGGATTCTGTGAATGAATACCTCCTTCCCCACAAAATCTCCTAAACTAATCTCCGCGCGTATGACATTCCTACTAAAGCTTTTGCAAAAAGTCTTGTGCCATTGCATAGTCCTTCCGTAGGATTCATGTTTCTCAAAAGAATAACAGGTGAATTGACTTTCAAAAGCAACCTATGTGGTGGCATCCCATTTGGAGTCAAAGAATGCAGCAGGTCTTCATATTGGGTTTGGTCATTAGGATCTAAAGTCTCATCAAAACTATTATATTCCATTTGCTCTCCTACAAATCTTCCAATTAACATATCATTGATCTCATCAACAAAAGAATTCTTTGTTGTCAGAATAGCACGGTTTAAACTTGAAGGGCTACTTGTCGACCTTGAAAACATGTCAGAATAAACACAGTATATAAGAACATTAAGGCTGTCCAATGTGGAGCTGTCTTCGATAACCATCGATTCAGGAAGGGTGACTAAAGTAGTATCCTGTGAACTTTCATTGCCGCTCCCTAATCGTAGTAAAAAATCAGTAAAGAACGGATCCAGTAAGGCTCGCATGTTTTCATGAAGTTGCAATTGGTGAAATAATGGCCACAGTGGGGAATTAGTGAGGCAAGTGGCTATAGTTTCAGATTTGTTTCCCTTGCGAACAACTGGAAGAGTTTGCCTAAAATCTCCACCGAGTACAACGAATTTGCCTCCAAAGATTTCAGGTGAGTCAAGCAAATCTTGAAGCAAATTATCTAAACACTCTATTGATGACCGTTTGGCCATTGGAGCCTCATCCCAGATTATCAATTTACTGTTCTTTATTAAAGTAGCTAAGGAAGATTGTTTACTAACTCTACAAAGCGTTCCCTCTGCTAAGTCTATAGGAATCTTAAATCTAGAATGAGCAGTCCTGCCTCCAAGGAGTAACGATGCAGTGATGCCCGATGTCGCAGTCGCTAAAGCAATATCACCATTTGACCTAATCTTAGCCAGGAGAGCTCGATATAGGAACGTTTTCCCCGTACCCCCCGGACCGTCAATAAAAAATGCACCACCTTTATTGCTATTTACTCTAGCGATTATCGTATCAAAGGCAACTTTTTGTCTCGTATTAAGTTTCCCCATTGAAAGCATGTCCTCTTCGGAGACAACTATGTTGCGTTCAGCTCTTATCTCTATGGTTTCATCTTCAAAATCCACACATGTAAAATCTTGAGGTAAGACGTCAAACTCTTGAAGATTCTTTCCCATTGATTGAAGGAAAACATTGAGCTGTTGGAATGCAGCTTTTCTGGCTTGTCGATACGTCAAATTGTTACATGTCACAAAATCTTCCAACAGTTTATCCTCAAAGGCCTCCCATAATCGACGTGGATTGTTTGGGGCAGTGTAAACCAGAAGAGTTGCAATAAGTCTTCGAAGCTCATATGGCATGTGGTAAGTCGATGCTTCCTTTAGACATAAATGTTGACTGTTATCATCAAGTAGATAGCCACGCAACAGTGCTGCTTCTCGAAAAGTGTTAACTTGGGTCCCATTGAAAACCTTTAGATCTCCATAAGACTTTGGGCAGCAAACTTTTGATAAAAGAATCCTAAGGTAGTATCTCTCACCCTCGCTTGGATGGGCAATGACAATACGTCCTACAGAATCTCCTGTTTGTCTGGGTGACCAACTTCTTTTGTCTGATTTCCAAACAAAGTGATCTGGATATTCGACATAAGTTAAATGTAAACTCTGAGCATACGTGTCAGTTCTATTTTAAAAAAAAATTCAGCGAGCATTGTCTTTCTTTGAACCGGATTATTTACGACGTTTCTCAAACAATCTCTTTTTTTAAACGTCATTGGTTGGTAATTCTCTAAATGCAATGGTAAATGAATAACAGATGGTTTTATATCCCCAAGTGGAAAACGAAAGATTCTCCAAGCTCCTTCAGGAGGGGATATCCATCTACCTGCCTGGAAATCCTGAATCTCGTCAACAATTACGGGGTTGCTGTTAGAAGAAAGAGAGAAACTTATTTTATCATTTCCTTTGCATATGTACTTGTATATATATTTTACGGCCTTTATTGTCGAACATATTTCAATGTTGATGTGACAGTCAAACTTACAAAGCAAATATGGGTTGTATGGAACAACCCATCTGTTATCAAGTGCAGCACCTCTAAACCATACCGTAACCCCATTATCTTGTCTTCTGTATGTAGGATATGCGTCCGCTGTTTGGGTAGTCTCACTACTAAATGGCTTTGGGTAAGAGTTCTTACAAGTTTTACCGTTCTTCATACAAACGTTTTTTGGATTTAAACTACCACATGGTCCATGGAGCATATGTTTAACGACCATCCTGAACAAATGAGGATTAGAAACTTCATTCGGAATCTCAGCACATACTACCTCGTCATATTCCTCAGGATGGTACATCTTAGAAGAAGGTTTTAGTATAAGTAAAAAGTGTGCATGTGGTAGCCCTCTCTTCTGGAATTCTATAACGTATGTATATGCGGCAACATCTCCAAAAATGCTTTTCTTTAAGATCTCATCCTTGAAAAGCTGCAACTTTGCATGGAAAACTCTTACAACCAATTCGGCTCTATTCTGAATCTCTTCATGACGAAATAAGTGCTCTTTTAACTCAAGCCAGTTAGGATTACAAGTCATAGTAAGGAAAATATCAGGTTTCCCAAATTTTTGAACCAACGTTATTGCATCAACGTACTTTCTTCGCATATTCCTTGGACCACCAATAAAGTCTGCAGATAATATAACCCTTCGACCAATAGTGGAACCTTTAGTTTCTCCACAGGCCATGGCGTCCACTACGCCTTGAAGAAACTCCTGTCAAATCTCTTCCTGTTGTGTTCTACAAAATGCAAGCCTTTGTGACTCTAATTTGACATAGACATCCACTATGTACTGTTGTAACAATCTACCAATTATAAGCAAATAGGATTTGCCATTTGGGCGTATTTGGAGTTTATAAGCATAGTATTCTCTAATGGACACATATTTAGCATTGTCAGCATTTCGCCCCAAAATTGTTAAAAGAAACGAAGATAAGTTTTATAATATATAAAGTAACTGAAGACATTTATGAAAGTATGTCGTTACCATTCTTTTCTCTAGCTAACAACTGATCAGCAGTTGTAAAATTGTCACATGAAAGAAATCGGCTTGCTGTTGAAAGAGGATTCGACATTTCTTCTATATCAATTAAGGTCTTCTTTGGAATGCGTTGATGCCACCCGAGCTCCCCAAATGGAAACATTAAAGGGTATTGCAAGGGATCGTAACATGTAAAATAATACTCAATACTTCGAGATTGACTACTATGTGTTCTAACTTCAATGTTTCTTTCGCCATTCTCTCCATTTTCCTCACCTTCAACCCAAAGTGCCGCAACCTGTGAAACATCTGGCTTATTGTATACTCGTTGATCCTGTCCTGCAACCGTCTTAAGCACAATCTTGTAATCTACCAAATTAGGCACATCTCGCAAATTACGGAAGAAGCGAGCATATGGATTAGACTCGAGGTATGTTATACATAATCTAATTATGTATTCCGATAAACGTGGGCACACATCTAACCGATTCTGTATTTCGTTATCTGTGTCATGAAAGTACAGTTGAAGGTTCTTTAGGCTATCATTATGAGGAAACAAATCATTAATGAAATGGTAAATCTGACCTTGCACTATAAAAGTATAAACTCCCCTATTTCGTTTGCTAAATTCAGAATCTGCTCTAACACCCAACGAAGTAAAAGCAAAGAGGTTATTGTATGTTCTAATGTAAGTTCAGAAAGTCTTTGCTTCCTAGGACATTGATGTTAAAAGATTTTGCATAATAAGCGGAAGTTCATTACATGACAAGACAATGCGACCATCTAAACAACAAAAGTTGGATGTTTCATAATAGAATTTGATAGCATTACAGTGCCGACAATGAGTAACAACAAGAAGTAAGTCAGCTTCCTGAGGAACATGTTGTAATACACTTCTTTGCCTTCTCCCATAAGACCCACAATCCAAGCTGTAGAACCCAAGTGTTGAGAAGAGTCAGAATCAACTATCTTTAATGCTTTCTAGTTTAGTTTACTTGTTTTGTAAACAATCTTACTTTGTTTAAGCCCTTGTTTGAGGTTTGGAACCTCGAGGGCCGTTGTTGACATCTTTTGTAACTTCCTTTTCCATATAAAAGGAAAAGGATGTTTAGGGTTTTTATGTTGGAATCATTATATACTAAATTGGGCATATTATTCACCATTGTTGAGTGTTTTATAAAAGCTTCATTGATTTCACCTCATTCTTAGAGGATTTCCATCCATTTCTATTGCATTTCATTGTTTTAGGGGACAACACAAGCATTGACTCAATCTATCTGCATTTGTTTTCATGAGTCTTAACTTCTCTTCTTGTCTGGCTTTCTTATTTTTCCACCTACCAATAGCTATTCTCCTATATTCTTTCTTTGTCAAAGAAACAAAAGTACGAATCTCGTGTAGGGGTTTCCCCATTTCCAGTTTCCATCTAATGATTGCTTGTCTACGATATTCTCTAGTTGCTAACAGACGATGGGAACTCATGTTTAATCGGGAGTTATCATTATTGGCATTTTCTTGAAATGGAATTCGGTGATAACAAACACGTTTTCGAACCGAAGAAGACGACTCGGCATGAACGGATGTGAATTCGTTGTTTTTATCGGGGTTTGTAAGACATTGTGTTTTCATTATGACAGTCCTACAAACACAAACGATAAAAAAAGATTGTAGAATTTACTTTATATATATATATATACAAATCACTAAATAAGGAGTGTTTTGTTCCCCTCACCAACCGATGTCGGACGAGTTGTTATATTTTATTTTGTTATTAATATTTTAAATAAATAACTCCAAATATAAACAAATAGGAGCATAACAGTAATGTTATACAAGAGTTATTCTACTTGACCGTAGAATTGCCAAAGTGTCTTTTGATTCATCTTTGTTTAAACAAATATATGTATTTTTTTAACATGTTTCAACAAATACACAATATATTAACCCCAATGGGGCAGCCTACCGGTTAAGGCTTGGTGTTGGGGAAAAACCCACCCAAGTTCGAATCCGGGGGTAAGCAACCAGGGGCCACTGAGTGTTAATCGCAGTGGAGCATGCTTTAGCTCTAGTAAAAATTACAAAGGATGTAGTCTGGGCAAACCCAGGTGAACCTTATAAATATATATATATATATACAATATATGACTAAAACATAAAGTAAAATATAGAAAACTAAAAGTATAAAAGAAATAAATATTATAAGTTTGGAGGTTAAAATGTAGTTTCTACAAATGTCATATTTTCATATAGTCGTACTATATATAGTATATAATAAAATAATTACATCAAAAAAATATTCAATATTAGGCTAATTTCGATCGTGCCGAGTATACGAATATAATGACGTAAATTGTTGAAATTAAAGCGTACTTTTTAAACATATTTTAGCCAATATACAATATATGAGTAAAACATAAAATGAAATATTGAAAAGTAAAAAGTAAAAAAGTGAATAAATGTTATAAGTTCAGGGGGCTAATATGTAAATTTTAAAATGGGTATAGTCGGTTTTAGCTTGGGGGCAACGGGTCGGATGGATTTGGGTCGGATCTTAGAGCTTGGAGCATGGAGAGAGAAAAAGATGGATTTGGGTCGGATCTTGGAGCATGGGTCTCGGCAAGAAGATTTGGGTCGCGTATCCTAATAATTGTATAGGATATATAATTAAATGTGAATTTTATATAATTTTTATACATTAACAAAAGTTTTCCAGTTTATTTTTAAATTATTAGCACTCTCGATATTTATTAGCACTCTCGATATATAGAGTGTGGGCTTTTATATAGCTTAGAAATTAGCCATTGCTATCTTTACATTGTTGGTATAAGTGGAGTAGCAGAAAAATAAGCCATTGAAATACGCCACTGCTATATTTTGCATTGCCATCTTGGTTTTAGTTTTTCAGGGAAAGGCTTGGATTTCATAAGTGGGTGGCAGAGAGATTAGGCAATGAGATTGGCCGCTGCTAATTTTAGTGTGAAATTAGACAATTTTAGTGTAGGTGGTGGGTGTTTCTCTTCGCATATATTTAGCAGTTAAACTTTAAATGAAAGATTAAAAGATAAACCCATACCATAATTCTAAATTTGAGAAATAAACGTTTTTAATCCTTTTATAGACTTTAGTTGTTTACAATTTACATTGTATAGTTTTATCATACTAGTTAATTATAGATAAAGTATATTAAAAGATTGTGCATTTTAGAGAGAGGGAGACGGTGGGTGTCGTATACATTTAGCCATAAACGTAAACCTTTAAATGAAAGGAGATGGTGGGTGTCGTATACATTTAGCCATAAACGTAAGCCTTTAAATGAAAGATTAAAAGATAAACCCATACCATAATTCTAAATTTGAGAAATAAATGTTTTAATCCATTTATAGACTTTAAGTTATTTACAATTTTCATCGTATAGTCTTATTCTTGTCATACTAGTTAATTATAGATAAAGTATATTAACATATTTATAAGGGAAAATTATAAAAAAAATTTCATTGTGTAGTCTTATTCTTGTCATACTAGTTAATTATAGATAAAGTATATTTTTTATAATTTCAAATAATAATTTTCCCTTAAAACACACAGGCTTTTAATTAGGGTTAAACTAAAAGCAATTGCCAGAATATTATTTGTATGTGTAGGGGACCAAAAAATATTGGACAAAGTTGATAGGTGTGAGATATGGTGGTAACTATCATGCATAAATCATCTCATTAAGGAAATATAACCAAGGTGTGTGAGAGTACACAAAGAGAAGAGGGGACCAAACTACTCTCACCATTATTAGTACTACTTGAAAAACATCCAGAACCCATATCTACTATACATTTCTTAGCCAAAGAGCCCAACTGGACCGCCTTCAACCATGTTTACAACAAACTCTGCTTGCATAATACCACTTCAATTCGAGTTGATCAATTAGTAATTGGTGCACTAGATGGTTACTCCGGAATCATCCGAAGGATAAATGATACAAATAATTGATAAACAACCACCGTTATCAATTTTCACTAAATTACCTTTGAATCAAAAGTTCAGATTATTTTATTCAAAAAATTATTCCAATTATCAAGTTTACTTTATTCAAAAGATTACTTTATTCCAATTACTATATCAAAAGATTACTTTATTCCAATTACTATATCAAGTTCAGATTACTGTATTACCTTTCTGAGATTTATAACTTCAAAAAAAATCTATCCACAATATTCCCGTGTTATAGAAATCGTCAGAACCATTGCTACGAACTAAGGTCCAATATTCCTATAATTGATTTCTCAATTATAAATCAATTATAAATTCCAAAACCCATTGCAATTAACAATGATAGAGACACATTAATTAGAATCCAAAAAAACTAAACTTGGTAGGCTGGTTGATGCAGTATGGAAAGTAGGGGTGTTCATTTTCGGATATCCGGATTTCAGATATCCGAAAATTTCGGATATTGAAATACACTATCTGAATCCGAATCCGAAATTCCGGATTCGGATACCGGATAATTTGAAATTCCGAAATTCCGAAATATTTGATATAATGTCCTTTTTAGCTAAAAAATACATCGTTTTTTGTACATAGTAATCGTCCACATGTTTCCAATCATCCACAAGCTAATACGACATCAAATTCTCTGTTTATAAGTCTTAAATAATAATACGAAAGTCTAAACAAAGTAACATAAGAACATAAATTAAAAACAACTTCATCCAAATTCCAATCTTGAAGCATTCATTACTTGGCTAGTTACTTCATTACTTGAAAGAGAGTGTGAGACAAAAAAATGAAAAACAACCTATATTATTAATTTTTTAAAATAATATATTAATATAAAATCGGATATTTCGGATATCCGGATATCCGAAAATTTTCAAAAATCACTATCCGAATCCGAAAATCCGGATATCCGATTTTTGGATATCCAAATTTTCGGATCGAAAGTTTTCGGGTATTCGGATGTTGGATCAGATTCGGATTTTTTTGAACACCCCTAGTGGAAAGGGCCTTACTTGTATTGTTGGTCATAGAATAGTCTCTGTTGTAGCATTGTTTATTTTTTTCATTTTTAAGGCTATGCGTACCCATACCCTCCCAACTCCACTTCTACATCATCCCCACGCTTGGAGTTATGTTAAAGAAAGGATACCTGATTTATCAAAATTTCATCCACAATAACAATTGATGCAGTAATTATTGTATATAAAAAGCGAAACAAGTTTTACCTCTAAAAGCCTAGCCACTGTCTTACCGCATATACAGGCAAGCGTACCTGATCGTGAGTAATATAGTGTAGGAAAGTCCAGGTATCGTATCTACCGATGGGAACGGTCAAGTTATCATAGATTGTTAATCTTGACTAGTTTAATTCATCTAAAGTTTATTTATTTATTTTTTTTTTTTGGGGGGGGGGGCTTTATGAAAAAGGTGTTTAATTAAAAAGACAACTAAATTAACTAAGAATTAAGAAAATAATTAAAAAATTAATTAAGATTATATAAAGGAAAACAGTAGTACTTATCATGGTATAATGAATCCCCAAGTTGATGATTTAAAAAATACAAAGATTTGGTTGTTTCGGTTATTGTAAGAATTTAAGTCGGAGACACCCTAACATGTGACTATTATGGCTATCAACTAGTGTGACAACCGACAGTTTTGACCTTCAGGATAGCTACTCGTTTAATCACTCTGTAGCATTTCCGTAGGTTAAAATTTAGTCATTTAAGTTTTTAAATGAAACTAGGTTAGTTTGCGTGAAAAAGTTAGGCTAAAACCTAAAAGTCCCGAAAACTGCCCGAAAAAGCCTGTACCGGTCCGAAATCGTCCGAAAATCCTATAATGCCAAATTAAAGTTAAATTTTAGAAAATTAAATTATTTTATTTTAAAAATAAGTAAACTAATTTAAACAGTCCAAAATTTCCCTCGAAAAATCGGTTTCTACCGAAAACGCGCTAAAAACCGACACTGCGTTAAACTAAGCTGTATATATTAAACCTTTTAAACATTTATTTAAAAAAAAAAAAAAAAGAGATGATGGTGATTGGCCAAAATGGCCGGCCACCACCACCACCCTCCAATCACATCTCTTCTCCTCTTTTCCATAAAACCATCATCATCACCTCTTTTCCCACATTTTTCAAACTTCACTCTCTCTCTAAACTCATTTCTCTCCTCCTTCTCTCTAAAATCCAGCATTCTCTCCATCTTCAAATCTGATTTTGAAGGTTTAAACACCATTTCAAGTTCTAAAGTGGTATCATCTTCAAGGTAAGAATGTTGTATAAGTGTTCAACCTCATTTTTGAATCATTTTGAGCCTCTTTTTCGTATTTTCTTGAGGTTTTAACCTACTTCTATGGTTTCTTAATCCTCTTATTGTTTGGGAAGGAGATTTAGCCTTAGAAATGTTTGAAAACAATCTAAGAAGGTGAAAATCCATGATTTCCCCATAAGAACACAAGATAGGAGTTGAAAATCGTTTATGTGATGTTGTTGACCATCATTCTTGGGCTAAACTTTGCTAATAGTTCATGCATGAGTCTTGATGGTACTAAAACATGTTTAGTTTATTTTTCACTTGTATAATCTGATTTGGGGGTAAAATAGCAAGAAAAACCCCAAAAGTTTATGATTTTATGTGTTTTGGTGGTAAAAATGGTGTTGGATTCTTGACAGATTCTGTCAATGTTTTTGCATGTAGTTTACACGACCCAAAAAGGGTTTTCTCGAACTCATTTCTTCATGAAATTTTTATGGATTGATATTTAAAGTGTTAAGGTTCAAACCCCACTGGATTTGTGCAAAAACACCAAGATTTGAACCCAAACCATCATGAAACATTTTCGTGTGCAACAGCACTTGGTCAGGAATTTGGGTCATCTTCAAACTTGTATAACTCTTTGATAACTTATCCAAAATACAAACTTTTTGATTCTAAACTCAAGTACTCTGAGTTAGCTTTCCAATGAGTCCAAAATCATGTCATTTAGAGGAGTTTTGAGGGTTTAACCAATGAATACAAGTTGATGGTGCAAGCTGTCCCAAGATGGCAGATCCACATGCACAACTTTAAAGAGGCATATCTCTCTCAAAAATCACCTAAATGATGTGAATCTTGTCTCATTAGCTTGGTATATGTTTTATTTAGAAAATCCCTTTCGAAATTCGTGAGTTGGTGGGATAATGAACTCTCTATGAACAAAACTTCACTGACATGTATCTTTGAAAAATGAAAGTGTGCACTGATTTTGCAAAAATGTTTAAAAATAGTAAAAGACCTCTAAAAATGGTGAAATTTGGTGAAATTGTTCCTAACATCCCCTAAATCAGAGGGTAAAAATTTAAGGACTTATTATTTGGAGGACCTAAGTTCAAAGTGGTAATTTTTACAACTTAAAATTTTGGCAGATTCTGAAAATTTTATAAAATCCAAATTTATGAACTTTGAACCTTCCAAAATGTTTGGAAGACTCCAAAATGTGATAAAATGAATTTTTACTATATTGGACTATATAAATAACATAATGGCATTATATGGATATCGGTACGATTTTGATAGGGACCGGTGAACTTAGAACTTACGTTAAAAATTACGTGTTTGATAGGGCGAACATAGTTCGGAGTCGGGATTAGATCACGCACCATCACTTACGAAATCGCACTAAACGCTTGAGGTGAGTATTCACAGCCCCACTTTTACCGTTTTTTACGAGTTTTTGGGGTGAAAAGCATGCTTATGAATGAATGTGTTTATTTGTGAAAATGTTGCGGAATGAATTGAATTGAAATAAATTTTGAGTACCAAAGAGAATTGAAATAAAATGTGTTAATGAAATGAAATGAAATGAAATGTTATGTGATTATTGAAATGAAATGAATTGAAATGTGTTTCGAGTGTCGAAATGAATTGAAATGAAATGAATTTGGGTTTTGAAACAAAATGAAATGAAATGTATTGTTAGTATCGAAATAAAATGAAATGAAATGTTTTGTGAGCTAAATTTTGATATGTTGAAGCATGATATCGTGAGCACAAAATGAAAATGTCCCCTGCACTACTATTAACCCATACAAATTGGGCCTATGATACACGTGGATAGCGCTATTTGGATTGACATACCCACCTAAAACTGACGAGTGATAGGTGCACTGTATTGAAAAAATATTCACCCCGGCTGGAAATTTGTTTTCCCTCGGCAAGGCTGGATAGGGGCGTAGCTATGTCACAAAATGAAGGATTGTAGTAACTCACTGATATATATCATGTAATTAACACATCACCCGGGAAATTTACTCACTACTTGATACCAAACTGCTATTTTTGGGGTGAATGAACTGATTCACCAAACTTTTTATAAAAATTGAGTGAATGAACTAATTCACTAAATTGTTTATTGGGTGAATGAACTGATTCACCGAACTGTTTACAAAAATGTTGCGAATAAATGTTTTATTGAAATTGATATTGTACATAACTGTTTTGTACTTATAAAAACCTGTGAACTCACCAACTCTCGTAGTTGACACTTGTTTTAACATGCTTTTTAGGAAACCCGAAGGTTTGATTTAGGCTTTTAGAGCTTTTTGTGAACGCCAATCATGTTTCGATGTTATTCGGATTTTGTAAAAGAATTTGTAATTTATGAACTCCGGTTGGATTTATATGTCTTGTCAACATATTTAAATTATTAATGTTATGAATGATTGGTGTGTATATCTCCTATTGCTTTGAAATCGAGACTGTCGCACCTCGTGTTTCCGCTTTAGCGGGGTGTTACAACTAGGTCTTGGTCTTCCTAGTCCCAATACATAGATTGTTTGTCAGACAATCTAGTACCGGTCACCCAATCCTATCTCTATTGCAAGAATTTCTACTACCTGGTCGCTCTCGGTCCGAGTAACCACCTAACACCACTCTCCGGAATGAAGGGTAGGTCAAGAAAGGTTGATTATCCTATCGGAGTCTATCTATCTTGGTCAAACAGATACACCCAACCAACGAGTTCAAATAACCAAACAATACGAATCAGATCAGAACCATAACACACATTCAATTAACCAAAAACAAACCAATAAACATTAAATCATAAAATCATCATCCACAATGGTTCATCGACCACAATAAGTACCACTATAAAAGACTACTCACTAGACATAGTAAAAATAGAAAATATGAGAAAAAGAAACAGACATTATACCGACAGTACAACAACGGATGATCGAAGATCGAACCCCGCAGCGTATCGGCACAATAATCCTCTCTGTTCCTAGCACTACAGAACTCAGAACTTAATACAAATTTGACTCTATACGTGTATCTATCTGTGTATATCCCAACTGAAGGAGGAGGCTGGTATTTAAAAGGAGAGATCAGAGCCCATTTCGCGTTCGCCAAACGGCACTTTCGCGGCGCGAAGTACTTAGGGTAAACCCTAGATTTCGAACTTGGCTAACTTGGCGGCGCTAAACTTGAAATCTCGCGATCGCCAAAAGGCTACTGGATTGTCTTTGTGCATTTTTCACGTTTTCTCGCCTTTTTCCATACTTTTCCGTTCCACGGCCTCCAAATCCTACAAAAGCAATAATAAGTCCAATAAGTGAGTAATTAGGCCAGAAATGGGTGAGAAATGGGGTAAAGTCATACAATTAAGCTCAACCAAAACATGTATAATTTTGGTGTTATCAAAATCCCCACACTTAAGCTTTGATTGTCCTCAATCAAAAGACTGAAAGATAAGAAAGATAACGCCAAAATTATCTTCACCCAAGATCATTCAAGAGAACAAAGCATACACACACAATTGAACACACAAACAAGACACATCAAGCAATCGGATACCAAGATCAACCTTTTACCCTCACATAGTATGAATAATCATGTAAAGTGTATCTCTCGGGGGTAAAAGTATATATATAAGTGATCACACGAAAACTAATTCCCTCATGTATAAGCTTGTCACCAAATCCAATCTCCACCACTGAGAAGTTGTCAACCGTCAAGAGGACTTTAGGGTTGTAACGTTAGGCTAAGGGTTAAGGGTAGGATAAAGGATATATATATAAGTGACTAAGGATTGTAGCAAAAACCTGAAAATCAATCAGTTCAAGATCCAAATTAATCATCTGACTTTTGAGATTTTTAGAGCTCGGGATTTCTATTACAATCACTTTTATATCGGCGTAAGCATATTGCTTATTTGTGGCTTCGATATTTTTCTTTTCTTTTAAGCACATCGACTCTTTTGATTTTGCTGTTTTTTAATGAGTCGTTTTCTCTTTTTTTTCAAGCTCTATATATATTTTTTCTTGAGTAGCAACTATGTTGCTTTTTACTCTTTTTTTTTCTCCCTTTCTCTTTTTCATAATCCCTTTATCTATTTGTCAGATTAATAAAACGGACCAAAAACATGAAAAGCTTTCAACTTTGAGCTATGGCCAAAAGATAGATAAAAATGAAATGGCTAAAGGGTAAATGATAATGGGTAAAGAAATGAAAAGGCTAAGGCTCAAAAGGGTTACAAAGAATAAAGTACTAAAAGTGAGTACTTTTCAATCAAAGGCTAGGCAAATTAAATAACCTTAAGATGAGGTTATCTCACGAAGGCTAAAAGGGTTAGAAACGAAGGCCTCTATCAGTGCAATGGTGATAAATACTTCTCTTATGTGGTCTCGACAAGCATTCAAAGTGACAAGTTCTACCATGGGTCAAAGTCGGTATTCCTCACGAAATAAATAAACAATTAGGCTCAAACTCTCAAAGGAATTGGGTGAGGCACTCATGGTAATCGGTATTCCAAGGCATCATTTTACTCAACTAGTCCTATTCAGTGTTCTCCAATGCAAGCAACTCAGAACCAAAAACAATCTCAGATTTCGAAAAAATTTGGGGTCAAATCTCAAAGCTTTCAAAAATTTGAAAAACGACAAACCAAAAAGCAAAAAGTGAACCCATTTAAACAGATAAGTCTACATAACCCCCTCCCCACACTTAAAATTTGCAGTGTCCTCAATGCAACAGTTAAAACAATTAAGGAGTAATTGGGAAAAAGAGAAACTTCCCGGGTTATGTGACGAAATCTGTTCTGATCTGAGAGAGGATTCGATAATCGTGCTCGATTCAAGATCATAGGTCGCTGTATCTATTACCAAAAAGAAAAAGAAAAAAGTAAAAATGAACTAAAGAAAATAAACCAAACTAAAGCAAGCAAACAATTAAAAATTCTTAACCTAAACAAACCAAACAAAAAATAAAAGTTGTCCAACCAAACCAAACACAAACACACAGTTTAAAGTTCAAAGTAAAGTACAACCCAATCGAATCAAATAAAACCGATCAGTTACGGTTTTCAAAAGCCCATTCATCATAGGTTGAGTAGCCAGTGGGACCGTCATCACTATCGCGCCAAACGGGATGAGGTGCGAGAGGAGCCGAGGGAGCATGTCCCACGCTTTCAAAGTACTCGCTCATCGACGCGGTGACCCAAGACAATTCCCGACGAACACCATACATGTCATACGAAATCCGATCAAGTCACTCCATGATTTCGTGATGCTCAACTCCCATCTGTTCCGATAGTCCTTGAATAGCTTCATGAATAGATCCCGATCCTTGTTGATTTTCCGGTGGAGGATTGCTTGATTGCCCTGGAAAGGTTGGTCGAGGCGGTGAAGTAGCCATGCCGATCGGCTCTTCATTGGGTGTAGCATCCCCAATCCAAACAAAAGTACCCCTTCGAGGTCCCGGTATAAGTAGCTTCATAGAACGAAAAAGAACTTTATCGAGAAATCCCATAGGAGACAACTTGGTGAGAGTTTGACAAACGTCCGATGTAAGGGTTCCCAGCTTCTCTGCTATAACCGTAATGAAATGTCCCCCACAAAGGCCCGTTCCGGCCTTATCATGCACCTTGCCGGCGCTTTGGAACATTCCTGCCATCACAAAAGAGAGGTTGGTTATTGCGTTCCGATTGACCAATCGCGAAAGAAGCCAAAGATCACCTTCCGGCACCTTTTCCTTGATAGCTTTCTGGTAGGCAAATGAATGAACTAGCATCCGATGAAGAAGGCGATGTTCGGGTAGAATGATAGAACTTTCCTTGGTATTGGACTGCAGATACGGTCCCAATCCAATGGTGGCCCAAAAATCCGCACCCGAGAATTCGGCACTAGACTCGCAAGCACCGGTTAGGAAGTAATGAGAATAGTATTCGGACCTCGACTAAGCCGCTGTGAAGAGTCCTAGCAACACTCCAAAACGAGGTAGTGTAACCCCATACCATTCTCCTAACAAACGGAATGGTACACAACGGCCATCAAATCTATCTTCCTCATATGCCTCCACATCGAAGCTAAACGTAGCCAAAAACTCTAGCACAAGCTCATAGTAGATCGGCTCGTGAGTTTTTAGTGCTTTTTCCCAATCGTTGCTCACAAAACGAAGTACTCCAAAGTTATCGCGGTACTCTCTCCTTAAGAGGCTTGAAAGCCTATCCCCAAATCCAATTTCCTCAACAAAGTGCAAGTCGACAATCGATCCAATCTCAACGTCCCGCTTTTTCAAGCGATCAACCTCAATCATCAAAGACATCTTTTCTCTACGCAAGATGTTATCGGAATCAAAAGACAAGCATGGGTGGTGTTGAACATTGCGAGAAGATGAAGCTCTCTACACAAATAAAAATCATATGCATTAATCACCACAATGCTTATAACCTCCCTTCCCCACACTTGAGTTGAAACGCATCACAACATTATAAATAACATATTGGACTATATAAATAACATAATGGCATTATATGGATATCGGTACGATTTTGATAGGGACCGTTGAACTTAGAACTTACGTTAAAAATTACGTGTTTGATAGGGCGAACATAGTTCGGAGTCGGGATTAGATCACGCACCATCACTTATGAAATCGCACTAAACGCTTGAGGTGAGTATTCACAGCTCCACTTTTACCGTTTTTACGAGTTTTTGGGGTGAAAAGCATGCTTATGAATGAATGTGTTTATTTGTGAAAATGTTGCGGAATGAATTGAATTGAAATAAATTTTGAGTACCAAAGAGAATTGAAATAAAATGTGTTAATGAAATGAAATGTTATGTGATTATTGAAATGAAATGAATTGAAATGTGTTTCGAGTGTCGAAATGAATTGAAATGAAATGAATTTGGGTTTTGAAACAAAATGAAATGAAATGTATTGTTAGTATCGAAATAAAATGAAATGAAATGTTTTGTGAGCTAAATTTTGATATGTTGAAGCATGATATCGTGAGCACAAAATGAAAATGTCCCCTGCACTACTATTAACCCATACAAATTGGGCCTATGATACACGTGGATAGCGCTATTTGGATTGACATACCCACCTAAAACTGACGAGTGATAGGTGCACTGTATTGAAAAAATATTCACCCCGGCTGGAAATTTGTTTTCCCCCGGCAAGGCTGGATAGGGGCGTAGCTATGTCACAAAATGAAGGATTGTAGTAACTCACTGATATATATCATGTAATTAACACATCACCCGGGAAATTTACTCACTACTTGATACCAAACTGCTATTTTTGGGGTGAATGAACTGATTCACCAAACTTTTTATAAAAATTGAGTGAATGAACTAATTCACTAAATTGTTTATTGGGTGAATGAACTGATTCACCGAACTGTTTACAAAAATGTTGCGAATAAATGTTTTATTGAAATTGATATTGTACATAACTGTTTTGTACTTATAAAAACCTGTGAACTCACCAACTCTCGTAGTTGACACTTGTTTTAACATGCTTTTTAGGAAACCCGAAGGTTTGATTTAGGCTTTTAGAGCTTTTTGTGAACGCCAATCATGTTTCGATGTTATTCGGATTTTGTAAAAGAATTTGTAATTTATGAACTCCGGTTGGATTTATATGTCTTGTCAACATATTTAAATTATTAATGTTATGAATGATTGGTGTGTATATCTCCTATTGCTTTGAAATCGAGACTGTCGCACCTCGTGTTTCCGCTTTAGCGGGGTGTTACAGATTTGGTATCAGAGCCATAGGTTATAGAGAACATCGGTTTTTCATAAAAACCAAGTACTATAACCAACCTTTTTCTAAGATAAGTTAAAACTTTTAAACATAGATTTTGAAGTATAGGAGAATTCAAATGCTTATACGATTAGGATATGTGCTATTCTGATATATCATAGATAAGCGGAGCCTGATCACCTACGCTTAGCTATGATATAAGTAGGATAGGACTTATGAACTAAGCGTACCGTTAGAAAATAAAAAAATTGGAACCTTCAAAAAATTTCCTGAAAAACATAAACCGTGTGAGTTCACATAAGCATATCATGATTCTGATATCTACTATAGCACTTACGCGTTTAAGTAAAGTAACGCCTTCGTTGAACACTTTTACGTTAGCACTTAGGAGGTCACTAGTAGTTTGAAGGCGCGTTAATAAGTTATGCGGACACTACAATCACTATACAGAACACTACTACTTAGACTTTGGAGAAAGACCCGTCTAGGCATTACGATTCCGACATTGGAGTAACAAGCAAAGACGTTTCAATCGATCCACCTCCGAACCTCACAACACCTCATATGAGACAACTCAGAAGAGAGCTGCGGCAACCATTCGGAGTGGACTGACGATAACACATCTAGTTAATGTAAGGTCATTTCATATCCTTTCGGGGATACTGATCGGTTGTACTACCAGTATGACACTAGGAGAGGCTTGAACTATCCGAGCACTCGCCGGCGGACTGCAAAATAATCGAAGCAGAGTATCAAGTTAGAAGCACTATGTTAATGTGACGGCAAGAAGGACGACTAGGAGAGTTGACTTGTGATGGCAAGTTGTGGTGATACTGTTAGCAATGCTGATCCTATCGTTTGTAACTCTCGTGATTTCGAAACAATTCCAAAAATGCACTTTTTGGGTTGTTCCATTTAAAACCCCAGTATGGGCAAGAGAAATATTTTAAGGATGCATTAGCATCAAACTTTGAACTCTTCAGATATGTATTAAGCTTTTACAAAATTAATTTTTATTAAATCACCAAGACGTTCTTACCGATTTTATTTTAAAGAAAATGTCATAAATAAAAATGCAAATATCTTCGAACATTTATTAAAGACAACTTTTAATCAAATATATACATTTTACAAATGATTTAGAACCGTATTTTCCAGAAGAAACACACGTAGCTAGAAAGTGAACTGTAAGAATTAATCGATCAACATTGCTCAACTGATAGCCCAACAAGTCCAGGAAGTCGTACCTACCATAGTCACTAAAGTTACTACCGACCTTGTCGCAAAAAGAAGGAATAAGGAAGACATAGTACCCATCGAATGGAAAGATGGTAATACAAGAAAATTTGAGCACCAGTCAGAAGAAACGACTCGTGTTAATTCAATCGAAAGTTGAAAAGTAGTCAGAAAATGCACTCTAAGCTTAGCAGGAAAGGATTTTAGTATAGATTTAATTCCGATCAAGATAGGGAGTTTTGACATAATCGTTGGTATGGACTGGATGTCCAAGCATCGAGCAACAATATGTTGTGCTGAGAAGATAGTCGCGTTAGCATTACCTGATGGAGGATTACTCGAAGTGTATGGAGATAAGCCAAAGAGAGACATTAAGATCGTGTCATATATGAAGATGCAAGGTCATCTGCGGAAGGAATGCGTAGCGTTCATGGCGCACGTCATAGATACAAAGGCAAAGGAGAAGCAAATTCAGGATATTCCAGTTGTGCGAGAATTTCCTGAGGTATTCTCGGAAGAGTTACCTGGATTGCCTCCGCAACGACAAGTAGAATTCCACATCGACTTAGTTCCAGGAGCAGGACCTATAGCAAAGTCGCCGTATCGACTAGCGCCGTCCGAGATGCAGGAGCTGTCTAGCCAACTTCAAGAGTTGTTAGACAAGGGTTTTATCCGACCCAGCTCTTCACCCTGGGGAGCCCCTGTGTTGTTCGTCAAGAAGAAGGATGGATCTTTCCGCATGTGCATCGACTATAGGGAGCTGAACAAGATCACCATCAAGAACCGATACCCTCTTCCGCGCATCGACGACCTGTTCGATCAACTGCAAGGAGCAACGTACTTCTCCAAGATCGATCTTCGATCTGGTTACCATCAAATGCGAGTGCGTGAGGAAGACATCGCAAAGACAGCATTTAGAACTCGTTATGGTCATTATGAGTTCTTAGTCATGCCTTTTGGGTTGACGAACGCTCCAGCAGTGTTCATGGATCTAATGAACCGAGTATGTCGACCATACTTAGATAAGTTCGTAATTGTCTTCATAGACGACATTCTAATCTACTCAAGGAGCAAGGAGGACCACGAGCATCATTTGAGGCTGATATTGGAACTGCTGAAAGCCGAACAGTTATACGCCAAATTCTCGAAGTGCGAGTTTTGGATCCGAGAAGTTCACTTTCTAGGACATGTGGTGAATAAAGAAGGAATTCACGTCGATCCAGCCAAGGTTGAGGCCGTAAAGAAATGGGAAGCCCGAAGACACCGACAGAAATTCGACAATTTCTCGGTTTGGCAGGCTATTACCGACGATTCATCGCAAACTTCTCCAAGATTGCGCAGCCGCTGACAACTTTAACGCAAAAGGACAAGAAGTTCGTCTGGGGAGAAAAACAAGAAGAAGCGTTTCAAATGCTAAAGCAAAAGTTGTGTAATGCACCCATTCTGGTGTTACCCGAAGGAACGGATAACTTTGTGGTGTATTGCGATGCTTCGCATCAAGGCTTGGGATGTGTCCTGATGCAGAACGAGAAGGTCATTGCCTATGCGTCCAGACAACTGAAGGTTCATGAGAAGAACTACACCACCCACGACTTGGAGCTTGGAGCAGTGGTGTTTGCCCTTAAGATATGGAGACATTATCTCTACGGCACCAAATGCACTATCTATACGGACCATAAGAGTCTCCAGCATATTCTTGATCAGAAAATGCTGAATATGAGACAAAGGAGATGGGTTGAATTGCTCAGCGACTGCGAGATTAAGTATCATCCAGGGAAAGCGAATGTCGTAGCTGATGCGTTAAGCCGAAAGGAGCGGGTAAAGCCCACAAGGTCACGAGCAATGGGAATGGTAGTGCAGACCAGTTTAAAAAGTCAAATAGTGGAAGCTCAAAAGGAAGCTCTGAAGGCTGACAACCTAAAGAAAGAAACTCTCCACAAGTTGGAAAAGGAGTTTGAGGAGAAATCGGATGGAGTCCGATATTTCAAAGACAGGATTTGGGTTCCAAAGGTGGATCAGTTAAGGGCACTGATCATGGATGAAGCTCATCAGTCGAAGTATTCGATACATCCAGGATCCGATAAAATGTACAAAGGACTGAAGGAGCATTACTGGTGGCCCGGTATGAAAAGAGATATCGCCACTTACGTGAGTAAATGCTTGACTTGCGCGAAAGTTAAAGCAGAGCACCAGAAACCGTCCGGACTTCTTCAGCAACCGGAAATCCCGGAGTGGAAATGGGAGCAGATATCGATGGATTTCGTGACTAAGCTACCCAGGACTAAAAAGGGTCATGATACGATTTGGGTAATCGTTGACAGACTCACGAAATCAGCGCATTTCTTGCCAATAAAGGAGACTTATAGCATCGATAAGCTTGCGCAGCTGTATGTCGGTGAGATTGTCATGCGACATGGAGTCCCGATATCGATCATCTCTGATAGGGATAGTAGATTTACCTCGCGATTTTGGCAATCGCTTCAAGCAACTTTGGGCACTCGTGTGGATCTAAGCACGGCTTACCATCCTCAGACCGATGGACAGACTGAGAGAACCATCCAAACATTAGAGGATATGCTACGTGCTTGTGTGTTAGAATTTGGAGGTAGTTGGGACGATCATCTACCCTTAGTCGAGTTCTCCTACAACAACAGCTATCATGCCAGCATTCAGTGTGCGCCATACGAGGCACTTTATGGACGCAAGTGTAGGTCCCCACTTAATTGGTTGGAAGTGGGAGAGAACCGATTGTTTAGGCCTGATGTCGTGCAGGAGACCACCGACAAAATCAAAATGGTTCAAGAAAAGCTGATAGTGGCCAGGGATCGCCAGAAAAGCTATGCTGATAATCGGCGAAAGCCGTTGGAATTTCAAGTTGGTGACAAAGTGTTACTAAAGGTATCACCATGGAAAGGGCTAATAAGATTCGGAAAGAAAGGGAAATTGAGCCCCTGTTACGTGGGACCATTCAAGATCATAGAAAGAATCGGACCAGTCGCTTACAGATTGGACTTACCCTCAGAGCTCAGCTCCATTCACAACACGTTTCATGTGTCCAATTTAAAGAAATGCCTGTCGGAGGAGACAGTGATCTTGCCTTTAGGGGAAATTCAAATCGATGAACAACTGCGCGCCGCAGAGGAGCCTATTGAGATCCTTAATCGAGAAATCAAGCAACTCCGGCGCAGTAAAATACCGATCGTCAAGGTACGATGGAACTCCAGGCACGGACCTGAGTTCACTTGGGAGCGGGAGGCTTTCATGAAAGACAAGTACCCGCATCTCTTCACAAAAGATCCCTGCGTTACTAGCAAGAATTAAATTTCGGGACGAAATTTCTTTCAACCGGGGTAAATGTGACAACCGACAGTTTTGACCTTCAGGATAGCTACTCGTTTAATCACTCTGTAGCATTTCCGTAGGTTAAAATTTAGTCATTTAAGTTTTTAAATGAAACTAGGTTAGTTTGCGTGAAAAAGTTAGGCTAAAACCTAAAAGTCCCGAAAACTGCCCGAAAAAGCCTGTACCGGTCCGAAATCGTCCGAAAATCCTATAATGCCAAATTAAAGTTAAATTTTAGAAAATTAAATTATTTTATTTTAAAAATAAGTAAACTAATTTAAACAGTCCAAAATTTCCCTCGAAAAATCGGTTTCTACCGAAAACGCGCTAAAAACCGACACTGCGTTAAACTAAGCTGTATATATTAAACCTTTTAAACATTTATTTAAAAAAAAAAAAAAAGAAGAGATGATGGTGATTGGCCAAAATGGCCGGCCACCACCACCACCCTCCAATCACATCTCTTCTCCTCTTTTCCATAAAACCATCATCATCACCTCTTTTCCCACATTTTTCAAACTTCACTCTCTCTCTAAACTCATTTCTCTCCTCCTTCTCTCTAAAATCCAGCATTCTCTCCATCTTCAAATCTGATTTTGAAGGTTTAAACACCATTTCAAGTTCTAAAGTGGTATCATCTTCAAGGTAAGAATGTTGTATAAGTGTTCAACCTCATTTTTGAATCATTTTGAGCCTCTTTTTCGTATTTTCTTGAGGTTTTAACCTACTTCTATGGTTTCTTAATCCTCTTGTTGTTTGGGAAGGAGATTTAGCCTTAGAAATGTTTGAAAACAATCTAAGAAGGTGAAAATCCATGATTTCCCCATAAGAACACAAGATAGGAGTTGAAAATCGTTTATGTGATGTTGTTGACCATCATTCTTGGGCTAAACTTTGCTAATAGTTCATGCATGAGTCTTGATGGTACTAAAACATGTTTAGTTTATTTTTCACTTGTATAATCTGATTTGGGGGTAAAATAGCAAGAAAAACCCCAAAAGTTTATGATTTTATGTGTTTTGGTGGTAAAAATGGTGTTGGATTCTTGACAGATTCTGTCAATGTTTTTGCATGTAGTTTACACGACCCAAAAAGGGTTTTCTCGAACTCATTTGTTGTTCCAGATTCAAGTTCTAATCAACATGCAATCAAGTAGAGAATGATTTGAAAGCCATATGTCATTGATTCTTGGATGAAAAGTTTACACACACTAACACACCAAGAACACACACACTTAAGAACTAACTTTCTCTCTTCACTCTCTTTACACCATAAAGCACGTATGCATGTTCTAACTACCAAACTAACTCACTATGGGTATTTATACCCAAACACTCAAACCCTCAAGGTTTACAAGAATTACACAAACTACCCTATTATTACAAATCTATTACAAAGTACATATAAAACAAGTAAACAAACAACTAACTTTGACTTTAAACTTTGACTTTGACTTTGCCTTTGTCTTCACTTCGTGCACCAACTTGTGATCTCGGATACAATCCGATTTTGCACCCAACAATCTCCCCCTTTGGATTCGAGATCACAAAAAGAATTAGGCAAACGTCTTCAAGAAAGCATCAACACTTTAATCTTCAACAATAAGCTTCCTTGAACGATAAGCTTCGGTAATAATCTTCACGAATCATCCAATCTTCATGAAGCTTTAACAAACTTTGACCACGAAGCTTTAGCAAATCAAGATATCTTCAAATAATCACTAATCTTCAAACATCTCACGCAAACATCTCTTGTCATATCTCATAATCTTCTCTTTGTCTTGACATTTCGGAACCATCTCCCCAAAATATCTTCAAAAAGCATTTCTCGACTTTACGTTTCTAAACCATCTCCCCCTTTTTGATGAAATATGAAATAATCATCAAAATCTATAGAAATGTATGATCGGATAACTCGTCTCGTAAAGATGCAAACATGTAAAAGTACCACCATAGATATCAAAACCATCTCACATAGCCATCTTCACCTTGTTACTCCAGAATTCCCCTTATTACTCCAAAGAAATACCGTCAATTCCATAAAGTAATCCGAATCTTTTCAAATTCAGATTTAAGTGAAAAATCCTGAAACAACACATGAATCAGTTGGAATGCCTGTGAGAAGCACAAAGCAACTCAGTGCAACAAATGCACTATATAAAGAGCTTTATTGATGATCACTCCCCAGGGCTTCCGTTCAATCATCGCAAACACTAAAAGTATTCCTATGAACGTTCCGACAAAGAAACAAATTCCTTGTGTGTATTTGTGATGAAAGAAAATAGCATCAAGTGCTTTCATAAGGCTCAAAATGTGAAAACATTTCACGACTCGATGTGTAGAAATGAAGTTCGAAGGCAGGGCAGCTTCCTTCTGTTTCAATATCGATTTTCCAAATGAAAACCTGATAGATTATGTGCTGCGTCCCCGTGATGAAATGAAACATCTCCTTGTTAAGAAGGAAATGAGTAGCTAGTGGGGTAAAAACGAGAGTCGGCATTGGGCTTTGCCTTATTTCAATATCGGTCACCAAAGAGCGTGAACCAATAGATTACGTGGTTGCCCGGCTTAGAAAAGGTTGGTGCAGAGTTTTATATTTCTTTTAACTCTGTTCTCACACCCTCCAATTCTTTTAAACATCCTCACTTCTAACCAAGTTCTCATATAACATTTTTCCGCTCAATCACTATGAGAATAACTCGACCTCCTGAGTTATCTCCCCCACTCTTTGATGTAGACCCCTCACTCATTTCTCAAGGATAACTTCTTGGGTAGGATTGCCGGTTCTGGAAATCCATAGAAGTTCTATTAAGCTCACACATCCCGTGAAATAAGTTTCCTAAACATGAAAGTACAATGATTCATCGAGTGAATCAAAGAGCCAATATGAAACATGCTCAAACAAATATATATATGAACAAAAGAGGAGCATAAAAATTTCTCCAAACAAGTATATGAAATGAAGAACATGAATGATGTAAACTTGTTTGAGAAAACTGATTCATCATATGATGTGAGATATGTATATGAAAAATTGTGGTTCACAAAAAAATGGATGATTATCTATACGAACGAGATATAGATATAGCAATGAAGAACGTATCTGATCAAATAAACGATGAAGTACAATGAGGAAATATCAAACGAGCGTATTACCACCGAAAAATATGTATTAACGAAGACAAAAGTATATGGTCATATAGAGACGTGGTAATAACGAAGACAAAAGAAGCTAAACCGGTGTGTATGAATACTTGAAAAGTATATGAAAAGATAATACACAAGTATTAACCTTTGGAAACACACGGTTAGAAAATATCCGTCAACTCATCATGATATGAAAACATTTAAAAATCACACTTCTAATTCGAAAAATCATTTGAGAATCGAGAAGTGAGTGTGAACATTTAAAAACATTTTTCATACCTGAAAGTTGTTCATCTTTCAAATATGTAAGCATTAAAGCTTATTTGAACTCTCCCCCTAAAATGAATATCACTTTTAAGAACTCCCCCTCAAATGGATAATCTGCAAAACAAAGTAGAAATTGGTATTCATTGAAAATGAATCCTTAGATGTTAGTCAGATAGTATCCAATCAGAATAATTAAGCAACTCCCCCTTAAATTAAGATCCGTAACAGATTTAAGTTGGAGTAAGCATGCCCAGCTTGCTAACCAAAAAGTTAAAACGCTTTTCATCTAAAGGTTTAGTGAAAAGGTCAGCAAGTTGGTAGTCTGTTTGAACAAAGAACATTTCGATATTACCTTTCTCCACATTATCTTTGATAAAATGATACCTGATGTCGATGTGTTTGGTCTTGGAATGCTGAACCGGATTTGACGTTATCGCAATTGCGCTTTCCGAATCACAGTAGATAGGGACTCTCTTCAACTTGTAGCCATAGTCTAGTAGTTGTGTCTTCATCCAAAGCACTTGCGAACAACAACTTGCGGCGGCCACATATTCAGCTTCGGCCGTAGAAGTGGAGACGCAATTTTGCTTTTTCGAAGTCCAACTAACAAGTTTATCACCTAAAAACTGACATGATCCAGAAGTGCTTTTCCTATCCAGTTTGCAACCACCATAATCTGAATCTGTAAAAGATATTAGCTCAAAACTAGAATCTTTCGGATACCAAAGGCCCAACTCGGGTGTGCCTTTGAGATATCGTAAGATCCTTTTAACTGCCGCAAGGTGTGACTCTTTAGGATTAGCTTGAAAACGAGCACAAAAACATGTGGCGAACATAATGTCCGGTCTAGTCGCAGTGAGGTACAAAAGAGAACCAATCATGCTTCTGTAAATCTTTTGATCAACGGGTTTACCGGCTAAATCAGGACCCAAAAGATTTCCAGTTGGCATTGGTGTTTTAATTGGAGAACAATCAGTCATGTTAAACTTTTTCAACATATCTTTAATATATTTTGACTGATTTATAAAGATGCCATCCGGGTTTTGTTTGACTTGAATTCCTAAAAAGAAATTCAATTCACCCATCATGCTCATTTCAAACTCGGTCTCCATGATTTTAGAAAACTTTGTACACAACTCTGGATTAGTAGAACCGAAAATAATGTCGTCAACATAAATTTGAACTAAAAGCAAGTCATCACCTTCTTTCTTCAGAAAAAGAGTAGTATCGACCGTACCTCGTTTGAATCCTTTGGATAAGAGATGATTAGTCAGAGTTTCATACCATGCTCTTGGAGCTTGTTTTAAGCCATACAAAGCTTTGTCCAAGATGCATACATGATCGGGAAAATCTGGATCGACGAACCCTTCAGGTTGCTCTATATAGACCTCTTCATGCAAGACTCCATTCAAGAACGCAGATTTGACATCCATTTGAAATACCTTGATGTTCTTGTGAGCTGCATAAGCCAGAAAGATTCGAATTGCCTCGATCCTCGCTACCGGTGCAAAAGTCTCATCGTAGTCAATACCTTCTTGTTGAGAATAACCTTTAGCAACCAATCGCGCCTTGTTTCTGACAATCACTCCGGATTCATCTTTCTTATTTCTGAAGATCCACTTGGTTTTAATGATTGATTTATCTTGCGGTCTCGGAACCAAGCGATACACTTTGTTTCTTTTGAACTGTAGAAGCTCTTCTTGCATTGCTAGAAGCCAATCAGAATCGTCTAAGGCTTGAGAGACATTCTTTGGTTCAATTTTGCTCAAGAAACTTTTGTGTAGGCAGTAATTTGCAGATGCAGATCGCGTTTTAACACCATCATTGACATCACCAATCACATTGTAGAGTGGATGTGCTCTTGTCCATTTCAACTGAGCAGGAAGAATTGCAATATCATCTAGATTGTTCTGACTATCATTTTCATCAATGATTGCAGGAATCTCTGATTGATCATCGGGGGTTAACTCTGATTGCTCAACACTTGGAACTGGAATGGCCTGATCAGAGTTAGATGTAGAACAAATATTCTCCGATGGTCCGGAATCATTCACGCTTGAAGGTTCTAGGACATCGTGAATATCAACTCTTGGATTTCTGGAAAGAATAAGATCTTCATTATCTGCACAAATATCCAGAAAAGCATCCATAAACAGTAAATCGAGTTCTGAACTATTTGGATCAGTAATAGAATCAGAAGTCGTAGAAGTAGCTTGACTATGAATTTCGAGTCCTGAACTGCTATGTTCAGAAGTCATTGACACGGTTTCATCAAAGGTCACATAAACGGTTTCCATAACCATCTTGGTTCTTTTGTTGTAGACCCGGAAAGTCTTTGACGTTAGCGAATAACCAAGAAAGTATCCCTCGTCGGCTTTCTTGTCAAACTTACCAAGATTGTCACGGTTGTTAAGAATGTAACACCTACAACCAAAAACATGAAAAAATTTCACATTAGGAACTCTACGGTTGATTATATGATAAGGAGTTTTCTGAAAGCGCTTAGTGATGATAGTTCGATTTTGTGTAAAACAAGCCGTTGAAACCGCTTCGGCCCAAAAGGTAAGAGGTAATCCGGAGTAAGCTAGCATCGTTCGTGCCGCTTCCACTAAGGTTCGGTTTCGTCTTTCTACAACTCCATTTTGTTGTGGAGTATAAGCACCTGAAAAATTATGAGAAATACCAACAGATGTTAGATAAGCATCTAAAGTAGCATTTTTAAATTCAGTGCCATTATCACTCCTAATCTTTCGAACTGGAAGTTGCAAAAGAACTTGGATCCTCTTGATAAACTTTATGATCAACTCGGGAAGTTGCAAAAGAACCGGTGAGACCAAGCTTTTTTGGTGAGACCGGTGAGACCAACATATTTTACTCGAAACTTCACATCATAACATTTGTGAAGGTAAAAAAAATTGAACATTCATCGTTAAAACATACTAAAAAACACTATTGGAAAAAAAAAATCCAAAAAAAGTGTAAAAAACGAAACCTTCACAGCAGTTTTTTTTGTGAAGGTTTGCATTATATATATGTAACCTTCACAGAACTTGAGCTGTGAAGGTTACGTTTTTTAGCTTGTTTTCGACATTTTTTTGCATCGAAAGTGAATTTTAGGTCTGCGTATTCTTGTTTTATGTACATTCACGGTGTTTTTTTGTGAAATTTCATACGTTAGGTATTGGTCTCACACGGTCTCACGGTTATGGATTGATATTTAAAGTGTTAAGGTTCAAACCCCACTGGATTTGTGCAAAAACACCAAGATTTGAACCCAAACCATCATGAAACATTTTCGTGTGCAACAGCACTTGGTCAGGAATTTGGGTCATCTTCAAACTTGTATAACTCTTTGATAACTTATCCAAAATACAAACTTTTTGATTCTAAACTCAAGTACTCTGAGTTAGCTTTCCAATGAGTCCAAAATCATGTCATTTAGAGGAGTTTTGAGGGTTTAACCAATGAAAACAAGTTGATGGTGCAAGCTGTCCCAAGATGGCAGATCCACATGCACAACTTTAAAGAGGCATATCTCTCTCAAAAATCACCTAAATGATGTGAATCTTGTCTCATTAGCTTGGTATATGTTTTATTTAGAAAATCCCTTTCGAAATTCGTGAGTTGGTGGGATAATGAACTCTCTATGAACAAAACTTCACTGACATGTATCTTTGAAAAATGAAAGTGTGCACTGATTTTGCAAAAATGTTTAAAAATAGTAAAAGACCTCTAAAAATGGTGAAATTTGGTGAAATTGTTCCTAACATCCCCTAAATCAGAGGGTAAAAATTTAAGGACTTATTATTTGGAGGACCTAAGTTCAAAGTGGTAATTTTTACAACTTAAAATTTTGGCAGATTCTGAAAATTTTATAAAATCCAAATTTATGAACTTTGAACCTTCCAAAATGTTTGGAAGACTCCAAAATGTGATAAAATGAATTTTTACTATATTGGACTATATAAATAACATAATGGCATTATATGGATATCGGTACGATTTTGATAGGGACCGTTGAACTTAGAACTTACGTTAAAAATTACGTGTTTGATAGGGCGAACATAGTTCGGAGTCGGGATTAGATCACGCACCATCACTTACGAAATCGCACTAAACGCTTGAGGTGAGTATTCACAGCCCCACTTTTACCGTTTTTACGAGTTTTTGGGGTGAAAAGCATGCTTATGAATGAATGTGTTTATTTGTGAAAATGTTGCGGAATGAATTGAATTGAAATAAATTTTGAGTACCAAAGAGAATTGAAATAAAATGTGTTAATGAAATGAAATGAAATGAAATGTTATGTGATTATTGAAATGAAATGAATTGAAATGTGTTTCGAGTGTCGAAATGAATTGAAATGAAATGAATTTGGGTTTTGAAACAAAATGAAATGAAATGTATTGTTAGTATCGAAATAAAATGAAATGAAATGTTTTGTGAGCTAAATTTTGATATGTTGAAGCATGATATCGTGAGCACAAAATGAAAATGTCCCCTTCACTACTATTAACCCATACAAATTGGGCCTATGATACACGTGGATAGCGCTATTTGGATTGACATACCCACCTAAAACTGACGAGTGATAGGTGCACTGTATTGAAAAAATATTCACCCCGGCTGGAAATTTGTTTTCCCCCGGCAAGGCTGGATAGGGGCGTAGCTATGTCACAAAATGAAGGATTGTAGTAACTCACTGATATATATCATGTAATTAACACATCACCCGGGAAATTTACTCACTACTTGATACCAAACTGCTATTTTTGGGGTGAATGAACTGATTCACCAAACTTTTTATAAAAATTGAGTGAATGAACTAATTCACTAAATTGTTTATTGGGTGAATGAACTGATTCACCGAACTGTTTACAAAAATGTTGCGAATAAATGTTTTATTGAAATTGATATTGTACATAACTGTTTTGTACTTATAAAAACCTGTGAACTCACCAACTCTCGTAGTTGACACTTGTTTTAACATGCTTTTTAGGAAACCCGAAGGTTTGATTTAGGCTTTTAGAGCTTTTTGTGAACGCCAATCATGTTTCGATGTTATTCGGATTTTGTAAAAGAATTTGTAATTTATGAACTCCGGTTGGATTTATATGTCTTGTCAACATATTTAAATTATTAATGTTATGAATGATTGGTGTGTATATCTCCTATTGCTTTGAAATCGAGACTGTCGCACCTCGTGTTTCCGCTTTAGCGGGTGTTACAACTAGGTCTTGGTCTTCCTAGTCCCAATACATAGATTGTTTGTCAGACAATCTAGTACCGGTCACCCAATCCTATCTCTATTGCAAGAATTTCTACTACCTGGTCGCTCTCGGTCCGAGTAACCACCTAACACCACTCTCCGGAATGAAGGGTAGGTCAAGAAAGGTTGATTATCCTATCGGAGTCTATCTATCTTGGTCAAACAGATACACCCAACCAACGAGTTCAAATAACCAAACAATACGAATCAGATCGGAACCATAACACACATTCAATTAACCAAAAACAAACCAATAAACATTAAATCATAAAATCATCATCCACAATGGTTCATCGACCACAATAAGTACCACTATAAAAGACTACTCACTAGACATAGTAAAAATAGAAAATATGAGAAAAAGAAACAGACATTATACCGACAGTACAACAACGGATGATCGAAGATCGAACCCCGCAGCGTATCGGCACAATAATCCTCTCTGTTCCTAGCACTACAGAACTCAGAACTTAATACAAATTTGACTCTATACGTGTATCTATCTGTGTATATCCCAACTGAAGGAGGAGGCTGGTATTTAAAAGGAGAGATCAGAGCCCATTTCGCGTTCGCCAAACGGCACTTTCGCGGCGCGAAGTACTTAGGGTAAACCCTAGATTTCGAACTTGGCTAACTTGGCGGCGCTAAACTTGAAATCTCGCGATCGCCAAAAGGCTACTGGATTGTCTTTGTGCATTTTTCACGTTTTCTCGCCTTTTTCCATACTTTTCCGTTCCACGGCCTCCAAATCCTACAAAAGCAATAATAAGTCCAATAAGTGAGTAATTAGGCCAGAAATGGGTGAGAAATGGGGTAAAGTCATACAATTAAGCTCAACCAAAACATGTATAATTTTGGTGTTATCAAAATCCCCACACTTAAGCTTTGATTGTCCTCAATCAAAAGACTGAAAGATAAGAAAGATAACGCCAAAATTATCTTCACCCAAGATCATTCAAGAGAACAAAGCATACACACACAATTGAACACACAAACAAGACACATCAAGCAATCGGATACCAAGATCAACCTTTTACCCTCACATAGTATGAATAATCATGTAAAGTGTATCTCTCGGGGGTAAAAGTATATATATAAGTGATCACACCAAAACTAATTCCCTCATGTATAAGCTTGTCACCAAATCCAATCTCCACCACTGAGAAGTTGTCAACCGTCAAGAGGACTTTAGGGTTGTAACGTTAGGCTAAGGGTTAAGGGTAGGATAAAGGATATATATATAAGTGACTAAGGATTGTAGCAAAAACCTGAAAATCAATCAGTTCAAGATCCAAATTAATCATCTGACTTTTGAGATTTTTAGAGCTCGGGATTTCTATTACTATCACTTTTATATCGGCGTAAGCATATTGCTTATTTGTGGCTTCGATATTTTTCTTTTCTTTTAAGCACATCGACTCTTTTGATTTTGCTGTTTTTTAATGAGTCGTTTTCTCTTTTTTTTTTCAAGCTCTATATATATTTTTTCTTGAGTAGCAACTATGTTGCTTTTTACTCTTTTTTTTTCTCCCTTTCTCTTTTTCATAATCCCTTTATCTATTTGTCAGATTAATAAAACGGACCAAAAACATGAAAAGCTTTCAACTTTGAGCTATGGCCAAAAGATAGATAAAAATGAAATGGCTAAAGGGTAAATGATAATGGGTAAAGAAATGAAAAGGCTAAGGCTCAAAAGGGTTACAAAGAATAAAGTACTAAAAGTGAGTACTTTTCAATCAAAGGCTAGGCAAATTAAATAACCTTAAGATGAGGTTATCTCACGAAGGCTAAAAGGGTTAGAAACGAAGGCCTCTATCAGTGCAATGGTGATAAATACTTCTCTTATGTGGTCTCGACAAGCATTCAAAGTGACAAGTTCTACCATGGGTCAAAGTCGGTATTCCTCACGAAATAAATAAACAATTAGGCTCAAACTCTCAAAGGAATTGGGTGAGGCACTCATGGTAATCGGTATTCCAAGGCATCATTTTACTCAACTAGTCCTATTCAGTGTTCTCCAATGCAAGCAACTCAGAACCAAAAACAATCTCAGATTTCGAAAAAATTTGGGGTCAAATCTCAAAGCTTTCAAAAATTTGAAAAACGACAAACCAAAAAGCAAAAAGTGAACCCATTTAAACAGATAAGTCTACATAACCCCCTCCCCACACTTAAAATTTGCAGTGTCCTCAATGCAACAGTTAAAACAATTAAGGAGTAATTGGGAAAAAGAGAAACTTCCCGGGTTATGTGACGAAATCTGTTCTGATCTGAGAGAGGACTCGATAATCGTGCTCGATTCAAGATCATAGGTCGCTGTATCTATTACCAAAAAGAAAAAGAAAAAAGTAAAAATGAACTAAAGAAAATAAACCAAACTAAAGCAAGCAAACAATTAAAAATTCTTAACCTAAACAAACCAAACAAAAAATAAAAGTTGTCCAACCAAACCAAACACAAACACACAGTTTAAAGTTCAAAGTAAAGTACAACCCAATCGAATCAAATAAAACCGATCAGTTACGGTTTTCAAAAGCCCATTCATCATAGGTTGAGTAGCCAGTGGGACCGTCATCACTATCGCGCCAAACGGGATGAGGTGCGAGAGGAGCCGAGGGAGCATGTCCCACGCTTTCAAAGTACTCGCTCATCGACGCGGTGACCCAAGACAATTCCCGACGAACACCATACATGTCATACGAAATCCGATCAAGTCACTCCATGATTTCGTGATGCTCAACTCCCATCTGTTCCGATAGTCCTTGAATAGCTTCATGAATAGATCCCGATCCTTGTTGATTTTCCGGTGGAGGATTGCTTGATTGCCCTGGAAAGGTTGGTCGAGGCGGTGAAGTAGCCATGCCGATCGGCTCTTCATTGGGTGTAGCATCCCCAATCCAAACAAAAGTACCCCTTCGAGGTCCCGGTATAAGTAGCTTCATAGAACGAAAAAGAACTTTATCGAGAAATCCCATAGGAGACAACTTGGTGAGAGTTTGACAAACGTCCGATGTAAGGGTTCCCAGCTTCTCTGCTATAACCGTAATGAAATGTCCCCCACAAAGGCCCGTTCCGGCCTTATCATGCACCTTGCCGGCGCTTTGGAACATTCCTGCCATCACAAAAGAGAGGTTGGTTATTGCGTTCCGATTGACCAATCGCGAAAGAAGCCAAAGATCACCTTCCGACACCTTTTCCTTGATAGCTTTCTGGTAGGCAAATGAATGAACTAGCATCCGATGAAGAAGGCGATGTTCGGGTAGAATGATAGAACTTTCCTTGGTATTGGACTGCAGATACGGTCCCAATCCAATGGTGGCCCAAAAATCCGCACCCGAGAATTCGGCACTAGACTCGCAAGCACCGGTTAGGAAGTAATGAGAAAAGTATTCGGACCTCGACTAAG
Source organism: Centaurea solstitialis (assembly GCA_030169165.1). Lineage (NCBI taxonomy): Eukaryota > Viridiplantae > Streptophyta > Magnoliopsida > Asterales > Asteraceae > Centaurea > Centaurea solstitialis. The sequence goes on along the minus strand of CM058042.1, from coordinate 49,497,092 downwards.
CCGCTGTGAAGAGTCCTAGCAACACTCCAAAACGAGGTAGTGTAACCCCATACCATTCTCCTAACAAACGGAATGGTACACAACGGCCATCAAATCTATCTTCCTCATATGCCTCCACATCGAAGCTAAACGTAGCCAAAAACTCTAGCACAAGCTCATAGTAGATCGGCTCGTGAGTTTTTAGTGCTTTTTCCCAATCGTTGCTCACAAAACGAAGTACTCCAAAGTTATCGCGGTACTCTCTCCTTAAGAGGCTTGAAAGCCTATCCCCAAATCCAATTTCCTCAACAAAGTGCAAGTCGACAATCGATCCAATCTCAACGTCCCGCTTTTTCAAGCGATCAACCTCAATCATCAAAGACATCTTTTCTCTACGCAAGATGTTATCGGAATCAAAAGACAAGCATGGGTGGTGTTGAACATTGCGAGAAGATGAAGCTCTCTACACAAATAAAAATCATATGCATTAATCACCACAATGCTTATAACCTCCCTTCCCCACACTTGAGTTGAAACGCATCACAACATTATAAATAACAAATTGGACTATATAAATAACATAATGGCATTATATGGATATCGGTACGATTTTGATAGGGACCGTTGAACTTAGAACTTACGTTAAAAATTACGTGTTTGATAGGGCGAACATAGTTCGGAGTCGGGATTAGATCACGCACCATCACTTACGAAATCGCACTAAACGCTTGAGGTGAGTATTCACAGCTCCACTTTTACCGTTTTTACGAGTTTTTGGGGTGAAAAGCATGCTTATGAATGAATGTGTTTATTTGTGAAAATGTTGCGGAATGAATTGAATTGAAATAAATTTTGAGTACCAAAGAGAATTGAAATAAAATGTGTTAATGAAATGAAATGTTCTGTGATTATTGAAATGAAATGAATTGAAATGTGTTTCGAGTGTCGAAATGAATTGAAATGAAATGAATTTGGGTTTTGAAACAAAATGAAATGAAATGTATTGTTAGTATCGAAATAAAATGAAATGAAATGTTTTGTGAGCTAAATTTTGATATGTTGAAGCATGATATCGTGAGCACAAAATGAAAATGTCCCCTGCACTACTATTAACCCATACAAATTGGGCCTATGATACACGTGGATAGCGTTATTTGGATTGACATACCCACCTAAAACTGACGAGTGATAGGTGCACTGTATTGAAAAAATATTCACCCCGGCTGGAAATTTGTTTTCCCCCGGCAAGGCTGGATAGGGGCGTAGCTATGTCACAAAATGAAGGATTGTAGTAACTCACTGATATATATCATGTAATTAACACATCACCCGGGAAATTTACTCACTACTTGATACCAAACTGCTATTTTTGGGGTGAATGAACTGATTCACCAAACTTTTTATAAAAATTGAGTGAATGAACTAATTCACTAAATTGTTTATTGGGTGAATGAACTGATTCACCGAACTGTTTACAAAAATGTTGCGAATAAATGTTTTATTGAAATTGATATTGTACATAACTGTTTTGTACTTATAAAAACCTGTGAACTCACCAACTCTCGTAGTTGACACTTGTTTTAACATGCTTTTTAGGAAACCCGAAGGTTTGATTTAGGCTTTTAGAGCTTTTTGTGAACGCCAATCATGTTTCGATGTTATTCGGATTTTGTAAAAGAATTTGTAATTTATGAACTCCGGTTGGATTTATATGTCTTGTCAACATATTTAAATTATTAATGTTATGAATGATTGGTGTGTATATCTCCTATTGCTTTGAAATCGAGACTGTCGCACCTCGTGTTTCCGCTTTAGCGGGGTGTTACAGATTTGGTATCAGAGCCATAGGTTATAGAGAACATCGGTTTTTCATAAAAACCAAGTACTATAACCAACCTTTTTCTAAGATAAGTTAAAACTTTTAAACATAGATTTTGAAGTATAGGAGAATTCAAATGCTTATACGATTAGGATATGTGCTATTCTGATATATCATAGATAAGCGGAGCCTGATCACCTACGCTTAGCTATGATATAAGTAGGATAGGACTTATGAACTAAGCGTACCGTTAGAAAATAAAAAAATTGGAACCTTCGAAAAATTTCCTGAAAAACATAAACCGTGTGAGTTCACATAAGCATATCATGATTCTGATATCTACTATAGCACTTACGCGTTTAAGTAAAGTAACGCCTTCGTTGAACACTTTTACGTTAGCACTTAGGAGGTCACTAGTAGTTTGAAGGCGCGTTAATAAGTTATGCGGACACTACAATCACTATACAGAACACTACTACTTAGACTTTGGAGAAAGACCCGTCTAGGCATTACGATTCCGACATTGGAGTAACAAGCAAAGACGTTTCAATCGATCCACCTCCGAACCTCACAACACCTCATATGAGACAACTCAGAAGAGAGCTGCGGCAACCATTCGGAGTGGACTGACGATAACACATCTAGTTAATGTAAGGTCATTTCATATCCTTTCGGGGATACTGATCGGTTGTACTACCAGTATGACACTAGGAGAGGCTTGAACTATCCGAGCACTCGCCGGCGGACTGCAAAATAATCGAAGCAGAGTATCAAGTTAGAAGCAGTATGTTAATGTGACGGCAAGAAGGACGACTAGGAGAGTTGACTTGTGATGGCAAGTTGTGGTGATACTGTTAGCAATGCTGATCCTATCGTTTGTAACTCTCGTGATTTCGAAACAATTCCAAAAATGCACTTTTTGGGTTGTTCCATTTAAAACCCCAGTATGGGCAAGAGAAATATTTTAAGGATGCATTAGCATCAAACTTTGAACTCTTCAGATATGTATTAAGCTTTTACAAAATTAATTTTTATTAAATCACCAAGACGTTCTTACCGATTTTATTTTAAAGAAAATGTCATAAATAAAAATGCAAATATCTTCGAACATTTATTAAAGACAACTTTTAATCAAATATATACATTTTACAAATGATTTAGAACCGTATTTTCCAGAAGAAACACACGTAGCTAGAAAGTGAACTGTAAGAATTAATCGATCAACATTGCTCAACTGATAGCTCAACAAGTCCAGGAAGTCGTACCTACCATAGTCACTAAAGTTACTACCGACCTTGTCGCAAAAAGAAGGAATAAGGAAGACATAGTACCCATCGAATGGAAAGATGGTAATACAAGAAAATTTGAGCACCAGTCAGAAGAAACGACTCGTGTTAATTCAATCGAAAGTTGAAAAGTAGTCAGAAAATGCACTCTAAGCTTAGCAGGAAAGGATTTTAGTATAGATTTAATTCCGATCAAGATAGGGAGTTTTGACATAATCGTTGGTATGGACTGGATGTCCAAGCATCGAGCAACAATATGTTGTGCTGAGAAGATAGTCGCGTTAGCATTACCTGATGGAGGATTACTCGAAGTGTATGGAGATAAGCCAAAGAGAGACATTAAGATCGTGTCATATATGAAGATGCAAGGTCATCTGCGGAAGGAATGCGTAGCGTTCATGGCGCACGTCATAGATACAAAGGCAAAGGAGAAGCAAATTCAGGATATTCCAGTTGTGCGAGAATTTCCTGAGGTATTCTCGGAAGAGTTACCTGGATTGCCTCCGCAACGACAAGTAGAATTCCACATCGACTTAGTTCCAGGAGCAGGACCTATAGCAAAGTCGCCGTATCGACTAGCGCCGTCCGAGATGCAGGAGCTGTCTAGCCAACTTCAAGAGTTGTTAGACAAGGGTTTTATCCGACCCAGCTCTTCACCCTGGGGAGCCCCTGTGTTGTTCGTCAAGAAGAAGGATGGATCTTTCCGCATGTGCATCGACTATAGGGAGCTGAACAAGATCACCATCAAGAACCGATACCCTCTTCCGCGCATCGACGACCTGTTCGATCAACTGCAAGGAGCAACGTACTTCTCCAAGATCGATCTTCGATCTGGTTACCATCAAATGCGAGTGCGTGAGGAAGACATCGCAAAGACAGCGTTTAGAACTCGTTATGGTCATTATGAGTTCTTAGTCATGCCTTTTGGGTTGACGAACGCTCCAGCAGTGTTCATGGATCTAATGAACCGAGTATGTCGACCATACTTAGATAAGTTCGTAATTGTCTTCATAGACGACATTCTAATCTACTCAAGGAGCAAGGAGGACCACGAGCATCATTTGAGGCTGATACTGGAACTGCTGAAAGCCGAACAGTTATACGCCAAATTCTCGAAGTGCGAGTTTTGGATCCGAGAAGTTCACTTTCTAGGACATGTGGTGAATAAAGAAGGAATTCACGTCGATCCAGCCAAGGTTGAGGCCGTAAAGAAATGGGAAGCCCCGAAGACACCGACAGAAATTCGACAATTTCTCGGTTTGGCAGGCTATTACCGACGATTCATCGCAAACTTCTCCAAGATTGCGCAGCCGCTGACAACTTTAACGCAAAAGGACAAGAAGTTCGTCTGGGGAGAAAAAAAAGAAGAAGCGTTTCAAACGCTAAAGCAAAAGTTGTGTAATGCACCCATTCTGGTGTTACCCGAAGGAACGGATAACTTTGTGGTGTATTGCGATGCTTCGCATCAAGGCTTGGGATGTGTCCTGATGCAGAACGAGAAGGTCATTGCCTATGCGTCCAGACAACTGAAGGTTCATGAGAAGAACTACACCACCCACGACTTGGAGCTTGGAGCAGTGGTGTTTGCCCTTAAGATATGGAGACATTATCTCTACGGCACCAAATGCACTATCTATACGGACCATAAGAGTCTCCAGCATATTCTTGATCAGAAAATGCTGAATATGAGACAAAGGAGATGGGTTGAATTGCTCAGCGACTGCGAGATTAAGTATCATCCAGGGAAAGCGAATGTCGTAGCTGATGCGTTAAGCCGAAAGGAGCGGGTAAAGCCCACAAGGTCACGAGCAATGGGAATGGTAGTGCAGACCAGTTTAAAAAGTCAAATAGTGGAAGCTCAAAAGGAAGCTCTGAAGGCTGACAACCTAAAGAAAGAAACTCTCCACAAGTTGGAAAAGGAGTTTGAGGAGAAATCGGATGGAGTCCGATATTTCAAAGACAGGATTTGGGTTCCAAAGGTGGATCAGTTAAGGGCACTGATCATGGATGAAGCTCATCAGTCGAAGTATTCGATACATCCAGGATCCGATAAAATGTACAAAGGACTGAAGGAGCATTACTGGTGGCCCGGTATGAAAAGAGATATCGCCACTTACGTGAGTAAATGCTTGACTTGCGCGAAAGTTAAAGCAGAGCACCAGAAACCGTCCGGACTTCTTCAGCAACCGGAAATCCCGGAGTGGAAATGGGAGCAGATATCGATGGATTTCGTGACTAAGCTACCCAGGACTAAAAAGGGTCATGATACGATTTGGGTAATCGTTGACAGACTCACGAAATCAGCGCATTTCTTGCCAATAAAGGAGACTTATAGCATCGATAAGCTTGCGCAGCTGTATGTCGGTGAGATTGTCATGCGACATGGAGTCCCGATATCGATCATCTCTGATAGGGATAGTAGATTTACCTCGCGATTTTGGCAATCGCTTCAAGCAACTTTGGGCACTCGTGTGGATCTAAGCACGGCTTACCATCCTCAGACCGATGGACAGACTGAGAGAACCATCCAAACATTAGAGGATATGCTACGTGCTTGTGTGTTAGAATTTGGAGGTAGTTGGGACGATCATCTACCCTTAGTCGAGTTCTCCTACAACAACAGCTATCATGCCAGCATTCAGTGTGCGCCATACGAGGCACTTTATGGACGCAAGTGTAGGTCCCCACTTAATTGGTTGGAAGTGGGAGAGAACCGATTGTTTAGGCCTGATGTCGTGCAGGAGACCACCGACAAAATCAAAATGGTTCAAGAAAAGCTGATAGTGGCCAGGGATCGCCAGAAAAGCTATGCTGATAATCGGCGAAAGCCGTTGGAATTTCAAGTTGGTGACAAAGTGTTACTAAAGGTATCACCATGGAAAGGGCTAATAAGATTCGGAAAGAAAGGGAAATTGAGCCCCTGTTACGTGGGACCATTCAAGATCATAGAAAGAATCGGACCAGTCGCTTACAGATTGGACTTACCCTCAGAGCTCAGCTCCATTCACAACACGTTTCATGTGTCCAATTTAAAGAAATGCCTGTCGGAGGAGACAGTGATCTTGCCTTTAGGGGAAATTCAAATCGATGAACAACTGCGCGCCGCAGAGGAGCCTATTGAGATCCTTAATCGAGAAATCAAGCAACTCCGGCGCAGTAAAATACCGATCGTCAAGGTACGATGGAACTCCAGGCACGGACCTGAGTTCACTTGGGAGCGGGAGGCTTTCATGAAAGACAAGTACCCGCATCTCTTCACAAAAGATCCCTGCGTTACTAGCAAGAATTAAATTTCGGGACGAAATTTCTTTCAACCGGGGGTAAATGTGACAACCGACAGTTTTGACCTTCAGGATAGCTACTCGTTTAATCACTCTGTAGCATTTCCGTAGGTTAAAATTTAGTCATTTAAGTTTTTAAATGAAACTAGGTTAGTTTGCGTGAAAAAGTTAGGCTAAAACCTAAAAGTCCCGAAAACTGCCCGAAAAAGCCTGTACCGGTCCGAAATCGTCCGAAAATCCTATAATGCCAAATTAAAGTTAAATTTTAGAAAATTAAATTATTTTATTTTAAAAATAAGTAAACTAATTTAAACAGTCCAAAATTTCCCTCGAAAAATCGGTTTCTACCGAAAACGCGCTAAAAACCGACACTGCGTTAAACTAAGCTGTATATATTAAACCTTTTAAACATTTATTTAAAAAAAAAAAAAGAAGAGATGATGGTGATTGGCCAAAATGGCCGGCCACCACCACCACCCTCCAATCACATCTCTTCTCCTCTTTTCCATAAAACCATCATCATCACCTCTTTTCCCACATTTTTCAAACTTCACTCTCTCTCTAAACTCATTTCTCTCCTCCTTCTCTCTAAAATCCAGCATTCTCTCCATCTTCAAATCTGATTTTGAAGGTTTAAACACCATTTCAAGTTCTAAAGTGGTATCATCTTCAAGGTAAGAATGTTGTATAAGTGTTCAACCTCATTTTTGAATCATTTTGAGCCTCTTTTTCGTATTTTCTTGAGGTTTTAACCTACTTCTATGGTTTCTTAATCCTCTTGTTGTTTGGGAAGGAGATTTAGCCTTAGAAATGTTTGAAAACAATCTAAGAAGGTGAAAATCCATGATTTCCCCATAAGAACACAAGATAGGAGTTGAAAATCGTTTATGTGATGTTGTTGACCATCATTCTTGGGCTAAACTTTGCTAATAGTTCATGCATGAGTCTTGATGGTACTAAAACATGTTTAGTTTATTTTTCACTTGTATAATCTGATTTGGGGGTAAAATAGCAAGAAAAACCCCAAAAGTTTATGATTTTATGTGTTTTGGTGGTAAAAATGGTGTTGGATTCTTGACAGATTCTGTCAATGTTTTTGCATGTAGTTTACACGACCCAAAAAGGGTTTTCTCGAACTCATTTCTTCATGAAATTTTTATGGATTGATATTTAAAGTGTTAAGGTTCAAACCCCACTGGATTTGTGCAAAAACACCAAGATTTGAACCCAAACCATCATGAAACATTTTCGTGTGCAACAGCACTTGGTCAGGAATTTGGGTCATCTTCAAACTTGTATAACTCTTTGATAACTTATCCAAAATACAAACTTTTTGATTCTAAACTCAAGTACTCTGAGTTAGCTTTCCAATGAGTCCAAAATCATGTCATTTAGAGGAGTTTTGAGGGTTTAACCAATGAAAACAAGTTGATGGTGCAAGCTGTCCCAAGATGGCAGATCCACATGCACAACTTTAAAGAGGCATATCTCTCTCAAAAATCACCTAAATGATGTGAATCTTGTCTCATTAGCTTGGTATATGTTTTATTTAGAAAATCCCTTTCGAAATTCGTGAGTTGGTGGGATAATGAACTCTCTATGAACAAAACTTCACTGACATGTATCTTTGAAAAATGAAAGTGTGCACTGATTTTGCAAAAATGTTTAAAAATAGTAAAAGACCTCTAAAAATGGTGAAATTTGGTGAAATTGTTCCTAACATCCCCTAAATCAGAGGGTAAAAATTTAAGGACTTATTATTTGGAGGACCTAAGTTCAAAGTGGTAATTTTTACAACTTAAAATTTTGGCAGATTCTGAAAATTTTATAAAATCCAAATTTATGAACTTTGAACCTTCCAAAATGTTTGGAAGACTCCAAAATGTGATAAAATGAATTTTTACTATATTGGACTATATAAATAACATAATGGCATTATATGGATATCGGTACGATTTTGATAGGGACCGTTGAACTTAGAACTTACGTTAAAAATTACGTGTTTGATAGGGCGAACATAGTTCGGAGTCGGGATTAGATCACGCACCATCACTTACGAAATCGCACTAAACGCTTGAGGTGAGTATTCACAGCCCCACTTTTACCGTTTTTACGAGTTTTTGGGGTGAAAAGCATGCTTATGAATGAATGTGTTTATTTGTGAAAATGTTGCGGAATGAATTGAATTGAAATAAATTTTGAGTACCAAAGAGAATTGAAATAAAATGTGTTAATGAAATGAAATGAAATGAAATGTTATGTGATTATTGAAATGAAATGAATTGAAATGTGTTTCGAGTGTCGAAATGAATTGAAATGAAATGAATTTGGGTTTTGAAACAAAATGAAATGAAATGTATTGTTAGTATCGAAATAAAATGAAATGAAATGTTTTGTGAGCTAAATTTTGATATGTTGAAGCATGATATCGTGAGCACAAAATGAAAATGTCCCCTTCACTATTATTAACCCATACAAATTGGGCCTATGATACACGTGGATAGCGCTATTTGGATTGACATACCCACCTAAAACTGACGAGTGATAGGTGCACTGTATTGAAAAAATATTCACCCCGGCTGGAAATTTGTTTTCCCCCGGCAAGGCTGGATAGGGGCGTAGCTATGTCACAAAATGAAGGATTGTAGTAACTCACTGATATATATCATGTAATTAACACATCACCCGGGAAATTTACTCACTACTTGATACCAAACTGCTATTTTTGGGGTGAATGAACTGATTCACCAAACTTTTTATAAAAATTGAGTGAATGAACTAATTCACTAAATTGTTTATTGGGTGAATGAACTGATTCACCGAACTGTTTACAAAAATGTTGCGAATAAATGTTTTATTGAAATTGATATTGTACATAACTGTTTTGTACTTATAAAAACCTGTGAACTCACCAACTCTCGTAGTTGACACTTGTTTTAACATGCTTTTTAGGAAACCCGAAGGTTTGATTTAGGCTTTTAGAGCTTTTTGTGAACGCCAATCATGTTTCGATGTTATTCGGATTTTGTAAAAGAATTTGTAATTTATGAACTCCGGTTGGATTTATATGTCTTGTCAACATATTTAAATTATTAATGTTATGAATGATTGGTGTGTATATCTCCTATTGCTTTGAAATCGAGACTGTCGCACCTCGTGTTTCCGCTTTAGCGGGGTGTTACAACTAGGTCTTGGTCTTCCTAGTCCCAATACATAGATTGTTTGTCAGACAATCTAGTACCGGTCACCCAATCCTATCTCTATTGCAAGAATTTCTACTACCTGGTCGCTCTCGGTCCGAGTAACCACCTAACACCACTCTCCGGAATGAAGGGTAGGTCAAGAAAGGTTGATTATCCTATCGGAGTCTATCTATCTTGGTCAAACAGATACACCCAACCAACGAGTTCAAATAACCAAACAATACGAATCAGATCGGAACCATAACACACATTCAATTAACCAAAAACAAACCAATAAACATTAAATCATAAAATCATCATCCACAATGGTTCATCGACCACAATAAGTACCACTATAAAAGACTACTCACTAGACATAGTAAAAATAGAAAATATGAGAAAAAGAAACAGACATTATACCGACAGTACAACAACGGATGATCGAAGATCGAACCCCGCAGCGTATCGGCACAATAATCCTCTCTGTTCCTAGCACTACAGAACTCAGAACTTAATACAAATTTGACTCTATACGTGTATCTATCTGTGTATATCCCAACTGAAGGAGGAGGCTGGTATTTAAAAGGAGAGATCAGAGCCCATTTCGCGTTCGCCAAACGGCACTTTCGCGGCGCGAAGTACTTAGGGTAAACCCTAGATTTCGAACTTGGCTAACTTGGCGGCGCTAAACTTGAAATCTCGCGATCGCCAAAAGGCTACTGGATTGTCTTTGTGCATTTTTCACGTTTTCTCGCCTTTTTCCATACTTTTCCGTTCCACGGCCTCCAAATCCTACAAAAGCAATAATAAGTCCAATAAGTGAGTAATTAGGCCAGAAATGGGTGAGAAATGGGGTAAAGTCATACAATTAAGCTCAACCAAAACATGTATAATTTTGGTGTTATCAAAATCCCCACACTTAAGCTTTGATTGTCCTCAATCAAAAGACTGAAAGATAAGAAAGATAACGCCAAAATTATCTTCACCCAAGATCATTCAAGAGAACAAAGCATACACACACAATTGAACACACAAACAAGACACATCAAGCAATCGGATACCAAGATCAACCTTTTACCCTCACATAGTATGAATAATCATGTAAAGTGTATCTCTCGGGGGTAAAAGTATATATATAAGTGATCACACCAAAACTAATTCCCTCATGTATAAGCTTGTCACCAAATCCAATCTCCACCACTGAGAAGTTGTCAACCGTCAAGAGGACTTTAGGGTTGTAACGTTAGGCTAAGGGTTAAGGGTAGGATAAAGGATATATATATAAGTGACTAAGGATTGTAGCAAAAACCTGAAAATCAATCAGTTCAAGATCCAAATTAATCATCTGACTTTTGAGATTTTTAGAGCTCGGGATTTCTATTACTATCACTTTTATATCGGCGTAAGCATATTGCTTATTTGTGGCTTCGATATTTTTCTTTTCTTTTAAGCACATCGACTCTTTTGATTTTGCTGTTTTTTAATGAGTCGTTTTCTCTTTTTTTTTCAAGCTCTATATATATTTTTTCTTGAGTAGCAACTATGTTGCTTTTTACTCTTTTTTTTTTCTCCCTTTCTCTTTTTCATAATCCCTTTATCTATTTGTCAGATTAATAAAACGGACCAAAAACATGAAAAGCTTTCAACTTTGAGCTATGGCCAAAAGATAGATAAAAATGAAATGGCTAAAGGGTAAATGATAATGGGTAAAGAAATGAAAAGGCTAAGGCTCAAAAGGGTTACAAAGAATAAAGTACTAAAAGTGAGTACTTTTCAATCAAAGGCTAGGCAAATTAAATAACCTTAAGATGAGGTTATCTCACGAAGGCTAAAAGGGTTAGAAACGAAGGCCTCTATCAGTGCAATGGTGATAAATACTTCTCTTATGTGGTCTCGACAAGCATTCAAAGTGACAAGTTCTACCATGGGTCAAAGTCGGTATTCCTCACGAAATAAATAAACAATTAGGCTCAAACTCTCAAAGGAATTGGGTGAGGCACTCATGGTAATCGGTATTCCAAGGCATCATTTTACTCAACTAGTCCTATTCAGTGTTCTCCAATGCAAGCAACTCAGAACCAAAAACAATCTCAGATTTCGAAAAAATTTGGGGTCAAATCTCAAAGCTTTCAAAAATTTGAAAAACGACAAACCAAAAAGCAAAAAGTGAACCCATTTAAACAGATAAGTCTACATAACCCCCTCCCCACACTTAAAATTTGCAGTGTCCTCAATGCAACAGTTAAAACAATTAAGGAGTAATTGGGAAAAAGAGAAACTTCCCGGGTTATGTGACGAAATCTGTTCTGATCTGAGAGAGGATTCGATAATCGTGCTCGATTCAAGATCATAGGTCGCTGTATCTATTACCAAAAAGAAAAAGAAAAAAGTAAAAATGAACTAAAGAAAATAAACCAAACTAAAGCAAGCAAACAATTAAAAATTCTTAACCTAAACAAACCAAACAAAAAATAAAAGTTGTCCAACCAAACCAAACACAAACACACAGTTTAAAGTTCAAAGTACAGTACAACCCAATCGAATCAAATAAAACCGATCAGTTACGGTTTTCAAAAGCCCATTCATCATAGGTTGAGTAGCCAGTGGGACCGTCATCACTATCGCGCCAAACGGGATGAGGTGCGAGAGGAGCCGAGGGAGCATGTCCCACGCTTTCAAAGTACTCGCTCATCGACGCGGTGACCCAAGACAATTCCCGACGAACACCATACATGTCATACGAAATCCGATCAAGTCACTCCATGATTTCGTGATGCTCAACTCCCATCTGTTCCGATAGTCCTTGAATAGCTTCATGAATAGATCCCGATCCTTGTTGATTTGCCGGTGGAGGATTGCTTGATTGCCCTGGAAAGGTTGGTCGAGGCGGTGAAGTAGCCATGCCGATCGGCTCTTCATTGGGTGTAGCATCCCCAATCCAAACAAAAGTACCCCTTCGAGGTCCCGGTATAAGTAGCTTCATAGAACGAAAAAGAACTTTATCGAGAAATCCCATAGGAGACAACTTGGTGAGAGTTTGACAAACGTCCGATGTAAGGGTTCCCAGCTTCTCTGCTATAACCGTAATGAAATGTCCCCCACAAAGGCCCGTTCCGGCCTTATCATGCACCTTGCCGATGAAGAAGGCGATGTTCGGGTAGAATGATAGAACTTTCCTTGGTATTGGACTGCAGATACGGTCCCAATCCAATGGTGGCCCAAAAATCCGCACCCGAGAATTCGGCACTAGACTCGCAAGCACCGGTTAGGAAGTAATGAGAAAAGTATTCGGACCTCGACTAAGCCGCTGTGAAGAGTCCTAGCAACACTCCAAAACGAGGTAGTGTAACCCCATACCATTCTCCTAACAAACGGAATGGTACACAACGGCCATCAAATCTATCTTCCTCATATGCCTCCACATCGAAGCTAAACGTAGCCAAAAACTCTAGCACAAGCTCATAGTAGATCGGCTCGTGAGTTTTTAGTGCTTTTTCCCAATCGTTGCTCACAAAACGAAGTACTCCAAAGTTATCGCGGTACTCTCTCCTTAAGAGGCTTGAAAGCCTATCCCCAAATCCAATTTCCTCAACAAAGTGCAAGTCGACAATCGATCCAATCTCAACGTCCCGCTTTTTCAAGCGATCAACCTCAATCATCAAAGACATCTTTTCTCTACGCAAGATGTTATCGGAATCAAAAGACAAGCATGGGTGGTGTTGAACATTGCGAGAAGATGAAGCTCTCTACACAAATAAAAATCATATGCATTAATCACCACAATGCTTATAACCTCCCTTCCCCACACTTGAGTTGAAACGCATCACAACATTATAAAACTAAACTCAAGTGTGTACATCTAAACAAATCAAGGTAAGAGACATTCCCCCTCATAAACATTAAAGAAATCCTTCCCCAAGAAACCCCCCTTTTTTGGGCACATTCATAATTTCAAACAACTAGGGCTTGTAAGGATCTTCAAATTAAAGCAATTAGAGGAATACATACCTTTGATGCCATGGAATTGTAGAAAGGGAAGAGGATTGCAGAGAAAAACCAAAGGAAAGGGGAGGAATACTTAAAATAGGGTTTTAGAAATCAATTTTAAACCCTTCGTTTCGAACTTTGCGTCGCGAAGTAAAGGGTCTCGCGTCGCGAAGTTGTAACTGTTTCAGGATTCTCCTTCTTCACGATCGCGAAACTGGGAAAGTGGCGATCGCTAAACTACATCAAGATAGGAACTTACCTTGCCTACTCACTTCGCGTCGCGAAGGTTAACTTCGCGAACGTGAAGAAGCTTCTGTTTGGCTTTTGTCAAATTTTGATCGGGTTGTGATTTCCTTTGACTAAGGCTGCAAAATTGATTAGAAAACATACAAAAACAAAAACTAACTAATGAAAACACGGGTTGCCTCCCAAGAAGCGCTTGTTTTTGTAACGAGTCGCGAGCCTGACTCGGGAGATCAACTAGGTAATTGGTTTTTCAGAAAGATGATAGACCTCGCCATTTCTGACCGGGTCATTTTCATTATAAAGTTTTAGTCTATGGCCATTTACCTTGAATTCTTCTTTTTCGGTCATTAGGTCCACATATCCGCAGGGATAGGCTTTTGAGATAACATATGGACCTATCCACCATGACTTTAACTTACCTGGGGAAAATTTAAAGCGAGTTTGATACATCAGTACCTTGTCCCCTTCCTTGAACACCTTTACTTCCTTTAGATGCGCATCGTGCCATTTCTTTTGCTGTTCCTTGTAGATCTTCGAGTTCTCATAAGAGAGAGATCTAAGCTCCTCCAATTCATGTAAGCTTATCACTCTTTCCTTTCCACTTGCAATGTCATCCAGGTGAACTTCCTTTAGTGCCCATAATGCTTTGTACTCAAACTCGAATCGGAGGTGACACGCTTTCCCGTAAAGCATTCAATAAGGAGTGCTCCCGACCGGTGTTTTGTAGGCCGTACGGTATGCCCATAGTGCATCTTCAAGCTTTTGCGACCATATCTTCGGGTTGGTATCGATTGTCTTTTCCAAGATCCGTTTCAATGCCCGATTGGTATTTTCCGCTTGTCCATTTGCTTGCGGATGATAGGCAGTCGAAAACCGATGATGTACCCCATACCTTTTCAAGGTCTTCTCCAAGAGATAGTTTGCACAATGAGTACCTCTATCGCTGATGATCGCTTTCGGACATCCATACCTACATACAAGAGATTTTACGAAGTCAACAACTACCTTAGCATCATTTGTGGGTGAAGCCTTCGCTTCAGCCCATTTGGAAACATAGTCAACTGCCACAAGGATGTATTTGTTGCCTTTGGACTCGGGAAAGGTTCCCATGAAATGGATTCCCCAAACATCAAACACTTCGCTTATGGAAATGCTCTGTTGAGGCATCTCATCTTTCTTTGTGATATTGCCTGCCCTTTGAAAAGCATCACAAGATTTTATTAAAGTGTGAGCATCCTTGAAAATCATAGGCCAATAAAATCCTAATTCGAGGACTTTTCTGGCAGTCAGATTGGCTCCGAAATGGCCTCCCGTAGGGCCTTTGTGACAGTTATTGAGAATGTCCCAAGCAGCAAGGCCTGAGACACATCGACGGGGCATCCTATCAGGTCCTATTCTAAACAAATGGGGTTTGAACCAAAGGTAATGCTTTAGGTTTGAGAAAAACTTACCCTTTTGTTGATGAGTCATACCTTTAACGAGAACACCGGCGGCAAGATAGTTTGCATAATCTACATACCAAGGTATAGGGTCTTCTCCTATGGTCTTAATCATGTTGAGGTCCTCATCAGGGAATTTATCCCTGATGACTTATATGCCCTCGGAATCCATGTCTGGATTCTCCAAGCGAGACAGATGATCAGCAGCCAAATTTTCAGCGCCTCTCTTATCTCTTACCTCTATATCAAACTCTTGCAACAGAAGTATCCATCGTATGAGTCTGGGCTTAGCATCAGGCTTAGCAAAGAGGTATTTGAGGGCAGAGTGATCCGTGTACACTATGATTTTGGACAACACAAGATAGGATCGGAACTTCTCTATGGCAAAAACGACTGGTAAGAGCTCCTTTTCAGTCGTGGTGTAGTTTTCTTGGGCATCGTTCAGAGTTCGGCTCGCATAGCAAATGGGTTGAAAATGGTTGTTTTTACGTTGCCCAAGAACTGCACCAACGGCGTAATCGCTCGCATAACACATAATATCAAAAGGTTGATCCCAATCAGGTGGGACCATAATAGGGGCATTAGTTAAATGATGTTTCAAAGTTTCAAACGCAGAAATGCACTTCTCATCAAAAATGAAAGGTGCATCTTTTTCAAGAAGTTTAGTTAGAGGTCGGGTTATTTTTGAAAAATCCTTAATAAATCTCCTATAAAACCCGGCATGACCTAAGAAACTTCTCACCCCTTTTATGTTTGTAGGTGGAGAAAGCTTTGAAATGGTGTCTATCTTAGCTTTATCCACTTCCAAACCATCTTTTGAGATTTTGTGTCCAAGAACTATACCTTCTCTTACCATAAAGTGGCATTTCTCCCAATTGAGAACCAAATGAGATTCCTCGCATCGAGCTAAGACCCCGTCTAAGCTATTTAAACAATCATCAAAAGAGTTACCGAAGACAGAAAAATCATCCATAAAGACCTCCATACAATCCTCTATCATATCTTGAAAAATAGTCGTCATGCATCGCTGGAATGTAGCGGGTG
Organism: Centaurea solstitialis; assembly: GCA_030169165.1. Classification (NCBI taxonomy): domain Eukaryota; kingdom Viridiplantae; phylum Streptophyta; class Magnoliopsida; order Asterales; family Asteraceae; genus Centaurea; species Centaurea solstitialis. The sequence continues at coordinate 49,480,829 of CM058042.1, read as the reverse complement.
CATTGCATAAACCGAAAGGCATGCGTCTATAGGCAAATGTTCCAAAGGGACAAGTAAAGGTCGTTTTCTCCTGGTCCTCGGGATCAATGGGGATTTGGAAGTATCCCGAAAATCCATCCAGGAAGCAATAGTACTCATTTCCCGCCAATCGTTCAAGCATTTGATCAATAAAGGGCAGAGGGAAATGGTCTTTTCTAGTGGCATCGTTAAGCTTCCTATAGTCTATGCAAACTCTCCACCCGGTAAAAGTACGGGTGGGAACTAACTCATTGTTATCATTCGTGACAACTGTGAGTCCTCCCTTTTTGGGAACCACCTGAACAGGGCTTACCCATGGACTATCAGAAATGGGGTAGATTATCCCGGTATCAAGCAGTTTGATAACCTACTTTTGTTAATTTTTTATCTTTCTGTCTCAAGTTGTTCAATTTTGTTATTTCATTTGTTTTCTTTTTCTTTGGCTAGTAATGTCTCTATTCAGAGTGTATTCATTTGTCAAGGGGGAGCGTGCTTGATACAGGTTAGTATAGCTGCTGTGGTTATGACTTTACAGGTAAATTCAGGTACGCTAAGTTTGAGGGGGAGTACTGACTATGCAGGCTTGCAGGGGAGTACACATGCTCTAAGTCTCGAGACACATGTCTTGATTTCCACTATTGGATCTTGAGTTATTTTCCTTGGATTTCACTCGAGACATGTATCTCGAGTCTACTTGAGCCTCTCATGCACATACGTACATCATGTAGTCTTAAGACTACTATCTCGATTTCATATCGATGTCTCGAGCGGTTGTTTGAAGCATACACTCGAGACTATCATCTCAAGTATCTATATATGTCTCGAGTGGTTTGTTAAGTCAAATGTAATTTCGTTTGAATTGGCTCGAGACATATATCTCGAGTCATGTATCTTGAGTCTGATATCTCAAGCCATGTATCTCGAGTCATATATCTTGAGTCACTCGAGACATGTATCTCGAGTCATCTATCTCGAGTCACTCGAGACATTTATCTCGAGTCATCTGTCTCAAGTTACTCGAGACATGTATCTCGAGTTCTCTATCTCGAGTCACTCGACACATCTATCTCGAGTCATCTATCTCGAGTCACTCGAGACATGTATCTCGAGTCCTCTATCTCGAGTCACTCGAGACATATATCTCGAGTCCTTTCAGTTTTTGATGTCTCGAGCGGGTTTTCGAGACCCACGTCTTTTCAATTTTTTGGCTCGAGACATGCGTGGTCCAATGGGAGAATGCCACGTGTCGTGGTCATCATTTGCACGATTCTGCTTCATTGTTTCTCTATAAATACTTCAATTCCTTGTCACTTTCCAATCTTTCTGGAAACGTTCTTTGCTCGTGCGTTCTCGGTTCAAGTTGCTGCTGTTTCGATCAAGATTTTAGATTACTTAGTGCTTTTAGTATACTAGTTGTAGTTCCTTTGTGTGTGTTTTGTATACATTTCCCGGTCTCTACGACGCCTATAGGTATTCACTCGATCATATATCGATTAGGCTAGTAGATTTAATGTTTTGTATAAACTTATCTTAAAAAACGGGTTAACATTCTTGGGATTGTTTCCTTGGTATTTTCAAAGTATTAGTGTGCATGATCCGTTGTTCCGGATCATATGGACTTGAGATTTTGTGCCTCATATTTTTGATTGACCTTAAGACAGACCTTCATACTCGACATACGTTAATCTCACATGACTAAATGTATATAAGTCTTGAATAATAATTTCAATTAAAATCAAGTTTGCACTTAAACAAATAATTTGTACTCTGTACAAGCATCATATACTGATTAATGTACCTCATACACTTATCTCAAGTCAATTAATTGATGTTTGTGTTAGGCTCGAGACATGTATTCGAGACCTGTGTCTCGAGTTGATGTCTCGAGCAGGTATATCAATGTCTTGAGCAAGTGTCTCGAGCTCTTATCTCGAGCATGTTATCTCGAGTTCTCACATTGAAATATTAACTTGAGATTTTTACAAGACTTATACACATTTAGTTTGTTTGATCTTTTGTATTCTCTAATGGTCATGTCTTACGGATTCTATCTTTCTCAAGTCCCACACTGTGTGATTTTCATTTTCACACCAAACTGTTTTTCATAAATCTTAAAGTTTAAAGAATGCATCTAATGTTTTTTATGAATTAACAGCTATGGAGAACTATACATTCCCAGATAATGACAACATGGTGGTTCCTGATGTGCTTTCGGTTCAATCCACTCAACATGACCCAAGCGTTGATGCGGATAGACAACTTCTTCGAAGTTCCCAATTTTTGCCGTCCATATCCAACAACGTTCCTGTTAGGACCAAATTGTCCTAATTAGAAAGTTTTATTAAGGAAGCTTTGAGAGGGATTAATTAGCTTTTAATTAGTTAATTAGTTTATTGGGCTTGGGCTTGGGCTTGTGTATTTAGGCCCCATATATAAAGGGGATTAGGGTAGAGAGGAAGGTGTGGAAATCATTCTCATGAGAGTCGATTAAGGTGAAGTGTGTGTTTTTTGTAGTTTGAGAGCTTTCCAATAAATGCAAGAAACTTTTCTTTTCATCTTCTTTGATTTCTTGTTGATTCATCTTGTTGTTTGATTCTTTGGACCTATCAAATGGTATCAGAGCCAAACAAATCATTAGATTTGTTTGTTCCTTTTGAATCAAACAACTTGAGATGTTTTTTATTGGGTTTTGAAACTTTATTTTTTTGAAAAAGTTTCATTTTTGAGTTTTTGGGGTTTTTGGGGTTTAGATCTTGATGAAGATGATGAAAATGGGTGTTTGGGTTGTGTTTTGAAGCATCTTTGAGCTTGAAATGATCTATTTTTCAAGTTGCTTCATTTTTTGGATCTGGAATGAAGATTTGGGCTGAAAATTCATGTTTTTCGAGTTGGAAAACTTGAATATTCAAGTTTTCCGAGTTGGAAAACTCATATTTTCCGAATCCAAAAAAAAAAAAAAAAAAAAAAAAAAAAAAAAAAACCGAATGAATAGTGCTTTTCCGAATCGGAAAACCTCGTTTTCCGAATCGGAATAGTAAAAAAAAAAAAAAATCCGAATGAATAGTGCTTTTCCGAATCGGAAAACATCGTTTTCCGAATCGGAATAGTAAAAAAAAAAAAAAAAATTCGAATGAATAGTGTTTTCCGATTCGGAATAGTGTTTTCCGAACCGGATGAATAGTAAAAAAAAAAAAAAAAAAAAAAATTTTGAGTGCCTTTTTGCTCTCATTTTCCGACTCGGAAAACACGAAATACCCTTTCGGGTTTTCGAGGTTTTCCGACTCGCTCTTGAGACGAGGGTATGCTCAAAATTTGTTTAAGTCTTGAACTACCTTGCTGTTCTTATTTTCCGACTCGGGAAACATGAAATACCCTTTCGGGTTTTCGAGTTTCTCGACTCGCCTTTGAGTCAAGGTTATGTTCAATTTTTGTTAAACTTTCCCAACTCCATTTCCGACTCGGGAGACTGCATTTCCCGACTCGAGTATCATCTTCAGATAAACTTTCAAGATCATATTCCGCTGCGATCTAGACCCACCCAAATTCAAATACTTTTGTGTTTCAAAACCCCTGCGCTTAATTAGCCACCTTTCTTTCCCATTTGGTTCGTAAAGATCACATCAGCCCCGTTTTTAGCCCATATTCAGTTTTCAACCTTGAAAATTGAATTTCTCTCATTTCCCCGACTGCTCCAGATTCTTTGAAGACATGTCAGATTTGTAACGATTTCAGAACGATGGTGATCGGATTCTGCATTTGGTTAGATTACTCAGAAGCCTGACTCTCTGCAACCATTATTCTAGAGTTTTTCCTCGATGGAATTATTCCTCCTGTGCGGTGGAGTTGAGTTTTTCCCTGGATGCCAGCTTCGGTGAATGGTACTATTGTTACGCGCTCAATTCCTAACCATTTTACCGTTGTGGAGGTTCATTTGCGATCTAGAATTTTGAGTGACGGTCGTCATCCATCTGACTAAGAAGACTAGATCTGGATTTGATTACTTGACATTTTGGAAGATTTCAGGAAATCGACTATTTTCTGAGCAGTAGAGAGATCAAAGCAGAGCATCTCGTTCAGCATCTACTCCCAGTTTCTCATTCCATACGGTGGTTCGGTGATCCAAGCTTCGCTTTTTACCTTGTTATGAACTTATCAGATTTGGAGCTCTTATTCAACATGCGACCAGAGACAGATCCTTTATTTTTCTTGCTGATCTGCACGGTAACTCACACATGCATCTATCCCTTTGTTTTTCTTGGTGGGAGATCAACATAGTTGGATGAATCAACATGCTCTGGCTCAAGCTGTTGCATTCTGCGGTTATCAGACGTGTCGAGTTATTTACAGGTTGAGCTGTAGTTTGTGCAATCAGTCGCGGTTATTGGAAATCGGATCTGGTCTTTCAGTTGAAACTGGAGATGAAGAGCTACAATCGAGGGGGAGCTTGGAGATCAAAATGTAGCCGAACGCCACTAAGGTTTTCTCACGAAAGCTAGGGGGAGAAGATCAGAGATGCTTCCTTTATAAAACTTTAGGGGGAGATTGTTAGGACCAAATTGTCCTAATTAGAAAGTTTTATTAAGGAAGCTTTGAGAGGGATTAATTAGCTTTTAATTAGTTAATTAGTTTATTGGGCTTGGGCTTGGGCTTGTGTACTTAGGCCCCATATATAAAGGGGATTAGGGTAGAGAGGAAGGTGTGGAAATCATTCTCATGAGAGTCGATTAAGGTGAAGTGTGTGTTTTCTTGTAGTTTGAGAGCTTTCCAATAAATGCAAGAAACTTTTCTTTTCATCTTCTTTGATTTCTTGTTGATTCATCTTGTTGTTTGATTCTTTGGACCTATCACTGAAGAACTGGGCATGGATACCTCTGAGCATGATTCAGATTTTGAGTCTGAGACATTCTCCTCCTTACAGTCTGATGAAAAAAGGTCTCTATCAATTATGATAGGACAATATTGACTTTGATTAAAATTAGATGGTTCTGTGAAAGATTTTTCTTCACAGAGACATTCAGATTCAGCATCAGATAGCTCTATAAGATTTGAGTCAGATATGGATGCCTCTGTGATGTATTTTGGTAAAAACTCAGATGCTTCTGAGGAGAGTTTTCCTTCCAAAGGTCTAACTATACATACAAAGGTATAATCTTCTGGAGTCTTTGGTTGTCCAAACTTAAAAACTCCTATTTGACTGTGACTCAAGAAAATGAGTCAATGTAGTCCTCAAAAGCTAATTAGTGAAATCAAGGGAGTTTTTGACTTTGAAGCAACCAAGAGCTTTCTTTTTTTGGAAATAGATTTTGTATCTAAAATATTGCTTCTGAGGTTCTTTCTAGATCTAAAGATGTTCTGTAGAGTTTTGTTTGATTTAAAACTTGGTTTGTTATCATACTATGAGAAACCTAGACCTCTTCTGCCTATATTGACTCTTATCTTTTTGAAAACATTTTGAGCATCCTGAAACTTCCTTATCTTAATCTCTCTGTCAAGGATATCTTGATGTAGGAACTCTCTTTTCTTTTGAAAATATTTTTTTATGGAAATAGCATTGCTCTTCTCATGCTCAAGCTTTCTTGATTCATTAACCTTGTTTAGCAATTATTTTTCCACCTTGGCAATCTTTTCTTTTGAATACTTTTCTAAGTTCACAAAGTTACTTTGAGCTTCTTTGAACATTTAAAAAAATCTATCCTTTTCTTCTATGAGAAGAGTTACTTCTTTCTCATATAAGGAAAGTTTTCCTTTAAGCTCATTATGTTCTGAGTAACATGAAACAAGATTATCAATGATCTCATTAAATAGATCATTTGATTCAGAGGAATGAGAAGTTGATACCTCAGGAACTGATGAGTCAGGGGAGTCATCATTGATTCTGGCCATCCCACGAAAGAGCTCATCCTCTGTGTCTGAATCCTCCTGCAAAGCCAAAAAAACCCTTCTGAGCTTCCTCCTTAGAAGACTCATCAGTAACCAGCTTACTGGTTTGGGCCAATAAAGACTTCTGCTGATAATTTTCAGCCTTCTTTTTTGTAGAAGGTTGCATTTTGGTCCCTGATAACTCGAAAATTATACATATTTCACTCACATCAATTCCTCACTTTTGTTTATGTTTTGGGCCTAATTTGGACAAGATTGCTAGTTAAAGGGCTTGTTTTGTAATATTGCAGGTTTTGGAGGTAGTTATGCGAAAAATGGAAAAAGAGGGTAAAAAGAGTCAAAAGTGGATACTTTGTGAAGAAATGGCAAAATCCTTTAATAGTTTCCATTTATCTGCTTTTCTTCCCTTCTATGTTAATTGCTTCCTCCCCAAATAGCTCTAGATTATTCTGGAATGTTCTAGAATTCTCCATCAGATGGAAAACTTCTTCCCAAAGCAAGATCTTCAGCAATTAAGGAAAAGAAAATTTTGTAAGATTTAGTTACCCGTTACGCGCCGCGAACCTGCCATTTCGCGAACGCTAAACGGGTCTGCCGAATTTTATTATAAATAAAGGCCTTGGGTTATCAGTTTTAGGCATTCTTTTCATACACCATTATTCAGAAAATAGTCTAGGTTAGTATGGGAGCCACTTAGGGTTTCCAACCCGAGAAGATGGAGGCTTGATGATCAATATTCAGAGGAGACGATTCGAGAGTATGCTACGCCAAATCTACCAGTCTTTAGTATGGGTTGGTTACTCATCTATGATTAGTATGTCTATGTACTAATTTCTCTTTGTATTACATTATGGTTTGATGATCTTTTTAAGATGATTTGGTTTTTAATTTATTAATAGATTTGTTGGTTTGTTGAATGTTATCTGTTGGTTCCTATTTCAATGTTTAGACTGTGGCTACTTGAATTCGTTGGTTGAGATTGTGTTTGTTATCTGAAAATTAATAAATATGATTTCAATATCTCTTACCTTTTAAACCAGTGACGCTGGGAGACGTGGTAAGTAGTCCGCTCAGACCGAGAGTAGACTAGATTGTAGGGTCCCACCACTTAGCATTGATTAGGGTGACTTTTACTAGACTTGATTGACAACCAAGTCCCTGTATTTGGGCCGGGAGACCAACCTGGTTGACAACCTCAGATACACATGCTAGGGTGCTTCGGCTTGAATTCTTATAACGACTATTAAATCTATATCCTTGGTAATCATCTGGAAAGGGAATCCATGATGTATGCAGTTGTCTCTGATGTTTATTTCTTATCAGTTTTCCTACTTCTTGGTTAGGTTTAGTTATTTATTGTTTTAATCTTTTCTAAATAAAAATCCTTTCCAAAAGCAAATCCCTTTTTCTTATATTAATTAACGAAAGCTTTGGTAGAAATCTAGCTTAACCGTTCCTAGTGGTAAGAACGATACTTGGACTTTCCTACACTATATTTCTCGCGATCAGGTACGCTTGCCTGTGAATGTGGTAATAGTGGTTAGGAAATTTTGAGGTTAAAACTTGGTAACGATTTTTATATATATAATATACCGCATCAAGTTTTTGGCACCGCTGCCGGGGAATGGTTGCTTAGTTGATTACTAAAGTTTAGTTGGTTAATCGATCCTTGATTGAGAATTTATTCTCAATCAAGTTATTTTGCTTTCTAGGTAAATTTTTATTTTTTGTTATCTTTTACTTTTGTGCTACTCCAGGTATTTTCTTTGTCTGTGTTGCAGATATGAGTAGATATGGTTTTCCCCCAAGCAAGGATGATGATATACCGATGTACCAATTACGAGCACGAAGGAATGCAAACCCACAACAAAGTTTAATAGAATCATTGAAGAAACAATTAAGAGAGAGTTGTGAGCTTAATGACGCATTTGAGGCAGAAACTGATTATCAGTGGGAGGAGGTTGAGAAGTTAGAAGACACCCTTGCCGATGCCCAAAAAACTATTGCCCTCCTAAAGGAACGTCTTGAATCTAGTGTTTCTGATAACAAATCTAATCTTAAACATTTGTCTTTTCAGGTGGGGATGGATACAGAATCGGATGATGGATTTTGGGACGAACTTGAGCTCTTTTTGCAAGAAGATCAACAACCAAAAGCCGTAGAAAAAGAACAACCAATGGAAGAGCCTCAATCAGAAAAGATGGAGTCAATAGATCAACTCATGTTCGAGCCGTTACTAGAGATGAAAGATTATTGGATTAAACATGAGGAAATTCCTCTATGGTCTGACTCTGATGATTCTGACATCGAGTTTTCATGGCAGGTTAATATAATGGAAGAATACCATGATGATGACTACCTAGATGGACTCGGAACACTAATGCACGATGATCAATTTGGGGAATCCTCACCGGAACAGACCTCTCCTCAACAAAAGGTAAATCTCCTGTTGTTTGATGGAAATGAGTCTAACGATAAGTCTTTGTTTTCGCAGGGCAATCCGCGCGCAGCTCAATATGAAGGAATATTGGCCATAGATCCTTTTTGGGAAACTAGTTATCAAAAGCAATTGGTTGACCCAACACTCTTAATGACATATTTAAATGATCTAAGGCCAAAATCATGCAGAACCAATATTCATTTTGCAAGGAGACCCGATAAAAACCGGAGCGGTAAGTGGTACGCTACTCTACCTGGCGGGTCACACATCGGTAAATCTTTTAGCCCAGGTATGTACCACTATTATCACCCTAGCTTGATTGCAAGTGAAGGGTGTTTTGTTTCAAACAAGGGTGCTTAAACCCGGAGTCAGGCTCGAGACTCGAGACAAAAACAAGCGCTTCTCGGGAGGCAACACGTGTTTATCGTTTTTCAGTTTTTCTTTAAGTTTTAGTTAGGATTGACTCATTAGAGTCAAAGGTATTTAACCAAATCAATTTTTGAGTGAAAAAGTTTTCGAACCTTGGACAGAGAGTCCTTCGCGTTCGCGAGGACTGATTTTAGCGCCGCGAAAAAGTAAAGGAGCCAAAAATGAAATTTTTGAAAAACGGCTTCGCATCGCGAGCCCGTTTCTCGCGCCGCGAGCATGAATTTTTCGAAACCAGGCCTAAAACAGACGCACCTTCGCGTACGCGTAGAGTCAAGTTTCACATCGCGAACCTTGATCAAGCTCTTTCGCGCCACGAAGGTGCAGCCTCGCCCCGCGAACCCTAGCCAACCTGACCCGAGCCCTAAATGAAAATCCTAGCGCCGCGAAGTAATACAGCTCGTGCCGCGAGCCTGTGCAGGTCAGATTTTAAAAACGAAAATTCTAGGGTTTTTCTTATTTCGCTCAAAGTCTAGCGCCGCGAAACCTCTGTTCCAAGTTCAAAAATCTGTTTGCTTGCTGTCCTTAGGTTCGAATTTCTTCAATTCCATGGCTCCAAAGGTACATTCTTCTCTTCTCCATCTCTAATCTTGCTAGATTTTGTTCCTTCCATGGTGGTTTTTCCCAATTTTGATTTTGAATGATAAACTTGATGATACTTGCTAGCATGCTTAATTTTGTTGATTTCCGTGGATTGATTGTTGTTGGTGAGTTCCATTGTTATGGAGTTTTCGTGGTGATTTTTCCCAAATTGGTTTTGCAAAGATTCAATTAGCAAATTATTGGGGAAAACCAATTTTAGTACTTGTTTGGTGAATGTTGCTACTTGATTTCAAGATTTCTCGCCATGTTTCGTGTGTTCAAAGATTTCATCTTCTTTGTTGGTAATTGACCATTTTTCAAAGCTCTCAAGCATCAAACAAATTTTTAAAGAAACAAGCTTTTAAAAGAGGATGTTTGAAGCTTAATTTGCCATCTAGAAAATTTTCAATTGCAAATTATTTTTATGAAAATCTAGATGGAAAAGTAAAAGTGTGGGAATCCACTTTTGGAAAAACGTTGGTTTAAAAGTAAAGAAAGGATTTTCCTCACTTTAGTTTTCAATAATTGTGGTCAACGAATGGAAAAGATATTATTGACGTTTTTGGGGCGAAAAGCGTAAATCTTTTGGTTTCAACTATGGAAGTGCTCGTTGTTTTGAAAGTTGTCGATTTCTTGAATTGTTGCCTTGGTTTATTTCAGAACTTTATTATTCCACTTTTGTGTCTTGACCGTAAAATAATTTTTGGAATCATTTGGACTATTCTCGTAGTTTGAAAATGAAGATTTTGGCGCGGTTTCATGTTTTACTTTCAAAACGCCAAGTGATATGAGATTCCAAGTGTGGGAACCCTTTTTGATGGGAGTTGTTTTTAAATGAAAGGTTCCCATTGTTTTTAATCGGAAAAATACGGTCGACCACTAAGTGTGGGAAGATATAGTTTTTGTCGGCAAAATTCAGAAAGTGTGTTCTATCTTGAATTGTGCTTAAAGTGTGTTTTCTTTTTTCACTAAGTGAAAGATCGCACCTTTATCAAAATGTTTCAAACAAGTTATGTTTTCTTTGGCCAATTTTTGCATAACTTGCTAAAGCTTTTAATGTTGTCTCTTTTGCTCAATTTTACATTTTGTAAAGGGATAAGTTAGGTTCTAAGTGTGGGAACCTATTTGGTCAAATTTTTGGCTTTTAAATTTTTTTGATAGGCTCCCGTTATTTTAGTAACTTAATAAAGTGTGTAGTTAATCACTATGTGTGGGAAGGGCGCCTTCCATCTTATCAAGTGATTCACACTAATTTTTGGTTGTGTTATTTTTACAGCGTTCTCTTGTTGCTTCAAGTGAGCATGCGTTTTTACAGTTCGGGCCACACCTGCAGCTTAATGAGGAGGAGCGACTTGTGGTGATCGCGACGTTCAATGCAATTAAGGACCGACACATTGAGATTGGACGTACTTTGGATTGGGATCTCTTGCAAGGGCTTAACCGAGAAGGTAACATTCGAGCTTATCTTAGGAGAGGGTTAGATGATGGACAGGGTAACTAACTCTTTACTTGTAGAGCTTCGGAGAGAGCTTTAGAACTTTGACAACCTGTTTACCGAGAGTTGACCTTAGATTTTATCACCACTTACTCCTTTGATGAGGAGAAAGGTAGGGAGAGTGTAAGACGTAGATGTATTGATTACCGATTGGGTGGTCGTTGGTTTCATCAGTCCTTAGTCTAGTTTGCAGTTTCCATTGGAGTTTACACGGTTGAGGAGGTAGCTGATGGTTATTTTAACCAGTACATATCACTTTGTGACTATGCTCCTCCTGAGCGTTTGAGTTTTAGTGAGATTTGGAGTCATCTTGGTCGAGGACAGCATAGACGGTCCACACCAAGTCTAGTGCTTTAGTGAACCCAGAGCATCATGTTTTGCATAGGATGATAGCGTATACACTGAACCATAGGAAATCTAGCCAGGATAAGATAGCGGACTTTGAGCTTTGGTTGCTTTATCAGTTAGTGGACCGAGACCGTCGTACTCACCTACCATACATCATAGCCGACTTTTTCACTGGACCTAAGGGATTTAGGACTTCGAGTGGACTCTTTGGTGGTCAGTACATCACCCGCATAGCTGTTTCACATGAGATTTTGACGCCGAAGGTGAGAGCTTCTTTGACTTGTCTGGAGAGTTAGGTCGGATAGATAAGCATCAGCTTAGGGGGAAGAGAGTAGTATAGAGAGAAGCCGGGAATTCTTGGACTTGGATTGGTATACGAGATGAGCCAGAGGTTCAGGAGATGCCTGAGCCACAGCCACAACCACAACAGCAGTTTGATGAGGCGAAACCCTCGGGATCACATCAGGTACCACCCGACTGGGATGCTTACACAGCTTTCTAGGATCTTTCGATACGGACACATTACCATAATGTCCAAACTCAGAGGTCATTCGACTGGCAGAACCAGGCGATGATGGGCTTCTTCACGCATATGGCACCCGAGTACCGGCCATCACCACCACCGCAGTATACTATCTGGATGCCACAGGACCCGAGTCCTCCAGGTTATGAAAGTTGTCATCAGTGGAGGGACCATTTCGGTGGACCCCATTGATTATTTGGTTCGATGCTTTATTTTGGATATTGATGTTTGATTTGGTTGTACCGTACTATCTATCTTTTATTTTTATTTTTTATTTTTCCTTTTTAGTTTGTTTGTTTGTTTTTAGTTTTTCAGATTAGGTGTGTATACTCTCGAATCAGTTGCATGGAATGGATTTCAGTTGTTCATCGAGCTTCAGTTTCCTTAACCCAGGGAGTATTCGTTCTTTATCTTTTTACCTTTCCACATTCATGCTTTAATTGTTGTTGCATTGAGGACACCACAAATTTTAAGTGTGGGAAGGGGGTTAAGTAAACTTTTGCTTGTTTGTCCTTTGTGAATTATCTGGAATTATTTCGATTATATCGCATAAATTTTTTCGAAATCCATGATCTTTTTAAAAAATTTTGGGAAGTCGAAAGAGTCATGCATTTAGGAAGACACTTTTTGGAGTTTTTATGAGTTTGAAAAAGTCATGTGTATGTTAATTACCAAGTGATCCTTACCCAATTCCTTGAGAGATTGAGCCTACATTGTTTATATCTTATTCATTTCGTGAGGATGCCGACTTTGAACCAAGTAGAACTTGTCACTTTGAATGCTTGTCGAGACCACACAAGAAAAGTATTTATCACCATTGCACGGATAGAGGCCTACGTTTCAAACCACTTAGCCTTCGTCAGATAATCTCATTATAAGGTTATCTGTTTTGCCTAGCCATTTTATTGAAAGTACTCACCATTAGTACTTTACCCCTTGTAACCCCTTTGAAGCCTTACCCTTTTCATTTCTTTACCCATTACCACTATATCCTTTAGCCCATTCATTTTATCTATCTTTTGGCCGTAGCTTAAAGTTGACAACTTCTCATGTTTTTGGTCAATTTTATGAATCTGACAAATAGAGAAAAGTTGGAAGTAGAAAAAAAAAGAGAAAAAAGGAGTTAGAAAAAAAAGTTAGAAAAGAGAAAAAGTCAAAAAGAGAACGACTAAACAAAAGCAAAATCAAAAGAGTCGTTGTGTGAAAGAAAGAAAAATATCGAGCCCCAAATAAGCAATTAGCTTAGGCTGATATAAAAATGAAAGTGAAAGAAATCCCGAGCTCTAAAATTCCAAAAGCCAGATGATTAATTTGGATTCTTAAATTGATTTGTTTTCAGGTTTTTGCTACAACCCTTAGTCACTTAAATATATCATTTATCCTACCCTAACCCTAAGCCTAACATTACAACCCTAAATTCCTCTTGACGGTTGACAACTTTTCAGTGGTAGAGATGAGATTTGGTGACAAGCCTATGCGTTGGTAAAAGGTCGAGTATCAGTGTGATCACTATATATACATTACCCCTTGAGAGATACACATTATCAAACGTGAGGGTAAGAGGTTGAGCATGACTTTGATAACTTGTGAGGCTTTGATTTGTGTATGAATTGTGTTTGATTTCTTGCGACTATCCTTGTTCTTTCAAAGCATGATCACAGATGGACGATAACTTTGTCGTTATTGTTCTTATTTTATCAGATATTTACTTGAGCACAAGCAAATCTTAAGTGTGGGAATTTGATAACTCCAAAATTATACATATTTCACTCACATCAATTCATCACTTTTGTTTATGTTTTGGGCCTAATTTGGACAAGATTGCTACTTATATGGCTTGTTTTGTAATATTGCAGGTTTTGGAGGCAGTTATACGAAAAAAATGGAAAAAGAGGGTAAAAAGAGTCAAAAGTGGATACTTTGTGAAGAAATGGAAAAATCCTTTAATAGTTTCCATTTATCTGCTTTTCTTCCCTTTTAAGTTAATTACTTCCTCCCAAATAGCTCTAGATTATTCTAGAATGTTCCAGAATTCTTCATCAGATGGAAAACTTCTTCTCAAAGCAAGATCTTTAGCAATTAAGGAAAAGAAAATTCTGGAAGATTTTGTTACCCGTTTCGTGCCGTGAACCTGCCGTTTCGCGAACGCCAAACGGGTCTGCCGAATTTTATTATAAATAAAGGCCTTGGGTTATCAGTTTTAGGCATTCAGAAAATAGTCCAGGTTAGTATGGGAGCCACTTAGGGTTTCCAACCGGAGAAGATGGAGGCTTGATGATCAATATTCGGAGGTGTTAGACCCTCTTTTGGTTGTGAAGAAGTCAAGGGCCTATCGGTTTATTTCATGTTTTGTAGCTTTCAATTCAGTTATCTTTGTTAAGTTTGTTTGCCCTTTTTAGGATTCTTAAACTCCAAGGGCCACTTTTGTAATTACTTCATTTTCTATCCTTCTATAAATAGGAAATGAGGGTTTAGGGTTTTTCTTAATGCTCTTTTGGAATATCATCATCTTTTATGAAATACACTTGAATATTGAAGCATTCCATTGTTACTTTATTAATTTGATCTTCATCTTTAACAATGTTTTTCTATTCCATCTTGATTCTCTAGTGTTTAGGGACAAACAATTAGTATTAGAGCAGATCCTTTGATAGATCCTTGGTTCTTTGTTTGATTTTTGCAAACTTTTTTGAAAAACTTTTTTTCAAGCTTTTCGGGTCATTTTGATCCAAAAGGCTCACTTAAAGGATTGTTTTTAAGTGTTAAGAGGCTCCTTAAGGTTTCTACTAAAGTTTTACAACAATTGGAGCTCTTAACACTGATTCTTTAAGTGTTTTGGTCGAGTTTTGTAGCATTTTTCGAAGTTTCTGGACCAGTTTTCCGAATCGGATTACTTGAGCTGATTTTCAATTCAAATTTTCCAACTCAGAAATTGTCCTTTTTCCGGACTCGAACTTTACCCATTTTCCAAATTGGAAAACCTAGTTTTCTGAATTGGGAGATCGGTTTCCCGGATTGGGGTTTTGCTCATTTGTTTTCACCAAGCCTTGTTTTCCGAATCGGATTTTGCCATAATCCGAATCGGAAAAGACTGTTATCCGACTCGGAAAATATCATTTTCCGACTCGGACTTCTTGAGCCAAATCCAAATCGGAAAACATCAGTTTCTGAGTCGGATTTCGCCTCTTTGAGCCCGGAATTTTTCAATTTTCGTCTCAAATTCGACACTTAGCCGTTTTTCGAAAATCCAAACTCTTTCAAATTATTTGTGTCACGAGGCGCTCGAAGCAACAGTGTTTTTCAAAAAGTTCCTTTTATACCAAGCGATCTATTCGAAGGAGGTCCTCTTACGAGATCAACATGTTGAAAGAAATTATCGGCATTGGGTCAGAAACTCGCCTGCCAGTACTTGTTATGGGCGAGTACCAGCAGTGGAAACATCGGATGATCCACTTCCTCGACCTTCTCGACGAAAACCTCATGAAGTCCATCCGTGAGGGCCCGATCAGACCTACCGTCACTATAGCAGCAGTTCCACGCACGGATACCTGCCCGGCTTTACCAGCTTACGTTGTGGAGAAACCGGTTGACATGTACTCCCCAGAACAGATAGAGCGTCATCTCATCGACAAGCGTGCTCTCACTCTTCTTATTATGGCACTCCCTAACGACATGTATGCCCGAGTGGATAATCTGACGAACGCAAGGGATGTGTGGCTAGAGATAGAACAACAGATGCAAGGCGGAGACACGGCATTGGAAAGCCAAAAGGAGAGTGCATTGAATGCCTACGAAGGATTCAAAGCCCGGGAGAACGAATCCCTAACTGAGTCTTACCAACTTCTGAACTCGTTTGTTAATGATTTACGAAGATTGGGAGTAGAGAAGACCAAGTACGAGGTCAATGTCAAGTTCCTGAAAAATCTGACAGAAGAATGGCAAAACATGGCCATCAATATCCAGCTGAGCAGAAATCTAGCGGCTATGGGACTGCATGATCTCTTCAGCATGATGGTACAACACGAGGAATACATCACTGGTGGCAGATCGAAAAAGGGATTTGCTCCTCTGGCACTCTCTGCTGTGCCGTTTGGAGGACCTAACTCTGCTCCAATTTAACCAACCTCTTACAACAACATGCCTCTTCCACATCATCCGGATGATTTCAACCACAAGTTCAATCCGAACTTCAATCAAGGCATACAACATCCGGATGACCCCATGATCATCACAATCTCGGATGAAGAACTATTTAACATGAATGAATCCCTCGCCTTGATCTCCCACAACGTGCAAATGTTGAATGCAAACCAAGGATTTACCAGTTCTCGAGGTTCAGGGTTTCAAGGCGGAAACCGAATGGGTCAAGGAAGAGGGGGACATCATTCTTCGGGCAGATTTCAGTTCAGTGAGCAAGGAAGAGGAGGTTATCAACAGGGAGAACGGTATCGGTCATACGATCAAGGAAGAAACAAACAAGGAAGGTTCAGAGAAGATCAAGGAAGGTTCAGTAATAATTATTGACGTGATAGTACTTACATAGACTATCAAGGATGTTCCAACTTTCAAGGTAATTGGCACGGACAGAATCCCGACTACAACTATCGGAGAAATTCCAGACAGTATGTTCCAGAATCAGGATACAACCGGCAAGGTTACGAGCGGATATGGAGGAAGACATGAAGGTGGAAGATACGAGCAAGGATCTGAGTATGGGTACGAGCAAGGAAGAAATGACCGCTGGTCTGATGAAAGGACTGAACGTGGAAAAGGAAATTTCAACGGAGGTGACCATCATAGGCAAGATCAACGAGGAAGTAGCTCCAACAGACAATCTCCGAGGAAAGAACATCCAATCACCATTGACCAAGGTGGTCAGAAGTCAAGTCAGCCACAGAAATCCATCAACCAAAATCCGACTCCTCAGCAAGCCCCAAGTCCAACAACCACCTGCTTCAAGTGTGGCAAACCGGGACACTACGCCAAGGACTGCACGGTGAAATACAAGGATGCAGCTTACTTCGAGAAAAAGGATACCTTGTTAAGGAAGAGAGAAAAAGGGATAGCTTTGCTAGTAGAGGAGGAAAACTGGGTTTGTGAAGAAGAGAGCTCGAATGAGGAAGATCAGTTGGTGAAAGGACACTGCTTGATGGCAAACTTTGAAGGACGGATGGTGTCGGTCCTAGGACTTACCAAGACAACGAAGCTTCTGAGGTATCCTCTATCCCTAATATAACTGATACTATCTCACTGTTAGAAGCTAAAATTTGTGACTTAGAGAGAGATCTCCAATCGGAAAGAACTCTCGTCACAAAACTTAGAATCAACAGTGCTGTTTATAAGAGCTCTCTCGAAGACTTGACGGTGAATTATAATTGAGAGGTACTTGAGTCTGGCGTTAGAGAGTCAAATTTGTCAAATAAATTGTTGTCTCTTTAGAAATCCCATGAGGAACTTAACAGTAACCATGGGGAGCTCTCAATCAAATTTCAATTACTTTCTGAAGAAAGAACTAAACTTTTTTCAAAAATCCAAGAGCTCGAGGACAACAATTTTAAACGAGGACAATCTGAACAGACTCTGAGTATTCTCACCAATCATGCCAACAAAAATCCTTTTTATGAAGCTAGACCCGGACTAGGACTTGCCGAAAATCATGTTTTGGAAAAAGCACCTTCAAATCTTTACAACTTTGAGGATATGGCCGATTCCAAGCCTAAGCCAGCCTTTGTAGGAGGAGACGTTACCGAGGAGTATGTTTGACAGACTATCACTTACACCGAAGTCATTAACGGTGAGACCATCACTAGAACCACAAGTCCGTCAAACAGCACCACAGGTATTCCTCCCACCAGTCCCGCTCTAAATAGACCTATCTTCATTCCGGCTAGAGATCCTGACAATACCAACCCATCTTGGGAAGGTATCAAGGCTAGAAACCCTTGTGTAGCTATGCCTCCCATAAATTATGCCGATTTGAACACCAGTTATGCCACTACGAAAATTGAATTATCTGAGGAGACCTTAGTTATCCCACCCACGGATGTTTCCGCAACTAAGAGTCGGACTTGTTATCCCGACCTAGTTGAGGAGACCTTAGTTATCCTGACCTAGTTGAGGAGACCTTAGTTATCCTGACCTAGTTGAGCTAGAAAAGGAGGTGTTCGGACTTAGATTGAAGGCAATGGATCTAGATGCCTGTCAGCATCAAATTCTGAATCTTAGAGTTATTGTCTCCCAAAAAGACCACTTGATACACAATCTGGAAAAGGACTTACTCGAGGCTAATGCCGAGAGAACCAGGCTTTCCTCGGAGTGTGAGGCCCCAAGTTCTTTTTTCACTATTTTCAAAACCAAATTTGCGGATCTCCAAAAGCGACTCATCATCCAAGATGTTCAATTTGAGTTAGAAAAAGAATTACTTTATGAAAAAGAGATGATGTATCGCCAAACCTTTGTCAATCAAGATGTGTCTATCTCCCTTTTGAAAAAGAAAGTTCTGAATTTTGAGAACTTTTACTCCATAGATTCAGATGATGATGAGACCTCCCTTGTCCTTAGCCATAGGATAAGCAAGCCCAAGCCCAAGCCAGACCTAGATCCCAATGTTGAATATGAGGTGAAGGTATTTTTAGATGAGGGTGATGATCCTTCTGGTTTTGTTCCTAAGAAAAGGAAATCTGTTGTTTTCAAACCTGAGAAGCATGCTGAGTCACAAGCTTCAGCTTCTGAGAAAAGTAACCCCAAGGGTGAAAAACGTGTAGGTACTGACAAGGAGAAGTCAGTTAAGCCTCACACACCTAAGGGACTCCAGAATAAGAAATCAAACTCTAACGATGCTCGTGCCTCAGTCAAACCCATTCAAGGTCTTGACTTTAATTCGAGTACCTTCGAAGTGGGTGAGACATCTCAGTTAAAACCTAATCAACCTTTCACTTCCACAAAACCTAACTTTTCAAAACCGTCATCTGGAAAAGGTGGCAAATCCATTTCTACTAAACCGTCCTCTAACTCACACCATGCTCTTAATGCAGATGGGAGAAGGAAAGATGGTGAAAAGAATGTGAAGCCACCGAGAAAGGATCATCAAGAGCGGAACAACAACTTTTCTGCTTTTCCTAAGAGGCGTGGTCCTAGCCATGCGGGTTTAGGCCATGCCCCACGTAGTGTAGGATTTAAATCAAACTTGTCTGTAAATAGTAATCATAACTTGAACGATGCTTTTGATGCTTTTCGTAATGACATGTGTTCTATGTTTGATAATCTTTTGCGCTATGGTGTGGCTAACTCCCTTAATGCTCATAATTCAAATGTCAATTCTCGAAAGAGAAAGGGAAGAAAAAGAGGTAAAGTCAAATCCTCTTCGTCAGTGAAGTCCCCTACGCCTAAGGAGAAATCCAAAAAGGGGACTACACCGACTGTTTCATCTATCTCTAACCCTAAGGAACCCATTTGGCAATGGGTCCCTAAACAAGCTTAATCTATCTTGCAGGTCAGTCATATATGGTACTTTGATTCTGGAGCATATAGACACATGACTGGTCAACGGTCCTTCCTTTTCGACTATGTTGAAAGGTTTGAGGGATACATCAAAACTGCGGACAAGACTTCAAAGCCAATGTTGGGTTACGGGAAAATCACCGATGGAAGATACATCATTAAGGATGTTCATTATGTCGAGGGACTAGAATATAACATGTTCAGCTCAAGACAGTTTTGTGATAATGGCTACTGGGTGAAACAATTCCTGTATGGAAGTGATGTAAACGATGAAGACGGTAATGTTGTTCTTAGTGCACGGAGGAACGACAATCTGTATTCTACTGTCTTTCGTTCAATCCCTCAGACACACCCTCAATTTGAAGCACTTTCTCAACCAATGAATGCGATCTGTCTGCTCTCCAAGGCATCTAAGTAGGACAGTTGGTTATGGCACCGCAGGCTATGTCATCAGAATTTTAAGGATATGAACAAGTTGGTTTCAAAGCGCCTGATCAAGGGACTACCAGAGACTCGTCTTTCAAAGGATACTTTATGTCCTGCGTGTGAAAGAGGAAAGATGAGAAGAAGCTCACATCAACCAAAGATGGATACCAACTGCAAAAGTCCACTTGACATGATTCGCATGGATCTGTGTGGACCTATGAGAGTCGAGAGCCTAGCCAGAAAGGAGTATATGTTAGTTCTCGTTGATGAGTTCTCGAGGTTCACTTGGCTTGGGTTTCTACGAGCCAAATCTGATGCTGCTGATCGGAAAATCGCCTTCATCAAGCGAATTCAAGTACTTCTTAGTCGTAAGGTGAAGAAGCTACGCAGTGACAATGGAACCGAGTTTCGGAATGCAAAGCTGCAATCCTTCCTTGAAGACGTGGGCATTTCTCACAACTGCTCAGCGGTATGCACTCCTCAACAAAACATAGTTGTAGAAAGGAAGAACCGGACGTTGGTCGAGGCAGCGAGATCCATGATGGCTCACTCAGGCGTTCCACAAGCATTCTAGGCTGAAGCCGTCTCTACAGCATGCTTCATGCAAAATCAGACTCTGATCGTCAAGCGGACCGGTAAAACCGCTTACGAGATGATCGAACAGCGTAAGCCTAACATCGATTACTTTAGAGTTTTTGGATGTAAATACTATGTTTTAAATGACCGAGATGATTTGGGTAAGTTTGACCCTAAGTTTGATGAGTCTATCTTCATTGGATACTTACATAACTCAAAGACTTATCGGGTATTCAACAAACGCACCCGAACCATCTTGGAAAGCTCAAATGTTGATTTTTCTGAAACTGAAACTTATTCTGATGCATGCCCTAGTAATCCAAATGCCTTACTGCCTGAACTGTCCACCGCACCACCGAGCACAGATTCTGCATCTAACTCTATTGCTTCAGACTTCATAGACCATGCAGACTATGATCTACCTACTCTTACTGGACCAATCATAGTTCCTACTCAAGCTTGTTCAACCACCACTTCTGTGTCATCTGATGCTTTCGTGACAGAGCCATCATCGAGTACTTCAACAAATTCAGTGACACCAGAGTCAGTGGTCTCTCTCCCTGAAACTTCTTCAACAGAACCTCCAACTGTTGCTTCACCGGAACCTGTCCGAGAACAGACAATACACCCTGTTCTTGCACCAATTCCTGAAAATGTTCCTCTACCTTCACCGAGCTCCGCTCAAAGAACCTATGCTCAGGTAGTACGGGAGCCCCGAGTGGAAGTAGAACCAATGACCAATCTTGAAGAAGGATCTTCAAGTGGGAACCAGACAGAGGTCTTAGCAGTGCACGATGAGAACGATGCATCAAATGATCAACAAGTGTATGTCACACTCCCACATACCAGAAAGTGGACCAGAGATCACCCCCTTCCCAGATTATCGGGAGTCCCTCTCAATTTGTTCAAACCAGATCCTCAAAGAATGTTTACAACCTGATTCTTTTTGGCGGGTTCTTGAGTGATTTTGAATCGTCAAATGTTCAACAAGCTCTCTCCGATCCAGACTGGGTACGGGCAATGCAAGAAGAGTTGCCTAAGTTCGAGCGTAACAAGGTGTGGCATTTGGTGACTAGACCATGGGGAAAGTCCATTATCGGCTTGAAATGGATTTTCCGAAACAAGAAAGATGAAAACGACCTTATTATCCGAAATAAGGCCCGGTTAGTCGCCAAAGGGTATCGCCAACAAGAGGGTATCTATTATGACGAGACGTTTGCGCCTGTAGCTAGGATTGAGGCTATTCGGATCTTCCTCGCATATGTCGCGCACAAAAACATGAATGTCTATCAGATGGATGTCAAGTGCGCCTTCTTAAACGGAGTTCTTCAAGAAGTGGTGTATGTCGAACAGCCTGAAGGTTTCGGGGATCCAAGGTATCCTTCTCATGTCTATGTGTTGGATAAGGCGCTTTACGGTCTCAAGCAAGATCCTCGAGCATGGTATGAAACTCTCACTGTCTACTTAATTGGAGCTGGCTACAAGAAAGGTACAATCGACCCCACCTTATTTCTTCGAAGATCGGGTAGTGATTTAATTATAATACAGATATACGTGGATGACATCATTTTTGCATCTACGAAGCCTGAGTTGTGCAAGGAGTTTGAGAACACCATGAAATCATAGTTTAAAATGACCATGAAGGGCGAGTTGACGTTCTTTCTAGGACTTCAAATTCGACAACGCCCTGACGGCATTTTTATAAACCAATCCAAATACGTTCACGACTTACTCAAACGTTTAGATTTCGGTGGTTCAAGCTCTGCTGCTACACCAATGCCCAAGAACTTTCAACTAAATGCTGATTCTTCTGGCAAACCGGTAGATCAGAAGAATTATCGGGCAATCATTGGTTCCTTGCTCTATCTCACGACTAGTAGACCCGACATCGTATTCTCCACGGGTGTCTGTGCTCGCTTTTAGTGTGATCCTCGTGAATCACGTTTATCTGCTGTCAAAAGAATCCTTAGGTATCTGAAGGGAACACCGGACTTTGGCCTTTGGTACCCAAAGGATTCTGCTTTTGAACTAATCGCTTACACAGACTCAGATCATGCAGGTTGTAAGCTGAACAGAAAAAGCACCTCCGGAGCTTGTCAATTCCTCGGGGACAAGTTGGTGAGTTAGTCGTCCCGCAAACAGAATTGTGTCTCCTTATCCACAGCAGAGGTATAGTATGTTGCAGCCGCCTGCTGTTGCTCACAAGTTCTGTGGATGAAAACCCAATTAGCAGACTTTGGATACACCATGCAGAGGATTCCTATCTATTGTGACTCCAAGAGTGCGATTCAAATCACGGCAAATCCAGTTCAACATTCTCGGACGAAACATATCGACATCCGATATCACTTCATCAAGGATCACGTCGAGAAAGGTAACATTGAACTGTTTTTTGTGGAAAGTGACCTTCAGCTTGCTGATCTGTTCACTAAGCCATTTGATGAGAAACGTCACTACTTCCTCCTCAATAAGTTAGGAATTCTAGACCTCCCGCCTGAGGTCTAGGGGGAGTCGGGAATCTATATAACGTATGCATGTGTGTAGGGGGAGTATCGTAGAGTATGCATGCATCTAGGGGGAGTGTCGTGTATTTGTTTTCTTGTTGTGCTAATCTTCTCGGATCCACAGTACGTTGGATACCACTTTTTGTTTATTTTTGTAGGTGTGGATAATCACAACGACTTCTGATTAACTCAAATTAGAACTCGCACAAAATCTTGCTTGAGACGCACCAGGTAAGTCTCTTTGGTCGAGTCCGGGGGCTGAACTTGTAAATTTTGCAAACTTGAAAGTTTAGGGGGTGGTGGTGTCAATGTTTTGAACTCACAAGTTCGAGGACTAACTTTGCCACTTTTTGAATCTCAAGTCCAGGGACTAGTTTTGCAATTTTGTGAAACTTATAGTTCAGGGGCTGTTTTGAAAATTTTCTTAAACTACAGGTTCAGGGACTAGTTTGTAAGTTTCTTCAAACTACTAGTCCAGGGGTTAGTTTTGTCATTTTCTCAAAGTCGGGTTAAGAGAGCCAAAAAGAGAGAGCCAAAAAGAGAGAGCCAAACAGTATTTTTCTTACCAAAACACAGTACATTTCGGGAAAAATATAAAAACTGATTTTTGGAAGTTTCTTTTCACTTTTCACAAAATCTTCATCTTTTTCTCTCTCTCGCACCCCATAACCGCTCCCCTCAACCGCTCTCGATCGTTGCTCGTTTTTGCTCCGTTTTCGAATCCGATTACTTCACTGCAATCCTGGTAAGTTTACCAGCAATCCTTACGTTGTTATAACATCTAATCATATCGTTTAATAGATCGAATCGAAGCCTAAAGCTCTTGAACAAACCCGAAACCCAAACTTCTTGGAATGGGTTTTTGGGACGTTCAATCGGTCAAAAATTGTTCCTAATCTAGTTTATAGCTTCTATAAATCAAATGTAACTAGATTTAGGACTTAAATAAGTGTTTTTGGGACGTTTTGGAGTCGAGAAAACTAACAGCCGCGTTTTCTGACTCGGAGTATTCAAATATTCCGAATCAGAAAACTTGAATGTTCAAGTTTTCTGACTCGGTCCCTTAGAACACTCTTGTGTTTTTCCGACTCGGAAAACATGATTAATCCGATTCGGATTATCAAGTTTTTCGACTCGATCTTGGCATGGCACTTATCAACTCTCACTTTTTCCGACTCGGAAAACATGAAATACCCGATTCGGGTTTTCGAGGTTTTCCAACTCGATTTTTAGGCAAAGCTATTTTGAACTCATTTTAAAACCTAAGTGTTACTCTTCTTTTCCGACACGGAAAACATGTTTTCCGAATCGGGTTTCCAAGGGAAACTTATCCTATGTATTGTTCTCATTTTCCGACTCGGAAAACATGAAATACTCGTTTTGGGTTTTCGAGGTTTTCCGACTCGCTTTTAAAACAAGGATATGTTCATTTTTGTTCAAGTGTTTGAAATTTGGCTGAACTCGGAAAACAACATTTTCCGAATCGGATTTCCACATTTTTCGACTCGGAAAATGCTAAAATCCGACTCGGATTTTGATTTACCCAGAGTTAACCTTTTCTCACCACTTAGCACATTTTAGGGCGAATTCTAACTTAATTTTTTGTTTTGTTTGGTCAGATATGGCTCGACTACAGAACAACCCGCCCTCACCGATCGACAACGCTGCCGATCGAGCACTGATTTCCCAAGGAGACCTTCGTCCTATCATGCAGAACACTGTGGAGGAGATACTGAAGGCACACCCGGTTGCATATGCTATGCAAACCACTGTGGAGGTGCCCTTGCTCTACGTGCAGCAATTCTGGAATTCCTCTCACCTGGAGACTCGCAACGACGTTCTAACCTTGGTTGGACGCGTCGATAAAACGGAGCTGGCCGTCACACTGGACGACATCCGACGCATTCTCCACCTTCCTGCTGACTCAGCTGAGGCTCCATTCCAGCCACTCATCTTTGGGCCTGAGCTCTTTAGCGAGATACTCGCTCTCAGGGTCCTTCCGAACCGGAACCAGCGGCTCAACGGGATTTCCCAAGTGTCTCAGGGAATGTTGCCGCCACTGTGGTTCACCTTGATCAAATTGATGAACAGGTGCCTCTCCTCAAAGATGCATGGAGTGGACAAAACATCAACTCAGCTTTGGCATGTTATTCACTCTGTCACCTACGGACGGAGGATCGACGTTGCACAACAACTATGGATAGACATCACTCGCGACGTCGACGTGGGCTCGGCACGGAACCAGCACTCAACCATCCCGTGGATGAGGTTTTTCAGCTTAATGATCCAAGATCACATGGATCGTCATCTAGAAGTATGCCGCAGATCAGGCCATCCCCGATTCCAGAGCAAGCAGATCAACCGAACGAACAAGCGAACCCTCAAGGCAGGTCAAGTAGAGATGCGCATTCCCGAGAACGTCCTGGACACTGCGGATCAAGCGGCGGTAAGTATAGGAATGTTTAGGGTTTCCATAGGTTTAGAAGCCGCATCTACGGACTCCTCAGGTCCGAGGAGCCCTACCCCAGATGTGCGACCCATCCCTACTGAGCGTTGTGCCTCTGGCACGGCGGGCCGGAGCTCCAGGAGGGAGCATCCGGTTCTGGGGTGATGAGTGTGGACGTAAGGGGAGAAGCGGGTAGAATTGTTGGTACTTCCGCCACTCCGCATTGGTCCAGGAACGACACTGACGCTCTCTACCAACAGATGACTGAAACCAGAGCTCACTGGTCCCGTACTCGCACTTATGCTGATGAGCAAGCCGCTCTTTTATCTGATCCTGAGCACATGATCAGTGCCAGGATCAAACAGTACATCGGGGTCCTTCATCCATCTCCTCCGTCCCCAACTCCGAAGAACGCCAACTGTCGTCGCTGCCACAACAACGAGATCCTACCAGTGAGGAAGTGGAAGCTTCCCCACAAGAACAAGCACACTCTCCTTCAGCGCCTCATGCGGCCACGACACCTCGCCAACCTGGCAATCCTTCAGGCGATCCATCCGGCGATGACTCCGACGACGGCAAATCCTCAGAACATACGCTTTGCGACCGCCATGATGTCGACGACGAGGCCACCGAGTCCGAGCAAGTGGACTACGGCTCCGATGAGGAATTCACGGAGTCGGTACCGGTGAAAGGCGGCAAGGGCCAGCCGGATGATGATGATGAGGCAACGTCATCCTTTAATGATGATTTTTCAGAAGACCTCAATCTAGGAGTTGACATGGCATCAGATGACCGAACCATCGGTCGTGAGGAAGAGGGTGAAGAAGTTGAGACCGGTTTGGAGGCACAAGGTGGTGAAGACCGGGAGGGAGAAGGTGAGGGTCTTGTAAAAGAGACCGAAGACGAAGAGGTCCACCTAGAAGAAGCATGGTTACAGATCCAAGAACAGGTCGGAGAAGAATAGACCATTAGGAGTCTAGATACAGCCGTCCTCCCTAGCCCAAGTCAAACCCCCACAAAGGCAACCCTCATCTCGACCAGTCAGCCTATGCTGACGGGTCAAGACGCTGGTAGCCAACCAGCGCACCTGCACGCCCAAACCAGCCACTCGACCATATCTCAATAGATGGTCGCTTCAACTTCTCACGGGGATTCAGCACAACTTCCATTGACCACTCACTCGGAGTCGGTCAATGTTGAGATAAGAGAGGAGCTGCCCCACCTCTCTCCTTCTTTCAGAGCACCTCGAGTCCTACAACCACTTCCCGAGATCTTTGGTATCCTTTCGTTTCTTAGGACACAAACGGGGGAATCACAAGCAGAGATCCCACGGGACTCTGCCGGAACGGACGTAGTCGGTGTGTCAACTGACGCTCTTCGAGGATCGTCCGGAAGCCCTGCCATGGTCAACATCATATCAGCCAAGAGCGCAGGCCGAGAAAGTTCCTTTATAGGTCTTTTCTCGTCAACTAGAGCACCAGATGCACCGGGAGCAATACCTTTGGGACTGGGTCTGACGAATTCGGGCGAAATCCCTAAAGACTCCCACGCAACATCTATGGAACTAGGTCCGACGGATTCGAGCGACATCCTAAAAGTCGCTCAAGCAACATCATTGGGACACGGTCCGACGGATTCGGACGACATCCTAAAAGTCGTCCACTCACGACTACTGCGGCTAGAGGAGGCCGATGCGGCTACAGAGAGACGAGTTGAGGCGCTTCAAAAAGCCTTGGCCGAAGCCAACCAGCGAAGACAAGCCGAGCTTGAGGCATCCCGGAAACTGAACGAAGACCGGGATCGGGAGCTTCAGGAGATCCAGCGCCAAGTAAAGGGCAAGCATGTGGAAACCGCTCCACCCACCGAAGCTCCGATCACCCGACATTCTGGGGATGTCCTCCGCCTTCCTCCTCAAAGATCGAGTGACTTGCCTGAGACCTGGCTACGTCACCGAAGAAGAACACCAACACGTGATTGTCGGGTACACCCTCCAGGTGGACGGCCTGACCGAGAAGGTGAACAGACTAGCCGCAGAGAAAGCCGCCAGGGACGACCAGCTCGAGATCGCCCATCGCTGCATCTGGGAACTGGAGGCTTTGTGCAGGTCTCAGGCTCAGCCTTCCAAACGGAGACATGATGACACTGATGACTCCACACCAGGTCCTCATGAGGGGGAGATGCAAGCTAGCAAATGGTTTCGCATCGACCTTGCCTTAGCCTCAGGTTCCGGAACTTCTACCATACCAGCCTCAGCTTCAGGAACCGCTCCGTCCAAAACCGCTCCACGTTACAAAGATTCAGACACCGAGACTCTAGACGTCGAGCAGTTCCACTATGAGTCAATACTGTTGGACTAGGTGATCCAATTCCCTCACGAGAAGCCAACCGCTAAAGTCGATATCATCGCCCAGAGTCGGCACCGACAGATCCTTCCGAGCTACAGATTCTGGAAGAAGCTCGAAGGATACTTCGTTCGCTAGCTCAGAGCCTTCGTTTCCACAAAAGGGGGATGCCATCGATAGCAACAGCGAGTATAATCGATTCCTCCCAACGGTCGACTTTCCTCCGTCTCTGACCGTCATCCAGCTCAACTGGAACCACTCAGTGATATTTCGGCCATTCCTGGAAGAGTCACTCTCGAGGATCTTCCAGCAAGAGACGCTTCACACCTGGTCTCGAAAGGTGTTCTTCGGGATCTCCATCTAAAGAAGCTTCGGCGCCAAATAGCCTACGTCCACCAGCGGGTCTGCAACTGGGAGAAGAACGGAAGAACTCGACTAAGGCGTCGATTCGTGAAAGTAACTGCGGTACGACCCTACAGACACGAGTACCAGTTATTTCTCAAGTTTGACCTCCTTATGTATGGAATTGCCAGACCCGCCGGAGAGCTTCAAGAGTGGACGTTCACAGAAGCAGACCTCGACAGGATTCACCTTGAAGACCTTCTTGCGATAATCAAGTATCTGCAAGGTCCGATCCTCGGCCCCGAGTACCTCCCCGATTTCCTAGAAGTGTTGAAGAAGTATGCCAGTCATGCAATTACTTTGGCGCGTGTGACGGACTACCAGATGGCCATCGAGAGCCGTCAACCGAAGGTAAATCTGCTTCGACCGAATCTACAAGCACCTACCATCGGTTCCTATAGCCTCTACCTCCCGACGAAGGTTCCAGAACATAGGGTCGTCTACCTCATACAGAAGAAGAAAGAGCGGAAGTTAATGCGCTTCGGGGAACTTGCTCAGTTTTGTAACGACACCCTTCTGTATGTCTACAACAGGCTTCGGAGTAGGTTGTTAACCGATTAGATTCCAAAGACGAAGCACAACAACAGGAAGGCGAAGGTACTTGAGGCTATAAACCTGATCGAGGAGAAGCTCAAAGAAAGGCTGATGTTCCGGAGAGTTGAAGCTGCATTGAAGCTACGGTCGAGAATCATTGGAGAATGGGACGAGTACATCCAGTTCTCGAAGTGGGAACCGGCACTGAAGCTACCACCACCCTTCTGACTTCTTCCCAAAGGGGAGATTGTTAGACCCTCTTTTGGTTGTGAAGAAGTCAAGGGCCTATCGGTTTATTTCATGTTTTGGAGCTTTCAATTCAGTTATCTTTTTTAAGTTTGTTTGCCCTTTTTAGGAGTCTTTAATTCCAAGGGCCTCTTTTGTAATTACCTCATTTTTTATCCTCCTATAAATAAGAAATGAGGGTTTAGGGTTTTTCTTAATGCTTTTTTGGAATATCATCATCTTTTATGAAATACACTTGAATATTGAAGCATTCCATTGTTACTTTATTGATTTGATCTTCATCTTTAACAATGTTTTTCTATTCCATCTTGATTCTCTAGTGTTTATGGACAAACAGGAGGAGACAATTCGAGAGGATGCTACGCCAAATCTACTGGTCTTTAGTATGGTTTGGTTACTCATCTATGATTAGTATGACTATGTACTAATTTCTCTTTGTATTACATTATGGTTTGATGATCTTTTTAAGATGATTTGGTTTTTAATTTATTAATAGATTTGTTGGTTTGTTGAATGTTATCTGTTGGTTCCTATTTCAATGTTTAGACTGTGGCTACTTGAATTCGTTGGTTGGGATTGTGTTCGTTATATGACAATTAATAAATATGATTTCAATCTCTCTTACCTTTCAAACCATTGACGCGGGAGACGTGGTAAGTAGTCCGCTCGGACCGATAGTAGACTAGATTGTAGGGTCCCACGACTTAGCATTGATTAGGGTGACTTTTACTAGACTTGATTGACAACCAAGTCCCTGTATTTGGGCTGGGAGACCAACCTGGTTGACAACCTCAGATACACATGCTAGGGTGCTTCGGCTTAAATTCTTACAGCAACTATTAAATCTCTATCTTTGGTAATCATCTGAAAAGGGAATCCATGATGTATGCAGTTGTCTCTGATGTTTGTTTGTTATCAGTTTTCCTACTTCTTGGTTAGGTTTAGTTATTTATTGTTTTGATCATTTCTAAATAAAAATCCTTTTCCAAAAGCAAATCCCTTTTTCTTAGATTAATTAACGAAAGCTTTGGTAGAAATCTAGCTTAACCGTTCCCAGTAGTAAGAACGATACCTAGATATATTACTCGCGATCAGGTACGCTTGCGTGTGAATGTGGTAATAGTGGTTAGGCAATTTTGAGGTTAAAACTTGTTTACGATTTTTATATATATAATTTACCGCATTAGTCCACCATGTGAGACCCTTGGTGCTTTCGACCAGCAATTAGCAGCGAAGTGGCCTGCTACACTTAAAACAGCCCTCCTTGGCTTCATCTTTCCTCTGTTCTTCACTCCTATGAGTGATCTTGTCTTCTTCTCTTCTCTCACCTTCTTCTTGTTAGGATTGTGTGCGAGACAGTAACAGGGTTATCGTGTCCAATGTTATAAGACACTAGTAGGTCACACCGTTGCACACCTAATTGAGAATTTTTGTGTGTAAGAGATAATTGAGAAGAGAGAAATAAATAATTATAAGTTAATAATTATTTATTAGAATTAATCAGTAAATTAATTAATTATGTGATTAATTAATTAAGGAATTAATTAAGAGATAATTATAAAAGGAATTGTAATCAGATTAAAACACTGCCTTATCTAAACCTATAAATAAAGGGTTAAAGGCTTCATGATCAGTGGATTAATCCTACAAAAATTACTCTCTCTCTCCCTCTCTCCAAAGCCATCGGCTCTCTCTCTCTCTCTCTCTCTCACACAAGGATCGAAAATTTTGATCAGTCTCGGTGGTCTAGCAACCCTCTCGCGTAGTGTCAGTAGCGGTGTATCCCCTACTCGCTTTCCGGAAAACTAATCGCATAAAGGTAAACTATCAAACCCGCTTCGATTGTATCTGATAAGGTTTAAGTTGGGTCCAGTTTGGGAATCATTTTTTTTGTTATCCGATGCGCACCGTTAGTGCCTACGGTTCCCAACAGTGGTATCAGAGCCACTTCTTAAACCTACAGATCAGGTTTAACTGTTTGATAATTAGGTTTGTTAAATTTTGATTTTTATTCGATTAACTGTTCTTAAAAATTAAAATTTTGAAAACCTAACGAATTCGGAACGATCGGCGGTGGAACAGCGGCAGTTAGCTGGCCGGAACACCAGGCCGATCGCCGCCTTTGGATCACCGGAGAACACCGACGGTCGCACCACAGTTGGTGGTGGCCGTCGGCCGTAGCACCAAAGCCCACCGCACCACTGATTGGTGGTGGCGGCGGCTGTCGAATTAAACAACCACCACACAGCCGTGTGGTGGTGACGGGATTGTGGTCCGACCACCGAAGCTGAAGGACGGCAACGGTGGTGGTAGTGTTCGTTAATGACGCCGGCAGCGGCGGTGGTGGTAGCAATTGCTACTGCTGCCGTCGTTCTCCAAACCAACCGCCACACCACCGATTGTGGTGGTGGCGGCGATAGCATTCCCATTGATTGAAACCGCCGGAGGCGGCAGTGGTGGTGGCGATTGCCACTGCTGCCCTCATACTCCAAATCCACCGCCACGCCACCGTTTGTGGTGGTGGCGGCGATCGTATTGCTGATCGAGAAAGAAGGACAGCGGCGGTGGTGGCGTTAAGCTGCCGCTATCGCCGGTGGATTTGCGGCGGCGGTGGGTGTTTTTTCTACGATCGCTAGACGGTGATGGTGGCGGTGTTCGTACTGCCGCTGTCACCGGAGACTACCAACCACCGATCGACGACCGTTAGGCGGACCGGTGGTGGCAGTCGATGGTGATTAAGATCACACCCACCGGCGCGGCGGTGGTGGTTTCATTGCCAAGAGCGGCGGCAGCGGTGGTTTTGGTTACCGTTGTCGTCGATGATGACGGTGGTGATCGATCAAACCACCGGGCTGCCTTACGGCCTGGCCGCGGGTGGTGATCGTAACCAGAGAGCCGGCAAAGGTGGCCGATAGGCCGCCGACGGTGCGACGATGGTGGTGATGTTGTTTTTGTACCACGGCGGTGGTGGTGGCACCAAGCCGCTGCCATTGTTAGTTGGATTGGTGGCAACGTAGTTATTAAATTACGTTTAATTAATATAGTTTAATAATTTGTTATTGTCATAGTCAAACCCTTTGACCCGTGGTTGTGTTTTGATAATTGTGCGTATTTTATTTATTTATTGATTGGTTACGGGAGGCCAGCGTGCCATTTACAACCCCATTGTTGTAATGTAATTTTAATAAATAAAATCGAGACCCGAAGACGGAGCCAAGGAGATAACCATGGAGCTTGGAGCCAGTGGGAGCGCCGAGAAGATTTTGTCCCTTAGGAATAAAGACCGTCGTTTTGTGTTGGCTCACGAAACGACAATAGTTAAGGGTTTTTGACTATGACATGTTTTTATTGCGTGGATGTTTATGTTTAATAGTTAAATAAATTGCATGGTTGTTTTAGTTACGTAATTTCCTTTTAAATATAAACGGTTTTAAAATCAGATATTTTAAAAGATAAATTGGATACAAATACAGTTTGTGTTTGGATCCAAGTTTTTGAAAACTGGCATTTATAACCCTTATTAAAATCATAGATTAGTAAGTGCAACCCACTTTAGGGGCACCTCCGGTGTAAGGTACATAGGGCGTTGTAAGTGCACACACTATGAACGCTGTTTATGCAAAAAATTACACAAATTATGTCGTAAGATAAGTTGTGAGGCTAATCCGTCGAAAGTAAGAATCTAACTTGGTAAACGCACAAAAAAGTAAACCAAAATGAACACAAGAGATTGATGACGCAGGAAAAACCTCAATGTCGAGGAAAAAACCTGCGGCCGACTAAGATATAGTCGACGTTGTACTATGTATCACCAAGCAGGGGTGATGTCCTTGAATTTTACACTGTCGGTCGTACGATTACAATAAAAATGACAATTCGATCAAAGGTAAATTACAAAGATTTGCGTAGAAATTGGAGAGAAAGTAAGAGCAGACTTGGAAAATAATCAGATCCCTTCAAATGAGAGCTTCAGGTGTCTTTTATAGTTGATTTTGTAGCAACGGTCGTCAATAATAGCTCATTAATGACAACGGTTGTAACTGTCGCGGAAATCCTGGTCGTAACGGTTGAGTATTAATTAAATGCGTATCTTGGCCTTTAATGATGATTTAGTCTTCGATAACGGTCAATTACCTGTTACAAGAAAACAGACTAAGGAAAAATATGACCGTTAGTAGATAACAGATAATTATCGTACGTTATCTTATGGGAATCGTACGATACTTGCTGGAGTAATCGTTCGACGGATTCGTTATGACGTTCGATGGTGCGATGCTGACGTTTCAGCGGAACTTTAGGCTTGTCTCATGACCTTATCTTAATACAGGACTAAGGTCCAATAAGATATCTTACGATTTTATATCGTCGTCGTACGATGGTAAATTTTTACCTAAACAATTTGCCCCCAAGATTTAGAAAAATATTTGCAATCGATTTTTCTGAATCTTCTAATCGTGTCGAAGTCTGATCGAACGTCGAATGATTTGTTTAGAATGTAGTCGAATACCAAATGGTTCAAATGACGTAGCCTGATGACGTCGTTCACAGCTGTCGATTCGATGGTTTCCTGTAGACGCGTGTCGCAATCTGATTGGACCTTAATTACTTGGAGGAGAATTTGGTTACCATAAAAGGTTTAATCTTAATTTCGGAATGTTAATCTCTTCCAATTTTCTTCCGATTTTTGAATTTTCCAATCGTAATCCAATCCGATCTTTATTCCTCTATCTTCGGCAAGGATCTTGATTCCAAGTCATTATAAGGTACTCTCTTCTTTCCCATTGTTGATACGTTTGAGGTTTAGCTAGGACGTTTTTTGCAAGATAGTTTAGAGGGGTTTGAATCTTCAATGTCGATCGAAGTTGCAAGTACGATTATCGATAGCTCGGATGTCCAATCTTTCCGGGATTTAGCAGGTCTTCCTGAGGGGATTGAGACTAGGCTGGCTAAACATGTCCGTCCGGCGGATGCCCTAGCGGGGTTTTTTGCCCTATTTGAATATCCATTCCGAGTTGGGTTTCGATGGCCTTTCACGTCCCTCGCCAGGTCCCTTATGAATAGGTTTAGCATATCTCCTGGCCAACTGATGCCTCAAGTTTGGAGAATCCTTTGGGTGATTGAGAAGGTTACCAAGGATTGGGATCGTCCTGCCTTCACCGTCGAGGACTTGCTTACGGCGTACACTATGACGCCCT
The DNA here is from genome assembly GCA_030169165.1 of Centaurea solstitialis. NCBI lineage: Eukaryota > Viridiplantae > Streptophyta > Magnoliopsida > Asterales > Asteraceae > Centaurea > Centaurea solstitialis. Next base: position 49,446,946 of record CM058042.1, on the reverse strand, counting down.
TCCCTTATAACCGATATGGGTTGTATCCTAAAGGGAGGGGGAACGCGATGCTGGTTCACGGCTTGCAGGTGAATGATCGCGGATGGAAATCCCGATACATCTTCATTCGTTCTTCGACGGTCGAAGGGGATTGGATTGTTCCAAAATGGAACTCATTAGGTATAGGTTTTTTTATTTGTTTTGCTCATTTATATGTAGTTTTTGTAGTATCTGACAATGATCGTTTGCATTCTACAGAAATTGATCTCAAGTTCGAGGCCACTCCTGAGTCTACTGAAGTCGTAGAGCACTTCTTGTCTTACGGAACTGTCGCACGTTCTTATACGACACAGAGGTCTGGGGACGATCACGACGTTGAAGAGGTTGAAGTCCAGGAAATTTCAGCGGAAGATATGGAAGGTACTTCGTCTTGACAAGTCTTAGTTGTACGATTTCTTGTTATCATATTGTTGATGAGTTTTTTTCTTTGTGTCGCAGGTCAGAAGAATAATAGGAGAGCTGAGCAGCTGGAGGCGGCAAAGAGGGCTAAAAACAAAAGGAAAGCCCTAGAGGCTAAACAAGCCTCGACGAAGAAGCTCAAGTCGAACTTGTCCGAAAGGTCGACCTCTGTCGAAGGAAAAAGTCCATCTAAGGATGCTGCGCGCAAGGCGGAGGATGTGACTGAGGCTTCTCCGTTGAGTTTTGTCCCTCCGGAGATTGAATCGAAGAAGGCTGATGTGGTGAAGACGCCCCAAAGAACGCCAAAGGACAAGAGTGTCGGAAGTAGTTCTAGTCCTACGACTTTGAACATAAAACTTCCTCACGACTTTCTGTCGAACGACACCATTAATACTGATAATCTTTTTCCTGCGATTTCTCAGTTCCTTCTCCCATCACAAATGGAGCACATGAAGGATATGTCAATCGAAGATATCCATGCCTTGGTGACTGGTCTATCCTTCCTGGTAAGTAATGTTGTACGTTTTATATTTATGATTATGATCATACGATCTAATCTTTCCTTTTTGTTTTGTAGGGCCTTCAGGCGAGTCTTGGTCTCCATGCCGGTATGGAGGAGATTAAGAGAGAGCTGACGCTTAGCAGGTCTGTTGTGGCAAAGGTCCGCAAAGACTTGGAGAAGTCCAACAACAAGGTTTTTAAGATGGCTGACGAGATCAAGGCGAAACAGGTCCTTGTCGAGGATCTTCAGTCGAAGTTAGAGGAAGAAGAGCTCATCAAGAACGAGCAGCGCGGACGTCTGAAGTCTGCTGTTGACCAAGTCAAAGAGCTTTAGGAGGAGGTTGCACGTCTCCGTGAAGAGAAGGTCAAGGCTGATGAAGTTTCGTCTTCGGAGATCCAAGATCTGAAGGATGAAGTGGCTTTGACTAGGTTGGTCGCGCGTGTTGCTCTCCTCCGTCGTGTGGTCGCGGGTACTTTTACTCTCGACATGGCGAAGGCTGAGGTTAAAGCCTTTAAGGATCAGATGGGATCCGAAGAGGATCTGGATGCTGATGACTTGAAGGACCTCGATGAAGGCGTAACGGAGGAAGATAAGTCGTTGGACGAGCCTCAGGTTGCGGGTTCTGGGGACGAGGTCATGCAAATAATGACTTCTGAATCCGTTCCTGTGACCGAGGTCGAGAAGGTTCTCACCAAGGCTGACTTTCCTTAGTTTATGATTTATTTGTTTTAAGATAAATTTTGTAATCGTATGATGCCATTTTTGGCAGTTTAAACATCGTTTGGGTTTATATCATTTACTTTGTCTTGCGTTATTCTGCGTTTTTGTTTTGTCGTGCGACTTTAGGCCTTAGAATAATTTAGAAACGTTTCTTTGTTGTTTTACTCTTAAATTGAGTAATCGTGCGACTGGCGTTTAGTCTTGCGCTCGTGCGATAGCTTCGTGCGTTTAAAGCAATCGTGCGATTCAAGCCTTTGTCTTGCGATTCATGTGATATTCATGCGATCAAAGCATCTAGGTTATAATCCAGGTGATATTCATGCGATTAGAGCATCTTATTTGCGTTTCGTGCGATGATCGTGCGATACTTGCGTTGGTCGTGCGATTCCTGCAAAGAGTTTAGCTAAGGGGTGGCCATTGGCTTGGCCAACGGCGCTCCGACGGCCAAGTTAGTATTTTGATAAAGTAGATAATCAAAATGAAAAAAGGATTAGAAGTAGTACCTTTTCAAGTGCGTCGCATTCCAACTACGTGGGATTTCCTTACCATCCATGGTCGTAAGTCGATAGGCTCCATTTCCAATGACTTTGGAAATCCTGTATGGCCCTTCCCATTTGATGGAAAGTTTTCCGGCGTTTGTCTCTTGTGTGTTTTGGAACACATGTCGTAGGACATAATCTCCTACTTCGAAGATTTTGGCTTTCACTTTTTTGTTGAAATGTCGTTCGATTATTCCTTTTTGGGAAGCCATTCGTTGTAGAGCTGTTTCTCTTAATCCTTCCAAGGCATCCAAATCGTAAGATAGGTCTATGGCGTTCTGTTCAATCGTTCGATGCCTTGCTGTAGGAATGTAGGATTCGATTGGTAAGACTGCTTCGCATCCGTACACCAAAGAGAATGGAGTTTGTCCTGTCGAAGATCTGGGAGTCGTACGATTTGCCCATAGTACTGAAGGCAATTCTTCGACCCACCTTCCTTTTGCTTCTTTAAGTCTCTTTCGTATGTTATTGATAATAACCTTGTTGCTCGACTCAGCTAGGCCATTTGATTGAGGATATCGTGGAGTGGATGTTATGAGCTTGATTCCTCTTTCGTCGCAGAACTTGCGGGTTTTTTCACTTATGAATTGTGCACCATTGTCGCACATTATCTCTGAGGGTACTCCGAATCTGTAAATAATGTTAGTTTGGATGAAGGAAATGACTTCCTTATCCCTAATATGTGAGAATGCGGCAGCTTCGATCCATTTTGAAAAATAATCCGTAAGAACAAGTAAGAACACCTTCTGTCCTGGAGCAGGTGGGAGTTTTCCCACGATGTCCATTCCCCATCGCATGAATGGCCAAGGGATTAAGACAGAGTGAAATGGTTCGGAAGGTCGATGGATCATACCTGAGTGTTTCTGACATGCGTCGCATTTCTGGACGTACCTTATCGCGTCTTCTCGTAAGGTTGGCGAATAGTAACCTTGTCAAGAGATCCGATTGGCAAGACTTCTGCCTCCAGAATGGTTTCCACACTCTCCGTCGTGCATCTCTTGAAGGATTTTGTTTATTTGACTTGGATCTGAGATGCATCGTAGGATCAATCCTGAGATGGACCTTCGGTATAATTAATTTTCGACGATGGTATAACGAGAAGCCTTGATCTTTACTTTTCGAGCTTCCATTTTATATTCGGGAAGACGGTCGTACTTAAGATAGTTCCAGATGTCGAGCGACCAATTGTACACTTCTTCATTCATGAACAGTTCCTCTTTGTTTTCGATCGTTGGTGTCATGAGATGAAGTATAGGTATATTTTCCAGGGATGGATCGTTGAATGCGGATCCCAAGTTGGCTAAAGCGTCGGCTTGCATATTCAGATCTCTCGGAATCTGTTCTATCGAAAAAGATTCGAATCGTGCGATTCGTTCTTTAGTAGCTTGGAGATACATCATCATCTTCGAGTCTTTTGCTTGGAATTCTCCATTTACTTGGTTCGTGACTAATAGAGAGTCACTTCGTACATGCAGTTGTTTTGCCCCCAGTTTATGGGCTATATCCAATCCTGCGATCAAAGCTTCATATTCTGCCTCGTTGTTCGTTGCTTTGAAGTCGCATCGTATGGAGTATACTATGTTGCCCCCATGTGATGGTTTTAAGACAACTCCAAGTCCTGATCCTCGTACGTTCGAGGATCCATCTACGTGCAAAATCCAAGGCTTGTTGTCTTGAAGCATCACATTATTTACTTCGTCGTACGTCGGAGGTTCTATCTCTGGACTGAATTCAGCTACGAAGTCTGCAAGTACCTGTGATTTTATTGCCGTCTTGGGTTTGAATTCGATATCAAACCCACTTAGGTATATGCTCCACTTGGCTAGTCGTCCTGTAAGCTCAGGCTTTCGAAGTACAGTCTTGAGTGGATAGTTTGTTACGACAATAATATGATGAGACTCGAAATAATGCCTTAGCTTTTTCGCAGCAGTAACTAAACCCAGAAGTAATTTTTCCATCGAAGTGTACCTGGTCTCTGCGTCGAGGAAAGATTTACTTACGTAGTAGATGGGACGTTGTTGCTGATCTTCCTCTCGTACGACTACTGCGCTTACGGCATTATTGCTTACAGCCAGATACAAATACAAGCTTTCTCCTTCGTTTGGCTTCGTTAACAGTGGTGGGGACATCATGTATTGTTTCAATTCTTGCAGAGCTTTCTCGTGTGCTTTGGTCCAGTTGAACCCATGGTTCTTTCGCAGGACGTTGTAGAATAAATGAAATTTGTCGGACGACCTGGAGATGAACCTGTTTAAAGCTGCGACACGACCTGTCAATTTTTGAACCTCTTTCACATTTCTGGGTGATTGTAGTTCCAAGATCGCTTTTATCTGTTCTAGACTTGCTTCGATCCCTCGTCGTGTGACCATGTATCCAAGGAACTTTCCGGCTCGTACACCGAAGGAGCATTTGGTCGGATTGAGCTTCATCTTATACTGTCGCAGTATGTCGAACGATTGTTGTAGATGTTGTATGTGATCGTTCGATTTTGCAGATTTGACCAACATGTCGTCAATGTAAACTTCCATCGTACGTCCTAGATGTTCCTTGAACATCATGTTGACCAGTCGCTGATATGTCGATCCTGCGTTCTTTAAACCGAAAGGCATTACTTTGTAGCAATAGATTCCCTTATCTGTCATGAATGCCGTCTTCTCTTGATCATCCGTATGCATCAGGATTTGATTGTATCCTGAATAGGCGTCCATAAATGTCAAAAGTTCATGACCTGCTGTTGCGTCGACCATTGCATCTATGTGTGGAAGAGGGAAAGGATCTTTCGGGCAAGCTTTGTTCAAATCTGTGAAATTAATGCACACTCGCCATTTTCCATTCTTCTTTTGCACAACCACGACGTTCGCAAGCCAGTCCGGGTATTTGACTTCTCTAATTTTTCCGGTCTTGAGCAGATTATCAACTTCGTCGTTGATAACTTTATTGCGCTCAGGCGCGAACTTACGACGCTTTTGTTTTATCGGCTTTAAGATTGGATCCACATTCAGCTTATGCGAGATGATATCTGGATCAATCCCTACCATATCTTCGTGCGTCCAAGCGAAGCAGTCGGAGTGTTCCTGCAAAAAAGATATGATACTATTTTTTATGTCAGAAGGTAGGGTTGTCCCCACGAATACCTTTCGATCAGGATACTTTGGGTCGAGGACGACTTCTTCTAGTTGAAGGTCATCGTACGACTGGACTGCATCCTGGTTCTGTAATTGCTAGATGGTCTGCGGCTTTGATTTCATAGTGATCTTGTAGCATTCACGTGCGATCTTCTTTTCACTCACGATCTCTTGCACACCCCAAGGTGATGGGAATTTGACCTTCTGGCGGTATGTCGAAGGAACGGCTTTCATATCGTGGATCCACGGTCTTCCGAGTATGGCGTTATAAGCGGATTGACAATCTATCACATTGAACTTGATTTGTTTATTGATGCCTTTAGCAAATACTGGCAATACTATTTCTCCGAGTGTATTCGTCGTATCTCCATTGAACCCGATCAATGTGGTAGTTCGTCGTACGATGTTTGATCTGTCAATTCCCATAATCTTCAAGGTGTCGGCAAAGATGACATTGGCAGAACTACCACCATCAATGAGGATTCTCTTCGTCAAGCAGTTCCCGATGGTTAATTGAATAACCAGCGCATCGTGATGTCTTGGATCAGTTTCCGAGAGGTCGTCTTGGTCGAACGTTATCTTCGACGTGTCGAGTTCTTTCTCGGCTACTGACTTACATTCATCTGGAATTGGTTGTCCTTCTGGACCTTCTCGTGCGTGTCTCTTGGCTGCTGAATAGGTCAAGCCACAGACTTCTGATCCACCAGTGATACAATTTACAACTTTTGTGTGTTTTGGCGACGTAGGTCTCTTTCCTTTGTCGGGAAGGATGTCTTTTAAATGACCCTTCGAATTTAAATAGGAGACCTCTTTCTTCAGGCTGATGCATTCATTCGTCGTATGTCCATGATCACTATGGAAGTCGCACCATTTGGATTGATCTTTGTCTTTGTTAGGAACTTCCGGCTTCTTCGGCCATCGTATGTTTATGTCGAGCTTGCGTAAGGCGTCAACTAGCTCCTTAGTTGTACCTGCAAAACTGTAAGTAGATAATTCTGGATATCTAGTTTTACCTGAACCACGGGTCGAACGATTATTGGTCTCTTGTCGAGAGTTTCCAATTTTGTTCACCCTCTTTTGTTTGAACTCATGCTTTTGAGGGCCAAGAGTCTTCTTGTCGTTTGAATGTTTGCGTCGAAAGATAGCATCGTCTTCAATTCTCATGTGCGCAAGTGTTTGAGCTCGTATGTCGTCGAAGTTTTCGGGTGGATACTTGGTAAGATCCAAGTATAGTCCTGATGAGTCGTTCAATCCGCGTTTGTAGGCTTCAATTGCAGTCTTGATGTCGCAGTTCTTGACTTCGATCATTTCTGCATTAAATCTGTTAAAATAATCACGGATAGTCTCACCAGAGTTTTGTACGACATAGTATAGATCACTGGTCTGTTTCTCCATCTTGCGACTGCTTGCAAATTGTCGCGTGAACTGGTTTACTAGCTCGGACCACGATGTGATGCTCTTGGGTTTTAAGTTGATCAACCATTGTAGAGCCGCTCCTGTAAGTGTGGATCCAAAACTCTTGCACATGCAGATTTCTTGAAATTGTGCTGGAATCGGGACTGTCCATACAAGTTGCTTGTATTGTGCGACGTGTTCGACGGGGTCTGTGATTCCAGAGTATTTTGGCGTGAATGCTGGGATGTTGTATTTTTTAGGGATGTCGACAAGGGCAATCTCATCAACATATGGCGAAGCTTGAAATCCAGTCTTTGGCTCGACGTCGACCGGTACTGCGGCTCCAGGTAATTTTGCAAGTAATGCTAACATCTTTTGATTTTGTTCCTCTAGCATCTTTAGTCGTGCGTCCATATGATCGCTCGTAGGTATCGGGTTAAATGGAAAGAAACCGTTGGAGGTTCCAACGTCGGGTTGTATGGTAGTATGGATAGTAGAATGGGCCATTGTTGGTATATGTTTGGGCATTGATTGCGATGAGCTAACAAAAGGTCGAAAAGTAAAGAATGGGGAACTTTGCGGCATTGAAGGTCGCACAAAGTTTGATTGGAAGTTTATTCTAGGTGGAGGCGGCGGTGGGAGATTAATCAAAGGAGGTGCCATGTTTACTCCAGGAGGTGGTGGCGGTGGTAGATCAAACGAAGGTCGTGGTATTGGTGCCGAGAGAGGAAGTGAAGTGATTGTGGTAGCGATTGAGGTTGTCGTAGCATTTGAAGCTCGAAGTCGTGCAAGTTCCTCGGTAGCTTGCACAGTTTGTTGGTTTAATTGCCGGATCTGCTCTTGGGCAGCAGCAAGTTGTTGTTGCAGTGATGTCTCACGTTGGTCACCCATATTCCTGCAAATAAGTGCTCAAAGAGACTCGAGAAAAAATATTAGTAGACAAGCGCCTTTACCAAATGAGATTTTCTTAAGACGGGGCCCCACGGTGGGCGCCAAATTGTTTATGCAAAAAATTTCACAAATTATGTCGTAAGATAAGTTGTGAGGCTAATCCGTCGAAAGTAAGAATCTAACTTGGTAAACGCACAAACAAGTAAACCAAAATGAACACAAGAGATTGATGACGCAGGAAAAACCTCAATGTCGAGGAAAAAACCTGCGGCCGACTATGATATAGTCGACGTTGTACTATGTATCACCAAGCAGGGGTGATGTCCTTGAATTTTACACTGTCGGTCGTACGATTACAATAGAAATGACAATTCGATCAAAGGTAAATTACAAAGATTTGCGTAGAAATTGGAGAGAAAGTAAGAGCAGCTTGGAAAATAATCAGATCCCTTCAAATGAGAGCTTCAGGTGTCTTTTATAGTTGATTTTGCAGCAACGGTCATCAATAATAGCTCATTAATGACAACGGTTGTAACTGTCGCGGGAATCCTGGTCGTAACGGTTGAGTATTAATTAAATGCGTATCTTGGCCTTTAATGATGATTTAGTCTTCGATAACGGTCAATTACCTGTTACAAGAAAACAGACTAAGGAAAAATATGACCGTTAGTAGATAACTGATAATTATCGTACGTTATCTTATGGGAATCGTACGATACTTGCTGGAGTAATCGTTCGACGGATTCGTTATGACGTTCGATGGTGCGATGCTGACGTTTCGGCGGAACTTTAGGCTTGTCTCAGGACCTTATCTTAATAAAGGACTAAGGTCCAATAAGATATCTTACGATTTTATATCGTCGTCGTACGATGGTAAATTTTTACCTAAACAAACGCCCGTGTTCAAACCGAAACTGGAGGGTGATAAAAGTCTGCGAATTATCTCCGGGTGGTACCGGCCAGGGTTTGTCCAGGTCCCGGGTGGTGCAGTCTATTTTGGTAATTATTTATTCACTGGGTGGTACCAGGCCAAAATGCACTAGAGGGACTAAATATGCACAGATTATATATCCGATGTCCCGACGATCTAGAAATCGTATTTTCGAATTAAAATGCGATTGGTATAGTTTTACCTACCATACATCATCTGAGTCGGTTTGACATGATCACATGCTTCCCGACACATGTGAAATATGGATTCTAGTCTAATAAATTTATTTTTAAGGGTAATAATATATTAGAATTTTATAATTATAAACTAAAATTGGAATTTGTTCTTAATTTGTAGATGTAGAAATCTGTAATTCCGTTTTATACCCCTGAGGAATCTCTGAGACTCATCAACTGTAAATGGAAGCTTACAGGCCAAAGTTTTCCAGTTTGGAAAATGCACCTTGACAATGTCTTGCGTGCACAGGGTAAGCTGTATGTTCTGGAGAAACCTGTTTCACGACCAAAGAGTAATTCTCCCGAGAGGGATTTTACTCAATACTTTAAATATTTGGCAGATAAATCGGATGTAATGTCCATTCTGATTTTCTCTACGTCACCCGAGTTCACGGGAGATTTAAGAGTCAAATCCTGTCACGAGGTTGTGAAAGATATGGAGAACCAGTTAGGTCTCTATAAGCACACAGGTAAGCTTCTGATCATGCAAGAGATTTTTTCACTAAAGCTGAAAAAGGATCAGTCAGTTAAAGACCATCTTATTGAAATGAGAAGGCTAGTGCCTATATGAAGGAACCAAAGAATTAGTGTATCTCATGTGGTTTTCCCTCACGAAAGAGATTCAAGACACAGCTAGTGCCTATATGAAGGAACCAAAGAATGATGTGGATAAAGTTCATGAAGATATTCTAGCCAGTCTAGAGCCAGTACCGGCACATGCTGATCTCATGGAGACTGATTGGATTGATGAGCTGGGGGATCTGAGTTGCCCAAAATGTGGTAGCAAGGATATTTGTGAGCACTCGATGAATATCGACCATATAGAGATCGGTTTACCCGATGCTCCAGGTATTTTTATGATAGATTGCTTAATCACTTCTTATGAATCATGGGTAATCGATACAGGCAGTGGTAACCACATTTGTAATCATTTACAGGGATTCACTAGAAGAAAGACTTTGAGGAAGGACCGTTCGAACCTACGAGTTGGCGAAGGCACTCCGCTGATAGTTGAAGCTATAGGATCTTATAGTCTTAGTTTACCCTCGGGTCTAGTTTTGGAACTGGATAATTGTTATTTGTTGTCCCAAAAACTGTAGAAGTGAGTAGAGAATGGATTGAAATCAATGTGAGATGAACATAAGAGCTTGAAAATATGCAACAATGGAGGTTTGCCCAAAATAGATGATATTGATTCCAACATTAAAACCCTAATCATCTCTTACCTTTTATAGGTAAGAGGAAGAATACAAGATTGTCAATAAAGGCCCTCGAAGTTCCAAACTTCAAACAAGGGCATACAAAAACAGTAAATGTTCACAACTAACTGAAATTAAACTAGAAAGCTGATAAAGATAGTGATTTCTGACTCTTCACAACAAAGAGGTCCAACAATCTCCCCCTTTGTGAAGAAGTCAGAAAGGTGGTGGAAGCTCCAGCGCCGGCTCCCACTTTGACATCTGCAAGAACTCCTCCCATTCTCCGATGATCCTCGCTCTCATCTGCATCGCCGCCTCAACTCGTCTGTACATCAACCTTTCATTGAGTTTCCTCTCTATCAGGTTCATGCCCTCCAGAATCTTTTCCTTCCCGTCTATGATCTTCCGGCCCGGTATCTGATCAGCCAATAGTCTACTCTGCATCCCGTTGTAGACGTAGAGAAGGGTCCCGTCGCAGAACTTGGCAAGCTCGCCAAACCTCATAAATCTGCGTTCCCTCTTCTTCGTCGTCACATAGAGAACCCCGTGCTCCGGTATCCTGGTTGGCATGTAGGGAAGGTAGGCATCAATACCAGGTACGAGCAGGTTCGGTCTGAGCAGGTTGACCTTCGGCTGGCGGCTCTCGATTGCAAGCTGGTAGTCCGTCACCCGTGCAAGTGTGATCGCGTGGCGAACGTACTTCTTCAGTATCTCGGTGCCGTCTCTGTAGTGTTCGGGTCGGAGAATTGGACCCTGGAGGTACTTGATGAGCGTGAGGAGATCTTCCAAATGCACCCGATCCAAATCTGCTTCAGTGAAGGTCCAGTCTTGCAACACACCTCGTGGAACGCCGGTCCCGTACATGCGGACGTCGTACTCAAGGAATATCTGATGACCATGTCTGTAAGGGCGCATAGCAGTTACCTTGATGAAACGACGTCGGATTCTTTGGCGTCCGTGGGTGGCCCAGTTGCGCATCCTCTGGTGCACGTAAGCTGTCCTTCTTCTCTTCGTCTGGATGTGCGAGATCCCGAAGTAGACCTTTCGGGACCATACATGCAGCCTTTCCTGCTGGAAGATACGGGTGAAAGTCTCCTCAAGGAACGGTCGGAAGATGATGGAATGATTCCAGTTGAGCTGGATGACTGTTGGAGCGGAGGACTCTGGATCTGTCGAGTGGATGGTCTGAGGAGCTTCTGGAGTGGGAAACTCGAATGCTGATAGAAAGCTGTTGTAGTCTGAATCCCGGACGATGTCGTCCCCCTTCTGAAAGATCCTGAGGCTCTGAGCAAGCGACCGAAGGATTTTCCGGGCTTCTTACGGAATCTGGACGTCTGAAAGGTCTGTCGGTGCTGCTTCCGGGGGAACGACGTCGATCTGTGCAGTGTCGGTCATCTGAGGAAACTGAACTGTCTCCCCTGCCGGGATCGGCTCATAGTGCCAACTCCCCATGTCAGGAATCTCCTCCGTGTCTGAATCGACATAGGGAGCGTCGGCGGCAACAGAATCTGATGGAGCACTCGAGGGGGCGGCCGTGGAAGCTGGAGCGGATGTAGAACCGGAACCGGAGGCAGAGTGGAGGTCAGTGCGAGGCCTTTTGGATGAAGCCTGCACCTCCCTCTCATGAGGACCTGGTGCCGAGTCATCAGGTTCGTCATTCCTCCGTTTGGAAGGCTGAGCCTGAGACCGACACATGGCCTCCAGTTCCCTGATGCGCTGCTGGAGGAGCTCTATCTGGGCTTCCCGATCGCGAAGCTTGGCGGAGAGGCTGTCGTTCTGAGGGGTGTAGGATGAGATGACGTATGCGTGTTCCGCCTCAGTGACATAACCCGGAATCGGAGGTAGTTCGCCCGAAGTCGGAGGGGCAAGTCTGAGAACGTCCTCGGTCTGACGAGGGATCGATGCTTCGGTTGACGGGGCTGCCTCGGAGTGTTTGCCCTTGATTCGCCGTTTGAGCTCGTAAAGCTCTGCATCCCTGTCATCTTGAAGCTTCCGGGATGCCTCAAGATCCGCCAATCTCTTCTTCTCTGTCTCGGCCAAGGCTTTCTCCAGTGCCTCGACCCTAGAATCTCTAGCCCTGTTGGCTTCCTCCATCGCCATTAGTCGTGAGTGGACGACTTTAAGGATGTCGTCCGAATCCGTCGGACCTGGAAGTCCCGTTGGTACTGGGGTGGTTTTAGGGATTCCACCCGAATCCGTCAGGCCTAGAAGCCCCGGTGTTGCGTGAGCGTCTTTAGAGACTTCGCTCGAGTCTGTCGGACCCGGTCCTGGTAGTACAACACCCGGTGCCACTTGGGCTCCAGTTGTCGAGAAGAGTCCTACTGAGGTGCTCTCTCGGCCTGACGTCACCGCTGGTATGATGTTGACGGTGTCAGGGCTTCCGGCAGATCCTCGAAGGGCGTCACCTGACGCACCAACTCTCCCCGTTCCGGTGGAGTCCCGTGGGATCTCCGCTTGTGGTACAATAGATCGTGGCCTAATGATAGAAGGGATCGTAAACGTCCCGGGAAGTGGCTCTACGACTCTATGTGCAGCAAGTGAAGTCGAGAGGTGGGGCAGATCCTCTCTTATCTCAACACCGGCAGACTCCGATTGAGTGGCCGGTGGAAGTTGTGCTATGTCCCCGTGAATGACTGAAACGACCATCTGTTGAGAGAAGGTCGAGTGGCTGGGAGGGGTGTGCAACTGCGCTAGTTAGCTGCTAGCGTCTTGACCAGACACCGTAGGGTGCCCGGTCTCAATGAGGGTTGCCTCTCTGTTGGATGGACTCAGGGTTTGGGAAACTTCCAGTTCTAACCTATGCGGCTCTTCTTCTTCGCCCGCCTCCTGAATCTGAGCCCACGACTCCTCTAATTGGACCTCTACGTCATCGGTCTCTTTTTCTCTCCTCTCTCTCTCTTCTTCCTCGCTATCTTCTCTTCCCCAGCCGGTAGCAACCTCGGCCTCACCTTCTTCCTCACGACTGATGGTCCGGTCATCTGAAGCAAGATCTTCAGCAAGAACGGGATCTCCGGAGATCCTGTCGTCGTTGAAGGAAGAGGTGGCTTCATCCACATCAATAATTTGGGCCTTTCCGCCCTTCGGTTCTGTCTCCTGGAACTCCGAGTCTGATCCGTAGTCCACCATCTCTGAATCTGTGGCCTCGTGATCGGGCTCACGACGGTCCGAAGGAGTATGCTCGGGGGACTCGTGACCGTCGGAGTCATCGCTGGAAGGATCGCCGGAGGGTTCGCCTCCTTGAGAAGCAACGGCCGCCGCATGTGGTGGTGAAGGTACGTGTGCTTGTTCTTGTGGGGAAGCTTCCATGTCCTCACCAGTCGGTTGTTGTAGCGGCGGAGATGGCGATCGGCGCTCTTCCGACGACGAGTGAACCGGGGATTGCTGGAGAATCCCGGTGTACTGCTTCACCCGGTAGCCATGCATGATGTCGCGCTCGATGTCAACAGGAGATGTTTCCTCGACGTAAGTCTGCGTTCGAGCTCTACGGGTGCGGTTTCGGACCATCATCTGGTAGGCTTCTACTCGAGACATGTGCGGCGTGGCGGACGTACCAACGACTCTACCCACTTCACCCCTAACGGCCACACTCATCACTCCCGAGCCTTGAGCTCCCCCACTGGAGCTCTGGCCTGCCGTGCCAGAGGCACGGCCCCTAGGAAGGACGGGTTGCGCGTCCGGGGTAGGGCTCCTCGGTTCCGAGGAGTCCGTGGACGCGTCTTCTAATCCTACAGACGCTCGGTATAGTCTAACACTCTCCGCCCTACGGTCCGCCATATCAAGTACATTCTCAGGGATAGGCATTTCTACCTGACCTGGTCGCAGAGTCCTTCGGTTCATCCTGCCGATCTGAATGCTTTCGAAGCGCTGGTGGCCGGATCTACGTCTGACGGCCAGATGGTGATCCATGTGCTCACGAACGATCAAACTGAAGAACCGCATCCAAGGAATGGATGTGTGACGGGTTCTTGCGGGCCCTTGTCTGACGTCGGTGACCATGTCCGCCCAAAGTTGTTGAGCGAAGTCGATACGCCTCCCGTAGGCAACCGCATGAATAACATGCCAGAACTGGGTGGAAGCACGGTCCACTCCGTGGGTCTTCGATGATAAAGTTCGGTTGAGGATGTTGAAGAAGGAAAACCAAATCGGTGGCAGCATCCCCTGAGTGACTTGGGAGATCCCGTTCGGTCGGTTGTTCGCTGTGAAGTGGACCCCAAGAGCTAGTACCTCGCTGCCGGTGACCAGTGGCTCGAACGGGGCCTCGGGAGTGGCGGCAGGCAGATGGAGGATTCGCCTCAGGTCCTCCACAGTGATGGTAAGGTCGGTGTGATCAACACGACCCACGATGGTCTGCACGCCATCTCGAGTCTCCAGGGTAGATGACCTATAGAACTGCTGAAGGTAAATCATGGGAATGTCGGCAGTTGACTGCATCGCATAAGCCAATGGATGCGCCCGAAGTATCTCCAGAACCACCTCATCCTGAACAGTGAAGTTGGCCAGGTCAACGTACTCGTTGTTCTGGTGGATAGGACGGATGTCAGTCGGGGCTATGAGGGCTCGGTCAGCAGCGTTGTTGACCGGGGAAGGAGGAGCAGGAGTGTTCGATTGACGAGCCATTTTCTTTCAATGTCACAAAAAGACAAGTTAAGTGTTTTGAAAGATGTTGCGTGAAAAAGGTTATACCCTCGACTAGGCGCGAGTCGGAAAACCTCGAAAACCCAAAAATGAGTATTTCGTATTTTCCGAGTCGAAAAACGAGCAAACACACGAGGGGTTGTTTTCCGATTCGGAAAAGGTGATTTTCCGAATCGGAGAACTCAAACACTTAGACAAATTTGAGCAATATGAAAAACAAGTTTTCCGATTCGGAAAAGGTAATTTTCCGAATCGGAGAACTCCCATACTTAGAAAAATAATGCATGAAGAACAAGATGGTTTTCCGATTCGGAAAAGAGTATAACTTAGAAAAATTTTGACAAAACTTGGTCTCATACGTGATTCGGAAAACCTCGGAAACCCGTAAGGGTAATTCCATGTTTTCCGAATCGGAAAAATTAAGCTTGAAAAACGAGACACAAGTTGGATTTGGAAAACCTGATAATCCGAATCGGATTTATCTGGTTTTCCGAATCGGAAAACACTATGAGTATTCATCGTGAAAGGATGCGGAAAACTTGAACATTCAAGTTTTCCGATTCGGAAAACGAAACTGTTCGACTTCCGAAAACAAAAACCGCTCACCAAACGTCGATTTAAGGCTCTAAACTATTAACATGCATCCTAAATCAGTTAAGAGCAAGTTTCTAATCAACAAAGGATCGTTTTGTTGGGTGCAAAATCGGATTGTATCCGAGATCACAAGATTGTGCTAATGTTGAAGTCAAAGGCAAAGTCAAAGTTGTTAAAAGAAAGTCAAAGCTTCATTGTTTTAGTGCTTTATTACTTTACTTGTAATTGTTTTGTAATAATAGGGTAGTTTGTGTAATTCTTGTAAACCTTGAGGGTTTGAGTGTTTGGGTATAAATACCCAATGTGAGTTCAATTGAGAGGGTGTAACATGCATACGTGCTTTATGGTGAAAGTGAGAGTGAAGAAAGAGAGTTAGTTCTTAAGTGTGTGTGTTCTTGGTGTGTTAGTGTGTGTAAACTTTTCATCCAAGAATCAATGATATATGGCTTTCAAATCATTCTCTACTTGATTGCATGTTGATTAGAACTTGAATCTGGAACAACAAGTGGTATCAGAGCTGGAAATTCATTGAATCTGGTATGATTTATTGAGTTTTTTTATGTTTTTTTTGAAAATGGAGGTTTGAGTTTTGATGTTCTTCATTTGATCATGATTTGGATCTGAATTTGATTGTTTGTGGTTAATATGATGTTTTTACTGTGTTTAGGAGTGATTTAGAGTCAAAATTTGGTGTTTAGAGCAGTAATTTTTGAGTTTTTTTACCTTCTGCTCGGTTTTCACTCGTTTTTCCGAATTCTGTTCATATTTTCCGAATTGGAATATTCAAAAATTCCGAATCGGAAAATATCAGTTTTCCGAATCGGATTTTTGAAATTTTCCGAATCGGAAAATTTTTTGGATTCGGAAATTGTGTTCGAAGTTAGTTATACTCATTTTCCGACTTGGTATTAGTCAAATTCCGATTCGGAAAACATCATTTTCCGATTCGGAATTGCCCAAATACCAACTCGAAATTTTTCTCGGAACTCTATCAGGTTTATTTTTCCGATTCGGAAAACCATATTTTCCAATTCGGAAAGTTGAAAAATCCGAATCGGAATATAGTGTTTTCCGAATCGGATTAGTTTAAGCAAAAAAAAAAAAAAAAAAAAAAAAAAAAAAGTTCAGTCATTTTTAAGTAAACTGGAAGCGTTTTTCGGGCGGTTTTTCACGTAAACTTTCTTAGACTTCTTATCTGATTCTACGGTGAAAAAGTTCAGTCATTTTTAAGAAGGTCTTTTTTTCCCGAAAAATGCCGGTTTTTTCGAGATTTTGGTGATTTCCGAAACGTTGTATATTTGGACTAAGATTTCAATTTCGCGGTCAAAATCAACTTTCAAATTTTTGAAAAATATTTTTTCTCGGGATTTCACTATACACCGGTTGACTTTACAGTTGACTTTTTGACTTTTGTCACTAACCTTTTGTGTTGATCAAAAGAAGTGTTCAGATTAGCTACAGATTCTCAGATTTGTATACCTCCAGAAGTTCGGAAGAAATCTACCAGTTTCAGTGAATTACCGATCATATTCAAGTTCTGTGAAGATGTCTAGAGATCTATTGAGCATGGGTTCGAAGTCCAAACCTCCGGTTCTTCAAATTGGAGAATATCCTCAATGGCGTGTGAGGATGATTCAGTTTCTTAACAACATCGACAAGACACTCATGGTGAGCATCCAAGAAGGTCCGATCAAGCCGTACATTGATATTCCGGGCACACCCGAGACTGCCACTACTCCTGCTATTGAACCAAGACGAGTGTTCAAACTCTTTCGGCACTACAATGAGCTTGAAAAGATTAGAGCTGAACTTGATGACAAAGCTCTTACTTTACTCACGATGGCGATTCCGAACGATTTGTTTAATCGTGTTGATAGTAGAAATACTGCGAAAGAGTTGTGGGATGAGTTGGAGAAACAGTTTCAAGGGACGGAAAGATCAATCCAAGCTAAGCTAAACCAAGCAATCGGAGCGTATGAAGGGTTTAAAGCTTTAGAGGGAGAAACACTTGCTGATTCTTACAGTCGGTTCAACATCATTCTAAATGATTTGATGAGAAATGGGATGCAAAAGTCTACTTCTGAGATAAACTTCAAGTTCTTGAAAAATCTCAATTCAGAATGGGATCATTACTCGGTTAATCTTCAAATGAACAAGAATTTGGCGGAAGAAGACTTGCATGACTTGTATTCCATTCTTAGTCAGCATGAAGTGAAAGTCAAAGATATTGTGATGAAGCAGAAGAGTATTTCTGATTCTTTGGCCTTGTTAACAGAAAAGAAGAAGAGTGTGCTCCCTAGTGCTAGTTCAAAGAAGAAAAGCCATTCAAAGGCTTTAGTCACCGAGTTGTCTGATTCTGATTCAGAAACATCTGAAGATGAAAGTTCTGAATCCGATGTTGATTTGAAGCGAGTTGCCGACAAGCTTGCTCTTTTGTCTAGTTCTATTCACAAACGTTATGGGAAGAAGAACTTATATTCGAAACCCAAGTTTGATAACTACAAAAGAGACAAGTACAAGCCAAAGGATTATGAGAGAAGGCCGGAGAAGAAGAATTATGAGAAAGAAAAGACAGATGAGAAAGGCAATGTTTGTTTCAACTGTGGCAAACCAGGCCATTTTGTCAAAGATTGTAGAGCACCGAAAGTCAGGGATTTTGACTACTACTCAAAGAAGGCTCAACTTGCTAAACGCAAGAGTGAAGGTAAAGTTTTGATGGCGGAAGAGGAATGTTGGTATGATGATACTTCTGATGATGAGGATTCTGCCCATTTCACACAAGTTCACTACAATCTCATGGCAAGTGTGGAAGAAACCATCAACCTTCACAAAGAGACCGAGGCATCAAATGAGGTAAGTCAAACTCCTTCTGACTCGGATATGTCTGATAATGATGAATGCTCTTTAGAAGAACAGTTTTTAATTTTAAAAACTGAATTTAATGACTTGAAGGAAAAGATTAAGTTCGAAAGAGCTCGAGTCATTGAATTTAGTAATGAGTGTGAGTTATATAAATCTTTAGCTGATGATCGTGAGCATGAAAAGGCTGAGATTAGGAAAGAAAAAGCCAAACTAGAATCTCAAATTTCTGAGATGAAGAGTGCTTTAGTAAATTTGGAGTCTGAAAAAGCTGAATATATGATCAAATATGAAGTTTGTTTTCAAGATAGGTCTGAGGCTTATGCCAAAATCAAACAGTTGGAGGATCTTAATATCAAAAGAGGTCAGACTCAACAGACGCTTAAGCTTTTGACAAATAATCTAAAAGATACTAGGTTTTACAATCCGAAAATGGGGTTAGGTTTACCTGAAAATGATGTTTTAAAGAAAGCCCCCAAAGGTCTTTATCAGTTTGATAACTTAAGTTTTCCAAAAATAAATGAGACCTTTGTAAAATCTGGTAGTTCATTATCTGATTCTTCGGATAAAGGTAAAGAAAAAGTTGTTGATGACTCAAGTGATAGTTTTTCAGATTCAAAGCCAAAGAGAAAGAATAACTTTGATTTCACATGTAATTTTCAATATGATGATTTAAATCAAAGTTATAAAACAAGAAAACCCGAGTTTTCTCATACTCACTGTGTTTCTTTGTATTCTCAAGATGTAAAGTCTTTTTCAAATGAATCTGAAAAGCTTAGTAACGATATTGAAAATGAGTCAAAGACTACTGATTCTACTCCTAAATCTGAAGATAAGACAAGTGAACTTGAAAAAGAAACAAATTGTGAAAATCTTTCTGAGTTTATTCAAGTTAATAATCTTTCAGAAAATAAAAGCGTTTCTGATTATGAGTCTGATTCTGATTCTGATGAGACCAAACCATGTTTTGATTCTGATAATGATGATGATATTGAAGAGGGTTTTGAAGAAGAAAAGATAAATTTTATTTCAAACCCCATGTTTGAGTCTCAAGAAACTCCACCTTGTTTTGATCAAAGTATTAAGCCTGAAGTGACTGAGTTAATTACACATGCTGTTATTGACAAAGATGGATATCTTGTGTACAAAAGTTTAGATAGTATGGTTGAAGGTGATATCTTAAAATCAGAACTCAAACTACCAGATGTGGAATTTGGTGCTGTTTTTGAAAAACCAAAGTCGAGTACACAAGATAAACCAAATGGTGTCAATGTTTCAAGTGATAGTGGAATTTCAAAAGATTATAAATCCTCGTGTACTTTGTTAAAGTCTGAAACTTGTTCAATTAATTTTGATGCAAGTACTTTTGAGGTAGGAAGTACTTCTTGTGCTACACTTGAAACATCTTCAAAAGATTCATCTGATGTATGTTCAGTTCCTAAGACACCTATTAACTTTAGTTCTTCTGATTCTACAGATTTAAAAAGTTTTAAACGACATGGCCTAGGGTGGAAGAAGAAAGATTCAAAGAAGAAAAAGCGTTTTGTTAAAAAGTCATCCGTTGATGATGCAAATAAATGTAATCTGAATGTTAGATTCAATAAGTGTCAAAATTCTTTTGAGTCTGCCTTAATGTTTTTTGCTATGCAACGTTTGCATTGTACTCATGGTGGTGATACTTCTTTTTCTTTGAACTCTAGTCATGTTAACATGAAGAGATCTAGTGGTGTTTCTCATGATAAATCTCGTGCTTACTCGTTTGATCATCATGCTAAAGTGTTTAGTGCTAAAAAGAAAAATCTTTCAAAAGCAAAAGATAAATCAGTAGATGTGAAATTTGTGTGCAAATGGATTGCTAAAGATTTATTGAATGCACAAATTTCAAAGTCTGGTATAAACTGTAAGATTTTAGGTTCATCTTCTGATTTGTTAAAGATGTATGAGACCAACCAGAAAGGACCCATTTGGATATGGGTTCCCAAGATGAACTAACATGTTTCTACAGGCCAGGCATATGTGGTATGTCGATTCCGGTTGTTCAAGACATATGACTGGCTACAAGGAGTTGTTGCACAATTATGTGGAACGACCAGGAGGAACAGTTAGTTTTGGGAATAAGACGACTGGTGTCATCAAAGGTTACGGCATTCTTACAAATGGTAAGGTATCCATAAAGAAGGTACTTTATGTTGAGGGGTTAAGTCATAATCTTTTTAGTGCAAGTCAGTTTTGTGATGGTTATAACATTGTTTTATTTTCCACCATTAACGGCCTTATCATTAATAGTGATGGTGTTGAGATTTTTGAAGGGAGAAGGTTTTACAATCTCTATGTGGTTGACTTTCCGGTGATAGATTCGTCGAAACCAGTTTGTTTGTTTTCAAAGGCAACAAAAGGCGAAAGTTGGCTATGGCATAGAAGATTTTCTCATCAGAATTTCTCAGATATTAGCAAACTAGCTAATGGTGGATTGGTGAAAGGTGTTCCAAAGTTGACATTTGATAGAGATTCTTTATGTCCGGCTTGTCAAATGGGAAAGATGAAGAGAAGTTCTCACAAGTCAAAGACAGAATCTTCGTGTCAATCACCACTCGAAATGCTCCACATGGACTTATGCGGACCGATGAGAATTCAATCAATTAGTGGAAAGAAGTACATTCTGGTTATGGTTGATGAATACTCGCGGTACACGTGGCTAGAATTTCTGAGAATGAAATCTGAAGCTCCCGAGTTGATCATAAAGTTTATCAAGAGGATCCAAGTTCTTTTGCAACTTCCAGTTCGAAAGATTAGGAGTGATAATGGCACTGAATTTAAAAATGCTACATTAGATGCTTATCTAACATCTGTTGGTATTTCTCATAATTTTTCAGGTGCTTATACTCCACAACAAAATGGAGTTGTAGAAAGACGAAACCGAACCTTAGTGGAAGCGGCACGAACGATGCTAGCTTACTCCGGATTACCTCTAACCTTTTGGGCCGAAGCGGTTTCAACGGCTTGTTTTACTCAAAATCGAACCATCATCACTAAGCGCTTTCAGAAAACTCCTTATCATATAATCAACCGTAGAGTTCCTAATGTGAAATTTTTTCATGTTTTTGGTTGTAGGTGTTACATTCTTAACAACCGTGACAATCTTGGTAAGTTTGACAAGAAAGCCGACGAGGGATACTTTCTGGGTTATTCGCTAACGTCAAAGACTTTCCGCGTCTACAACAAGAGAACCAAGATGGTTATGGAAACCGTTTATGTGACCTTTGATGAAACCGTGTCAATGACTTCTGAACATAGCAGTTCAGGACTCGAAATTCATAGTCAAGCTTCTCCTACGACTTCTGATTCTATTACTGATCCAAATAGTTCAGAACTCGATTTATTGTTTATGGATGCTTTTCTGGATATTTGTGCAGATAATGAAGATCTCGTTCTTTCCAGAAATCCAAGAGTTGATATTCACGATGTCCCAGAACCTTCAAGCGTGAATGATACTGGACCATCGGAGAATATTTGTTCTACATCTAACTCTGATCAGGCTATCCCAGTTCCAAGTGTTGAGCAATCAGAGTTAACCCCCGACGATCAATCAGAGATTCCTGCAATCATTGATGAAAATGATAGTCAGAACAATCTAGATGATCTTGCAATTCTTCCTACTCAGTTGAAATGGACTAGAGCACATCCACTCTACAATGTGATTGGTGATGTCAATGATGGTGTTAAAACACGATCTGCATCTGCAAATTACTGCCTATATGTAACACCCCGCTAAAGCGGAAACACGAGGTGCGACAGTCTCGATTTCAAAGCAATAGGAGATATACACACCAATCATTCATAACATTAATAATTTAAATATGTTTACAAGACATATAAATCCAACCGGAGTTCATAAATTACAAATTCTTTTACAAAATCCGAATAACATCGAAACATGATTGGCGTTCACAAAAAGATCTAAAAGCCTAAATCAAACCTTCGGGTTTCCTGAAAAGCATGTTAAAACAAGTGTCAACTACGAGAGTTGGTGAGTTCACAGGTTTTTATAAGTACAAAACAGTTATGTACAATATCAATTTTCAATAAAATATTTATTCGCAACACTTTTGTAAACAGTTTGGTGAATCAGTTCATTCACCCAATAAACAATTTAGTGAATCAGTTCATTCACCCAATAAACAATTTAGTGAATCAGTTCATTCACCCAATAAACATTTAGTATCAAGTAGTGAGTAAATTTCCCGGGTGATGTGTTAATCGCATGATACTTATTCTTTGAGTCACTACTAATCCTGTCAATTATGACATATTGCCCCTACGCGTCTTCAACGGTGGGACTTTTGTCCACGCGTGAAGAATTAATCAATACAGTGCACCTATATTCTCGTCAGTCAAGGTGGGTATGTCAAACCAAATAGCGCTATCCACGTGTATTATAGGCCCATTGCTATGAGTTAATAGTAGTTACCTGGGGACTTTTTCATTTCAGACTCACTATATCATGCTTCAACATATCAAAATTTATCTTACAAAACATTTCATTTCATTTTATATTGAGACTTAGCAAAACATTTCATTTCATTTTGATTCGATACTCAAAATTCATTTCATTTCATTTCAATTCATAACATTTTTCACAATTCCATTCACAATCATTTCATAACATGCTTTTCACCCCAAAACGTATAAAAACAGTAAAAGTGGGGCTGTGAATACTCACCTCAAGCGTTTAGTGCGATTTTGTAAGTGATGGTGCGTGGTCTAATCCCGGCTCCGAACTATGTTTTCCCTATCAAACACGTAATTTTTAACGTAAGTTCTAAGTTCAACGGTCCCTAATTCTAAAATCGTACCGATATCCGTATAATGCCGTTATGTTATTTATATAGTCCAATATAGTAAAAATTCGTTTTATCACATTTCGAAGACCTCCAAATATTTTGGAAAGTTTAAAGTTCATAAAAATTGGGTTTTTGCAAATTTCCAGAATCTGTCCAAAGTTTTAAGTTGTAAAAACGTCACTTTTGAACTTAAGTCCACCAAATGATGAATCCTCAAGTTTTTACCCTCTGATTTAGGGGATGTTAGGAACAATTCCACCAAATTTCACAATTTTTAGAGGTCTTTTACTATTTTTAAACATTTTTGAAAAATCAGTGTACACTTTTATTTTTCAAAGATACATGTCAGTGAAGTTTTGTTCATAGAGAGTTCATTATCCCACCAACTCACGAATTTCAAAAGGGATTTTCTAAATAAAACATATACCAAGCTAATGAGATAAGATTCACATCATTTAGGTGATTTTTGAGAGAGATATGCCTCTTTAAAGTTGTGCATGTGGATCTGCCACCTTGGGACAGCTTGCACCATCAACTTGTTTTCATTGGTTAAGCCCTCAAAACTTCTCTAAATGACATGATTTTGGACTCATTGGAAAGCTAACTCAGAGTACTTGAGTTTAGAATCAAAAAGTTTGTATTTTAGATAAGTTATCAAAGAGTTATACAAGTTTGAAGATGACCCAATTTCCTGACCAAGTGCTGTTGCACACGAAAATGTTTCATGATGGTTTGGGCTCAAAACTTGGTGTTTTTGTACAAATCCAGTGGGGTTTGAACCCTAACACTTAAAATATCAATCCATAAAAATTTCATGAAGAAATGAGTTCGAGAAAACCCTTTTTGGGTCGTATAAACTACATGCAAAAACTTGGACAGAATCTGTCAAAGATCAAACTCCATTTTCATCACCAAAACACATAAAATCATAAAATTTTGGGGTTTTTCTTGCTATTACACCCACAAATCAGATTATTCAAGTGAAAAATAGACAAAATATGTTTTAATACCATCAAGACTCATGCATGAACTATCCATAAAGTTCAGCCCCAAAGTGATGATCCAAAAACATCAAACAACAAGATTTTGCTATCAAACTTGTGTTCTTATGGGGGATTCATGGATATTCACCTTCATAGAATGTTTAAACACATTACTAAGGTTCAATCTCGTCCCCAAACATCAAGAATGATAATCAACCAATAAAGAGGTTTTAATCCTCAAAAAGAGTAAGAAAGAGCACCAAATGTGCTAGAAATCGAAGTTAAAACATGTACAATACTCTTACCTTTGATGATATAACCCAAAGAACTTTGAAACCTTTGATTCAACTTCTAAAAACTCAGATTTGGAGAGGTGGTGTTGGCTGGTTTCATGAGAGAAAAAGAGAGGAGAGAAGAGTAGATGAAAGAAAGTTTTGAAAATCAAATGATGGAAATGAAAAAGGTGAAGTGATTAATGTTGTTGGAAAAAGAAAAGAAAAGAGAAGGAGATTGGTGTGTAGGGGGGGGGGGGGGGGGGTGGCCGGCCACATTGGCCAATCCCAACCCTCACACATTTTTTTTTTATTTATTAAATGTGTGTAATTCTACACTGTTAATTCGAACGCAGTACCGGGTTTTCGGCGTTTTTTTGGTAGAAACCGACTTTTCGAGAGTGATTTTGAATTATTTGGAACAATTTATTTTTATTTCTAATAAAGTGTCATATTTTATATAAATCGACATTAAATTTGGCATTATAGGATTTTCGGACGTTTCCGGGCCGGTATGGGCTGTTTCGGGCATTTTCCGGGACTTTTAGGATTTTTGCCTAACTTTTTCACACAACTAACCTAAATTATTCAGGCAACTTAATTTCTACTTTTTCCACTTACGGGAATGCTACTGAGCAAAATAAACAGGTAGCTAACCTGAACGTCAAAAATTGACGGGTGTCACAGTTACCCCCGGTTGAAAGAAATTTCGTCCCGAAATTTAATTCTTGCTGCTATTGCCGGGGTTCTTTATGAAGAGATGCGGGTACTTGTCTTTCATGAACGCCTCCCGCTCCCAGGTGAATTCAGGTCCATGCCTGGAGTTCCATCGAACCTTGACGATCGGTATTTTACTTCGTTAGAGTTGCTTGATTTCTCGATCAAGGATTTCGATTGGTTCCTCCGAGACGCGCAGTTGCTCATCGATTTGAATCTCATCCAAAGGCAGAACTACTGTCTCCTCTGACAGACATTTCTTCAGGTTGGACACGTGGTACGTGTCATGAATAGAGCTCAGCTCTATAGGTAAGTCCAACCTATAGGCAACGGGTCCGATCCTCTCTACGACCTTGAATGGTCCAACAAAACGAGGGCTCAGTTTTCCTTTCTTTCCGAATCTTATTAGCCCTTTCCATGGAGATACCTTTAGTAACACTTTGTCACCAACTTGGAATTCCAACGGCTTTCGCCGATTATCGGCATAGCTTTTCTGGCGATCCCTGGCCACTTTCAGCTTTTCTTGAACCATTTTGATTTTGTCGGTGGTCTCCTGCACGACATCAGGCCTAAACAATCGGTTCTCTCCACTTCCAACCAATTAAGTGGGGACCTACTCTTGCGTCCATATAGTGCCTCGTATGGAGCACACTGAATGCTGGCATGACAATCTCACTGACATACAGCTGCGCAAGCTTATCAATGCTATAAGTCTCCTTTATTGGCAAGAAATGCGCTGATTTCGTGAGTCTGTCAACGATTACCCAAATCGTATCATGACCCTTTTTAGTCTTGGGTAGCTTAGTCACGAAATCCATCGATACCTGCTCCCATTTCCACTCCGGGATTTCCGGTTGCTGAAGAAGTCCGGACGGTTTCTGGTGCTCTACTTTAACTTTCGCGCAAGTCAAGCGTTTACTCACGTAAGTGGCGATATCTCTTTTCATACCGGGCCACCAGTAATGCTCCTTCAGTCCTTTGTACATTTTATCGGATCCTGGATGTATCGAATATTTCGACTGGTGAGCTTCGTCCATGATCAGGGTCCTTAACTGATCCACTTTTGGAACCCAAGTCCTATCCTTGAAATATCGGACTCCATCCGGTTTCTCCTCAAACTCTTTTTCCAACTTGTGATGAGTTTCTTTCTTTAGGTTGTCAGCCTTTAGAGCTTCTTTCTGAGCTTCCAATATCTGTCTTTTCAGACTGGTCTGCACTACCATTCCCATTGCTCGCGTCCTCGTAGGCTTCACCCGCTCCTTTCTGCTTAGCGCATCAGCTACGACATTCGCTTTCCCTGGATTATACTTAATCTCGCAGTCGTAGTCGCTGAGCAATTCAACCCATCTCCTTTGTCTCATATTCAGCATTTTCTGATCAAGAATATGCTGGAGACTCTTATGATCCGTATAGATAGTGCATTTGGTGCCGTAGAGATAATGTCTCCATATCTTAAGGGCAAACACCACTGCTCCAAGCTCTAAGTCGTGGGTGGTGTAGTTCTTCTCATGAACCTTCAGTTGTCTGTACGCATAGGCAATGACCTTCTCGTTCTGCATCAGGACACATCCCAAGCCTTGATGCGAAGCATCGCAATACACCACAAAGTTATCCGTTCCTTCGGGTAACGCCAGAATGGGTGCATTACACAACTTTTGCTTTAGCGTTTGAAACGCTTCTTCTTGTTTTTCTCCCCAGACGAACTTCTTGTCCTTTTGCGTTAAAGTTGTCAGCGGCTGCGCAATCCTGGAGAAGTTTGCGATGAATCGTCGGTAATAGCCTGCCAAACCGAGAAATTGTCGAATTTCTGTCGGTGTCTTCGGGGCTTCCCATTTCTTTACGGCCTCAACCTTGGCTGGATCGACGTGTATTCCTTCTTTGTTCACCACATGACCTAAAAAGTGAACTTCTCGGATCCAAAATTCGCACTTTGAGAATTTGGCGTAAAGCTTTTCGGCTTTCAGTAGTTCCAGTATCAGCCTCAGATGATGCTCGTGGTCCTCCTTGCTTTGCGAGTAAATTAGAATGTCGTCTATAAAGACAATGACGAACTTATCTAAATATGGTCGGCACACTCGGTTCATCAGATCCATGAACACTGCTGGAGCGTTTGTCAAACCAAAAGGCATGACTAAGAACTCATAATGACCATAACGAGTTCTAAACGCTGTCTTTGCGATGTCTTCCTCACGCACTCGCATTTGATGGAAACCAGATCGAAGATCGATCTTGGAGAAGTACGTTGCTCCTTGCAGTTGATCGAATAGGTCGTCGATGCGCGGAAGAGGGTATCGGTTCTTGATGGTGATCTTGTTCAGCTCCCTATAGTCGATACACATGCGGAAGGATCCATCCTTCTTCTTTACGAACAACACAGGGGCTCCCCAGGGTGAAGAACTGGGTCGGATAAATCCCTTGTCTAGCAACTCTTGAAGTTGGTTAGACAGTTCCTGCATCTCGGATGGCGCTAGTCGATAAGGCGACTTTGCTATAGGTCCTGCTCCTGGAACTAAGTCGATGTGGAATTCTACTTGTCGTGGCGGAGGTAATCCGGGTAACTCTTCCGGGAATACCTCATGAAATTCACGTACTACTGGAATATCCTGAATTGACTTCTCTTCTGTTTTCTTGTCTATCACGTGCGCCATGAATGCTACACAATCCTTTCTCAGATGGCTACGCATTTTCATGAATGACACTAACTTAAAGTCCCTTTTTGGCTTCTCTCCATGTACTTCCAGTACACTTCCATCGGGTAGCGGTAGCGTAACTATCTTCTCAGCACAGCATATCGTCGCTCGGTGGTTGGACATCCAGTCCATGCCAACTATTATATCGAAGCTCCCTATCTTGATCGGGATTAGGTCTATACTAAAATCCTTTCCTGCTAAACCTAGGATGCATTTCTTAACTACTTTGCTGGCCTTAACTAACTCCCCGTTAGAATACTCAATTAAGTGTTCCTCTTTCAAGTTCTGTGATTTCTTGGGTCTTTGCTCCAAAATTTCTAACTACTTTTTCAACTTTTGATTGATTTATCACGAGTTGTTTCCTCTGACTGGTGCTCAAATTTTCTTGCATTACCATCCTTCCATTCGATGGGTATTATGACTTCCTTATTTCTTCTATTTGCGACAAGGTCGATAGTAACTTGAGTGACTATGGTAGGTACGACTTCCTGGACTTGTTGGGTTATCAGTTGAGCAATGTTGATCGATTAATTCTCACAGTTCACTTTCTAGCTACGTGTGTTTCTTTTGGAAAATGCGGTTCTAAATCATTTGTAAAATGTACGTTTGATTAAAAGTTGTCTCTAAATGTTCGAGATTATTTGTATTTTTATTTGTGACAATTTCTTTAAAATAAAATCGGTAAGAATGTCTTGGTGAATTAATAAAAATTAGTTTCGTAAAAGCTTAATACATATCTGAAGAGTTCAAAGTTTGATGCTAATGCATCCTTAAAATATTTCTCTTGTCCATACTGGGGTTTTAAATGGAACAACCCAAAAGTGCATTTTTTTTTTGGAATTCCTTCAAAATCACGAGAGTTACAATCGATAGGATCAACTTTGCCAATAGTATCACCACAACTTGCCAGCTCAAGTCAACTCTCCTAGTCGTCCTTCTTGCCGTCATAACCTTCTCTACAGCATTGGTGGTACCTTCCTCCAAGAGATGCTCCAATTTTGTCCACTTAATTATATCCCGGTTCTAACTTGATACTCTGCTTCGATTATTTTGCAGTCCGTCGACGTGTGCTCGGATTGTTCAAGCCTATCCTAGTGTCATACTGGTAGTACAACCGATCAGTATCCCCGAAAGGATATGAAATGACCTTGCATTAACTGGATGTGTTATCGTCAGTCCACTCCGAATGGTTGCCGCAGCTCTCTTCTGAGTTGTCTCATATGAGGTGTTGTGAGGTTCGGAGGTGGATCGATTGAAACGTCTTTGCTCGTTACTCCGATGTCGGAATTGTAATGCCTAGACGGGTCTTTCTCCGAAGTCTAAGTAATGGTGTTCGGCATAGTGATTGTAGTGTCCGCATAACTTATTAACGCGCCTTCAAACTACTAGTGTCATCCTAATCGCTAACGCAAGAGTATTCAACAAAGGTGTTACTTTACTTAAACGCGTAAGTGCTATAGTAGATATCACAATCATGATGTGCTTACGTGAACTCACACGGTTTATGTTTTTCAGGAAATTTTTCAAGGTTCCAGCTTTTAAATTCTAACAGTATGTCTAGTTCATAAGTCTTATCCTACTTATATCATGGCTATGCGTAGGTGATCAGGTTCCGCATTTCTATGATATACCAGGATAGTACCTATTCTAATCACACGAGCATTTAAACTCTCCTATACCTCGAAATCTTTTACTTAAAAGTTTTAACTTCTTTTCGAAAAAGGTTGGTTATAGTACTTGGTTTTTATGAAAAACCGGTGTTCTCTATAACCTATGGCTCTGATACCAAATCTGTAACACCCCGCTAAAGCGGAAACACGAGGTGCGACAGTCTCGATTTCAAAGCAATAGGAGATATACACACCAATCATTCATAACATTAATAATTTAAATATGTTTACAAGACATATAAATCCAACCGGAGTTCATAAATTACAAATTCTTTTACAAAATCCGAATAACATCGAAACATGATTGGCGTTCACAAAAAGCTCTAAAAGCCTAAATCAAACCTTCGGGTTTCCTGAAAAGCATGTTAAAACAAGTGTCAACTACGAGAGTTGGTGAGTTCACAGGTTTTTATAAGTACAAAACAGTTATGTACAATATCAATTTTCAATAAAATATTTATTCGCAACACTTTTGTAAACAGTTTGGTGAATCAGTTCATTCACCCAATAAACAATTTAGTGAATCAGTTCATTCACCCAATAAACAATTTAGTGAATCAGTTCATTCACCCAATAAACATTTAGTATCAAGTAGTGAGTAAATTTCCCGGGTGATGTGTTAATCGCATGATACTTATTCTTTGAGTCACTACTAATCCTGTCAATTATGACATATTGCCCCTACGCGTCTTCAACGGTGGGACTTTTGTCCACGCGTGAAGAATTAATCAATACAGTGCACCTATATTCTCGTCAGTCAAGGTGGGTATGTCAAACCAAATAGCGCTATCCACGTGTATTATAGGCCCATTGCTATGAGTTAATAGTAGTTACCTGGGGACTTTTTCATTTCAGACTCACTATATCATGCTTCAACATATCAAAATTTATCTTACAAAACATTTCATTTCATTTTATATTGAGACTTAGCAAAACATTTCATTTCATTTTGATTCGATACTCAAAATTCATTTCATTTCATTTCAATTCATAACATTTTTCACAATTCCATTCACAATCATTTCATAACATGCTTTTCACCCCAAAACGTATAAAAACAGTAAAAGTGGGGCTGTGAATACTCACCTCAAGCGTTTAGTGCGATTTTGTAAGTGATGGTGCGTGGTCTAATCCCGGCTCCGAACTATGTTTTCCCTATCAAACACGTAATTTTTAACGTAAGTTCTAAGTTCAACGGTCCCTAATTCTAAAATCGTACCGATATCCGTATAATGCCGTTATGTTATTTATATAGTCCAATATAGTAAAAATTCGTTTTATCACATTTCGAAGACCTCCAAATATTTTGGAAAGTTTAAAGTTCATAAAAATTGGGTTTTTGCAAATTTCCAGAATCTGTCCAAAGTTTTAAGTTGTAAAAACGTCACTTTTGAACTTAAGTCCACCAAATGATGAATCCTCAAGTTTTTACCCTCTGATTTAGGGGATGTTAGGAACAATTCCACCAAATTTCACAATTTTTAGAGGTCTTTTACTATTTTTAAACATTTTTGAAAAATCAGTGTACACTTTTATTTTTCAAAGATACATGTCAGTGAAGTTTTGTTCATAGAGAGTTCATTATCCCACCAACTCACGAATTTCAAAAGGGATTTTCTAAATAAAACATATACCAAGCTAATGAGATAAGATTCACATCATTTAGGTGATTTTTGAGAGAGATATGCCTCTTTAAAGTTGTGCATGTGGATCTGCCACCTTGGGACAGCTTGCACCATCAACTTGTTTTCATTGGTTAAGCCCTCAAAACTTCTCTAAATGACATGATTTTGGACTCATTGGAAAGCTAACTCAGAGTACTTGAGTTTAGAATCAAAAAGTTTGTATTTTAGATAAGTTATCAAAGAGTTATACAAGTTTGAAGATGACCCAATTTCCTGACCAAGTGCTGTTGCACACGAAAATGTTTCATGATGGTTTGGGCTCAAAACTTGGTGTTTTTGTACAAATCCAGTGGGGTTTGAACCCTAACACTTAAAATATCAATCCATAAAAATTTCATGAAGAAATGAGTTCGAGAAAACCCTTTTTGGGTCGTATAAACTACATGCAAAAACTTGGACAGAATCTGTCAAAGATCAAACTCCATTTTCATCACCAAAACACATAAAATCATAAAATTTTGGGGTTTTTCTTGCTATTACACCCACAAATCAGATTATTCAAGTGAAAAATAGACAAAATATGTTTTAATACCATCAAGACTCATGCATGAACTATCCATAAAGTTCAGCCCCAAAGTGATGATCCAAAAACATCAAACAACAAGATTTTGCTATCAAACTTGTGTTCTTATGGGGGATTCATGGATATTCACCTTCATAGAATGTTTAAACACATTACTAAGGTTCAATCTCGTCCCCAAACATCAAGAATGATAATCAACCAATAAAGAGGTTTTAATCCTCAAAAAGAGTAAGAAAGAGCACCAAATGTGCTAGAAATCGAAGTTAAAACATGTACAATACTCTTACCTTTGATGATATAACCCAAAGAACTTTGAAACCTTTGATTCAACTTCTAAAAACTCAGATTTGGAGAGGTGGTGTTGGCTGGTTTCATGAGAGAAAAAGAGAGGAGAGAAGAGAAGATGAAAGAAAGTTTTGAAAATCAAATGATGGAAATGAAAAAGGTGAAGTGATTAATGTTGTTGGAAAAAGAAAAGAAAAGAGAAGGAGATTGGTGTGTAGGGGGGGGGGTGGCCGGCCACATTGGCCAATCCCAACCCTCACACATTTTTTTATTTATTTATTAAATGTGTGTAATTCTACACTGTTAATTCGAACGCAGTACCGGGTTTTCGGCGTTTTTTGGTTGAAACCGACTTTTCGAGAGTGATTTTGAATTATTTGGAACAATTTATTTTTATTTCTAATAAAGTGTCATATTTTATATAAATCGACATTAAATTTGGCATTATAGGATTTTCGGACGTTTCCGGGCCGGTATGGGCTGTTTCGGGCATTTTCCGGGACTTTTAGGATTTTTGCCTAACTTTTTCACACAACTAACCTAAATTATTCAGGCAACTTAATTTCTACTTTTTCCACTTACGGGAATGCTACTGAGCAAAATAAACAGGTAGCTAACCTGAACGTCAAAAATTGACGGGTGTCACACTATACAAAAGTTTCTTGAGCAGAATTGAACCAAAGAATGTCTCTCAAGCCTTAGACGATTCTGATTGGCTTTTAGCAATGCAAGAAGAGCTTCTACAGTTCAAAAGAAACAAAGTGTATCGATTGGTTCCTAGACCGCAAGATAAATCAATCATTAAAACCAAGTGGATCTTCAGAAATAAGAAAGATGAATCCGGATTGATTGTCAGAAACAAAGCGCGATTGGTTGCTAAAGGTTATTCTCAACAAGAAGGTATTGACTACGATGAGACTTTTGCACCGGTAGCGAGGATCGAGGCAATTCGAATCTTTCTGGCCTATGCAGCTCACAAGAACATCAAGGTATTTCAAATGGATGTCAAATCTGCGTTCTTGAATGGAGTCTTGCATGAAGAGGTCTATATAGAGCAACCTGAAGGGTTCGTCGATCCAGATTTTCCCGATCATGTATGCATCTTGGACAAAGCTTTGTATGGCTTAAAACAAGCTCCAAGAGCATGGTATGAAACTCTGACTAATCATCTCTTATCCAAAGGATTCAAACGAGGTACGATCGATACTACTCTTTTTCTGAAGAAAGAAGGTGATGACTTGCTTTTAGTTCAAATTTATGTTGACGACATTATTTTCGGTTCTACTAATCCAGAGTTGTGTATAAAATTTTCTAAAATCATGGAGACCGAGTTTGAAATGAGCATGATGGGTGAATTGAATTTCTTTTTAGGAATTCAAGTCAAACAAAACCCGGATGGCATCTTTATAAATCAGTCAAAATATATTAAAGATATGTTGAAAAAGTTTAACATGACTGATTGTTCTCCAATTAAAACACCAATGCCAACTGGAAATCTTTTGGGTCCTGATTTAGCCGGTAAACCCGTTGATCAAAAGATTTACAAAAGCATGATTGGTTCTCTTTTGTACCTCACTGCGACTAGACCGGACATTATGTTCGCCACATGTTTTTGTGCTCGTTTTCAAGCTAATCCTAAAGAGTCACACCTTGCGGCAGTTAAAAGGATCTTACGGTATCTCAAAGGCACACCCGAGTTGGGCCTTTGGTATCCGAAAGATTCTAGTTTTGAGCTAATATCTTTTACAGATTCAGATTATGGTGGTTGCAAACTGGATAGGAAAAGCACTTCTGGATCATGTCAGTTTTTAGGTGATAAACTTGTCAGTTGGACTTCGAAAAAGCAAAATTGCGTCTCCACTTCTACGGCCGAAGCAGAATATGTGGCCGCCGCAAGTTGTTGTTCGCAAGTGCTTTGGATGAAGACACAACTACTAGATTATGGTTACAAGTTGAAGAGAGTCCCTATCTACTGTGATTCGGAAAGCGCTATTGCGATAACGTCAAATCCGGTTCAGCATTCCAAGACCAAACACATCGACATCCGGTATCATTTTATCAAAGATAATGTGGAGAAAGGTAATATCGAAATGTTCTTTGTTCAAACAGATTACCAACTTGCTGACCTTTTCACTAAACCTTTAGATGAAAAGCGTTTTAACTTTTTGTTTAGCAAGCTTGGCATGCTTACTCCAACTTAAATCTGTTTTGGATCTTAATTTAAGGGGGAGTTGCTTAATTATTCTGGATTGGATACTATCTGACTAACATCTAAGGATTCATTTTCAATGAATACCAATTTCTACTTTGTTTTGCAGATTATCCATTTGAGGGGGAGTTCTTAAAAATGATATTCATTTTAGGGGGAGAGTTCAAATAAGCTTTAATGCTTACATATTTGAAAGATGAACAACTTTCAGGTATGAAAAATGTTTTTAAATGTTCAAACTCACTTCTCGATTCTCAAATGATTTTTCGAATTAGAAGTGTGATTTTAAATGTATTCATATCATGATGAGTTGACGGATATTTTCTAACCGCGTGTTTCCAAAGTTAATACTTGCGTATTATCTTTTCATATACTTTTCAAGTATTCATACACACCGGTTTAGCTTCTTTTGTCTTGTTATTACCACGTCTCTATATGCTCATATTATTCGGTGGTAATACGCTCGCTCGATATCTTCCTATTTGTACTTCATTGTTTCTTTGATCAGATACGTTCTTCATTGCTATATCTATATCTTGATCGTATAGATAACATTCATTCATTTTGAGTACACCAAAGTTTTTCAAGAACATATCTCACATCATATGATGAATCAGTTTTCTCAAACAAGTTTATATCATTCATGTTCTTCCTTTCATATACTTGTTTGACGACATTCGTATGCTCCTATATTGTTCATATATATTTGTTTGAGCATGTTTCATTTTGGCTCATTGATTCACTCGATGAATCATTGTCCTTTCATGTTTAGGAAACTTATTTCACGGGATGTGTGAGCTTAATAGAACTTCTATGGATTTCCAGAACCGGCAATCCTACCCAAGAAGTTATCCTTGAGAAATGAGTGAGGGGTCTACATCAAAGAGTGGGGGAGATAACTCAGGTGGTCGAGTTATTCTCATAGTGATTGAGTGAAAAATGAGAGATTGGTTAGAAGTGAGAATGTTTAAAAGAATTAGAGGGTGTGAGAACAGAGTTAAAAGAAACATAATACTCTGCACCAACCACTTCTAAGCCGGGCAACCACATAATCTATTGGTTCACATTCTTTGGTGACCGATATTGAAACAAGGCAAAGCCCAATGCCGACTCTCGTTTTTACCCCACTAGCTACTCATTTCCTTCTTAACAAGGAGATGTTTCATTTCATCACGGGGACGCAGCACATAATCTATCAGGTTTTCATTTGGAAAATCGATATTGAAACAGAAGGAAGCTGCCCTGCCTTCGAACTTCATTTCTACACATCGAGTCGTGATATGTTTTCACATTTTGAGCCTTATGAAAGCACTTGATGCTATTTTCTTTCATCACAAATACACACAAGGAATTTGTTTCTTTGTCGGAACGTTCATAGGAATACTTTTAGTGTTTGCGATGATTGAACGGAAGCCCTGGGGAGTGATCATCACTAAAGCTCCTTATATAGTGCATTTGTTGTACTGAGTTGCTTTGTGCTTCTCACAGGCATTTCAACTGATTCATGTGTTGTTTCAGGATTTTCCCACTTATATCTGAATTTGAAAAGATTCAGGTTACTTTATGGAATTGACGGTACTTCTTTGGAAGAAAAAGGGGAATTCTGGAGTAACAAGGAGGAGATGGTTATGTGAGATGGTTTTTGTTATCTATGGTGGTTCTTTCACATGTTTGTATCTTTACGAGACAGTTTATCTGATTCTACATTTCTAGAGTTTTGATGATTATTTCATATTTCATCAAAAAGGGGGAGATGGTTTAGAAATGTTTTTTGAAGATACTTTGAGGAGATGGTTTCGAAATGTCAAGTCAAAGAGAAGATTACGAGATATGACAAGAGATGCTTGCAAGAGATGTTTGAAGTTTGGTGATTATTTGAAGATATCTCGATTCGTTAAAGCTTCTTGTTTAGAGTTTGTTAAAGCTTCATGAAGATTTGGATGATTCGTGAAGATTATTACGGAAGCTTATCGTTCAAGGAAGCTTATTGTTGATGCTTAAAGTGTTGATGCTTTCTTGAAAACGTTTGCCTAATTCTTTTTGTGATCTCGAATCCAAAGGGGGAGATTGTTGGGTGCAAAATCGGATTGTATCCGAGATCACAAGATTGTGCTAATGTTGAAGTCAAAGGCAAAGTCAAAGTTGTTAAAAGAAAGTCAAAGCTTCATTGTTTTAGTGCTTTATTACTTTACTTGTAATTGTTTTGTAATAATAGGGTAGTTTGTGTAATTCTTGTAAACCTTGAGGGTTTGAGTGTTTGGGTATAAATACCCAATGTGAGTTCAATTGAGAGGGTGTAACATGCATACGTGCTTTATGGTGAAAGTGAGAGTGAAGAAAGAAAGTTAGTTCTTAAGTGTGTGTGTTCTTGGTGTGTTAGTGTGTGTAAACTTTTCATCCAAGAATCAATGATATATGGCTTTCAAATCATTCTCTACTTGATTGCATGTTGATTAGAACTTGAATCTGGAACAACACGTTTTAACGCCCCGAAATCCCATTCCAAGAAGTTTGGGTTTCGGGTAAGTTTTGAAAAGTTTAGGCTTCGATCCAGACCTTAAAACGATAGATTTAGACGTTATAACTATATAAGGATTGATCGTGAACATACCAGGAATCCGAAAACGTACTTGGATCGACGAATGGAGCAAAAACGAGCGATATCGAATCGAGCGCGAGAGCGGTTATCGGGTGAGAGTTCAGAGAGAGAAAAGTGAAAAATTTGAAATTTGTGAAAAGTTAATCTTGAAAACCGGTATTTATATTTTTACCGAATTACACTGTGTTTGGGTCAAAAACACTGTGTTTGGGTCAAAAACACTGTGTTTGGCTCTCCTGATGGCTCTCTTAACCCGACTTTCACCAATTGGCAAAAACCACCCCTGGACTTGAAGTTTCAAGAAACTTACAAACAAGTCCCTGAACTTGTAGTTTTAAAAAGTTTCAAAACAGACCCTGGACTACAAGTTTTACAAAAGTGCAAAACGAGTCCCTGAACTTTAAGAATCCGAAAGTGGCAAAGTTAGTCCCCGAACTTGTAAGTTCAAGACATGTACTCTACCGCCCCCTGAACTTTCAAGTTCTCAAAAGTTTACAAGTTCAGCGCTCGACTCCCAATAAAAGAAACTTACCTGGTTCGTCTCAGCTGGGTTTTGTGCGAGTCCTGATCTGATGTAACCAGAAGTCGTCGTGAGGATTCACACCTACAAAAGAAAGTATAAAATGGTATCCCAGGTGTTGTGGATCTGAGAACGTTAGTAGACACAATAATGAGCAAAACAAGACTTAGTACTCCCCCTCAATTCAAGCAATCTTTCAAGAACTCCTAAAGACTCCCCCTACACACATGCATGCATAAAATGAACTCCCGACTCCCCTAGACCTCAGGCAGGGAGGTCTAGCATTCCTAACTTACTTAGGAGAAAGAAGTGACGTTTCTCGTCAAACGGCTTCGTGAACAAATCAGCAAGCTGATAGTCACTCTCAACAAAGTAAAGTTCAACATTACCTTTCTCGACGTGGTCTTTGATGAAATGATATCGGATATCGATATGCTTCGTCCGAGAATGTTGAACCGGATTTGCCGTGATCTGAATAGCACTCTTGGAGTCGCAATAGATGGGAATCCGTTGCATGGTGTATCCGAAGTCGGGAAGCTGGGTTTTCATCCACAGAACTTGTGAGCAGCAGCAGGCGGCGGCAACATACTCTGCCTCCGCGGTGGATAAGGATACGCAATTCTGCTTCCGGGATGACCAACTCACCAGCTTGTCTCCTAGAAACTGGCAAGCACCAGATGTGTTTTTCCTGTTGAGCTTACAACCTGCATGGTCTGAGTCTGTATATGCAATTAGTTCAAAACCAGAATCCTTTGGGTACCAAAGGCCAAAATCCGGTGTGCCCTTCAGATACCTAAGGATTCTTTTGACCGCAGACAGGTGAGAATCACGTGGATCACACTGAAAACGAGCGCAGACACCTGTGGAGAAGACAATGTCTGGTCTACTAGCCGTGAGATACAAGAGAGAACCAATGATTGCCCGATAAGTCTTCTGGTCAACCGGTTTACCAGAAGTATCTGCATTTAGTTGAAAATTTCTGGGCATTAGTGTTGCCGCAGAGTTTGAACCACCGAAATCAAATCGTTTTAAAAGATCTTGAACATATTTGGCTTGATTTATAAAAATGCCATCAGGGCGTTGTCGAACTTGAAGTCCTAAAAAGAACGTCAACTCGCCCATCATGCTCATTTTAAATTGGGATTTCATGGTGTTCTCAAACTCTTGGCACATCTCAGGCTTCGTAGATGCAAAGATAATATCATCCACGTATATCTGAACTATAATTAAATCTTTACCTGATCTCTTAAGAAACAAAGTGGGATCGATTGTACCTTTCTTGTAGCCAACTCCTAGCAAGTAATCAGTAAGTGTTTCGTACCATGCCCTAGGAGCTTGCTTGAGACCGTAAAGCGCCTTGTCCAACACGTATACGTGTTCTGGAAATCTGGGATCGACGAATCCTTCCGGTTGTTCGACGTACACCTCTTCTTGAAGAACTCCATTCAAGAAGGCACACTTGACGTCCATTTGATACACCGTCATGTTCTTGTGTGCGGCATACGCAAGGAAGATCCGAATTGCCTCGATCCGAGCTACGGGTGCAAACGTCTCATCGTAGTCGATACCCTCTTGCTGGCGATAACCCTTGGCGACCAATCGAGCCTTGTTCCGGATGATGAGATCGTTCTCGTCCATCTTGTTCCGAAAGATCCACTTCAGGCCGATTATGGACTTTCCCCACGGTCTGGTTACCAAACGCCAAACTTTGTTTCTCTCGAATTCCGCAAGCTCTTCTTGCATCACTAAAACCCAATCAGGATCGGTGAGAGCTTGGGAAACATCCGAAGGTTCGAATTCACTAAGGAACCCTCCGAATAGAATCAGGTTTTCTACATTCTTAGCAGATCTCGTAGTGACAGTGACAGGTTGTGAAGGACTCCCGATGATTTGGGAGGGGGGATGATCTCTTGTCCACTTTCGAGTGTGTGGATGAGTGACATACGCTTGTTGGTTGTTGGTGGCGTCATTCTCATCTTGCACGGCAAAGACCTCTCGCTGGTTTCTACTTGAAGACCCGACTTCCAGATTAATCTGCGGCGCTGCCTCTGACCGGGGCTCACGCACTACCTGAGCATAAGTCCTTTGAGCTGAACTGGGTGAAGGTAGTGGAGCTTCTTCCGGGATAGGTGCAAGAACAGGGTGTGGAGTCTGTTCTCGGACGGGTTCCGGTGAGGCAGCAGATGAGGTTTCTGGGGGGGAGACCGCTGATTCCGGTGTCACTGAGTTGGTAGATGTGCTTGAAGATGGCTCAGTGACGAAAGCATCGGATGTCACTGAAGTAGAGGTTGAACCAGCATGAGCAGGAACTACAATCGGACCCGTGAGTGTGGGAAGATCATAATCTGCGAGGTCTAAGAAGTCTAAAGCAGAAAAGTTAGTGGAAGAATCTGTGCTCGGTGGTGCGGTGAACAGTTCAGGAAAAGAAGCATTTACATTACATGGACTTGCCACAGAATAAGTTTCGGTTTCGGAAAAATCAACATTTGAGCTTTCCAGGATGGTTCGGGTCCGTTTGTTGAAAACCCTATAAGCCTTCGAGTTATGTGAGTATCCGATGAAGATAGACTCGTCAGACTTGGGTTCAAACTTTCCCAAATCATCCCGGTCGTTTAAAACATAGCATTTACATCCAAAAACTCTAAAGTAATCGATGTTAGGCTTACGCTGTTCGACCATCTCGTAGGCGGTTTTACCGGTCCGCTTGACGATCAAGGTCCGATTCTGCGTGTAGCATGCTGTTGATACTGCTTCAGCCCAAAATGATTGAGGGACTCCAGAATGTGCCATCATGGATCTTGCCGCTTTGACTAACATCCGGTTCTTCCTTTCCACAACTCCATTTTGTTGAGGAGTGCGCACGGCTGATAAGTTGTGAGAGATTCCCACATCTTCGAGAAAGGATTGCAGCTTTGCATTGCGAAACTCGGTCCCGTTGTCGCTTCTCAACTTCTTCACTCGGCGACCTAAGAGAACTTGAATCCGCTTGATGAAGGCAATGATTCGATCGGCAGCGTCAGACTTGGCTCGTAGGAATTCAAGCCATGTGAACCTTGAGAACTCATCAACGAGAACTAACATGTATTTCTTTCGGGCTAGGCTCTCGGTTCTGGTAGGTCCACAAAGATCCATGTGAATCATGTCAAGGGGACTCTTGCTATTCGTGTCCATTCTTGGTGGATGAGAGCTTCTCGTCATCTTTCCTTGTTCGCAAGCGGGACACAATGTATCTTTGGAAAGGCGAGTCTCCGGTAGTCCCTTGACGAGATTTTTTGAAACCAGCTTGTTCATGTCTTTGAAATTCTGATGGCAGAGTCTTCGATGCCATAACCAACTGTCCTCTTTTGAAGCCTTTGCGAGCAGACAGATTGCATTCCTCGGATCAGAAATTGCTTCAAACTGTGGGTGTGTCTGAGGGATTGAACGGAAGACGGTGGAGTAAAGATTGCCATTCCTCCGTGCACTGAGGATGACGTTGTTGTCTTCATCATTCACGTCGCATCCGTATTGGAATTGCTTCACCCAGTATCCGTTGTCACAGAACTGACTGGAGTTGAACATGTTGTAGCCTAACCCCTCGACATACCTTACATCTTTAATGATGTATCTCCCATCCGTAATTTTCCCATAACCCATCATTGGGTTAGACGTCTTGTCGGCTGTTTTAACGTATCCCTCAAACCTTTCAACGTAGTCGAAAAGGAAGGATCTCTGACCAGCCATGTGTCTGTATGCGCCGGAATCGAAGTACCACACATGACTGACCTGCAAGACAGACTAAGCTTGTTTAGGGACCCATTGCCAAATGGGTTCCTTTGGGTTAGAGATAGATAAATCAGTCGGTGTAGTCCCCTTTTCGGATTTCTCCTTAGGCGGAGGGGACTCCACTGACGAAGAGGGCTTAGCTTTTCCTCTTTTTCTTCCCCTTCTCTTTCGGGATTTGACATTAGATTGGAGCATAGAAAGAGTTAGACACACCATAACGCAGAAAGTTATCAAACATAAAACACATGTCATTGCGAAAAGTATTAAAGGCATCGTTCAAGTTACGATTACAATTAACAGACATGTTCGAATTCATTCCTACACTAGGTGGAACATAGCCTAAACCCGCACGGCTAGGACTATGTTTCTTAGGGAAAGCAGAAAAAGAGTTGTTCCTTCCATGATGATCCTTTCTTGGTGGCTTCACGGTGTGAGTTAGAGGACGGCTTTGTGGGAATGGAGTTACCACCTTTTCCAGATGACATTTTAGAAAATTTAGGTTTTGTGGAATTGAAAGGTTGATTTGGTTGTAACTGAGAGGTCTCACCCACTTCAAATGAACTTGAGTGAAAGTCAAGACTTTTAATGGGCTTGACTGAGTTACGAGCATCGTTAGACTTTGAATGCTTTTTCTGGAGTCCTTTGGGTGCGTGAGGCTTAACTGACTTACCCTTGTCAGTACCAACACATTTTTCACCCTTAGGGTTACTTTTCTCAGAAATAGGAGCTCGTGACTCAGTAGGCATCCCAGATTTGACAACAACAGATTTTGGCTTCTTTGGAATAAAGCCTGAAGGATCATCACCTTCATCTAAAAACACCTTCATATCATATTCAATATTTGGATCTTGGACAGTCTTGGGTTCGGCTATCCTGTGGTGTGAATTAGGGGGTTCATCATCATCCGAGACTATGGAGCAATGGTCCTCAGTATCTGTGACAAGTTTGGGTTGAGGATTTGCTACAGGGTGGTTAGGGATTGGAGCAGTCTTATCATCAACTGAATCTGAACAGTAGAGATTT
Source organism: Centaurea solstitialis (assembly GCA_030169165.1). NCBI lineage: Eukaryota > Viridiplantae > Streptophyta > Magnoliopsida > Asterales > Asteraceae > Centaurea > Centaurea solstitialis. The sequence goes on along the minus strand of CM058042.1, from coordinate 49,405,100 downwards.
TCAAGATTCATAACTTTCCTTTTTAAAATGGAGTTAGACACCCGTTGGTTGGTTAAAGATCGGCGATACATTATCCTTTCATCATGATCAAGTTCTTTTAAAATTTCAAAATGGATATCTAGGAGAACGTATCGAGTTTGAAGATCCGCAACCTTGATTTGGAAATCTGTAAAAGCAGTGGTTGCGGTCTCACACTTTGAAGAAAGCCTAATTCTCTCGGCATTGGCCTCAAGCAAGTCTTTTTCCAGAGTGCGAACCAAGGTGTCTTTCTCCGAAAGAATTACTTTCAGATTCAAGATCTGATGTTGACATGCATCCAAATCCATGGCTTTTAACCTAAGTGCAAACACCTCCTTTTCTAGCCTTACTAGGTCGGGACACTTAGTTGCGGAAGTATCCTCTGGTGGGATAACTAATGTCTCCTCTGAAAACTCCGTTTCCCTAGTATCATAGCTTGAGTTCAGGTCTGTGTAGTTGATAGGAGGCATTGCTACTCTAGGGGTTCTGGCCTTGATGCCTTCCCAAGTGGGTTCGGAGTTGGTCGGATCACTGGCCGGAACAAAGATTGGTCTATTAGGAAGTGGGCTAGTGGGTGGCCTGCTAGAGGTACTGTTTGTTGGACTGGTGGTTCTAGTTATGGTCTCACCGTTTATGACTTCGGTGTACGTGACAGTCTGCCTAACAAATTCCTCAGTCACATGTCCTCCTACTAGAGCTGGTTTGGGTTTAGAGGCTGCCATATCCTCAAAATTGTATAGATGAGAAGGTGCTTTATCTAAAACATGGTTTTCGGATAGACCTAGGCCGGGTTTGGCTTTATAAAAAGGATTCTTTTTGGCATGCTGAGTGAGGATACTTAAAGTCTGTTCAGATTGTCCTCGTTTGAAATTGTTGTCCTCAAGCTCTTGAATTTTTGAAAACAACCGAGTTCTTTCTTCTGAAAGCAACTGGAATTTAATGTTGAGCTCCCCATGATTACTGTTAAGTTCCTCATGGGCTTTTTGAAGACAACTAAGTTTGTTTGCTAAATTGGACTCTCTAATGCCAGACTCAAGTGTTTCACGATTATAAACTATGGTCAAATCCTCGAGAGAGTCTTTGTAAATTGCACTTTCGATTCTAAATTTCGTGACGAGAGTCCTCTCCGATTGGAGACATCTCTCTAATTCACAAATTTTAGACTCCAACATTGCCACAGTATCAGTTATATCTGGAATAGCGGATACCTCAGACGGATCAATATCTTGATAAGTGCTTGGTCCAACGGCTTCTGATCCCTTGAAGTCAGCCATCAAGCAAAGACCCTTCACCAAATGATCATCCTCATCTGAGCTCTCCTCTTCACAAACCCAGTTCTCTTCATCAACCAGCAAAGCAACCCCTTTTTCCTTCTTCCTCATCAATGAGGCCTTCCTCTCAAAGTACACGGCATCCTTGTACTTGACGGAGCAATCTCTAGCGTAGTGTCCTAACTTACCACACTTGTAACAAGTGGTAGTGGGACTTGCGGTTTGTTGAGGAGCGGGGTTCTGGGTTATGGGAACCTGGGGATGATTTGATCGTTGAATTCCTTGTTCAGCTTGAATCTGTGGATCTTCCTTCTGAACTTGCCTGGAGATGTTTCCCCGGGAATCACCTCCGTTGTAGTTACTTTTCCCGTGATCCATTCTCTCATCTTGCCTTCGATCACCTCTATTCTGCTCATACCCATATCCTGGTCCTTGATCTAGCCTTCCACTCTCATGTCTTCCTCCATACCCGATCTCATAACCCTGACGATCGATATACCCAGATTCAGGTGTATATTGCCTCATGCTGTTTCGGTAGTTGATGTCTGAGACCTGACCTCTCCAATCTCCTTGATTCCCTGGGCCTCCTTGATAGTCAAGATACGTGTTGTCTCTTCTGGGCTGATCTCTGTATCTGCCTTGATCTTCTCTGTATCTCCCTTGGTTGTTGCGATAGCCTCCTTGATCGTATGCCTGGATCCCCCCTTGCTGATAGCTTCCTCTTCCTGGATTTCCATACTGAGCTCTATCCGGCTGGTAACGACCTCCTCTACCTTGCCCCATTCTTCCTCCACTGGGAAATCCGGATCCCCGTGATCTGTTGTATCCACGGTTTGCATTCAGTTGTTGTACACTGTGTGAGATGAGGGCAAGGGACTCATTCACATGGAAGAGTTCTACATCTGAAATGGAAATAATCACAGGGTCATCGGGATGTTGTACGCTTGTTCCATAGTTCGGGTTGAACTCTTCATTGTATTCCTCTTGATAGTAATGGGGAGAAACATTGTTGTATGGCATTGGTTGAACAGGTGCGGAGCTTGGTCCTCCGAAGGGCACGTCCGACAGTGCCAGAGGATCGACTGCTTTCTTGGTTCGTCCACGGGTGATGAATTCTTCGTGTTGAACCATCATGCTGAATAAGTCATGCAGACCCATAATTCCCAGATTCCGGCTTAACTGAATGTTGATTGCCAAATTTTGCCATTCTGGCGTGAGATTCTTCAGAAACTTGACATTCACTTCATACTTCGTTTTCTCAACCCCGAGCCGCCTCAGATCGTTGACGAAGGAATTCAGTCTTTGATAAGACTCTGTGAGGGATTCGTTTTCCCTAGCCTTGAAGCCTTCGTAGGCATTGAGCGCGCTTTCCTTCTGACTCTCCAGAGCAGTATCACCTCCTTGCATTTGTTGCTCGATTTCCAACCAAACGTCTCGTGCGTTGGTCAGACTGTCAACTCTCGCGTACATGTCGTTTGGAAGAGCCATGATCAAGAGGGTAAGAGCACGCTTGTCGATGAGGTGTCGGGCTCTCTGTTCTGGATTGAACATCTCGACAGGCTTCTCAACCACGTAAGCTGGTAGTTCAGGACATGTATCAGTTCTGGGGACTGCGGCGACAGTGACAGTCGGTCTGATAGGCCCTTCGCGGATGGACTTCATAAGATTCTCATCCAGCAGATCGAGGAAGTGGATCATTCTGCGTTTCCACTGTTGGTACTCGCCCATCTCCAGGACGGGAGGGCGAGATTCGGATCCAATACCGATGATTTCCTTCGACATTTCTCTCTCACTGACAAGACCTCCTTGTATGACTCACTTGGCTTAAAAAGAAAAAGGTTTTCAAAAGCAGATATTTTGAGTGCCTCGGGACACAGATAGCTTCGAGATTTATAATGTTTTGAAAAGCAGCTATGTGTCGAATTCGGGGAACAATTTTGCAAGAGTTCCGGCTCGAAGAGGCGAAATCCGATCTGGAAACTGAAGTTTTCCGAATCGGATTTGGCTCAAAATTGGTGGATGCGGAAAGGACACTTTTCCGATTCGGAAAGTGTTGAGTTCGGAAAAGGCAAGTTGGGATTCGGAAAATGAAATTTTTAGGAGCAAAACCCCAAATCAGAAGCCTGTTCTCCGATTCGGAAAACTATGTTTTCCGATTCGGAAAAGAGGTATTTTCCGATTCGGAGTATAGTACAAATTCCGATTCGGAAAATTTGAACTGAAATTTCAGCTCTCGTTTTCCGATTCGGAAAACCTGCACAGAAACTCCGAAAAATCACAAAAAAACACTCAAAACACTTAAAAGATAAGTGATAAGACCCCCAATTTGTAGGAAAATGGTTAGAAAACAGTGGGGAATCACTTATCACTTATAACAACTCTTTTACAACCCCTTTTGGATTAAAAACCCAAAAATTTTGGAAAAACCCAACTTTTTAAAACTTGAATAAAACTTTGAAATCAACCAACAAAGCCAAGGAATCAACAAGGCATGGCTCTGATACCAATTGTTGTCCCAAAAACTGTAGAAGTGAGTAGAGAATGGATTGAAATCAATGTGAGATGAACATAAGAGCTTGAAAATATGCAACAATGGAGGTTTGCCAAAATAGATGATATTGATTCCAACATTAAAACCCTAATCATCTCTTACCTTTTATAGGTAAGAGGAAGAATACAAGATTGTCAATAAAGGCCCTCGAAGTTCCAAACTTCAAACAAGGGCATACAAAAACAGTAAATGTTCACAACTAACTGAAATTAAACTAGAAAGCTGATAAAGATAGTGATTTCTGACTCTTCACAACAAAGAGGTCCAACATTATTATATTCCAAATATGATTAAGAATGTTTTGTCTTTCGATTTGTTAGTAGACCAAGGTTTTTATTACAAGTATGATTATAAAATGATTTCTGTCTTTAAAAATAATATTTTCTATTTTAAAGCAACACCTGTGAATGGTCTATATACAGTAAATCTACAAGACAACAATAGTGAGATCTATCATATAAGTAAACGATCCAAAGACATTGAGGATCAAACTTACCTCTGGCATTGTCGTTTGGGCCACATAAACAAGAAACGCGTTGAACTACTCCTAAAAGGAGGTTTTCTTGGCACTTTCGATTATAAACCTTTTGATAATTGCGAGTCTTGTTTATCTGGCAAAATGACAAAGCAACCTTTCAACAAAGAAAATGAAAGGGCTACTGACTTGTTAGAAATAATTCACACAGATGTGTGTGGACCATTTAGTCATGTGGCAAGAGGAGGATACCAGTACTTCATTACCTTTACTGACGATTTCAGTAGGTATGGTTATGTCTATCTTATGAGACATAAATTTGAAAGCTTTGAAAAATTCAGAGAATTTCAGAATGAAGTACAGAATCAACTTGGCAGAAAGATCAAGTTTTTGCGGTCAGATCGCGGAGGCGAATATCTTAGTGATGAGTTTGACAATCATCTGATGGAGTGTGGGATTGTATCCCAACTCACACCTCCGTATACACCTCAGATGAATGGTGTGTCAAAAAGGAGAAATCGTACTTTACTTGATATGGTACGATCGATGATGTGTCACTCTACACTGCCAATATCATTCTGGGGACATGCGCTCGAAACAGCAGCACATATACTGAACAGAGCGCCAACAAAGTCGGTAGAAAAGACGCCATACGAATTATGGAAGGGTAAGAAACCCAATATATCTTTTCTAAGAATTTGGGGTTGTGAGGTTTACGTCAAACGACCCACCTCAGAAAAACTCAAGCCCAAATCCGACAAGTGTCTCTTCGTTGGATATCCCAGAACCACCGTGGGATATTATTTCTACAACCCTGAAGAGAACAAAGTTTTTGTTGCTCGAAATGGAAAATTTCTGGAAGAAAAGTTTCTCAGTTCTGGGAACACCAGAAAGGATGTAGATCTACAGGTAGTGGATGAAGAAAACACTACACCAATTATTGAGCCAGAAATTCAACATGAGAATGTTGAACCTCAACCAGAACCGATTGAGGAAGCGCAAACACAGGACCTTTGCAGATCCAGTAGGGTAAGACAAGAACCAGATAGGTATCTTGGGTTTCTAGTCTCTCAAGACAGTGGAGACTTGAATGAACCAACATCCTATGGAGAAGCTGTGTCAGGCAATGAGTCTGAACAATGGCAGGAAGCCATGAAGGCCGAGATGCAATCCATGTACGACAACCAAGTTTGGGAGTTGACTGATTTGCCACAACACTGTAGAGCTGTTGGACGCAAATGGGTTTTCAAGAAGAAAACTGACATGGATGGGAATGTACACACTTTCAAGGCCAGACTGGTCGCAAAAGGATTCACGCAAACTCATGGTATCGACTATGATGAAACCTTTTCACCAGTAGCCATGCTAAAGTCAATTAGGATTCTAATGGCCATTTCAGCGTACTTTAACTACGAGATCTGGCAAATGGACGTCAAGACAGCCTTTCTGAACGGAAAGTTAACAGAGGACGTCTATATGGAACAACCAGAGGGTTTGAAGATCCTAAGAATCCTAATAAGGTATGTAAACTGCTAAAATCCATTTATGGATTAAAGGAAGCATCTCGAAGCTGGAACTTACATTTTGACGAACGAATCAAAGAATTTGGTTTCGCGAAAAGTGAGTTCGAGCTGTGTGTTTACACTAAGTTCAGTGGGAGCATAGTAACCTTCTTGGTCTTGTACGTAGATGACATTCTACTCATAGGAAACGATGTTCCAACTTTACAGAGTGTAAAGAGTTGGTTAAGCAAATGTTTCCAGATGAAAGACCTTGGAGAAGCCGCTTATATACTTGGCATAAAGATCTATAGAAATAGATCTAAGCGGCTTATCGGACTTAGCCAAAGTACGTACATTGACAAAATCCTGAAGAAATTCAAGATGGATGAATCCAAGAAAGGATTTATTCCGATGCAACATGGCATAGTGTTAAGCAAAACACAGTGTCCTGTTTCTAGTCAAGATCAGGACAAGATGGAATCGGTCCCGTATGCATCAGCAATTGGATCGATTATGTATGACATGTTATGTACTAGGCCCGATGTTGCTTACTCAGTAAGTGTTACGAGCAGATATCAACAGAATCCAGGAGAACCTTACTGGGTGGCTGTCAAGAACATTCTCAAGTATCTGAGAAGAACGAAAGATATGTTCTTGGTCTTTGGAGGTTCTGAAGATGAAATTAGTGTCAATGGCTATTCTGATGCTAGTTTCCAGACCGACAGAGATGATTTTAGATCACAGTCAGGGTACGTTTTCACCCTAAACGGAGGCGCGATCTCGTGGAAGAGCTCGAAGCAGGATACGATTGCAGATTCAACTACAGAAGCAGAGTACATTGCAGCATCTGATGCGGCAAAGGAAGCTGTCTGGCTAACGAATTTTCTATTGGATCTAAGAGTGGTTGCCAGTGTCTCTAGACCGATCGATATATTCTGTGATAACTCGGGAGCCGTAGCGCAAGCAAAGGAACCTAGGGAGCATCACAAGTCAAGACACGTGCTCAGGAAATATCACCTTATCCGAGAGATCATTGGAAGAGGAGATGTGAGAATATGCAAGATTCCAACAGAAGAAAATGTCCCAGATCCGCTGACAAAACCACTAGCAAGGGTGAAGCATGAGGCACATGCAAACCCATTGGGATGCAGTACCTGGACGCCAGTAGCTAGTTTTAGTTTATTAATTATTACTATAGTTTAATTTAGAACGATTCAATCATGTAAAGTTCTTGATGTAATAAATGGAGGTTTTTATTCATGATTGTTTTAAATTAACTATTTTTCGCATATTTAACGTATCCATGATTTACAAAGTTTTTGTATGAAATCTAAAATTCCGTAGCCACTTATTGAAATGGGAATTTCAATTGGGAGTTTAACGCTATTATAAATACTTGATGATTTATTCAAAGTAGAGAATAAAAGCACAAGTGATGTGACCAAGTATTTATAGATACTCATCAGAGTGCTTGGGTATTGGAAGTGACCAGTATCAAGTCTGCTTCATGGAGCACCAGTCATAAGCATTGACTTGTAAGGTTATCCTTAGACCTGAGATATTTGGTTTGGGAACACGAGGACTACTGTACTCTTAGTGCGTCCTAACGCTGCACCGTAACAGGGCGGCCATACGGGACGTGACTAGATGCAGCGGAAGCCGTGGATCCAAATGCAAGTAGTCAAGAAGGGATTTGCACCTCTTTCAAAAGAGAGATATTTCCGGGCCCCTTGACGATTAAGATTGGCAGAAAACGCGTGGCCACGCTCGGATAGAATAACAGGTGTTATTTAGTAATATCCGTTACTGCAGGCAATCAAAATCAGAGTCAAGAAATACTTGGTTTTAAGAAATGAATCCTCCACTCCATGTCTTAAAATCATTTTAGAAATATCGTGTGCAAAAGGAATAAACCTGTGTACGAATTCAAGCGTGAATTATGTCTCTGGATATAAGAGATCTTATAACCTGGTTAACCTAAGTGTCTGGCTAGGGACCTCCTTAGGCTAATGGTAACAGCATAGTTACATGTCTAGCACAAGTGGGAGTCTGTTAGGATTGTGTGCGAGACAGTAACAGGGTTACCGTGTCCAATGTTATCAGACACTAGTAGGTCACACCGCTGCACACCTAATTGAGAATTTTTGTGTGTAAGAGATAATTGAGAAGAGAGAAATAAATAATTATAAGTTAATAATTATTTATTAGAATTAATCAGTAAATTAATTAATTAAGTGATTAATTAATTAAGGAATTAATTAAGAGATAATTATAAAAGGAATTGTAATCAGATTAAAACACTGCCTTATCTAAACCTAGAAATAAAGGGTTAAAGGCTTGATGATCAGTGGATTAATCCTACAAAAATTACTCTCTCTCTCTCTCCCTCTCTCCAAAGCCGTTGGCTCTCTCTCTCTCTCTCTCTCTCTCACACAAGGATCGAAAATTTTGATCAGTCTCGGTGGTCTAGCAACCCTCTCGCGTAGTGTCAGTAGCGGTGTACCCCCTGCTCGCTTTCCGGAAAACTAATCGCATAAAGGTAAACTATCAAACCCGCTTCGATTGTATCTGATAAGGTTTAAGTTGGGTCCAGTTTGGGAATCGTTTTTTTTTGTTATCCGCTGCGCACCGTTAGTGCCTACGGTTCCCAACACTTCTTTCTTGTTCTCTTCTTTGCTCCCTTCTTTGTAGCTTTTCCTCTCAGAGCTTCTGTAATCCCTTCTCTTACCACCCCTATATTAATCTCTCATGATCAAGGCCGAAGTCTTGATGATCTCTTTCATGGACATCTCTTCCTTAGAACTATCATCGCTCTCTGCGATCAGAACCTTCTTCTTCTTTTTCTTCTCTTTCACTTCCTTCTTCACTAATATATATATATATATATATATATATATATATTCTATTTGATCATTTTCTAGGCCATAACGATCGCCTAGAAAATCTTTAAAGTGCCATGCTGGTGCAAGGTATAAGGCATCATGTGTGGGATTGTGACATTTTGTAACCCATATCTTAGCCTTCTTTGTTATGTATACTACTTATATTTCTAGAAGCAAACTTTATCCTTAATCTTCATGTTGATGGATCTGTTGGCAATTCATAGCTTTTGCTCATAGCATCTACATTGAAATCCAAGCTCCCAGTTTCTTTCACCTAAATCATTTATTCCTTGTTGAATTCTTTCGTACTCTTCAACACCTATTGGTAGCATGATCCAATTTTCAAATACTTCATCGATCGGCACGTCCTCTTCTTGGTATTCATAACTAATTTGATATTCGTTGATAATTTCATCATCAGATATGTAGTTATCCATATCTTGAGCTGCCATATTCTTAAAGGAAAGAAATAAATCAATAAAAACACATATCTTATATATATAATCGTTGGATGATATTTTACAAAACTAAAGGAAGTAAAAGAAACTGAAAATTCTTCCTTTTCCACATCCGTACACATATTAGTACTAGTTAGCTATTCTGTTTTTATATTATTATATTAAAGTGACCATCAGTTTCCCCTATGTCTTCTTTAGGCAGGGAGTCTATAGTCTCTGGCAAAGGAGTTTCTGATAACGTGATTAGCATAGGTTAATTCTTCTTGTAATCGATTAACTTGAGCCACGGTTTATTTTAAGAGTTCAAGGGTCCTTTCTTTTTCTTGTCTTGCTTCTCTTAGTTCGGCTTCCACCGTCTTAGCATACATTCTGACGACATGCACCTCTTCTTGTGCTTTTGCACATTCATGATTGCTTTCAATTATTTGATCTAGTAGCATATTGATGTCTATCTGAGTTAGTCTACTAGAATCTGGGAAGTTTTCTCCCACCATTGATGCGGCGTCTTGAGCATCTTCTAGGGGCTGGTATGGTATATGGGTTAGGGGTAGAGGTAGCGGTGTATCCCTCACTAGCCTCCAGAGGATTTTTTGTATCGTTAAAGGTAAACGCGAGAAAACCCCCTTTGACAAAATTGTATTTGATAAACTACGGATGGATCATTGTTCGGGTTATTTTTATCCGCTGCGTTCTTAATTATTTGTTTTATCCGAACTGAAAAACCCAACAGTGGTATCAGAGCCACTTCCGTATGTTTTTCAGATCTGTTTTTGTTGTATAGGTTTTTGATAAAATTGGTTTTTAAGGTTTTATAAAAATCTGAAATTTTGTGTTTTTCGTTAAAAGTTTGATTTTATTGTTTTCCGATAACTCGTGGCAATCGGCGGCGGAAAGGCGGTGATAACCGGCCGGACCACCGGGACGATCGTCGGACGAGTCACGACCGCAAACCACCGCCCCACTGAAGCCGTTATCGGCGACGGTGGTGGTGATCGGTTTTCTTCGAACAAACCGCAAACCACCGCACCACCGAAGCCTCGATTGGCGACGGTGGTGGTGGTCGTTCTACGTGACAACCGCAAACCACCGCACCACCAAAGCCTCAATGGCGATGGTGGTGGTGGTCGTCCCACAGTCGCGAGCCGCACCACCGATCGGCTAGGGCAGCCACGGTGGTGGCGGCGGTTTATTGTTTCAATCGCCAAGACGGCGATGGCGGTGGCAGGTTTTTATGCTGCTGCTGTCGTCCATGGCCGCCGGTGGCGGTGGTGGTGCTTCGACGCTATTAACGTCGCCGGTAGTGCGGCAGTGGTGGTTTTGTGCGTTCCAGCGGGAAGGCGGCGGCGGTGGCGTTTTGGCGTCGCCATCGCACGCCGGATTTAGGCAACCGACAGCCGGCCACGCCACGGCAGTGGTGGCCGACTGCTGCTGCTGCTGTTGTGGTGGTGGAGGTTGTCGACGGTGGTGGCGGCGATGGGTGGTGGCAGCGATGGAGGGTGGCGATTTACAACCGCGGCCGAAGCCGCGGTGGTAGTTGTTTGTTGTTGATCGCCGGCGAGGCGATGGTGGCGGCATCCTCGCCGCTGCCGTCGGTCGGGGTAACCAAAATCGCTGGTAAACCCGGAAATTGATTGTTAGGACCAAATTGTCCTAATTAGAAAGTTTATTAAAGGATGTTTTGAAAAGAATTAATTAGTGTTTAATTAGCTAGTTAATTAGTTTATTGGGCTTGGGCTTGGGCTTGTGTATTTAGGCCCTTATATATAAAGGGTTTTAGGGTTGAGAGAAAAGTGTGGAAAATCATTCTCATGAGAGTCGATTAAGGTGTAAGTGTGTGTTTTTGTGTTCTTGAAAGCTTTCATTAATAAAACAAGAACTTTTCATTTTCATCTCTTTGATTTCTCTTCTTTATCATCTCGTTGTTTGATTGTTTGGACCTCACAAATGATATCAGAGCCAAACAAATCATTAGATTTGTTTGTTCCTATTGAATCAAACAACTAGAGATGTGTTTTTTGGGTTTTTGAAACTTTATTTTTGAAAAGTTTCATTTTGAGTTTTTGGGGTTTTTGGGGTTTGGATCTTGATGAAAATGATGAAAATGGATGTTTGGGTTATGTTTTGAAGCAACTTTGAGCTTGATCTCTTCTATTTTTCAAGTTGCTTCATTTTTTGGATCTGGATTGAAGTTTTGGGTTGAAAATTCATGTTTTCCGAGTTGGAAAACTCGAATCTTCAAGTTTTCCGAGTTGGAAAACTCATATTTTCCGAATCAAAAAAAAAAAAAAAAAAGATTCCCGAACTGGATGAATAGTTTTTTCCGAACCCGGAAACCCTATTTTCCGAATCGGAAAAGCAAAAAAAAAAAAAAAAAAAATCCGAACCGCATGAATAGTGTTTTCCGAACCGGAAAGCCCTATTTTCCGAACCGGATGAATAGTAAAAAAAAAAATTTGAGTGCCTTTTTGTTCTCATTTTCCGACTCGGGAAACATGAAATACCCTTTCGGGTTTTCTAGGTTTCCCGACTCGCTCTTGAGACGAGGGTATGCTCAAATTTTGTTAACCTCTTGAACTACCTTGCTGTTCCTATTTTCCGACTCGGGAAACATGAAATACCCCTTTCGGGTTTTCAAGGTTTCTCGACTCACTTTTGAGTCAAGGTTATGTTCATTTTTGTTAAAATTTTCCGAACTCCATTTCCGACTCGGGAAACTGCATTTCCCGACTCGAGTATCATCTTCAGATAAGCCTTCAAGATAATATTCCGCTGCGATCTAGACCAACCCAGATTCAGATACATTTTATGTTTCAAAACCCCTGCGCTTAAATAGCCACCTTTCTTTCCCAATTGATTCGTAAAGATCACATCAGCCCCGTTTTTAGCCCAAATTCAGTTTTCAATCGTGAAAATTGAATTTCTCTCATTTCCCCAACTGCTCCAAATTTTTTGAAGACATGTCAGATTTGTAACGATTTCAGAACGACGGTGAACGGATTCTGCATTTGGTTAGATTACTCAGAAGCCTGACTCTCTGCAACCATTATTCTAGAGTTTTTCCTCGATGGAATTATTCCTCCTGTCCGGTGGAGTTGAGTTTTTCCTTGGATGCCAGCTTCGGTGAATGGTACTGTTGTAACGTGCTTAATTCCTAACCATTTCACCGTTGTGGAGGTTCAGTTGCGATCTAGAATTTTAAGTGACGGTCGTCATCCATCTGACTAAGATGACTAGATCTGGATTTGATTACTTGACATTTTGGAATATTTCAGGAAATCGACTATTTTCTGAGCAGTAGAGAGATCAAAGCAGAGTATCTCGTTCAGCATCTACTCCCAGTTTCTCATTCCATACGGTGTTTCGGTGATCCAAGCTTCAGTGTTCCCAGTTGTGAGCTTATCAGATTTAAAGCTCTTATGCTGAATTCCTATTCAACAAGGGGTCAAAGACAGAACCTTTATCTTTCTTGCTGATCTGCACGGTAACTCACACATGCATCTATCCCTTTGTTTCTCTTGGCTGGAGATCAACATAATTGCTTGAATCAACATGCTCTGGTTCAAGCTGTTGTATTCTGCGGTTATCAGACGTGTCGAGTTATTTACAGGTTGAGCTGTAGTTTTTGCAATCAGTCGCGGTTATTGCAAATTGGATCTGGTCTTTCAGTTGAAACCGAAGATGAAGAGCTACAATCGAGGGGGAGCTTGGAGATCGAAATGTAGCCGAACGCCACTAAGGTTTTCTCACGAAAGCAAGGGGGAGAAGATCAGAGTTGCCTCCTTTACAAAACTTTAGGGGGAGATTGTTAGGACCAAATTGTCCTAATTAGAAAGTTTTATAAAGGATGCTTTGAAAAGAATTAATTAGTGTTTAATTAGCTAGTTAATTAGTTTATTGGGCTTGGGCTTCGGCTTGTGTATTTAGGCGCTTATATATAAAGGGTTTTAGGGTTGAGAGAAAAGTGTCGAAAATCATTCTCATGAGAGTCTATTAAGGTGTAAGTGTGTGTTCTTGTGTTCTTGAAAGCTTTCATTAATAAAACAAGAACTTTTCATTTTCATCTCTTTGATTTCTCTTCTTTATCATCTCGTTGTTTGATTGTTTGGACCTCACATTGATAGTGGCCAGTTTTTTGCTACTATCAAACCGACAGATAAAAGGGAATTGAATCAATAGTTATCAGTTAGGATAATTAATGAATTCGAATCACAATAGGTTTTCAATTGGATAAGGTTTTAATTATCTTCAATTTTATTTTCTTAATATTTATCATTAAAACCTTGATTTTAATCCAGTTTGGATTATTACGAAAAACCAGTTTTATCAAAATCAGTTTTAGTTAGTTTAATTTGTTAAACTAGTTGTTGTTGTCATAGCCGAGTCCATTGACCTATGGTTGTGTTTTTTATTGCTTTATTACATTATTGATTTATTATTTTGTTCATGGTAAGGGAGGCCTGCGAGCCATTTACAACCCTAATTGTATTTTATTTTAAATAGTTTAGATGGGAGGCATGCGTGCCATTTACAACCCAATTTTGTATTAGTTAAATTAGAATAGTTCAAAAGGAGTAAAGCTAGAAGACGCAGCTTCACGGAGACATGACCAAAGATGTTGGAGCCAGTGGGAGCACCAAGATTTCATGCCTTGTGGTTGTCTGGTCACATAGGATTTTGGACCGTCAGTTCTCGTGTTGGCTCACGAAACTGACATTAGATCTGGGCAAAGCTATGACACTGTCTTGTTTTATCTGCGTGGTTGATTATAATTCTTTTATTTTAGATAAAACAATTTTTTTTATGAAATCAGATAAAAGAGTTCGATTACAGTTTGTTTTTCGAACCAGTTCTTTTAAAAATTAAAACTGGCTAAAAAACCTTAGGAAAAATCTTAGATCAGTTAGTGTGATCCATTCTTGGACACCTTTGGCGTAAGGTACGTTGGGGCTCGAAGAGAGCAAACCTTGGGCACCCACGTTCAAACCCCAAGCTGAAGGGGGTGAAAAGACTCTGTGATAATCGGGTGGTACCGACCAGTGTACATCCAGTTCAAAATGGTGCGATCTATTTTGGTTTTTGTTACAATTCACCGGATGGTACCGGGCCAAAACACACTAGAGGGACTAAATATGCACGGATTTAAATATCCGATGTCCCGACGATCTAGAAGTCGTGTCTTCGATTAAAGATGCGATTGGTATAAGTCGTTACCTACCAGAAATAGCATGGATTGACTTGTGTGAGCAAACCGCTTGTCAATTCATGTGAAATATGGATTCTAGTCTAATAAAATTATTGTTCTAAGGTAATAATTTATTAGAAATATAATCATATAACTAAAATTGGAATTTTAATTTTTCTGTAGATGTCTGCTATTATCTTTTATTCACCCGAGGAATCTCTCCGCCTGATAATGGGGAAATGGAAGCTTACAGGCCAAAATTTTCCAGTCTGGAAAATGCATCTTGACAACGTCTTGGATGCACAGGGTAAGCGATATGTGATAGAGAAACCCATTACACGACCCACATGCAATTCTCCTGAAAAGGATTTTGCTGAATATTTTAAGTTCATGGCTGACGAATCTGATGTGATGTCGATTCTGTCTTTCTATACCTCACCCGAGTTCACGGCTGATTTAAGAGTTAAGTACTACCATGAGGTCGTGAAGAATATAGAAAGCCAGGTAGGTTTCTATAAGAAATGTGGGAAGTACCTAATCATGAAAGAGATCTATTCTCTGAAACTGGAAAGGGGTCAATCTGTTAAAGATCATCTTCTGGAAATGAGGAAGCTCTTTAAAAGTTTGTCACGCATGGGATACAAGATGGTTCAAGAGGAACAAGTACATCTCATGTGGTTCTCTCTCACGGATGAGATACGTACCACAGTTTGGATATATTGGAGAACCAAAGAGAGACGTGGCAAAGCTCTATGAGGATATTTTTGCCAGTTTGGAGCCAAAACCTGTAGCAGCTGCTGAACTCATGGACACAGACTGGATTGACGAGCTGGGAAATCTGAGTTGCCCAGAATGCGGTAGCAAGGATATTTGTGCTCACTCAATGGACATCGACCAGCTAGACATCGGCTTACCCGATGCACCAGGTATCTTTATGATAGACTGTTTGATCACTTCTTATGAATCATGGGTACTTGATACAGGCAGTGGTAACCACATATGTAATCATTTACAGGGATTCAATAGAAGAGAGACACTGAGGAAGGACCGTTCGAACCCAAGAGTCGGTGAAGGCATGATGCTTGTAGCTGAAGCTGTAGGGTCTTATAGTCTTAGTTTACCCTCTGGTCTAGTATTGGAACTTGAAAACTGTTATTATGTTCCTAACATTGAACCGCTGAACTTATTTGACCAAGTTGAACTGCTACATTGAGAGTGGATGAGTGAGCTAGCTGATCAGAATGGACAATTTTTCTAAACAAACCCAGTGCTCTCAGAGATTTTCTTGATGTTAAATGGGGTTTAGGATATGAGAATCCAAATGTGTTGAAAAAAGCTCTTAAGGAGAAATCTGCATTTTATGACTTTTCAAGTATGTTAATGAGCACCAGATTTCCTTCTTTAAAAGGTTTTGAAATGAAGGAAGAATTTTCAGATATGCAAGAGATTGAAAAACATGATCCTGTATATTATGAACCTAAATATCATAGGGTCAAGTTTGTATATAATACAGACACTCTGAGAATAAAATCAAAAGACTTGTCTAATTCTTCTGATTTTCTGGTGTATCCTGATATTACTTCATCTCAAGAATCAGATATTGAAGCTAAACCGTATGTTCCTACATTGGTTTTAGAAGAGAAGGTTGCAGATCTTGAAAATCTTCTCAAGACTACTCAATCTGAGTATGAATCTCTCAAATTCAAAGAGCAGAATGAGCACAATGCTGAAAGAGAGATGCTTCTTGAGCAAATCCAGACTCTACAACAAGTTGTGTATGAAAGTGAACATGATCTGGTGAATGAAAGACACAGGTTTGCAAAAGACAGAGAAGAATATGTTCAAGAGATTTTAGAGCTTCAAAGGACAGTGGCTGATCTTCAGAAATTATTAGAAGACAAAGCTGGACAGGAAAAGCAAAATGTGGAATTAGAGTTTGCGAATGAAAGACACAAGTTTGAAACAGAAATTGTGCAGCTTACAAAGAATGTTTCTGATCTTCAACATACTTTAACAGACGAAAGAAAGGTATTTGATTTGAAAAGTGAAACACTTTCAAAGAAAATATCTGAGTTAGAAATGAAGCTTGTCCTAGAGAGGAAGCAGTTTGAGAGGCAGCTGAAGAACTATTTAAAGAAACCGAGTCTTCGTGCCGGGAAATATCAGAATATGATGCATGAATTTGAAGAAGAAATCCAAGTTGTTCATTCAGTGAGGAAAGTTGATGACAAGAAACGTATTGAGCTTCAAAAACAAATTGTTGACTTACAGAATCAGTTATCTGATGTAAAACATCAATTTAAACAAAAAGAGAAGGTTCTTCGACATGAAAAGAATGTTTTAGAACAGATAATCGCTGAACCTAAAAAGCCAAGTCTTGTGGAGAAAGATTTTGAGGATCAAAAGGAAGTGTTTAAGGCTGAAATAAGGAAGCTTACAAGCAAGTTATCTGAATTATCGACTAATATCATGAATGAGCAACGAATGCGATCTGATCAACAGAAGAAGCTTAATGATCTTCTTGAAGAGAGGAACAAGCTTTCTTCCACAGTGAAAGAACTTGAGAAGACAACTTTCAAAGCTCATGATTCAAGCAATGTGGATAGTGCTTCACTGAGTAATGTCAACTCAAGTGGTCAGATTCGTACTTCAAATCTCTTCTATGATCGTCGTGTTGATTATTCAGGTAATCATCGTTTTTCAAATAGTAAGTTTGTTTGGCAAGCAAGGGATCTAATGCAAAGGTAAATCATACAAAATCATTTGATTCGGAACCGAAAGTTCAAAAGAACAAATTTTTTCATGATACATCTTTTGGTACGTCTGAGTTAGTTTATTCTAGAAGTAAACTTCTTAGTTTTTCCAAAAGAACATCATATGGTTCTTACTCTCCAAGAAATGATTTTGTATGTGACGATTATATCGATGATAGATTTGGGATTTACAAGATTTCTTCTTATAAATCAAATACATCTAACATTCGAGGATCCACATTCAAGTGGATACCAAAATCTTTCTTGTCTTGATTTTGCAGGTAAGTGGCTCCCGAATAACTCAGTTCAGGACCCGGTCTTCAATGTCTAGTGGCTTCTAAACATTCAGTTTAGGACCCGTGCTTCATTTATGCGCTTCATTGTAAGTATCCCTCAAAACCCTTAGCTTAGAATTTGTGCTTAACTGTGTTAACCGTGGGATTCATCATAAGGAACTTACTTGTGTTAGTTTCTTTCCGATTTTACATCGTTTCATGAATTACCACGTGTTATAATTTTTCTTGACATAGTTATTTCCACATCTCATATATTCGTTGAAATTATTCGGTGGAAATACACTCGCTTGAATTCCAATTTGATTTCAATGCACGTTATTTCATTTCAATGATTCAATTCTTATTCAGATTATTAATTGTGAATTGTTCTTCACAATTAAACTTTCTAATCATTGATTCATTTCTTCAATACACTGTGCTTACTGAGTCTATCTGTTTAGCGTTTGAATTTTGTTCTTTGGAATTCACGATCAAGATTTTTAATTTCTACAATCAATCATCACTTGTTAGAGCATTCGAATGAATTTCTTCAACATATGATCTCATCAACAAATGTTCCCTATTTCTGTTCAACATATGTTTCCCATATACATATTGTATCACATATGAATCACCATCATATCACGTTCTGGTATGAAAATACTCTAAGTTTCAAAGGATATCATTTCATGTTATCATCTTATGTGTGATAGGACTTAGAAGTTTCTATGATCAATCCAGAGCCGGAGGATCTACCCAAGAAACACAACCCTAGGTTAGACCTAGTGTGTGAGGGTGTGAATGAGGTAAAATGTCCGAGAGCTTGAGTGTAGGGGGAGTTAAAAGAAAATGGTGAGTGTGAGACAGGATCAAAAAGAATAAAAGAAGATCCTTCCCAAACCTATACAGTTATCCGGGTAACCACATAATCTATTCATTCTCGTTCTTTGGAGATGAATATTGAAACAAGACATGGACCCAGTGTCGATAACTCGTGTCACCCCACCAAGCTACTCAAATATCTCTTAAAAGATGTTTGTTTCAATTCTCACGGAGAATTAGCACATCATCTATCTAATCTTCACTCGGAAGATTTAGATATTGAAACAAGGAAGACATCCTCTCCGGTCTCCGAACTTCATATTCTATGCACAAGAGTCATTGATTTTCAATCTGCGTCCCAGGTTGAATCAATATTTGAGCCTAATTGATATGATGATATTTCTTTGACACTTGCACGAGTCTTTGTGATTCCAATTGCATATCTTTGTGATATTGCCGGAACAGTCTGAGAACTTAGTTTTATAACTTTGATTCAGTGATGACTGGAAGTCCTATCAGTGCTACCCTGTTGCCAACACTGAAAATAGGCCACACAATTCTATGAGTTGTTGTGTCAATAGTTGCTAAATGTGCTTCTATGTTAGCCGGTTACCCATTATTTGAGGGGGAGCAAATTGATCTTGACGGGGAGTAATCTGATATGGATGAGATAGTTGATTGAGGGGACATATGGTTCTTTGAATGGTACACCAAATTTTGAGGGGGAATAGTTCCTATGAATACAATCTTTTTGATGATGATGTCTTTGATTGTTCATGATGCTCAGGATTCTCCTAATCATCATGAGGGGGAGAAGTTTTATCAAAGACGTATGCAAAGACACGAAGAAGATATGGGAACTATGTGCAAGAGTTCATGATGATATATGTTGAAGAGTTCAAGATTCGTTTGAAGAGTTCAAGATGTTCAAGATTCGTTTGAAGAACTCAAGATTCGTTTGAAGAGTTCAAGATATCAAGTTGTGCTGTTTAAAGATATGGTTGATTGAAGATTTTAAGAAGATTGATGAATTCAAGTATTGATGCTGATAGTGATGAAATTTGAAGATGGTTTTAGTTGAAAGTAAAATTTGTTTTGGGTATGTGAAGAAATGATCTTTGAAGCGAGTGTGAAATATTTCAGTAAAGAAGGAGAAAGCAAGGGTTAAGGGGAGCCAAAGAGAATTATAAATTTGAATCTTTTGAATCTGAGGTTGAAAAGCCTTGGATTTAAAGATTGATATCAAGTTGCGAACATTGATGAAGAATGTTGGATTGTTCAAAGATACCAAAGTTGGTTGAGAAGCTTGACAGTATAGTGAGTTGATTCAAGAGATCTACAATGTTTTGATTCAAGAGAAGAATTATGTTTTTCTAAAGATGATTTCAAGATTGAAGAATTTGCTCTGAAGATGATGCTTGTATAAATGGGGAGATTGTTAGTTGTTTGGCTTATGTAACCGACAAAATTTGTTTGACTTGAAGATAGAAGATTGTTAAAGATGAAGTTCATTTTGAAGAATGATCTCGAATACAAAGGGGGAGATTGTTAGTGCAAATATTATTGTATCCGAGATCACAAGATGAGGAAATAATAATGAAGTCAAAGAAAGTCAAACAAAGTCAAAGGATGAAAGTCAAAGAAGAAAGTCAAGCATCAAAGTCAAAGAAGGAAGCTTTATTGTCAAAGTCAAAGGTTTAATTAGAGAAGTCAAAGTCTTGTAATTAGAGTGTTTGACTAATTAGTCTTTGGTATAAATAGAAGGAGTTAGTGAGTAATTAGTAAGGAGCTTATTTGTAATATTCATTAGTGAGATCTAGAGAGAAAATCTAGAGAGAGAAAGTTCATATTGTAAAGATTTACATGATGGAATGAGAATTGATTGATTTGATCCATTGTTTCTTGCACTTACAATGATCAAAAATGTTATTTCTTTCGATTTACTTGTAGACCAAGGTTTTTATTACAAATATGATTATAAACTTATTTCTTGCTTTAAAAATGATGTTTTTTATTTCAAAGCAACTCCATCCAATGGTCTATATGTGTTAAATCTACAAAAAAATAAAGGAGTCTATCATATAAGTAAACGATCCAAAGAGATTGAGGATCAGACTTACCTCTGGCACTATCGTCTCGGTCACATAAACAAGAAACGTATAGAAAAACTTCGGAAAGAAGGATTTCTTGGGTCTTTTGATTTTAGACCCTTTGACAATTGCTAATCTTGTTTATCTGGCAAGATGACAAAGCAACCTTTCAATAAAGATAAAGAAAGGTCAAATGAATTGTTAAGAATAATACACACAGATGTGTGTGGTCCTTTCAGTCATGTGGCTAGGGGAGGATACCGGTACTTCATCACTTTTACTGACGATTTCAATAGATATGGTTATGTCTACCTAATAAGACATAAATTTGAAGCCTTTGAAAGATTTAAGGAGTTTCAGAATGAAGTACAGAATCAACTTGACAGAAAGATCAAGTTTCTACGGTCAGATCGAGGTGGGGAATATCTAAGTCAGGAATTCGACAATCATTTGATTCAATGTGGGATTGTTTCACAACTCACACCTCCGTATACACCTCAGATGAATGGTGTGTCAGAAAGGAGAACTCGTACTTTACTAGATATGGTACGGTCAATGATGTGTCGTTCCTCACTACCAGTATCATTTTGGGGACATGCGCTCGAAACAGCGGCCCACATACTGAACAGAGTGCCGACTAAATCGGTAGAAAAGACACCATACGAAATATGGACGGGTAAGAAACCTAAATTGTCTTTTCTGAAGATTTGGGGTTGTGAGGTATACGTGAAGCGACCAACCTCTGAGAAGCTCAATCCCAAATCAGATAAGTGCTTTTTCGTAGGTTATCCCAAGACAACTGTGAGATACTACTTCTACAATCCTACCGAGAACAAAGTCTTTGTAGCTCGGAATGGAGAATTTCTGGAGGATAAGTTTCTCAGTACTGAAAATACCAGAAATGATGTAGACCTACAAGAAGTAGAGGAAGAAGTCACTTTACCGATAGTTGAGCCAGTTACTCAACAAGAACATGTTGAGACTCAACTAGAGACGGTTGAGGAAGTGCAAACATAGGACCTTCGTAAATCCACTAGGATAAGGCAAGAACCAGATAGGTATCTTGGGTTCCTAGTCTCTCAGGATGATGGAGACTTGAATGAACCAACCTCCTATGGAGAAGCTGTATCAGGCAGTGAGTCTGAACAATGGCAAGAGGCCATGAAGGCAGAGATGCAGTCCATGTACGACAACCAAGTATGGGAGTTGACAGATTTACCCCAACACTGTAGGGCTGTTGGACGTAAATGGGTTTTCAAGAAGAAAACTAATATGGACGGTAACGTGCACACTTTTAAAGCTAGACTGGTTGCAAAAGGTTTCACGCAAACTCATGGTATCGACTACGATGAAACTTTTTCACCAGTAGCAATGTTAAAGTCTATCAGGATTTTGATGGCCATTTCAGCGTACTTTAATTACGAGATTTGGCAAATGGATGTTAAGACGGCCTTCCTGAATGGGAAGTTAACAGAAGACGTCTATATGCAACAACCGGAAGGTTTTGTAGATCCAAAGAATCCTGATAAAGTGTGCAAACTACTAAAATCCATATACGGATTAAAGCAAGCATCCAGGAGCTGGAACTTGCACTTTGATGAGCGAATCAAGGAATTTGGTTTTGCTAAAAGTGAGTTTGAGCCATGTGTTTACACAAAGTTCAGTGGGAGCGTAGTGACCTTCTCGGTCTTATATGTAGATGATATTATACTCATTGGAAACGATGTACCAACTTTACAAAATGTAAAGACTTGGTTAAGTAAATGTTTCCAAATGAAAGACCTTGGAGAAGCCGCCTATATACATGGTATAAAGATCTATAGAAATAGATCTAGACGGCTTATCGGGCTTAGTACAGGTACATACATTGACAAAATCCTGAAACGGTTCAGGATGGATGAATCCAAGAAAGGATTTATCCCAATGCAGCATGGCATAGTGCTAAGTAAAGCACAGTGTCCTGTTTCTAGTGAAGATCAGGACAAAATGAAATTGGTTTCATATGCTTCTGCAATTGGATCAATTATGTATGCCATGTTATGTACGAGGTCTGATGTTGCTTACTTGATAAGTGTTACGAGCAGATACCAGCAGAACCCAGATGAAGCCCATTGGGTGGCTGTCAAGAACATTCTCAAGTACATGAGACAGACTAAAGAAATGTTCTTGGTCTTTGGAGGATCTGAAGATGAGATTAGTGTCACAGGCTATTCTGACGCTAGTTTTCAGACCGACAGAGATGATTTTAAATCACAGTCGGGATATGTATTCACCCTAAATGGAGGCGCGATCTCGTGGAATAGCTTGAAGCAAGACACCGTAGCAGATTCCACTACAGAGGTAGAGTACATTGCAGCATCAGATGCAGCAAAGGAAGCAATCTGGCTCAGAAATTTTATCTCGGATCTAAGAGTTGTAGCCAGTATCTCTAGACCCATAGATATTTACTATGATAACTCTAGAGCAGTAGCACAAGCAAAGGAGCCCAGGGAACATCACAAGTCGAGACATGTACTCAGGAAATATCACCTCATCTGAGAGATCATTGGAAGAGGAGATGTGAGAATATGCAAAATTCCGTCGGATGAGAATGTTGCAGATCCACTAACAAAGCCACTAGCTAGAGCAAAGCATGAGGGGCATGCTAGTTCCATAGGAATGTAGTACCTGGATACTAGTAGTTAGTTTATGTTCTCGATTATTAATGTAATATTTTGAGACATTATAGAGTTTATTTCACAGTGTGTTTGAAATAAAGAGATACTGTTTATGAAATGTTTCAGAAATTACTTTTTGCATATTTAAATTTATCCATGATTTTTGAGCTTGTAAAAAATCTAAATTCCATAGCTACTTATTGAGGTGGGAACCTCAGTAGGGTTATAACGCTATTATGAATGTTTATATACAGTTGATATGGTTAAACATTCATAAGTACTTATCAGAGTGAATGAGTATTGGAGGTGACCAGTTTCAAGTCTACTTCATGGAGCCTATGTCATAAGTATTGACTTGATGATAGGTTGTCATTTGACCTGAGATATCTGGTCTGTAATCATGAGGACTATTGTACTCTTAGCATGCTCTAACGCTGCACCGTAACTGGGTGGCCATAAGGGGTATGACTAGATGCAGCGGAAACCATGGTTGCAGATGCGGGTAGTCAATATGGGATTTACATCTCCTTTATGGGAGAGATATTTCCGGGCCCCCTGGCGATTAAGATTAGCAGAAATGCGTGGTCACGCTCGGATAGAATAACAGTAGTTATTTCGGAAGTTCCGTAACTGCAGGCAATCGAAATCAGTGTCAGGAAATACTTGAGTTTATGATTGAACAATCTCAGCTCCATGTCTAAAACTCACTTTAGAAATATCGTGTGTAGAAGGAATGAACCTGTGTACAATTCAAATATGAATCGTATCTCTGGCTATAAGAGATCTTATAACCTGGTTAACCTAAGTGTCTGGCTAGGGACCTCCTTAGGCTAATGGTGACAGTTAAGTTACTTGTCTGGCACAAGTGGGAGTCTGAAGGGATTATGTGCAAGGCAGTAATTAGGGTTATCATGTCCAATGTTATAAGACACTAGTGGGTCACACTGCTACACACCCAACTCGAGACCTATTGGATTTTGTGACAACCCTCCACTTTCCACCTCAGGTCAGTAAAACTTTAACTGATTTACCGGAGCAGAACAGTATTTTGGTACTGTCATTTTGTCAATAACAATATTATATGATAACATTTATTGCTTAAAGGCTAGATAAGTGCCTTTGATGATTATTGAGTCGCCACTATAGTCGGTACGCAAAACCGACCGACTGTTAACAGCAGGTCCCGATTCCGACCACTAGACTGTCGAATAAATTTTAGAATGACCCAAAATATTAAAAATATTAATTTCTAATAAGTTCCTTAATAAAAATCCGAAAAACTGCTTTCGTTACGCGAAAATCGCAAAAACGCGCGTTTTCGGTAACGGTTTCTATTTTTAGCAAATTTTTACACCCAATACTACAATATTTCAACAAAACTAAATTAATTACTTTATAAGACCAGCCATTTTTATTTAAGAAACAAAACCATTTTATTGCACATGGTTTGAATTAGTGGGAGACAAGAATCTTACAACACATTACACACTTACACACACTAACTTCACCAACACACCACACACCACCTCCCTCTCCCACCTATGAACGTCCACCACCACCCCCATACCCTATTTTGGCTGATTTAAAAACCCACAACACCTCTCATTTCATTCATTTTCATCATCTTCCTCTCTCTCTAAATTCTCTCTCTAAATTCTCTCACTAAAACTATTCTCTCATTTTCTCTATAGTTTCTCTCTAATGTTCTATGAGTTGTTCAAGTTCTTGGAGATTCAAGTAATCTTCAAGGACATTTTAAAGGTAAATCATATGTACTTCATCTCTTACTTACTCTTGTTTCATGATTTCAAAGGCTAGGAGATGTATACCAAGCATGAATGTTGCTCAAAATGGTATGTGTTGAGGAATAGCCAAGAATCTTGAACATGTATTGTGTAATCTCGTTTTACTTAGTATCATGGGGTGATTAAACACCCATGCATGTTGTTGATTTCATTATTCTTGCAAAAAGAATGGCTAAGGCCTTCATATTTCACTAGTTGTTCTTGCATAAAACATCCATTTACATGTGAATAAGCAATAAGTTGAGGTATTAAACCCACATTGCTTCTTCTTTCTACCCAAATCTGAATTCTTTCTTTTAAATAAGTTGTATCAAGCATAGATTGACACATGCATGTGGTAAACTTGATGCATCTCATGGCCAACAACCATTTCGAGCTTGGATCATCCGAAAAGCAAGCAAAAAGTGTGTAAATGGCTTTTTGACTGCATCATAGTTTGTTTAGTTGGTGAAATGAGTCTCGCATGTGTAAAATATGTTAAATGAGGTGAAAATCCTTCTAATATATCTGGACTTGAACTTTGGTAAAGAGAAATCATCATAAAATGTATAAAACAAAAGAATAATTTTGTTACAAAACAACTAGTTCAAAAATCGTCCAACAGATTCTGGACAGATTCGGACCCGACTTTGAGAGGCCATAACTCCTTCATAAAATGTTCAAATGACATGATTCTTTTTTTTTAAATTCAATTTCATTGAGTTATCTTTCAAACCCCACTGACCTTTTGCAAAAATTCCAAGTTTCGGACCCTCAAACAGTCCGTATAAAGAGGTTGCACAACAGCTCTAGTTGCTGTCACTACTTTAATAAACCTTATGTTTGAGGACCTAAACCTTTTTCAAAAATTATGAAATTTGGTCAGTAATTAGTAAACTCATATGGATAAAACATATTAAAATTTCGTAATTTTTGGAGTTGTGTATCAAACCCAAATGCATGTCCTAAAACAGCCTCCGAATCTGTCAAGAATGGGGAAAACTGAAAAGTGTTATTTTATGTAGGATTTTATTTTTCTAAAACACTTTTATAAAGATTAATTCATGAACATCGAAAGATTATTTGAAGGATAAAATGTGGTAAAATCAACATAAATCACACATACATGACCATATACCAATTTTCACACTTCGGTTATAATCGCAAAAGTGCGTATTTTTCGACAATCGTTATAAAAACTAAAGTTTCGTTCGTGTGTATGTTTTTACTTTAACTTAAGGAAATTAAATGGGTCAAGGAACTTATTAAAATACTTTATATCACTAGGTCGGAATTCGGTGGAACCTCGCTAACTCGGGACTCTTGAACTAACAACTCGGTGAGTATTCACGGCCCCTATTTTACTGTTTTTAATGATATTAGGGTGAAAAGCATGTTGTTGATGAAATGTTATGAAATATGCTTTTGAGCAAAAGTTATGCAAATTGTGATATAAACATTGCTTTCGAGCAAGTGATTATGCAAATAATGATATGTATTGAGTAAAATTCGCCTTATAATATACACTACTATTAACTCGTTAGGAGCCTATGACTTAGTGGATAGCGCTATTTGGTAAAGAGACCCACCCTACTGACTGACGAGTAGAGGGTGCACTATTTCAGAATTAACGACTGCCGTTGACGTAGTCGTTGGAAAATGTTCTACACATGTGGATTAGATTCCACCTCTGAGGTAGTTCATTTAGAGCGTTATATCTTACGTGGTTCACGACTGCCTATGAGATATATCGTTGGGGTGAAACGGTTTGTAGTGGCTCTATCTTACATATCATATGCATAAATGAGATTTTAGACGTTTATGGTCGTCCAAAGATTCTATTTTTATGATAAAAGACTGCATACAAAACCTTTTGTGCATATAAAACCTGTGAACTCACCAACTCTCGTAGTTGACTCTTGTTTTAACATGCTTTTCAGGAAATCAGAAGGTGTAACGCCCCGCTAAAGCGGAACCGCAAGGTGTGACAGTCTAGATTTCATAGCGATAGGAGATAAACAGCACCAATCATTCATACCAAAAATAATTAAAGTTTACAGTGTATTACAATCCAACCATATATTTAAGTTTACAGACTTAACAAAAAGGACATTGTCTTGATTGGTGATTACAATTGCCCAAAATTAAACTTTATCATTCACCTTCGGATTTCCTGAAAAGCATGTTAAAAACAAGGTCAACTACGAGAGTTGGTGAGTTCATAGGTTTTCATATGCACAAAACAGTTTAAATGCAACAAATTTTTAGTGAACCTTTTTATTCACTCAATTTTTCATAAACCAGTTATAGTGAACCCTTTCGTTCACTACCGATACTAGCCTGAACATTAGTAAACGTTTTTGCTCACTCCATTTCTAGCTTAGTATCACATGTGAGTAAATTTCCCGGGTCAAGTTAATCGCATGATATTTATTCTTTGAGTCACTACTAATCCTGCCATTTATGACATGCTACGCCCCTATTCCACCTCAGCGGTGGGACTAAATCCCACATGTGTAGAATTTTTATTCAATACAGTGCACCTATATTCTCGCCAGTTCAAGGTGGGTATGTCAACCAAATAGCGCTATCCACGTGTATTATAGGCCCGTTGTTGCCAAAATTTTACCTACTGATATTGGGGATATTAACATCATTCCCTCCAAATTTCATGATTTTTGATGGTGTCTAACATATTTTAAAAATTCTTGAAAAATCAGTGTGCATGCATCAATCTTGAAAAGACAAGTCTGTGGAGTTTGTGTCATAGAGATCTCATTACTATTCCAAAATTTGAATTTCAAAAGGGATTTTAAATTTAATTCAAATATCTAACAAATGAAACTTGTTTCACACGATTTGGATGATTTTTGAATGAGATATGACCTCATGAATTCAAGCATGTGAATCTGCCATCATTGGGCAGATTGCACTCCGAATTTCATTTCATTGGTTGCACATTCAAAACTCCACCAAATCATGTGATTCCAGATTCTTTAGAAAGCCATCTCACTGAACTTGAACTTAGAACCAAGAATCATGCATTTTAGTTAAGTTATCAAGAAGATATGCACGCATGAAATTGATACAAATTTCTGACTAGAAGCTGATGAACAACAAAAAGTTTCAACATGGTTGAGGGCTCAAAACATGGAATTTTTGAGTGATTCCAGTGGGGTTTGAACCCTAACACATAAAATATTGTACCATAAAAATTTTAGAGAAAAATATATCCAAAAACACCCTTTTTGGGTCGTTTAAACACACATGCAACATTCTGTCAGCTTCTGTCCATATTCAAACCCACTATTTTCACAAAAACATATAGAAATCTTCAAGATTTGGGGTTTCTTTGATGCTAAACTAAATCCCCCATCATATTTCATGTAATAAAGAAGAAAATACTCAAATATCATGATGATACATGCATGCAACAATACCCATTTTCAGATTCATAGATGTATGCATAAACAAAATTTTGGGGGTTATTCACATATGAATGGATGTTTTATGCAAGAACAACTAGTGAAATATGAAGGCTTTAGCCATTCTTTTTGCAAGAATAATGAAATCAACAACTTGCATGGGTGTTTAATCACACCATCATGCTAAATAAAAGAATATTATACAAGATTTGTTCAAGGTTTTTGGTTGTTCATGGATACATCATCATTTTGAAGCATAAAAATGCTTGATGTGCATCTCCAACCTCAAGAACCATAATATTGGCTCTACTTGAACAAAACAAAGAAGAGAGTAGGATGATTTTTACCTTGAATGTTCTTGAAGACACTTGAAGTTCTTCAAGAATTGGAGAGGAAGCTAGAGAGGAAATGAGAGAAACTTTAGAGTGAGAAAGTTAGAGAGAGAGAGGGATGATGAATTATGAATGGAAATGAGGGATGAGGTGGGTTTTTGAATCAGCAAAATAGAGAAATGGGGGGTGTTTGGACGTTCATAAGAGAGGAGGGGAGATGGTGTGGTGTGTTGGGGAAGTTAGAGTGTGTAAGTGGTTCAAATTTGTATTGGCCAAAATACATTTTCTTGCC
Source organism: Centaurea solstitialis (assembly GCA_030169165.1). Lineage (NCBI taxonomy): Eukaryota > Viridiplantae > Streptophyta > Magnoliopsida > Asterales > Asteraceae > Centaurea > Centaurea solstitialis. The sequence continues at coordinate 49,376,331 of CM058042.1, read as the reverse complement.
TTTTATATTTAAACAAATCAAGAGTTTCTAGAAGCTTAATAATTTAAATAAATTGGCTGGTTTTAGTTTATCTAGATAAGTTTTTATAAAAATGTTGAAGTGTTGGTGGAATAAAGCTGCTAAATCGGGACCTGCTGTTAACAGTTAGTCGGTTCGTGCAAGTTTTTCCGAAAGAAGCGATTTTTGTTCAACTTATATCCTAATCTTGAAATTTTTGAAATGTTTTTATATAAACCACTTAAAGTATGATAATTTAATTATTATAGGCTTTAGTTGAGTCGGTTCGGCATTATATAGGATTTTCGGGCGATTATGGACCGAAACGGGCTTTTTCGGGCTGTTTTCGGAAGTTTTAGGTTTTTACCTAAATTTTTCACGCAAACTAACCTAAAATCTTTTAACAACTTAAATGACTAAATTTTTTCCTACGGAAATGCTACTGAGCGATTTAACGAGTAGCTAACCTGAAGGCCAAAAATTGTCAGTTGTCACATTTACCCCCTGTTGAAAGAAATTTCGTCCCGAAATTTACTATTTGCCATAACTAGGAGGCTCTTTTGTAAACAGGTGAGGGTACTGATTCTTCATAAAAGCTTCTCATTCCAAGGTAAACTCCGGTCCATGTTTTGAGTTCCAACGAACCTTGACAATTGCTATCTTACTACGCCTTAACTGCTTGATTTCTTGATCGAGAATTTCGATCGGTTCTTCAGTGATGTGCAAACGTTCGTTGACTTGGACTCCTTCTAAGGGTAGGACCACTGCTTCCTCTGATAAGCATTTCCTTAGGTTTGATATGTGGAAGGTGTCATGGAGGGCACTGAGTTCCCAAGGTAACTCCAATTTGTATGCAACTAGTCCGACTTGCTCTTGCATCTCAAATGATCCAATGAATCTAGAACTCAGCTTTCCTTTCTTTCCAAACCCTAGTAATCCTTTCCACGGTGATACTTTCAAAAGTGCCTTGTAACTAACTTGAAATTCCAAGGGCTTCCTGCATTATCAGCATAACTCTTCTAACGATCCCTGGCTGCTTTTCAGCCTCTGCTGTATCGTTTTAAAATTTTGTCCGTCGTTTCTTGAACGATATCGGGCCTAGTTAGTTGTCGTTCTCCAACCTCTAGCAAACTAAGTTGTGATCTGCATTTACATCCATAAGGAACTTCGTATGGAGCGCACTGAATGTTAGTATGGTAACTATTGTTGTAGAAGAATTCAGTCAATGGTAGATGGTTGTGCCAACTTCCTCCGAATTCCATTACGCAGGTACACAACATGTCCTCCAGCGTTTGTATGGTTCCCTTTATCTGACCATCCGTTTGAGGTTGGTATAAGGTGCTTATATCTAACCTTGTGCCCATCGCTTTGTTTAATGATTGCCAGAAGCGTGAAATAAAGCGACTATCTTTGTCTGAAATAATTGAAACAGGTAATCCATGGCGCATAACGATTTTTGTTCACGTAGAGTTGCGCAAGTCTGTCTATACTGAAGTCCTCTCGAATTGGTAAAAAGAGAGCGCCGATTTCGTAAGGCGATCCCCAACTACCCATAATGAGTCATGACCCTTCTTGGTTTTGGGCAATTTGATCACAAAATCCACTGATATCTGCTCCCACTTTCATTCTGGAATCTCCGGCTGTTGCAGGAGTCTGGATGGCTTCTGGTGTTCTGCCTTGATCCTGGCACAGGTCAAGCATTTACTCACATACAAAGCTATATCCTTTTTCATCCCAGGCCACCAGTAGTGCTCTTTTAGTCCTTTGTACATCTTGTCAGATACTGGGTGTATCGAGTATTTCGTCAGATGAGCTTCATCCATGATCGTTGACCTTAACTGATCGACCTTTGGTGTCCACATCTTGTCCTTAAAATAACGTACTCCATTAGCTTTCACCTCAAACTCCTTTTCTATCTGGTGAAGAGTTTCTTTCTTCAGGTTTTCTACTTTCAATGCTTCTTCTTGAGCTTCAAGCATTTAATTTTTTTCAAACTCGCCTGCACTACCATTCCCATGGCTCCTGCTCTTGAAGGTTTCACCTTTTTTTTTCCTGCTCAGTGCATCAGCTACCACATTTGCCTTTCCTGGGTGATACTTTATCTCACAATCGTAGTCATTGAGTAACTCGACCCATCTCCTTTGCCTCGAGTTCAACATCTTCTGATCGAGGGTGTGCTGAAGGTTCTTGTGATCTGTGAAGATCGCGCACTTTGTACCATAAAGGTAATGCCTCCAGATCTTAAGTGCAAACGCCACAGCTCCTAGCTCTAGATCGTGTGTGGTGTAATTCTTTTCACGAACCTTTAACTGCCTCGACGCATAAGCAATGACCTTCTTACTTTGCATTATCACACATCCTAAGCCTTGGTGCGAAGCATCGGAGTACACCACGAAGTTATCCGTTCCTTCGGGTAATGCCAAAACGGGTGCATTGCACAACTTATGCTTAAGTAATCGAAACGCTTCCTCTTTTTTTTTCCCAAATGAACTTCTTGTCTTTCTGCATTAACATCGTCAAAGGTTGCGCAATCTTGGAGAAATTAGCGATGAATCGCCGATAATAGCCTCCCAAACCAAGAAATTGTTGAATTTCTGTTGGTGTCTTCGGAGCTTCCCATTTCTTTATGGCCTCTATCTTTGCGGGGTCGACATGGATTCCTCATCAAGCAGCTCTTGAAGATGATTCGACAATTCTTGCAGTTTTTATGGCGCCAGACTAGATGGTGACCTTGTTACAGGGGCCGCTCTTGAGACTAGATCGATATGGAACTCCACCTGCCTATGCAGAGGTAGTCCGGGTAACTCCTCCGGGAACACTGCTGGATAATCTCTTACAATTGGAAAGTCCTGGATTCGTTTCTCTTTTACTTCCTTATCTACAATGGGTGCTAAATATACAACGCTCTCCTTCCTTAAATGACTCCGCATTTTTTTATGCCTATCAATATGCTAGATCTTGGTGAACCTCTTTAGTTCCAATTGCGAATGCCCTTCCTTGAGCCTTGCATCCTTAATCTCTTTGATTGGCTTGCGTTACTCTGTTCCTCCTCGTGGTGTTGATCATGCCGCTTTTCAGCATGAGACACCTATCTCTAAAGTGGTTTGGGGTTCCGCTCTCTTAGCCCCCTTTCCGGTCCTTCTGACCTTCCTTTCCTTTCTATAGTATCGAGCAAAATGTCCTGCTGGTTTACATTTGGTACCCGAAATACAAGCTCATAGGTGATTCCAGTTGTATCTAGTACATTTTGGAGGAGGGTCCATTTACCTTCCTGACTCTTGGGTCTTTGCTCCAAAATTTCTGACTACTTTTCAACTTTTGATTAAATTAACACGAGTCGTTTCCTTTGACTGGTGCTCAAATTTTCTAGTATTATCATATTTCCATTCGATGGGTACTATGACTTCCTTATTTCTTCTATTTGCGACAAGGTCGGTAGTAACTTGAGTGACTCATGTAGGTACGACTTCCTGGACTTGTTGGGCTATCAGTTGAGCAATGTTGATCGATTAATTTTCACGGTTCACTTTCTAGCTACGTGTGTTTCTTCTGGAAAATACGGTTCTAAATCATTTGTTAATGTATGTTTGATTAAAAGTTGTCTCTAATGAATGTTCGAAAATATTTGTATTTTATTTATGATAATTTCTTTTAAAAATAAACTCGCTAAGAACGTCCTTGTGATTTGATAAAAATTAATTTCGTAAAAGTTTAACACATATCTGAAGGGTAGAAATTTGATACTAATGCATCCTTAAAATATCTTACTTGCCCATACTGAGGTTTAAATGGAACAACCAAAAAAAAGTGCATTTTTGAAATTCTTTCAAATTCATGAGAGTTACATTCGAAAGGATCAACTTTGCCAATGGTATCACCACAACTTGCCAGCACAAATCAACTCTCCTAGTCGTCCTTCTTGCCGTCATAACATTCTCTACAACATTGGTGGTACCTTCTTCAAAGAGATGCACCAATTCTTCCAACTTAATTATCGTTCGATTCTATCTTGATACCCTGCTTCGACTATTTTGCAGTCCGTCGGCGAGTGTTCGCATTGTTCGAGCCTCTCCTTGTGTCATACTAGTAATATAACCGATCAATATCCCTGAAAGGATGTAAATAATCTTGCATTATCTAGCTGAGTTATCGCCAGTCCACTCCGAATGGTTGCCGCAGCTCTCTTCTGAGTTGTCTCATATGAGGCGTTGGGAGGTTCGGGTTAGGCGTAGGAATAACTGGTGTACTTTGAGATAAGACAGTTGTTGGGGGTAATCGGAGGTGGATCGATTGAAATGTCTTCGCTTGTTATCCCAATGTCGGAATCGTAATGCCTAGACGGGTCTTTCTCCGAAGTCTAAGTAATAGTGTTCGGCATAGTGGTTGTAGTGTCCGCAAAACTTATTAACACGCATTCAAAATACTAGTGACATCCTAGCGCTAACGCAGGAGTGTTCAACAGTGGCGTTACTTTACTTAAACGCGTAAGTGCTATAGTAAATATCAACATCATGATATGCTTATGTGAACTCACACGGTTTATGTTTTTCAGGAAATTTTTCGAAGGTTCCAACTTTTATTCTCTAGCCGTATGATTGGTTCATAAGTCTTATCCTACTTATATCATGGCTAGGCGTAGGTGATCAAGCTCCGCCTATCTATGATATATCAGAATAGCACCTATCCTAATCATACTAGTATTTAAATTCTCCTATACTCGAAATCCATAATTAAAAGTTTTAACTTATCTTAGAAAAAGGTTGGTTATAGTACTTGGTTTTTATGAAAAACCGATGTTCTCTATAACCTATGGCTCTGATACCAAATCTGTAACACCCCGCTAAAGCGGAACCGCAAGGTGTGACAGTCTAGATTTAATAGCGATAGGAGATAAATAGCACCAATCATTCATACCAAAAGTAATTAAAGTTTACAGTGTATTACAATCCAACCATATATTTAAGTTTACAGACTTAACAAAAAGGACATTGTCTCGATTGGTGATTACAATTGCCCAAAATTAAACTTTATCATTCACCTTCGGATTTCCTGAAAAACATGTTAAAAACAAGCGTCAACTACGAGAGTTGGTGAGTTCACAGGTTTTCATATGCACAAAACAGTTTAAATGCAACAAATTTTTAGTGAACCTTTTTATTCACTCAATTTTTCATAAACCAGTTATAGTGAACCCTTTCGTTCACTACCGATACTAGCCTGAACATTAGTAAACGTTTTTGCTCACTCCATTTCTAGCTTAGTATCACATGTGAGTAAATTTCCCGGGTCAAATTAATCGCATGATATTTATTCTTTGAGTCACTACTAATCCTGCCATTTATGACATGCTACGCCCCTATTCTACCTCAGCGGTGGGACTAAATCCCACATGTGTAGAATTTTTATTCAATACAGTGCACCTATATTCTCGTCAGTTCAAGGTGGGTATGTCAACCAAATAGCGCTATCCACGTGTATTATAGGCCCATTGTTATGAGTTAATAGTAGTTACCGGGGACTTTTTCATTTCAGACTCACTATATCATGCCGCATAACATATCAAATTTAACTCACAATACATTTCATTTCGTAACATTTTCACAATTATTCACATTCATTTGTAAACATGCTTTTCACCCCAAAACACGTAAAAAACGGTAAAAAGTGGGGCTGTGAATACTCACCTTGAGTAGCTTTGCGTTTCTAAACAACCGTTAGTGCGTGAATAATCCCGACTCCAAGTCTACTTATGCCCTATAACATACGTATTTGATGTAAGTCTAAATTCAACGGTCCATATCTAGCAATTCAATACCGATATCCTATTATAATGCCTTTACTTAATTTTATTAAGTGCAACTTAGTATAAAATAGCCTTTTGTTACTTTAAAATATTATCCAAACACATGGGAATTCTTAAAGTTTGCAAAATAACATTTTTGAAAAAAAGTCAGATTCTGGCAGATTTGTCTTATTGCAAAAGTGTCACCTTTAAGCCTAGTTCCAAAGGGAGATATGTTGCCAAAACTTTACCTACTGATATTGGGGATATTAACATCATTCCCTCCAAATTTCATGATTTTTTAAGGTGTCTAACATATTTTAAAAAATCTTGAAAAATCAGTGTGCATGCATCAATCTTGAAAAGACAAGTCTGTGGAGTTTGTGTCATAGAGATCTCATTACTATTCCAAAATTTGAATTTCAAAAGGGATTTTAAAGTTAATTCAAATATCTAACAAATGAAACTTGTTTCACACGATTTGGATGATTTTTGAATGAGATATGACCTCATGAATTCAAGCATGTGAATCTGCCATCATTGGGCAGATTGCACTCCGAATTTCATTTCATTGGTTGCACATTCAAAACTCCACCAAACCATGTGATTCCAGATTCTTTAGAAAGCCATCTCACTGAACTTGAACGTAGAACCAAGAATCATGCATTTTAGTTAAGTTATTAAGAAGATATGCATGCATGAAGTTGATACAAATTTCTGACTAGAAGCTGATGAACAACAATAAGTTTCAACATGGTTGAGGGCTCAAAACATGGAATTTTTGAGTGATTCCAGTGGGGTTTGAACCCTAACACATAAAATATTGTACCATAAAAATTTCAGAGAAAAATATATCCAAAAACACCCTTTTTGGGTCATTTAAACACACATGCAACATTCTGTCAGCTTCTGTCCAGATTCAAACCCACTATTTTCACAAAAACATATAGAAATCTTCAAGATTTGGGGTTTCTTTGATGCTAAACTAAATCCCCCATCATATTTCATGTAATAAAGAAGAAAATACTCAAATATCATGATGATACATGCATGCAACAATACCCATTTTCAGTTTCATAGATGTATGCATAAACAAAATTTTGGGGGTTATTCACATATGAATGGATGTTTTATGCAAGAACAACTAGTGAAATATGAAGACTTTAGCCATTCTTTTTGCAAGAATAATGAAATCAACAACTTGCATGGGTGTTTAATCACACCATCATGCTAAATAAAAGAATATTATACAAGATTTGTTCAAGGTTTTTGGTTGTTCATGGATACATCATCATTTTGAAGCATAAAAATGCTTGATGTGCATCTCCAACCTCAAGAACCATAATATTGGCTCTACTGGAACAAAACAAAGAAGAGAGTAGGATGATTTTTACCTTGAATGTTCTTGAGACACTTGAAGTTCTTCAAGAATTGGAGAGGAAGCTAGAGAGGAAATGAGAGAAACTTTAGAGTGAGAAAGTTAGAGAGAGAGAGAGGGATGATGAATTATGAATGGAAATGAGGGATGAGGTGGGTTTTTGAATCAGCAAAATAGAGAAATGGGGGGTGTTTGGACGTTCATAAGAGAGGAGGGGAGATGGTGTGGTGTGTTGGGGAAGTTAGAGTGTGTAAGTGGTTCAAATTTGTATTGGCCAAAATACATTTTCTTGCCTTTTATATTTAAACAAATCAAGAGTTTCTAGAAGCTTAGTAATTTAAATAAATTGGCTGGTTTTAGTTTATCTAGATAAGTTTTTATAAAAATGTTGAAGTGTTGGTGGAATAAAGCTGCTAAATTTCGAAACCGTTACCGAAAACGCGCGTTTTTGCGATTTTTACGTAACGAAAGCAGTTTTCGAATTTTTAATAAGAAACTTATTAGAAATTGATATTTTTAATATTTTGGGTCATTTAAAAATTAATTCGACAGTCTAGTGGTCGGAATCGGGACCTGCTGTTAGCAGTTAGTCGGTTCGTGCAAGTTTTTCCGAAAGAAGCGATTTTTGTTCAACTTATATCCTAATCTTGAAATTTTTGAAATGTAATTATATAAACCACTTAAAATATGATAATTTAATTATTATAGGCTTTAGTTGAGTCGGTTCGGCATTATATAGGATTTTCGGGCGATTATGGACCGAAACGGGCTTTTTCGGGCTGTTTTCGGAACTTTTAGGTTTTTGCCTAAATTTTTCACGCAAACTAACCTAAATTCTTTTAACAACTTAAATGACTAAATTTTTACCCACGGAAATGCTACTGAGTGATTTAACGAGTAGCTAACCTGAAGGCCAAAAATTGTCAGTTGTCACAGAAGGTGATTGAAAAAGCTAAATTTTGAGCGTTTGTAGACATCAATTAAGACTTCGTATTTTATTTTGCTATGTTTGTATTTATTAAACTCTGGTTGGTTGTAATACGATTGTAAACTTTATATATTTTGAAATGAATGATTGATGGTATTTATCTCCTATCGCTATGATATCTGAACTGTTGCACCTCGCGATTCCGCTTTAGCGGGGTGTTACAGATTTGGTATCAGAGCCATAGGTTATAGAGAACATCGGTTTTTCATAAAAACCAAGTACTATAACCAACCTTTTTTCTAAGATAAGTTAAAACTTTTAATTATAGATTTCGAAGTATAGGAGAATTCAAATACTAATATGATTAGGATAGGTGTTATTCTGATATATCATAGATAGGCGGAGCCTGATCACATATGCCTAGCTATGATATAAGTAGGATAGGACTTATGAACTAATCATACTGTTAGTAGATAGAATTGGAACTTCTTAAAACTCCTGAAAAGCATAAAATGTGTGAGTCCACATAAGCATATCATGATGTTGATTTTTACTATAGCACTTACGCGTTTAAGAAAAGTAACGCCAATGTTGAACACTCATGCGTTAGCGCTTAGGATGTCACTAGTATTTTGAATGCGTGTTAATAAGTTATGCGGACACTACAATCACTATGTCGAACACTATTACTTAGACTTCGGAGAAGGACCCGTCTAAGCATTATGATTCTGAGATTGGAGTAACAAGTGAGGACATTTAAGCGATCCACCTTCGATTACCCCAACAAGTGTCTTACCTGAACCTACACTAGTTATTCCTACGCCTAACCCGAACCTCCCACCACCTCATATGAGACGACTCAGAAGAAAGTTGAAGCAACCATTCGGAGTGGACTGGTGATAACTCGTCAAGATAATGCAAGACCATTTCATATCCTTTCGGTGATATTGATCGGTTATATTACTAGTACGACCCAAAGAGAGGCTCGAACAATGCGAACACTCGCCGACGGATTGGGAAATAATCGAAGCAGGGCATCAAGATAGAATCGGGCCATAATTAAGTTGACAAAATTGGTGCATCTCTTGGAGGAATGTACCACCAAAGTTGTAGAAAATGCTATGACGGCAAAAACGACGACTAGGAGAGTTGACTTGTGCTGACAAGTTGTGGTAATACTGTTGGCAAAGTTGATCCTTTCGGTTGTAACTCTCGTAAATTTTGAAAGAATTTCAAAGTGTACTTTTTGGTTGTCCCATTTAAACCTTAGCTTGCGTGAGTAAAATATTTTAAGGATGTATTAGCATCAAATTTTTGACCCTTTCAGATATATATTAAGTTTTTATGAAATAATTTTTTTTTTAATCACAAAGATGTTTTTATCGATAATTATTTTAAAGAAATTGTCATATACAAAAATACAAATATTTTTCGAACATTTATCAAAGAAAATTTTTAATCAAACATACATTTTACAAATGATTTAGAACCGTATTTTCCAGAAGAAACACACGTAGCTAGAAAGTGAACCGTAAGAATTAATCGATTAACATTGCTCAACTGATAGCCCAACAAGTCTAGGAAGTCGTACCTACCATAGTCACTCAAGTTACTACCGACCTTGTCGCAAATAGAAGAAAAGGAGGAGTTGTAGAGTCCATCGAATGGAAAGATGGTAATAAAAGAAAGTAGAGCACCAGTCAGAAGAGACAACTCAAGGTCATTCAGATGAAAGTCGAAAAGTAGTCAGAAATTTTTGAGTAAAGACCCATGAGTCAAGACAGTATATGGACTCTCATCCAAAATGTACTAGCTACAACTGCAATCACCTAGGAGCTTGTATTCTGTGTGCCAAGGACAACCTAGTGGGTTACACTACTCGATACTATAGAAAGGAAAAGAAGGTCAGAAGGACCAGGAAGGGTGTTAACAGTACGGAACCCCAAACCACTTTAGAGATAGGTGTCCCATATTAAACTAAGGCTTGATCAGCAACATGAGGAGAAACCAATCAACTTAAGCCAATCAAGGAAAATTATGGATGCGAGGCTCAAGGAAGGGCATTCGCAATTGGAACTAAAAAGGGTTCACCAAGATCTAGTATAGTGACATGCATGAAAATACGAAGCCATTTGCAGAAGGAATGCGTGGCATTTATGGCACATGTTGTGGATAAGGAAATAAAAGAAAAGCGAATTCAAGATTTCCCAGTTGTTCGAGATTTTCCTAAAGTATTTCCGGAGGAGTTACCCTGACTACCCCTCACATAGGCAGGTGGAGTTCCACATTGATCTAGTCCCAGGAGAAGCCCCCGTAACAAAGTCACCGTATCTTTTGGTGCCATCAGAAATGCAGGAAATGTCAAATCAGCTTCAAGGGCTACTTGATAAAGGATTTATTCAGCCCAGCTCTTCACCTTGGGGAGCCCCAGTCTTATTCGTCAAAAAGAAGGACGGATCCTTTCGGGTGTATAGATTATAGGGAGCTGAACAAGATCACTATCAAGAATCGTTACCCTCTTCCACACATTGATGATCTGTTCGACCAGTTGCAAGGAGCTACCTACTTTTCCAAAATTGACCTTCGGTCAGGATACCATCAGATGAGAGTGCGAGAAGAAGATATTGCCAAGACAGCGTTAAGAACTCGGCATGGTCATTACGAGTTCTTGGTCATGCCTTTTGGTTTGACGAACGCTCCAACAGTTTTCATGGATCTAATGAACAGAGTATGTCGACCGTACCTGGATAAATTCGTGATTGTCTTCATAGACGACATCCTGATTTACGCTCAAAGCAAGAAGGACCATGAGCAACACTTGAGGTTGATACTAGAGTTACTCAAAGCTAAAAAGCTTCATGCCAAATTCTCAAAGTGTGAATTTTGGATCCTAGAAGTACACTTTCTGGGTCATGTGGTGAACGAAGAGGGAATCCATGTCGATCCAGCTAAGATTGAGGCCATAAAGAAATGGGAAGGTCCGAAGACACCGACAGAAATTCGACAATTTCTTGGTTTGGCAGGCTATTACCGGCGACTCATTGCCAATTTCTCCAAGATCGCGCAACCACTGACAACCTTAACTCAGAAAGACAAGAAGTTTATTTGGGGAGAGAAACAAGAGGAAGCGTTTCAGTTACTCAAGCATAAGTTGTGCAATGCACCCATACTGGCATTACCCGAAGGAACGGATAACTTCGTGGTGTACCGCGATGCTTCACATCAGGGCTTGGGATGTGTTATGATGCAGAACGAGAAAGTCATCGCCTACACATCCAGACAGCTGAAGATCCACGAGAAGAATTACACCACTCACGATTTGGAACTCGGAGCTGTGGTATTTGCACTTAAGATCTGGAGGCACTATCTTTATAGTACCAAATGCACCATCTTTACGGATCACAAGAGCCTCCAGCACATTCTCGACCAGAAGATGTTGAACATGAGGCAGAGAAGATCGGTCGAGTTGCTCAATGATTACGACTGTGAAATCAAATATCACCCGGGCAAGGCTAATGTAGTAGCCAATGACTTGAGTCGTAAGGATTTGAAGGAATACTGTTGGTGGTCAGGAATGAAGAGAGATATAGCATTCTATGTGGGACGATGTTTGACTTGTTCCAAAGTCAAGGCTGAAAATCAGAAACCGTCAGGTTTCCTTCAACAACCAGAATTACCGCAATAGAAGTAGGAGCGAATTTCTAGGAACATAGTCACCAAGTTACTCAAAACTGTTAAGGGCCACGATACAATCTGGATAATAGTTGACCGTCTAACAAAGTCAGCTCATTTTCTCCCTATCCGATAAGACTATAAGATGGAAAGGCTTATGCGAATTTATATCAAGGACTTAGTGTCATGTCACGGAATGCCAACCTCCATTATTTCCGACTAAGATAGCCATTTTATGTTGCGATTTGGCAATCGCTGCAAAAAGCTTTAGGTTCCCAATTGGACTAGAGTATGGCATATCATCCGCAGACCGATAGTCAAGTGAGAGGATTATCCAAACCTTGGAAGATATGTTGCGCGCATGTGTCGCAGGCTTTGGAGGGAACTGGATGATCACCTACCATTGGTAGAATTTTCTTACAGCAATAGTTACCACACTAGCGTACAGTATGCTCCCTATGAAGCCTTGTATGGCCGAAAGTGTCGGTCTCCACTCAGCTGGGTAGAAATTGGAGATAGCCAGCTGACGGGACCCGAGTTATCCAAGAAACCACTGACAAAATCAGTGTGATTAAGGATAGGCTCAAAGCTGCTAGAGATCGTCAGAAAAGTTATGCTGACAACCGTAGAAAATCATTGGACTTCCAAGTGGGAGATAGGGTTCTTTTAGAGGTTTCCCCTTGGAAAGGGCTATGACGATTTGGCAAAAGAGGCAACTTAAGCCCTAGGTACGTTGGACCTTTCGAAATTATCGAAAGAGTCGGCCCAGTTGCTTACAAGCTTAGGCTACCGGAGGAAATGAGTGAGATTCATAACACTTTTCACGTGACGAATCTCAAAAAGTGTATGACCGATGAATCCCAAGTTATCCCTCTAGAGGAAGTCTTCGTGGACAAAACCCTCCGCTTCGTCGAGGAACCTATAGAAATTCTTGACAAGGAGGTCAAGAAGCTCAAAAGGAGCAGGTTACCGATTGTTAAGGTACACTGGAGGTCCAGACGTGGACCAGAGTACACGTGGGAACGTGAGGACTTCATGAGGAAGAAATACCCTCAACTCTTTACTTGATTAGGTGTGGAAGTAACAATAAATGAATTTCGGGACGAAATTCTTTTAACCGGGGGAGACTGTGACAACCCTCCACTTTCCACCTCAGGTCAGTAAAACTTTAACTGATTTACCGGAGCAGAACAGTATCTTGGTACTGTCATTTTGTCAATAACAATATTATATGACAACATTTATTGCTTAAAGGCTAGATAAGTGCCTTTGATGATTATTGAGTCGCCACTATAGTCGGTACGCAAAACCGACTGACTGTTAACAGCAGGTCCCGATTCTGACCACTAGACTGTCGAATAAATTTTAAAATGACCCAAAATATTAAAAATACTAATTTCTAATAAGTTCCTTAATAAAAATCTGAAAAACTGCTTTCGTTACGCGAAAATCGTAAAAACGCGCGTTTTCGGTAACGGTTTCTATTTTTAGCAAATTTTTACACCCAATACTACAATATTTCAACAAAACTAAATTAATTACTTTATAAGACCAGCCATTTTTATTTAAGAAACAAAACCATTTTATTGCACATGGTTTGAATTAGTGGGAGAGAAGAATCTTACAACACATTACACACTTACACACACTAACTTCACCAACACACCACACACCACCTCCCTCTCCCACCTATGAACGTCCACCACCACCCCCATACCCTATTTTGGCTGATTTAAAAACCCACAACACCTCTCATTTCATTCATTTTCATCATCTTCCTCTCTCTCTAAATTCTCTCACTAAAACTATTCTCTCATTTTCTCTCTAGTTTCTCTCTAATGTTCTATGAGTTCTTCAAGTTCTTGGAGATTCAAGTAATCTTCAAGGACATTTTAAAGGTAAATCATATGTACTTCATCTCTTACTTACTCTTGTTTCATGATTTCAAAGGCTAGGAGATGTAAACCAAGCATCAATGTTGCTCAAAATGGTATGTGTTGAGGAATAGCCAAGAATCTTCAACGTGTATTGTGTAATCTCGTTTTACTTAGTATCATGGGGTGATTAAACACCCATGCATGTTGTTGATTTCATTATTCTTACAAAAAGAATGGCTAAAGCCTTCATATTTCACTAGTTGTTCTTGCATAAAACATCCATTTACATGTGAATAAGCAATAAGTTGAGGTATTAAACCCACATTGCTTCTTCTTTCTACCCAAATCTGAATTCTTTCTTTTAAATAAGTTGTATCAAGCATAGATTGACACATGCATGTGGTAAACTTGAGCATCTCATGGCCAACTGTTGGGTTTTTATGGGTATCCTCGGATCAAACTGACTCGAAGGTTAACACGGATCTCAAAAAACCTCACTGGTTTAATAGATCCCATAGGTTTAACAATCAAACTGATAAAACCCATATGATCAAATACACACTGTTTCGATCTTATCATGCGGAAGCGATAAAGTTAAAAACCCTTAAATGCTCATTGATCTTTAATCGTTCTAGTTTAATTAATTCTAATGGTTTATATGATTCACCTGGATTGCTCGAGAATTAGTCCACCGGTGATCGACCAACGAATGTTCTTCTAGTTGAACCGAATGAAAACCTGAAGACTAGAAAGCCAAACTGGAATCCCGAAAGGGGGGGGGGGTGTCGCCGGGTGGAGAGAGAGAGAGGGAGAGAGAGAAACTGGAACTGATTTTTGTTAGCTGAAAAAGCTTAATTTTTCCTTAACCCATAAGCCTTATTTATATGGAGGAAAAAACACAGTTTGAACAATATTCAGTTTCCATATAATAGTTATCTCAAATTCTTTCCCTTTTTAATTACTGGAAAAGAATTTGCTTATGACAATCTTTTATATATATATATTTATCTAATATATATAAAACTAATTAATTAACTATTATATATTTATTTTATCAAATAAATATACAATCTTCTAATTAATTAATAGTCCTCCAACTTTGGGATTTCTGACTGAAATTACCCAACTGATTTATAATTAACTATTATAAATCCTAACTCTCCATTTCTGGTTTTCATATAACTTATTCGACTTATAGGTCCTCACAGGTGTGACCCTCAAGTGTCTTGTAACATTGGATGTGTAATCACTTGGTTTGTCAACTCTGCACATAATCCCTAACAGACTCCCACTTGTGTAAGTTGGCAATACCGCCTTTGATTACACTGACCTAAGGAGGCCCCTAGACAGGCACTTAGGCTGACCAGGTTACAAGAACTCTTATACCCAGACTGGTGATATAAACATTCCGTTTAAGGAAATAGTATCTATGAAACTACTGTTCATTGATTGGGTATATCTTGGCTTTTCCCTTTGCATCACGATATTTCATCTGTGAGTATGAGCTTGGAAAGTGTCAACTCTAAATACTCAAGATTCTGTTTTCTTGACTATCCGACTTTTCCTGATAGGTAAACGACAAAGAACTAATCAGTTCGTTTGGGCATGGCCATGCACTTCATCAGTATACTCAGTCAGTCAAGACGGGCCCAGAAATATCTCTCTTCAGAGAAGAGGTGCAAATCCCATCTTGCATATCTGCCTTTAATACGACGGCTTCCGCTGAATCTAGTTACGCCCTTTATAGCCACCCTGTTACGGCGTAGCGGTTGAGTGCACTAAGTATTCAGTGGTCCTCATGACGTTAAATCAGATACCTCAGGTGATAGGGACAACCACTGTGAGACTTACTTGTGACTGATTCCAAGAAGTAATCTCAACTGCGGATCACGTCCGATATTTGCTACTCTATCAAATATCTGTGCAACTTTTAGTCTACAACACTTGTAGCTGTTATTCAGCAACTGATCATAACTACCTAAAAGTTCACAATGACTTTAACACCTTATCATGTTCCCACAATGATAAGTCGTCACGGACAAGTTTTGAATGAAAACTGGAAACTAGTTTCATTCCTGGATTAATTAAAACATGCAAAAATTGTAAAAGTGATAAAGAAATTAATTTTGTATAGTCCATACTACACGCTTTAATAATAACAAAATTAAATATCTTTTCTTTAACAACTTTCATAATATCTATTTAACGTTTGTTAAATACTGGTCTAAAATGAAGTATCACCTACCTTCAGTTTAAACCCTTTGATTAAAGTTTACCATTTTAATCAAAGTGATAACCAAATAATACAAGTATGTTGATATTATCTACTTGTATCTGCTAATCATTGTTTTGCAAACACCTTTTAAAACAATAACTAGACTTTTATCATATTCCATGAACTTGGAGACCTGGACTAACTTCCAGTTCCTGAATATGTGAGACTGTACTGCAACTTTCCTTAGCTGCTGTGTAGATGAATGATTTCTACCTGAAATCAGATTCCATTTACTATGCTGGTAAATTTACTGGAATTCTATATTTAATCCAACACTTTAATTATTGATTTTAAAGTCAATCACGACCTTTGTTTCAAGGGTCTTGAAACTTTTATCCTTTTGACTAAAAAGGTAAATTATATCTTATGAATTCTTATCCTATCTGGATTATGAATTTCGAGATATATTGAATCAATAATTGTATCTTTTATTCTTTATCTCAGACTAGATAGAGAATAAATTGGGCTCCCGCTTACTTATATAAAAACTAACTATTACTCAAAATTTACTATTGACTTGGTCAAAACTTTGATTAGTCAATTCTAATTTTAAGTAATGAACTTTGAGAATTTCCTTTTATAAAACTTAACTGGATTTCATTAAATCCTAATTCCAGAACTTGGAATCCTTTTAGTTTTATAAATACTGTTATTAACGCCATCTGAGTTAATATTTTAAATTCTCCTTTTAAAACATTTGAATAATAAAACTTGATCAAACTTGATTAGTTAATTCTGAGAATTTCTTTTATAAAACTTAACTGGATTTGATTAAATCCTAATTCCAGAACTTGGAATCCTTTTAGTTTTATAAATACTGTTATTAACGCCATCTGAGTTAATTAAATTTGATCACAAAACTATTATTCATAAATGTTTTATTCTCAAAACACATTCCTGTAGAATTTCGTGTGTTTTGATAGTTTTTATACAAATTACTTCAATTTAATAGATTTTTGAAGTAACTATAACAGGCAACAACTAGGATCATACGGATTTAAGAATACTAAGCACAATCGGATATTTCAATGTCAAGACAATAATTTTTGAAAATAAAACCATAAAATTATAAACCAAAAATATAATCATCCCAAAAACTGTTTAAAACATAAATCCAAAATTAACTGTTTTAAAAACATAAATCCAAAATGTCTTGACTTATATCGAAATTAACTTGTACTTAAGATCCTTAGCAACTTCTGGGCACTTCACTTCTGACCTCCTGCAATAGTCATTTGCTCTAGGTATCAGTATACTTGTAAACCAACAAGTAAGAAGTGACAAATTAAAGAAATCATGAATTTCTGAGGTTTACATACCTGCTTCATGACGCTTAGGGCAGTTTTGCCTCCAGTGACCGACCTCATTGCATGTGAAGCAGCGGTTCTCGGTCCTAGCTTTATTTGGCTTAACATTCTTGCCCTTGCCCTTGCCCTTGCCTTTGCCTTTCTTGGGTGCACTCTGGATGGCCTGGACTGGTCCCTTTCCCTTGCTGGTGCTAGCATGCCCATTTCTCTTTTTCACCCCTCCGTCTTTCACCATCAGGATGTCCTTGGTTTTGCCTTTGGTCCCCATATTCAATTCAGCTGTCTTAAGCATGGAGTGCAATTCTGCTATTGTTTTCTCCATGTTGTAATTGACCACAAAAGGCTTGTAGTCGTCTGACAGTGAATTGAGTATAATATCCGTTGCCAGCTGCAACGGAACTGGGTGACCAAGTCTCTCCAGATGATCCAAGTGCCTTTTTATTTTCATGACATGGTCACTTACTGATGTCCCTTTTATCATCTTGCACTCATTAAATGCTTTTGTGGCATCGTAACGTTCTGTACGAGCCTGGGTCTGGAACATGTCCCTCAGCTGGCGGATCATGTCATAAGCATTTGTATTTATGAGCCCTGCTTGCAGATCTGGGCTCATAGTTGCAAGAATCAGACAGGCGACATCAAGGAGATCATCCGAGTGCTTCTCATGGGCATTTCTGGCAGCAGCCGGAGCATTTGCCGGAGGTGCCTCCCCAAGAGGCTCTTCAAGGACATACCATTTCCTCTCATGTCTGAGCACAATCATCAGATTGCGCTCCCAGTCGAGGAAATTAGAGCCGGTCCGCTTATCCTTCTCTAGGATAGAGCGGAAGGAAAGATTGTTAGTGCTGGTTACAGTGCTTGCCATTTACACAAATTAAAACTTTTGGTCTTTAGCAACTGTAAATAGATTAAATTCCAATAATTATCAATAAACCCTTAAATGATCAATTTATTGGACTAGGATCCTTATTTCATACGTCCTGATGTGCGTAATGTTCTTGCTCCACCAGACCCGTATTTATTTCGGTAGGTAAGGACTTTTACCAATCATGTCTAGCTGACATGACTCCTAGATCTTTTCGGGACCACGGCAACTACATGTGCATGTTTTAGTCCCTCTAAGTGCTTTTTGGCCCGGTACCTCCCGGTGAACTTAATAGTACCAAAACAGATCTCACCATTTTGGGGACCTGATCACTATACTCTGGCCGGTACCACCCGGAGATAATTCGCAGAGTTATGTAACCCCTTCAGCTTCAGTTTGAACACGGACGTTGAATGTGTGATCACTTACAACGACTGTGTACTTTACGCCGAAGGTGCCCCTAGATGGGTTGCACTACTGATCTATGATTTTCGGGGTTTTGAAAAGCTTTACTTCCAGGATTTTTGTCAAAATATATAATTTTGAAAAACTGATTGTTATGAAGGCCACTGATGTTTTAAACTAACTGTTTCAAACATACATGCTATTTTAAAACTAACTGTCTTAAAATTACTTGCTAATTAAAACTAACTGTTTTAATAGCACACCTAGTTGATTAAAACTAACTGTTTTTGTCAACTTGCCTTTTATATAAAACAATCATCTATAGGTTTTAACATAAAATCTACCGTTTTGAAAAACTGGTAATACAAAAACCTATACACTTTTGTGATATAACCTAGTTTTAAAATAAGCTTTCTATTTAAAACTACTAACATGCAAGATATCACAAATAATCAATCAACCATGCAATTAAACAACAATTAATCACATAATAGCTAATTATAGTTTTTGCCAACGTTTGTGTCCTAGGGACCAATGATGACCTATTTCACTAAAAGCTTCAAAACTTGTGTAGCTCCCACTGGCCTCGCCATGTTTGTTAGAACTCCGGTAAAAGGAAGAATTTTAGTAACTCCCACTGGCCTCGCCATCCCGAAAGAATAAAATATCTATCCTAAGGTCATTATTACATAAGGGGTTGTAAATGGCACGCAGGCCTCCCCGTAAATATGTCAAGGGTCTAGGTTGGCAAAACACTATAATATATACATATACTCAAACTGAGATGTATATATAGAACTCAAGCAATCACGCAATTATATATATATGCAATATAGTAAAAACGAGAAATAAATCTAGATCTTTTAAAATTATCTTGTCTTAATTGTCGCAAAACTTGGTTTTATAACTGATTCGAAAAACAAACTGTTTTATGAACCAAAATATTTTAATCTGAAAATAGTTTTATTCTGATTTATAAGCTCACCTAGACTTATAAACCATAAGTCTTATAATTCAAAAACCAATTTTACAATTTATCCAAAATTATATCAAACCGGGTTTTATTAATCAAATTTTAAAATACTGGCCTTTGTGTTTTAATAAATTAGTGAAAACACGAAAACATGCCCAAAAATTATTTTAAAACTTGATTTTATAAAATACTTATCAAACCGGACTATTTTAGTCCAACTGGTTCGAATGAATAATAACCTGAATAAGAACTAAGGCCTAAAATCATTAACTCTAATTGGGCCATAAGCTTGGTCCAAAAACTGGGCTTGTGGGCCTATTCTCAATTTGTAAATTTCGGGCCCGTTATGGTTTTTACGATTTGTCAGAAAAACGATCGTGGATCGAGAAACCCTAATCGTCGTGTTTCATGTTTCGCAATCAATCACCACCAACTGTTATCGACTTGTAAACGATTGACGGTGACAACAACTGAGTCACTATCGCCATTGACGATGGTAACCACGGCCGCCATCATCTTTTGGCGGTTTCAAATCCGTTGATCGCCATCATCACAAACGGTGGTGTGGCTCTCAATCGGTTACCGCCGCCTCCCGGCTGTCAACAACTATAATCGCCACCACCATTGCCGCCTCACGTGGCTGTTCCAAAAACATCACCACCACCGTCGCCGTTTCCTGCTTCGGTGGTTTGTTCAATCGATCGCCACTACCGTGGTTTTTCGATTTCGATCGCGATCACCGACGGCCACCGCCATCACCACCTGTGGTGCGGCCGGTTTTGTCATCTTTGGTTCATGATTACCACCGTACAACGCCATCAATCACCACCAATCTGGTGGCGATACGATTGGCGATCGGGATTATCGCCGCCACCACCGCTCGGTGGTTTAGAAGCTGTCGGCCACCACCACTCGGTGGTTTTGGCCGTGTAGTCACACGATCGCCGCCACCACCTCTCTGGTGGTTTGGTCGGGCGTCCGCCGCCGCCGCTTTGCGCGGTTTGGCCGGCGATTGTGACTGGTGGTATGATCCGGTGTCGACGGCCAAGAACACCGCCATCCACCACCGCTGTCGCGGTTTCAGGTGGTTGCGGTTGTGGCCTTGTCTCGGCCACGACTTGCTATTGTGAACATTAAACGCCGCCACCACCTCTCTGGTGGTTTGGCCAGGCGTCCGCTGCCGCCGCTTTGCGCGGTTTGGCCGGTGCATTCGGTGAACCGAAAAAACTACCACCACCGCTTCTGGGTGCGGTTGGTGGTTCGATCACAGCCATCGCCGCTCGGCCACCACGGAGCAGTGGTTCGGCCTTGCGGTGGTTTTCGTTACTTCTTACGGCCATAGTTATGGCTTAGGTCGTACGGCCACCACCACGCTGGTGGTTCGGTCGGTGTTTGGTCCCACAGCCAACGCCGCTACCACCACTCTGGTGGTTTGGCTATGGCCACCGCCGCTCTTGGTGGTTTGAGGTTGATTTGATTTCGGGTTTTTCGAACGATAAGCATAGTTAAAAATAAAAAATTTATATAAGCCATTAACATAATAAAAATCAGATTTTTAAACTTGTTATGCAAGAAACAGATTTTAACGGATCACACATGAACAGATAAATTGATAAAACTAAAACGATTTTAACAATGGCTCTGATACCACTGTTGGGTTTTTATGGGTATCCTCGGATCAAACTGACTCGAAGGTTAACACGGATCTCAAAAAACCTCACTGGTTTAATAGATCCCATAGGTTTAACAATCAAACTGATAAAACCCATATGATCAAATACACACTGTTTCGATCTTATCATGCGGAAGCGATAAAGTTAAAAACCCTTAAATGCTCATTGATCTTTAATCGTTCTAGTTTAATTAATTCTAATGGTTTAGATGATTCACCTGGATTGCTCGAGAATTAGTCCACCGGTGATCGACCAACGAATGTTCTTCTAGTTGAACCGAATGAAAACCCGAAGACTAGAAAGCCAAACTGGAATCCCGAAAGGGGGGGGGGGTGTCGCCGGCTGGAGAGAGAGAGGGAGAGAGAAACTGGAACTGATTTTTGTTAGCTGAAAAAGCTTAATTTTTCCTTAACCCATAAGCCTTATTTATATGGAGGAAAAAACACAGTTTGAACAATATTCAGTTTCCATATAATAGTTATCTCAAATTCTTTCCCTTTTTAATTACTGGAAAAGAATTTGCTTATGACAATCTTTTATATATATATATATTTATCTAATATATATAAAACTAATTAATTAACTATTATATATTTATTTTATCAAATAAATATACAATCTTCTAATTAATTAATAGTCCTCCAACTTTGGGATTTCTGACTGAAATTACCCAACTGATTTATAATTCACTATTATAAATCCTAACTCTCCATTTCTGGGTTTCATATAACTTATTCGACTTATAGGTCCTCACAGGTGTGACCCTCAAGTGTCTTGTAACATTGGATGTGTAATCACTTGGTTTGTCAACTCTGCACATAATCCCTAACACCAACAACCATTTCGAGCTTGGATCATCCGAAAACCAAGCAAAAAGTGTGTAAATGGCTTTTTAACTGCATCATAGTTTGTTTAGTTGGTGAAATGAGTCTTGCATGTGTAAAATTTGTTAAATGAGGTGAAAATCCTTCTAATATATCTGGACTTGAACTTTGGTAAAGAGAAATCATCATAAAATGTATAAAACAAAAGAATAATTTTGTTACAAAACAACTAGTTCAAAAATCGTCCAACAGATTCTGGACAGATTCGGACCCGACTTTGAGAGGCCATATCTCCTTCATAAAACGTTCAAATGACATGATTCTTTTTTTTTAAATTTAATTTCATTGAGTTATCTTTCAAACCCCGCTGGCCTTTTGCAAAAATTCCAAGTTTCGGACCCTCAAACAGTCCGTATAAAAAGGTTGCGCAATAGCTCTAGTTGCTGTCACTACTTTAAAAAACCTTATGTTTGAGGACTTAACCTTTTTAAAAAATCATGAAATTTGGTCAGTAATTAGTAAACTCATATGGCTAAAACATATTAAAATTTCGTAATTTTTGGAGTTGTGTATCAAACCCAAATGCATGTCCTAAAACAGCCTCCGAATCTGTCAAGAATGGGGAAAACTGAAAAGTGTTATTTTATGTAGGATTTTATTTTTCTAAAACACTTTTATAAAGATTAATTCATGAACATCGAAAGATTATTTGAAGGATAAAATGTGGTAAAATCAACATAAAACACACATGCATGACCATATACCAACTTTCACACTTCGGTTATAATCGCAAAAGTGCGTATTTTTCGACAATCGTTATAAAAACTAAAGTTTCGTTCGTGCGTATGTTTTTACTTTAACTTAAGGAACTTAAATGGGTCAAGCAGCTTATTAAAATACTTTATATCACTAGGTCAAAATTCGGTGGAACCTCGCTAACTCGGGACTCTTGAACTAACAACTCGGTGAGTATTCACGGCCCCTATTTTACTGTTTTTAATGATATTGGGGTGAAAAGCATGTTGTTGATGAAATGTTATGAAATATGCTTTCGAGCAAAAGTTATGCAAATTGTGATATAAACATTGCTTTCGAGCAAGTGATTATGCAAATAATGATATGTATTGAGTAAAATTCCCCTTATAGTATACACTACTATTAACTCGTTAGGAGCCTATGACTTAGTGGATAGCGCTATTTGGTAAAGAGACCCACCCTACTGACTGACGAGTAGAGGGTGCACTATTTCAGAATTAACGACTGCCGTTGAGGTAGTCGTTGGAAAACGTTCTACACATGTGGATTAGATTCCACCTCTGAGGTAGTTCATTTAGAGCGTTATATCTTACGTGGTTCGCGACCGCCTATGAGATATATCGTTGGGGTGAAACGGTTTGTAGTGGCTCAATCTTACATATCACATGCATAAATGAGATTTTAGACGTTTATGGTCGTCCAAAGATTCTATTTTTATGTTAAAAGACTGCATACAAAACCTTTTGTGCATATAAAACATGTGAACTCACCAACTCTCGTAGTTGACTCTTGTTTTAACATGCTTTTCAGGAAATCAGAAGGTGATTGAAAAAGCTAAATTTTGAGCGTTTGTAGACATCAATTAAGACTTCGTATTTTATTTTGCTATGTTTGTATTTACTAAACTCTGGTTGGTTGTAATACGATTGGAAACTTTATATATTTTGAAATGAATGATTGATGGTATTTATCTCCTATCGCTATGAAATCTGAACTGTCGTATCTCGCGATTCCGCTTTAGCGGGGTGTTACAGATTTATTGTGTGGAAATAATTAATTAAGTTTAATTATTTAAAAGAGAGAAAAGAATAAATAATAAATTGTTTATTTATTATTTATCAGTTATAGATAATTACTTAATTGATAAGTATAATTAATTAAGGTAATTATTGAGAGTTATATTTGGTTTGGGATTCTGTTGAACACTGCCATATTTATCTTTATAAATATAGGGTTAAGGCAGTAAGATAAACATCTGATTTCATTATTACTTTTTCACCAAGTAATTCCAAACCTCCTTCTCTCTCGCTCTCTCTCTTAAGGCCGCCGGCCACACACACCACACACACGTTCGCCGGAGTTTTTCAGATCAGTCCAAGGCGGTCTAGCAGCTAGTCTCATGGTGGTGCAGTAGCGGTGTATCCCTCACTAGCCTCCAGAGGATTTTTTGTATCGTTAAAGGTAAACGCGAGAAAACCCCCCGTTGATAAAATTGTATTTGATAAACTACGGATGGATCATTGTTCGGGTTATTTTTATCCGCCGTGTTCTTAATTATTTGTTTTATCCGAACTGAAAAACCCAACACGGAATGATTTGTTCAGGGTCCTGATTTAGTATAGCGTTCATTGGTGGTGGGTTAAGGATAAAGTACGGGTCTTGAAACGGTGATTCCATTAGCCATCCTGCATACCCGACTGAATCTTCATTCCTTGGAGACATCTGTAAAAGGGTTAGAAATCCTCATAGGATTTAAATATACGTTAAGTTATCACTCTCTATATATATTTATATATATACACATACATATTTAACTTATAAGTTCAAGTCTAGGTTTGTCAAATTCTATGGTCAAACTTAGTTCACTTGAACCAAAGGCTCTGATACCAACTTGTAACACCCCTCTCTCGGAGTATTATTCATTGCCTTTAGTACAAGAAATAAAAAGAAAGTGAACTTTATTTATATTATTACAACAACAGAAAAACAGTAGAAAAACAGCAACAAATTACATCTTATTTATTCTAAGAAAAACAGTACTTCGTCTTGAGCCTATTCCTTGATTCCTGAGACACATACATGAATACGTAAGCTTTAAGCTTAGTGAGTAAACACGGTTTCATGCTAAAACACACCTTTTAGAATTAGTCACTATTAGACCTCTTTGTTGGGAAGAGTCAGAAGCACTATCTTTACAGCTTTCTTAGTTAACTTTCCTTTATTTGAACAATTTATCTTTCTGTAATGCCCTTGTTTAGAGGTTTGGAACCTCGGGGGCTGTTTATGACATTCTTGTATTTTCCCTTATTCCTATTTAAGGAATGAGATATTTAGGGTTTTGATGATGAATGCATTATTATCTTTGGAAATTACTCTTTATTGCAATATTTCTCTTATCACCATTGATGCATTTCTCAAGCTTTGTGTTCATCACTTTCTTCATAGATTTCTATCCATCTACTCTCTTTTCTTGATTATTGGGACAAACAATTGGTTTCAGAGCTGATCCTTGTTTGATTCCTTGGCTTGTTTTGATTTAAAAGAGGTTTTTCAAAGTTTTTGTTCAAAAACTTTTTGGGTTTTTCAATCCAAAAGGGTTTTAAAAGAAGAGTTTATAAGTGTTAAGTGATTCCCCCTTGTTTTCCTACTGAGTTCACACAAATTGGGGGTCTTAACACTTATTTTTTAAGTGTTTTTGAGGGTTTTTGAGTAGATTTTCGGAGTTCCTGTACAGGTTTTCTGAATCGGAAAACAAGAGCTGATCTTTCAGTTCAAAATTTCCGAATCGGAAATTGTACTTTTCTCCGAATCGGAAATTGCACCTTTTCCGAATCGGAAAACCTTGTTTTCCGAATCGGAATTTGGTCCTTCTGATTTGGGGTTTTGCTCCTTGAATTCTCATTTTCCGAATTGATTTAGCCTTTTTCCGAACTCAGCATTTTCCGAATCGGAAAAGATCATTTTCCGAATCGGAAAATAGCCTTTTCCGAACCCTTACTTGTGAGCCAAATCCGATTCGGAAAATGTCAGTTTCTAGATCGGATTTCGCCTCTTCGAGCCTGAACTCTTGCAAAATTGTTCCTCGAATCCGACACTTAGCTATTTTTCAAATCTTTCAAAACTTGAAGCTAACTGTGTCCCGAGGCGCTCAAAGTATCTTCTTTTTACAAAAACTTTTTCTTTAGCCAAGTGAGTCATACTAGGAGATCCTCTTTGAGAGTGAGAGATGTCGAAAGAAATCATCGGAATCGGATCCGAATCTCACCCTCCCGTCTTGGTGATGGGCGAGTATCAGCAATGGAAGCGCCGGATGATTCACTTCCTTGATCTTTTGGATGAGAACCTGATGAAATCCATCCGAGAAGGCCCAGTCAGACCAACGGTTACCGTAGCCGCAGTCCCGAGAACTGACACATGTCAAGAATTACCATCTTACGTTGTTGAAAAGCCTGTAGAGATGTACAACCCGGAACAGAGAGCACGTCACCTCGTCGACAAGCGAGCACTTACCTTCCTAATCATGGCTCTCCCAAACGACATGTACACAAGAGTTGACAGTCTAACCAACGCACGAGACGTCTGGCTGGAGATTGAGCAACAGATGCAGGGTGGTGACACTGCACTAGAGAGCCAGAAAGAGAGCGCGCTAAATGCCTATGAAGGTTTCAAAGCCCGGGAGAACGAATCCCTCACAAAATCCTATCAAAGACTGAATTCCTTCGTCAATGATCTAAGAAGGCTTGGGGTTGAGAAGACCAAGTACGAAGTCAACGTGAAGTTTCTGAAGAATCTCACTGCAGAATGGCAAAACCTAGCCATCAACATTCAGCTAAGCAGAAACCTGGGAGTTATGGGTCTTCACGACCTCTTCAGCATGATGGTCCAGCATGAGGAGTTCATCACCGGGGAAAGAGCCAAGAAAGCAGTTGATCCTCTGGCACTAGCGGCAGTGCCCTTTGGAGGACCGAACTCTGTTCCAATCCAACCCTCACAGTACAACAATGTCCCTCCCCAGTATCATCATGAAGATTACAACCAAGAGTTCAACCCGAACCTTGGTCCGAGCATGCAACATCCCGATGATCCTTTGATCATTACCATTTCTGATGAAGAACTCTTCAACGTGAATGAGTCCCTTGCTCTAATTTCCCACAATGTGCAAAAGCTGAACGCAAACCGTGGATTTAACAGATCACGGGGATCTGGATTTCCAAGTGGAGGCAGAATGGGGAAAGGCAGGGGAGGACAGTATCAGATGGACAGATCTCAGTTCAGTAACCAAGGCAGAGGAAACTATCATCAAGGGGAAAGATTTCAGGCATATGATCAGGGAAGGTTTCGCAACGAGCAGGGAAGGTACAGAGAAGACCAATGGAGATTCAGAGACAACTCCAGAAGAGACAACACGTACTTAGACTATCAAGGAGGTCCAGGGTATCAAGGAGACTGGAGAGATCAGATCTCCGAGCACAACTATCGGAGAAACTTAAGGCAATACACTCTAGAGTCTGGGTATATCAACCGTCAGGGGTATGAAGGCGGATACGAAGGAAGACATGATGGAGGAAGACTTGATCAAGGACCGGGTTATGGATTTGAGCAAGAAAGGAATGATCGCTGGTCAGATGAGAGAATGGATCGCGGCAAAGGAAGCTACAATGGTGGTGATCAACGGGGAAGCAGTTCCAGACAAGCTCCTAGAGAAGATCAACAAGCTCCTGCCGACCAAGGTGGTCAAAGGTCAAACCAATCCCCGATTCCCATGAACCAAAACCCCGCTCCTCAACAAGCCGCCAGTCCCACTACCACTTGCTACAAGTGTGGTAAGTTGGGACACTATGCCAGAGAATGCTCAGTAAAGTACAAGGATGCTGCCTATTTTGAGAAAAAGGCTGCTTTGATGAGGAATAAGGAGAAAGGGGTTGCTTTACTTGTGGATGAGGAGAATTGGGTATACGAGGAAGAGAGCTCGGATGAGGATGACCATATGGTGAAGGGTTTGTGCTTGATGGCTGACTTCGAGGGACCAGAAGCTCTTGGTCCTAGCACTTACCAAGACATCGATCCATCTGAGGTATCCACTATTCCCGATATTACTGATTCAATGGCAATGTTAGAAGCTAAAATTTGTGACTTAGAGAGTAGTCTCCAATCAAAAAGGAACCTCGTCACGAAATTTATAACTGACAGTGTCATTTACAAAAGCTCTCTCTCGGATTTGACCATAGATTATAACCGTGAGATACTTGAATCTGGTATTAGAGAGTCCAACCTTTCAAACAAACTTTTATGTCTTCAAAAATCCCATGAGGAACTTAACAGTGACCATGGAGAGCTCACAATCAAATTCCAGTTGCTTTCGGAAGAAAGAACTAGATTGTTTTCTAAAATTCAAGAGCTTGAAGATAACAACTTCAAAAGAGGACAATCTGAACAGACTCTGAGTATTCTCACTCAGCATGCCAACAAGAATCCTTTTTATAAAGCTAAACCCGGCCTTGGACTTTCCAAAAATCATGTTTTAGAAAAGGCACCTTCACATCTATACAACTTTGAGGACATGGCCGCCTCCAAGCCCAAACCTGTCTTTGTAGGAGGACACGTAACTGAAGAATATGTTAGACAGACTGTCACTTACACTGAAGTAATCAATGGTGAGACCATCACTAGAACCACCAGTCCGTCAAATAGTACCTCAGGCAGTCCACCCACAAGTCCTGCTCCGAACAAACCTATCTTCGTTCCTGCTAGTGATCCGACCAACACCCAGCCTACATGGGAAGGCATTAAGGCTAGAACCCCTCGTGTAGCTATGCCTCCCATCAACTACACCGACCTGAACACTAGTTACAACACTAGGGAAATGGAACTTTCTGAAGAGACCTTAGTTATCCCACCCGAGGATATTTCCGCAACTAAGTGTCCCGACCTAGTCAAACTAGAGAAGGAGGTGTTCGAACTTAGATTGAAAGCCATGGACTTAGATGTCTGTCAACATCAGATTCTGAATCTAAGAGCGATTGTTTCGGAAAAAAACACCTTGGTTCACACCCTTGAAAAGGACTTACTTGAGGCTAACGCCGAGAGAATTTGACTTTCTTCAGAGTGTGAGACCGCAACCTCAGCCTTTGCTAATTTTAAAATCAAGGTTGCAGATCTTCAAACTCGATACATTCTCCAAGATGTTCACTTAGAAATATCAAAAGAGCTCTTTCATGACGAAAGGATAATGTATCGCCAATCTTTAACTAACCAACGTGTGTCTAATTCCCTTTTGAAACGGAAAGTTATGGATTTTGAAAACTTTTACTCTTTGGATTCTGATGATGATACGACTTATCCGGTTCTCAACCATAGTTTAGCTAACCCAAAGCCCAAACCAGTCCTGGATCCCAATGTTGAATATGATGTGAAAGTATTTTTAGACGAGGGTGATGATCCTTCTGGTTTGATTCCCAAGAAAGAAAAGTCTGTTGTTTTAAAACCTGAGAAGCCTGCTGAGCCACAAGCTTCTCGTTCTGAGAAAAACAACCCCAAGGGTACAAACCGTGTTGGTACTGACAAGGAAAAGTCAGTTAAGCCTCACACACCCAAGGGACTCTAGAACAAGAAATCCAACTCTAACGATGCTTGTGCCTCAGGCAACCCATCAAAGGTCTTGACTTTAATTCGAGTACTTTTGCCGTGGGTGAGACATCTCAGGTAAACCTAATCAACCTTTCAGTTCCACCAAACCTAAATTTTCAAAACCGTCAACTGGAAAAGGTGGCAAATCCATTTCTGATAAACCGTCCTCTAACTCACATCGTGCTTTGAATGCAGATGCGAGGAGGAAAGATGGTGGAAAGAATGTGAAGCCACCAAGAAAGGATCATCAGGAGAGAAACAACACCTTTACTGCTTTCTCTAAGAAGCGTAGTCCTGGCCGTGCGGGTTTAGGCTATGCGCCACCTAGTGTAGGATTTCATTCGAATACGTCTGTAAACCGTAATCGCAAATTAAACGATGCTTTTGATACGTTTCGTAATGACATGTGCTTTATGTTTGATAATTTCCTGCGCTATGGTGTGTCTAACTCTTTCAATGCTTCTAAATCTAATGTCAAATCTCGAAAGAGAAGGAGAAGAAAAAGAGGAAAAGCTAAATCCTCTTCATCAGTAGAGTCCCCTCCGCCTAAGGAGAAATCCGAAAACGAGACTGCATCGACTGATTTATCTGTCTCTAACCCAAAGGAACCCATTTCGCAATGGGTCCCTAAACAAGCTTAATCTGTCTTGCAGGTCAGTCATGTGTGGTACTTCGATTCCGGCGCATATAGACACATGACTGGTCAGAGATCCTTCCTTTTCGACTATGTTGAAAGGTTTGAGGGATATGTTAAAACTGCCGACAAGACACCTAAGCCAATGGTGGGTTATGGGAAAATCACGGACGGAAGATACATCATCAAAGATGTAAGGTATGTCGAGGGGTTAGGGTACAACATGTTCAGCTCCAGTCAGTTCTGTGACAATGGATACTGGGTGAAGCAATTTCAATACGGAAGCGATGTGAATGATGAAGACAACAACGTCGTCCTTAGTGCACGAAGGAACGGCAATCTTTACTCCACCGTCTTCCGTTCAATCCCTCAGACACACCCTCAGTTTGAAGCACTTTCTAATCCAAGGAATGCAATCTGTTTGCTCGCTAAGGCGTCAAAGGAGGATAGTTGGTTGTGGCATCGAAGCCTTTGCCATCAGAACTTTAAAGACATGAACAAGCTGGTTTCAAAATGCCTTGTCAAGGGATTACCGGAGACTCGTCTTTCCAAAGACACACTTTGTCCTGCCTGTGAGCAAGGAAAGATGAAGAGAAGCTCCCATCCTCCGATGATGGATTCAAACAGCAAAAATCCCCTTGACATGATACACATGGATCTGTGTGGACCTACAAGAACTGAGAGCCTAGCCAGAAAGAAGTACATGTTGGTTCTCGTTGATGAGTTCTCAAGGTTCACCTGGCTTGACTTCCTTAGAGCCAAATCTGATGCTGCCGATCGAATCATAGCCTTCATCAAACGGATTCAAGTTCTCTTGGGTTGCCGGGTGAAGAAGTTAAGAAGTGACAACGGAACCGAGTTTCGCAATGCCAAGCTGCAATCCTTTCTTGAAGATGTGGGAATTTCTCACAAATTCTCTGCCGTGCGCACTCCTCAACAAAATGGAGTTGTGGAAAGGAAGAACCGGACGTTAGTCGAAGCAGCTCGATCCATGATGGCTCATTTAGGCGTTCCTCAATCATTTTGGGCTGAAGCAGTCTCCACAGCATGCTACACGCAGAATCGGACCTTGATCGTTAAGCGGACCGGTAAAACCGCCTACAAGATGGTTGAACAGCGTAAGCCTAACATCGATTACTTTAGGGTTTTTGGATGTAAATGCTATGTTTTAAATGACCGGGATGATTTGGGAAAGTTTGAACCCAAGTCTGATGAGTCTATCTTCATCGGATACTCACATAACTCAAAGGCTTATAGGGTTTTCAACAAACGGACCCGAACCATCTTGGAAAGCTCAAATGTTGACTTTTCTGAAACCGAAACCTACTCTGTTGCAAGTTCAAGTAATGTAAATGCCTCATTTCCTGAACTGTTCACCACACCACGGAGCACAAATTCTTCCACTAACTCTTTTGCTTTAGACTTTATAGACCTCGCAGATTACGATCTACCCACACTTACGGGTCCGATTGTAGTGCCTGCTCATGCTGGTTTAACCACTACTTCCGTGACATCTGATGCTTTCGTCACTGAGCCTTCTTCAAGCACTTCTACAAACTCAGTGACACCAGAGTCGGCGGTCTCTCCCCCTGAAACTTCATCCGCTGCCTCACCGGAACCCGTCCGAGAACAGACCCCACACCCTGTTCTTGCACCTATCCCGGAAGAAGCTCCGCTACCCTCACCTAGTTCAGCTCAAAGAACCTATGTTCAGGTAGTGCGTGAGCCCCGGTTAGAGGCAGCACCGCAGACTAATCTGGAAGCAGGATCATCGAGTAGAAACTAGCGAGAGGTCTTTGCAGTGCAAGATGAGAACGACGCATCCAACAACCAACAACCTTATGTCACTCTTCTACACACTAGAAAGTGGACATGAGATCATCCCCCCTCCCAGATCATCGGGAGTCCATCACAACCTGTCAAGACGCGATCTTCAAAGAACGTAGAAAACCTGATTCTATTCGGAGGGTTCTTAAGTAAATTTGAACCTTCGGATGTTTCCCAAGCTCTTACCGATCCTGATTGGGTTTTAGCAATGCAAGAAGAGCTTGCGGAATTCGAGAGAAACACAGTATGGCGTTTGGTAACCAGACCGTGGGGAAAGTCCATAATCGGGCTGAAGTGGATATTCCGGAACAAGAAAGACGAGAACGATCTCATCATCCGGAACAAAGCTCGATTGGTTGCCAAAGGTTATCGCCAACAAGAGGGTATTGATTACGATGAGACGTTTGCGCCCGTGGCTCGGATCGAGGCTATTCGGATCTTCCTTGCATATGCCGCACACAAGAACATGACAGTGTATCAAATGGACGTCAAGTGTGCCTTCTTGAACGGTGTTCTTCAAGAAGAGGTGTACATTGAGCAGCCGGAAGGATTCGTCGATCCCAGATATCCAAACCACGTGTACGTGTTGGATAAGGCGCTTTATGGTCTCAAGCAAGCTCCTAGGGCATGGTACGAAACTCTCCCTGATTACTTGCTAGGAGTTGACTACAAGAAAGGTACAATCGATCCCACTTTGTTTCTTTGGAGATCAGGTAATGACCTAATCATAGTTCAGATATACGTGGATGATATTATCTTTGCATCTACGAAGCCTGAGATGTGCCAAGAGTTTGAAAACACCATGAAATCACAATTCAAAATGAGCATGATGGGCGAGTTGACGTTCTTTTTAGGACTTCAAGTTCGACAACGGCCTGATGGCATTTTTATAAATCAAGCTAAATATGTTCACGATCTTTTAAAATGCTTTGATTTCGGTGGTTCAAACTCTGCGGCAACACCAATTCCCAAGAATGTTCAACTAAACGCTGACTCTTCTCGTAAACCGGTTGACCAGAAGACTTATCGGGCAATCATTGGTTCCCTCTTATATCTCACGGCTAGTAGACCCGACATTGTCTTCTCCACGGGTGTATGCGCTCGTTTCCAGTGTGATCCTCGTGATTCACACTTGTCTGCTGTCAAAAGAATCCTTAGGTATCTCAAAGGCACACCGGATTTTGGCCTTTGGTACCTAAAGGATTCTGGTTTTGAACTAATAGCCTATACAGACTCAGACCATGCAGGTTGCAAGCTTAACAGAAAGAGCACTTCCGGTGCTTGTCAATTTCTTGGAGAAAAGTTGGTGAGTTGGTCATCCCGGAAGCAGAATTGCGTATCTTTATCCACTATGGAGGCTGAATATGTGGCCGCCGCCTGCTGCTGCTCGCAAGTTCTGTGGATGAAGACTCAACTTGCCGACTTTGGATACACAATGCAGAGGATTCCCATTTACTGCGACTCCAAAAGTGCGATTCAAATCACGGCGAATCCGGTTCAGCATTCTCGAACGAAGCATATCGACATCCGATATCATTTCATCAAGGACTACGTCGAGAAAGGTAATGTTGAACTATACTTTGTTGAGAGTGACTATCAGCTTGTTGATTTGTTCACAAAGCCGTTTGATGAGAAGCGTCACTTCTTTCTCCTGAGTAAATTGGGAATGCTAGACCTCCCTGCCTGAGGTCTAGGGGGAGTCTTTGGGAATTCATTTTATGTATGCATGTGTGTAGGGGGAGTCTTTAGGAGTCTTTGAAAGTATGCATGAATAGAGGGGGAGTGTCATATCTTTATCTGCTTGTTTTTTCTAACGTTCTCGGATCCACACTACAATGGATACCTTTCTAGACTTTATTTTGTAGGTGTGGAACCTCACGACGACTTCTGATTACTTCAGATTAGAACTCGCACAAAACCTCATTGAGACGTACCAGGTAAGTCTCTTTATTCGTGGATCGGGAGCTGAACTTGTAAATTTTTTTGCGAACTTGAAAGTTCAGGGGGCGGTAGAGTACATGATCTGAACTTACAAGTTCGGGGACTAACTTTGCTACTTTCTGAATTTTATGTTCAGGGACTCATTTTGCACTTTTGCGAAACTTGTAGTCCAGGGTCTGTTTTGAAAATTTCTTTAAACTACAAGTTCAGGGACTTGTTTGTAAGTTTCTTGAAACTTCAAGTCCAGGGGTTATTTTTGCCATTTGGTGAAAGTCGGGTTAAGAGAGCCAAAAGGAGAGCCAAACACAGTGTTTTCGAGCCAAACGCAGTGTAAAACGGTAAAAATATAAATACCGGTTTTCAAGATTAACTTTTCACAATTTTCAAATTTTTCACTTTTTCTCTCTGAATTCTCACCCGATAACCACTCTCGCGCCCGATCCCGTTTTCGCTCGTCTTTGATCTGTTCGTCGATCCGAATACGTTTCTGCAATCCTGGTAAGTTCACGAACAATCCTTACGTAGTTATAACATTGAATCTAATCGTTTTAAGGTCTGGATCGAAGCCTAAAGTTTTAAAAACTTACCCGAAACCCAAACTTCTTGGAATGGGATTTCGGGATGTTAAATCGATCCCTTTATGCTTCTGAACTTGTTTTTTACCGATTTAGGATGCATGTTACTAGTTTAGAGCTTCAAATCGATGTTTTGTGGACGGTTTTTGGACATGGAAAACGAACAGGCTCGGTTTTCCGAATCGGAAAACATGAACATTCATGTTTTCCGAATCGGAAAACATGAGTGTTCATGTTTTCCGAATCCAAAGCCGTTGAGTATTCATAGTGTTTTCCGATTCGGAAAACCAGATAAATCCGATTCGGATTATCAGGTTTTCCGAATCGAGACTTGTATCTCGTATTTTTCAAATGTTATCTTTTCCGATTCGGAAAACATGGAATTACCCTTATGGGTTTCCGAGGTTTTCCGAATCGAGTGTGAGGACAAGTTTTGCTCGTTTATTTTCTAAGTGTTATTGTTTTCCGAATCGGAAAACTATGTTTTCCGAATCGGAAAATCCATCTCGATACATGCCTTTAATTTTTCTAAGTGTTTGTGTTTCCCGATTCGGAAAACCATCTTTTCCGAATCGGAAAACACTTCTTTATTCATAGGCTTAAATTTCAAGTGCTGAGCATTTGGATTCGGAAAACCCTCTTTTCCGAATCGGAAAATGCTCCCCTCGTGTGTTTGCTCGTTTTCGACTCGGAAAATACGAAACACTCATTTTTGGGTTTTCGAGGTTTTCCGACTCGCGCCTAGTCGAGGGTATAGTCTTTTTCACTTAGCATCTTTCAGAGCACTTACTAATGCCAGTTCACGTCTTGACTTGACAGAAATGGCTCGTCAACCGAACGCCCCTCCTTCCCCAATCAACAACGCCGCTGATCGTGCGCTCATCGCTCCGAGTGACCTTTGTCCTATTAACTAGAACAACGAATACGTCGACCTGACTAACTTCGTTGTTCAAGACAAGGTTGTTCTGGAGATCCTCAAGGTGCATCCCCTGGCTTACGAGATGCAGACTACCGTTGACATGCCACTGCTATACCTTCAGCATTTCTGGAAGACGTCTCGCGTGGAGACCAGAGATGGTGTGCTGACCATCGTGGGCCAAGTTGATCACACCGAGCTTACTATCACCCTGGAGGATCTCAGGCGAATCCTTCATCTGCCGGCCGCCACTCCCGAGGCCCCATTCGAGCCATTGGTTTCCGGCCCCGAACTCTTCAGCGAGGTTCTCGCGCTCGGGGTCCATGCCGCTCCAAGTCAGAGGCTGAACGGGATCTCTCATGTCACCCAAGGGATGGTGCCCCCGATCTGGTTCTCAGTCTTCAACATCCTGAACCGCACGTTATCTTCGAAGACTCACGGCGTGGACCGAGCATCCACCCATCTCTCATGTCACCCAAGGGATGCTGCCCCCGATCTGGTGGCCTGACTTTGCTCAACAACTCTGGTTGGACATTGTCAACGACGTCAGAGCAGGACCTACAAGGAACCGTCACACATCCATCCCATGGATGCGGTTCTTCAGCATCATCATCCGTGATCACATGGATCACCATCCGACGGTCCGACGCAAATCAGGCCACCAGCGCTTCCAGAGCCAACAGATTGGAAGGATGAACAAGAGGACTCTGAAGCGCGGCCAGGTAGAAATGCCCATCCCTGAGAGTGTGTTGGACTTGGCGGACCGTAGGGCAGAGAGTGTTAGGCTTTACCGTGTGTCGATAGGCTTAGAAGCCGCGTCCACGGACTCCTCAGAACCGAGGAGCCCTACCCCGGACGCGCAACTCGTCCCTCGTAGAAGCCGTGCTACCGGCACGTCGGGCCAAAGCTCCAGTGGGGGAGCTTCTGGCTCGGGAGTTATGAGTGTAGACGTGAGGGGAGAAGCGGGTAGAATTGTACGAACGTCCGCCACTCCTCACATCGAGTGTGCCAAGGCCTTTCAGAGAGCCATCGAGACTCGGGCTCGCCGTGCCCACACACGCACTTACGTTGATGAGACGCCGCAAGTTACCATTGAACGTGATCTCATGCTTGGCTACTGGGTCAAGCAATACACCGGGATACTCCAACAATCCCCCGTTCACTCGTCATCCGAAGATCGCCGCACGCCGTCGCCGCCACAACAAACCAAGCCTATGGAGGTGGAAGTGGAAGCTTCGCCACAAGAACAAGCACACTTCCCCTCCCCACCTCATGCGAGCGCGGCCCCAGAACGACAAGGCGAACCATCCGGTGATCCCTCCGGCGATGACTCCGACGGTCACAAATCTTCTGACCATACTCCTTCTGACCGTCGTGAGGGCGACGACGAGGCAACAGATTCCGAGCAAGTTGATTATGGATCAGACGAGGAGTTCCAGCTTTCCGAACCAGCTAAAGGCGGGAAGGCCTTTGAGCGAGATGACGACGAGGTAACTTCCTCGTTCAATGATGATGGTGTTTCTGATGATCTCAACCTTGGCGGAGAACAGATGTCGGATGACCGAACTGTCGGTCGTGAGGAGGAAGGAGAAGCCGAAGTTGCTACCGGCTGGGGTAGATTAGATAGTGATGAGGAAGAGAGAGAGATTAGAAAAAGAGACCGAAGAGGCAGAGGTCCAGTTGGATGAGCCGTGGGCTCAGATTCAGGAAGCGGTCGGAGAAGAAGAGCCGCATAGGTTAGAACCGGAAGTCCCCCCAATCCAGAGTCCAACCAACAGAGAGGCAACCCACATCGAGACCGGGCACCCTACGGTGTCTGGTCAAGACGCTAGTAGCCAACTAGCGCATTTGCACACCTCAACCACCCACTCGACCATCTCTCAACAGATGGTCGTTTCAGTTTCTCACGGGGATGTAGCACAACTTCCACCGGCCACTCACTCGGAGTCTGCCGGTGTTGAGAAAAGAGAGGAACTGCCCCACCTCTCGACTTCCTTCAGTGCACGTAGAGTCGTAGAGCCAATTCCCGGGACTTACACGATCCCTTCGATTTTTAGGACACCCTCGTCGGCTACTCAAGTAGAGATCCCGCGGGACTCTACCGGAACGGGGCGAGTTGGTGCGTCAGAAGACGCCCTTCGAGGATCCACCGGAAGCCCTGACACCGTCAACATTACACCAGCGGTGACATCAGGCCGAGATAGCACCTCTATAGGTCTCTTCTCGACAACCGGAGCTGAAGCAGCACCGGGTTTAGTACCACCGGGACCGGGTCCGACAGACTCGAGCGAAGTCTCTAAAGACGCTCACGCAACAACGGGGCTCTTAGGCCTGACGGATTCGGGTGGAATCCCTAAAACCACCCCAGTACCAACGGGACTTCAAGGTCTGACGGACCTGGACGACATCCTAAAAGTCGTCCACTCACGAATGCAAGCCATGGAGGAAGCCAACAAGGCTAGGGATGCACGAGTCGAGGCGTTGGAGCGTGCCTTGGCCGAGACAGAGCGGAAGCGATTAGCAGATCTTGAGGCATCAAGGAAGACTCAAGAAGACCGGGATCAGGAGCTTTATGAGCTCAAACGGCGGATCAAGGGCAAGCATACGGAGGAAGCCCCGTCAACCGAAGTTCCTATCCCTCATCAGTCCGAAGATACTCTCCGTCTTCCACCTCCTACCTCGGGCAACCTACCTGACATCCCTGGATATGTCACGGAGGCGGAGCACGCGATCATGATTTCCTCCTACACCACTCAGAATGATCGCCTCTCCGCCCAGCTTCGAGAGAGAAACGCCCAGATCGAGTTCCTTCAGCAGCGCATCCGGGAATTGGAGGCCATGTGTCGGTCTCAGGCTCAGCCTTCCAAACGGAGGCATGATGACCCTGATGACTCGGCACCGGGTCCTCATGAGGGGGAGATGCAAGGCTCCAAAAGGCTTCGCATCGACCTCCAGTCAGCCTCCAGTTCCGGCTCGTCCTCCGCTCCAGCTTCTACCACTGCTCCTTCAGGCGCTCCATCAGAGTCTGCCGCCGCAACTCCGTACGAAGATTCAGACACGAAGACTCTTGATGTTGAGGGTTGGCATTACGAGTCAATCCCGCTAGACGAGGTGATACAGTTCCCTCATCTAGTTGAGACTGCAGATGTAGATGTCGTTACCCCAGAAGCAGCACCGACAGACCTTTCAGCTGATCAGATTCTGGAAGAAGCCCGGAGAATACTGCGGTCGCTCGCTCAAAGCCTTCGGATTTATCAGAAGGGGGATGACATCCTTCGTGACTCAGATTATGAGAGCTTCCTCTCCACAATTGAGTTTCCCAATTCAGAGGCTCCTCAGTTGATCTCAACCACGACTCCCGAGTCCACTACTCCCACCGTCATCCAGTTGAACTGGAACCACTCGGTCATCTTCAGGGCGTTTCTCGAAGAATTCTTCTCCCGCATCTTCCAGCAAGAAAAGCTGCATGTTTGGTCCCGAAAGGTGTACTTCGGGATCTCTGACATCAAGAAGCTCAGAAGAAGAACAGCGTACGTCCACCAGAGGGTTTGTAACTAGGCGACACACGGACGACAGAGGATAAGGCGTAGATTCACGAAGGTAACTAATGTTCGCCCCTACAAGCACGGACATCAGTTATTCCTCGAGTTCTATGTCAGAATGTACGGTACCGGCAAACCCACTGGAGAACTACAAGATTGGACGTTCACTGAAGCAGATCTGGATCGCATCCACCTTCAAGACCTTCTGGCGCTCATCAAGTATCTTCACGGCCCAATCCTCCGACCCGACTACTATCGTGATGGCCTTGAGGTTCTGAAGAAGTATGTTCGTCATGCGATCACTCTGGCTCGTGTGACGAACTACCAGCTAGCTATTGAGAGCCGTCAGCCCAAAGTCAACCTGCTCCGTCCGAACCTGCATGTGCCAGCAATTGGAGCTTACTATCTCTACATGCCAACCAGAGTACCAGAGCATGGCATCGTCTACGTCACCAGAAAGAAGAAGGAGCACAAGTTTATGCGATTCAGCGAGCTTGCCAAGTTCAGTGACGGTACCTTGCTCTACGTGTACAACGGGCTCATGAGCAGATTGTTGACTGATCAGATCCCTTCATCGAATATCATTGACGGGAAGGCCAAGGTCCTGGAGGCAATCAAGCTCCGTTTATGACATTCTTGTATTTTCCCTCATTCCTATTTAAGGAATGAGATGTTTAGGGTTTTGATGATGAATGCATTATTATCTTTGGAAATTACTCTTTATTGCAATATTTCTCTTATCACCATTGATGCATTTCTCAAGCTTTGTGTTCATCACTTTCTTCATAGATTTCTATCCATCTACTCTCTTTTCTTGATTATTGGGACAAACAGCCACAATGATGATGGGTTTTTGTGGGTTCCCCCGGGTCAATCTGACACGAGGAATATCATGGATCTAGAAACCTTACTTGTTTGATAAATCCTATAGGTTTATTAACCAAACTGGTAAAGGTCCTATATGATCAAAAACACACTGATTTGATCTTTTATGCGGAAACGTTTAAGCTAAAAACCCTAAACAAACTTATTGATCTTAATCATTTATTTTAATTAGTTCTAGCAGTTATAGTGGATTTACCTGGATTGCTTGAGAATTGATCCACCAATGAACGACCTACGAATTGTTCCTCTAGCAGAACTGAAACCTGAAAACTGAAAAACCGAACTGGTATCCGAGAGAGAGGGGCGGCGCCGATCAAGGAGAGAGGGAGAGAGAAAAACTGGAAACTGATTTTTGAGTTGGTTGAATGTCCTTTTCTTAAACCCATAAGGTTTATTTATATGAGGAAAAATACAGTTTGTATATGATTCAGTTTCCTTATTGTAATTATCTCATTCTTTTCTTCCAAGAAAAGAATTTACTTAAGATAATTACCTATATATTTATCTAATATATGATTCTATTAATTAATTATTATTATATATTTATTTATCAGATAAATATACAATCTAATTAATTAATACCCATCCAACTTTGGGATTTCTGACTGAAATTACCCAACTGATTTATAATTGACTATCATAAATCCTAATTCTCCATTTCTGGGTTTCATATAAATTATTCGATTTATAGGTCCTCACAGGTGTGACCCTCAAGTGTCTTGTAACATTGGATGTGTAATTACTGGTTTGTCAACTTATGCACACAATCACTAACAGACTCCCACTTGTGCAAGTTGGCAATACCGCCTTGATTACACGGACCTAAGGAGGCCCTAGACAGGCACTTAGGCTGACCAGGTTACAAGAACTCTTATACCCAGACTGGTGATATAAACATTCCGTAAGGAAATAGTATCTATGAACCTACTGTTCTTTGATTGGGTATAACTTGGCTTTTCCCTTTGCATCACGATATTTCATCTATGAGTATGAGCCTGGAAAGTGTCAACTCTAAATACTCAAGATTCTGTTTTCTTGACTATCCAACTTTTACTGATAGGTAAACGACAAAGAACTAATCAGTTCGTTTGGGCATGGCCATGCACTTCATCGGTATGTTCAGTCTGTCAAGATGGGCCCAGAAATATCTCTCTTCAGAGAAGAGGTGCAAATCCCATCTTGCATATCTGCCTTTAACACCACGGCTTCCTCTGAATCTAGTTACGCCCTTTATAGCCACCCTGTTACGGCGTAGCGGTTGAGTGCACTAAGTATTCAGTAGTCCTCATGATATCAAATCAGATACCTCAGGTGATAGGGACAACCACTGTGAGATTTACTTATGACTGATTCCAAGAAGTAATCTCAACTGCGGATCACGTCCGATATTTGCTACTCTATCAAATATCTGTGCAACTTTTAGTCTACAACGTTTGTAGCTGTTATTTAGTAACTTATCATAACCACCTAAAAGTTCACAATGACTTTAACACCTTATCGGGTTCCCACCACGATAAGTCGTCATGGACAAATTTTGAATGAAAAACTGAA
Source organism: Centaurea solstitialis (assembly GCA_030169165.1). NCBI lineage: Eukaryota > Viridiplantae > Streptophyta > Magnoliopsida > Asterales > Asteraceae > Centaurea > Centaurea solstitialis. The sequence continues at coordinate 49,335,121 of CM058042.1, read as the reverse complement.
AAAACTAGTTTCATTCCTGGATTATAAAACATGCAAAATATAAAAGTGATAAAGAAATTGATTTTGTATAGTCCATATTACACGCTGTAATAATAACAAAATTAATGACTTTTCTTAATAACTTTAATAATATCTATTTAACGTTTGTTAAAAACTGATCTAAAATGAAGTATCACCTATCTTCAGTTTAAATCCTTTGATCAAAGTTTACCATTTTAATCAAAGTGATGACCAAATAATACAAGTATGTATTTATTGATATTGTCTACTTGTATCTGCTAATCATTGTTTTGCAAACACTTTCAAAACAATAATTAGACTTCTATCATATTCCATGAACTTGGAGACCTGGAATAACTACCAGTTCCTGAATATGTAAAACTGCAACTTTCCTTAGTTGCTGTGTAGATGAATGATTTCTACCTGAAATCAGATTCCATTTTACTTTACTGGTAAATTCACTGGAATTCTATATTTAATCCAACACATTAATCATGTCTTTCCTTTGTTTCAAGGATCTTGAAACTTTTATCCTTTTGACTATAAGGTGAATTATATCTTATGAATTCTCATCCTATCTGGATCATGAATTCCGAGATATATTGAATCAATAATTATATCTTTCATTCTTTATCTTAGACTAGATAGAGAATAAATTTGGGCTCCCACTAACCTATATGAAAACCAATTATTACTCAAAATTTACTATTGATTTAGTCAAAACTTTGATTAGTCAATTATTTTAAGTAATATGCTTGAGAATTCTGTCATTTATAAAACTTAACTGGATTTTGTTAAATCCTAATTCCAAAGCTTGGAATTTTCCTAGTTTTATAAATACTGTTATTAACGCTATCTGAGTTAATATCCTAGATTCTCTTCTAAACATTTGAATAATTAAACTTGATTATTCATAAATGTTTTATTCCCGAAACACACTTCTATAGAATTTTGTGTGTTTTTGATAGTTTTCATATAAATTACTTCAATTTTAATAAAGACTATTGAAGTAACTATAACAGGCAATAACTAGGATCTTATTAAGTCAAAACTTGACTTTGTCAAAAACTTCATGCATAACAGATATTTATTCAAGACAATAACTTATAAAATTTAAAATTATTCCATAAATTATAAGTATTAAAAAAGTAACCATGAATAAAACAACTGTTTCATAAATAAAATTGTCTTGAAAAATAAATATCTAAAAATGAACTTTCATCTGGATCCTTGCAATTCTTGGGCACATCACTTCTGACCATCTGCAATAGTCATTTGCTCTAGGTATCAGTACACTCGTAAACTAACAAGTAAGAAGTGACAAACTAAAGCAATCACAAATATCTGAGGTTTACATACCTGCTTCATGACACTTTGGGCAATTCTGCCTCCAGTGACCAACCTCATTGCATGTGAAGCAACGGTTCTCGGTCCTAGCTTTATTTGGCTTGACCTTCTTGCCCTTGCCCTTGCCTTTGCCTTTCTTGGGTGCACTCTGGACGGCCTGAACTGGTCCCTTCCCTTTGCTGGTGCTAGTATGCCCACTTTTCTTTTTCACCCCTCCGTCTCTTACCATCAAGACATCCTTGGTCTTGTTCTTGTTCCCCATATTCAATCCAGCTGTCTTAAACATGGAGTGTAATTCTGCTATTGACTTCTCCATGTTATTCATGTTGTAATTGACTACAAAGGGCCTGTAGTCTTCTGACAGTGAGTTGAGTATAGTATCCGTTGCTAGCTGCAACGGAACTGGGTGACCAAGCCTTTCCAGATGATCCAAGTGCCGTTTCATTTTCATAACATGGTCACTTACTGATGTCCCTTTAACCATCTTGCATTCATTAAATGCTTTTGTGGCGTCGTAACGTTCTGTACGAGCCTGTGTCTGGAACATGTCCCTCAGCTGGCGGATCATGTCATAAGCATTTGTGTTTATGAGCCCTGCTTGCAGATCTGGGCTCATAGTTGCAAGCATGAGACAGGCGACATCTAGTAGATCATCGGAATGCTTCTTGCGGGCATTCCTAGCAGCAGCCGGAGCGGTTGCCGGAGGAGCCTCCCCAAGAGGCTCTTCAAGGACATACCATTTCCTTTCGTGTCTGAGCACAATCATCAGATTGCGCTCCCAGTCAAGGAAATTGGAGCCGGTTAACTTGTCCTTTCCTAGGATAGAGCGGAGGGAAAGATTGTTAGTGCTCGTAACAGTGCTTGCCATCTACACACATTAAAACTTTTGGTTTTTAGCAACTGTAAATAGATTAAATTCCAATAAATATCAATAAACCCTTAAATGATCAATTTATTGGACTAGGATCCTTATTTCATACGTCCTGATGTGCGGTATGTTCTTGCTCCACCAGACTCGTATTTATTTCGGTAGGTAAGGACTTTTACCAATCATATCTAACTGATATGACTCCTAGATCTTTTCGGAACCACGGTAATTATCCGTACATGTTTCGGTTCCTCTTAGTGCATTTTGGCCCGGTACCTCCCGGTGAACTTCACAGTACCAAAATAGATCTCACCATTTTGGGGACCTGATCACTTTACTCTGGCCGGTACCACCCGGAGATAATTCGCAGAGTTATGTAACCTCTTCAGCTTCAGTTTGAACACGTACGTTGAATGTGTGATCACTTACAACGCCTGTGTACCTTACGCCGAAGGTGCCCCTAGATGGGTTGCACTACTGATCTATGATTTTCGGGGTTTGAAAAATATTTCTTGGATTTTTGAAAAACTATAATTTTGAAAAACTGATTGTCATAAAGGCTACTGATGTTTTAAACTAACTGTTTTAAACATACATGCTATTTCAAAACTAACTGTTCTAAAATCACTTGCTAATTAAAACTAACTGTTTTAATAGCACTTCTAGTTGATTAAAAGTAACTGTTTTTGTCAACTTGCCTTTTATGTAAAACAATCATTTATAGGTTTAAAATAAAAACTACCGTTTTGAAAAAGTTCAAAAAACTGGTAATTTTAAATATAAAAACCTATATGCTTTTGTGATATAACCTAGTTTTTAAAATAACCTTTCTATTTAAAACTACTAATATGCAAAATATCACAAATAAACATTCAACCATGCAATTAAATAACAATTAATCACATAACAGCCAATTATAGTTTTTGCCAACGTTTGTTTCCTAGGGACCAATAATGATCTATTCTTAAAGGTTTCAAAACCTTGCGTAGCTCCCACTGGCCTTGTCATCTTCGTCTGGACTCCTGGAAGGAGGAAAAACTCCAATAGCTCCCACTGGCCTTGTCATCTTCGTAAGAGTAAGAGGGAAAAATAGAACTATCTATCCTAAGGTCATTATTACATAAGGGGTTGTAAATGGCACGTAGGCCTCCCCGTGAATATGTCAAGGGTCTAAGTTGGCAAAATTCTATAATAGGCATATATATATATATATATATATGTAAACATGCATCTCATGTAAGACATAGAATCAAACAATATTTATATAAGCGTAAATTAAAACTAGATCCGTTAAAATTATCTCGTTTCGTATATCGCAAAGTTTGTTTTTAACTGATTTATAAAATAAGCTGTTTTATAAACCAATGATAAAATTTATTTTATTAAATGTAAAACAACTTTATAAAACATTTGCCTTTTATATTTATATCAAACCGGACATTCCGAACTAATTGTTCAAAATACTGGCTTTTGTGTTTTAATGAATTAGTAAAAACACTACACTTAGGCTCACTTGACTAAATAGGTCAGATATTAAAAGTAAAACTTAATTTTATAAAATACTTTACCAAACCGGACAATCCAGACCAACTGGTTTGATAAGTCAAATTTTATTAAAAAATTTCCAGATAAACTTATTTTGAACAAAATTAATTTCGGATAAAAACATAAAACCAAACGAAAGAACTGGGCTTTGGGCCATGGGCCTGATAATAGAATTTGGCCCATACTTACGAAAGAACCTAGACGGATAGTTTGGTAGCCTTGCTCGTGCCGCGAGGGCACGGTTCGTGCTGCGAGAACCATGTCGAACACCACTTCTATCTGTGATGATGACGACAGCTTGAAGCCACCGCCGCCATCGTCGACTTACGGCCAGGCGCTGCCACCACCTCACTGATGGTGTGGCCGCCGTTGATTCATGATCCGGCCACGGCCGGCTATGGTGTGGGTTTCGATTGAGCTAGCTCCATCGCCACCATCGCCGTTGACGATAGCAGCCACGGCCGCCATCGCCGTCTGGCGGTTTCAAATCCGTCGATTGCCACCACCACAATCGGTGGTGTGGCTCTCGATCGGTGGTCCGAAAAAACAACCAACACCGCTACCACAAGCGGTGGTACGGTGGTTTATCCACGGCGTAGCTAGCGATATTGCAAACACCTCTGCCGTCGCCTTCCGATTTACCACCAATCTAGCGGCGATCAGAATCAATCAACGCCACCACCACCATCACGGTGGTTTTGGTTTTGGCTTCCAACAATAGCAGCAGGGAGAATCGCCTCCCCGCCGCCGCCGCGGTTATCGCAAAGCGCCGCTGATTCTGTCGAATACCACCACCGCCCTCTCGCTGCCGTTTGCCACTTTCACGGCTGTGATTGGCGTTTTTACGGCCGACGCCACCACCACTAATCTGTGGTGTGGTCGGTCGAGGTACGGCAGCCGGAAGCCGCCACCGCTACGGACGGTGTGGCCGGCGATTAAACGAAAAACAACACCAGCCGCCGCCATCGCTATGCGCGGTGCGGCCGGCGTTTGTACCGCCATCCACCGACTGGTGGTTGCGGTTTTTCGATATTATGGGATTCGGCGTTCGGCCACCAAGCAACAACAGCCGCCGCCACCGTCGCTACTACCACGTGTGGTGCGACGGGTGTTTGAATATCGGGTGGTTGTTCGATCGGCTATCTGCCGTCGTTCCACCATCGTGTGGGTTTTCGGCTGGCGATGACAGTGGTGATATCACCACCATCACCACCACGTGCTTCCAGGTCGGCTGCCATCACCGATCTGGTGGGGCAGCCTTGATCGGCGACTACCACCACCACCACCGATCTGGTGGTGCGGTGGTGTTTTGTCTACGGCCACCCGTCACCACCACCGATCTGTGGTGTGACTTTGGTGGGCGACCACCACGCTGGTGGGTTTTGTCTCAGTTTGGTGGCTATGATGGTTTACACTCGGTGGCATACGGTCACCAAGTGATTGGTCCGAGTTCGAGTTTTCGTACGATAAACCAAGTTAAAAAAACAAATTTTTATATAAACCATTCAACATGATAAAAATCAGATTTTTATAATGATTACAACTTGATACACAAGAATTAATTTTATACGGATCTTAACGACAATAAACGATTGGACCAGAACCTCTGATACCACTGATGGGTTTTTGTGGGTTCCCTCGGGTCAATCTGACACGAGGAATATCATGGATCTAGAAACCTTACTGGTTTGATAAATCCTATAGGTTTATTAACCAAACTGGTAAAGGTCCTATATGATAAAAAAACACACTGATTTGATCTTTTATGCGGAAGCGTTTAAGCTAAAAACCCTAAACAAACTTATTGATCTTAATCGTTTATTTTAATTAGTTCTAGCAGTTATAGTGGATTTACCTGGATTGCTTGAGAATTGATCCACCAATGAACGACCTACGAATTGTTCCTCTAGCAGAACTGAAACCCGAAAACTGAAAAACCGAACTGGTATCCGAGAGAGAGGGGCAGCGCCGATCAAGGAGAGAGGGAGAGAGAAAAACTGGAAACTGATTTTTGAGTTGGCTGAATGTCCTTTTCTTAAACCCATAAGGTTTATTTATATGAGGAAAAATACAGTTTGTATATGATTCAGTTTCCTTATTGTAATTATCTCATTCTTTTCTTCCAAGAAAAGAATTTACTTAAGATAATTACCTATATATTTATCTAATATATGATTCTATTAATTAATTATTATTATATATTTATTTATCAGATAAATATACAATCTAATTAATTAATACCCCTCCAACTTTGGGATTTCTGACTGAAATTACCCAACTGATTTATAATTGACTATCATAAATCCTAATTCTCCATTTCTGGGTTTCATATAACTTATTCGATTTATAGGTCCTCACAGGTGTGACCCTCAAGTGTCTTGTAACATTGGATATGTAATTACTTGTTTGTCAACTTATGCACACAATCACTAACAAATGATTATGCACAAAATGTTTTGAGATCTCATTGTCATATGTTAAGTACGCCAATACCACCACAGGTTCTTTAACCTCGGGCCCATATAACGGCTGCCCAATAAGGTCCGTTTGCAAGACGTACCTTCTCTCTATATCCCCGTACGCGGGATATTTAACTTGCTACACTTAACATATATAAAAACCTTTCACATACTACATGTGCTTCATAACATAATTCATGTATATCATAACATAAATCATGTACATAATAACATAAATCATAAATCATGTACCATGCTATATAATCATAACATCTTTTATAAAGAAAGAATAGCAACATGATTTCATGCATAAAATATTTATATTAGCACATATGTATCTCAGTAAATGCACGTATTAACTCACTTTGCTTAGCCTTTTTTCTTGACTTCTTTGATCTTATAATTTAAGTAGAGAATTTAGTTATTTTGGATGAAATAGAAATGAACAACTTAAGCCTCTATTTATACTGGTTTAGTAGGCATTAAAAGACTTGTACTCTTAGCCTAGAAATGTGTAAAACTCTAAAAGATTGCCACATATATACAACAGACTATCTTGTAAGCTCTATAGGTCTTACATTTCACTTATAGGTTGGCATGGTCAAATTCCATCCTTACATTTCATTCCATGGTCAAAAGAATAGGTTTGCTTTGTCACTTCTTCATGTGGTGTAAAAAAGTTTGCCATAAGTAGCTTATCAAGCGACTTGTGGACTTGATGACAAGTAGCATTGTAAGCTACTTGTGTGCCTAGTTACCTCTTTTAACTTTTATACTAGACATGTAACTTAACTCTTATATTGAGGGCTTTTTAGGAACTATTTAATTAGATAAAAATACACATATACTTGGCTGGAAATTACTGGATACATGAAACTAAGGCTGTTACAATTCTCCCTCCCTTTTAGAAATTTCATCCTCGAAACTTTATTCAAAAAGGTGTGGGTACTTATCCCGGATCTCTGACTCTACTTCCCATGTTGATTCTATCCCATGATGATAGTCCCAATGAACTAGTACCAAGGATACCTCTTTATTTCAAAGCTTTTTAACTTTACGTTTTTTGATAGCTATAGGCTTTTCATGAAAATTGAGTTTGTCATCGACTGTTATTTCTTCAACTGGAATCACAACATCCCTTTCTGTAGGGCATTTATTTAAATTGGACACATGGAAAGTGTTGTGTATCTGTTGTCCCTAAAAACAATGAAATGCAATAGAAATGGATGGAAATCCTCTAAGAATGAGATGAAATCAATGAAGATTTTGAAAACTCAACAATGGTGAATAATATGCCCAATTTAGTATGTAATGGATTCCAACACAAAACCCTAGAACATCCTTTTCCTTTTATAGGAGAAAGGAAGTTATAAAGGTTGTCAACAAAGGCCCCCCGAGGTTACAAACCTCAAACAGGGGCTTAAACAAAGTAAGATTGTTTACAAAACAAGTAAGCTAAACTAGAAAGCATTAAAGATAGTTGATTCTGACTCTTCTCAACACTTGGGTTCTACAATCTCCCCCTTTGAGAAGCAGTCAGAATGGTGGAGGTAACTCCAGTGCAGGCTCCCACTTGGACATCTGCAGATACTCTTCCCACTCTCCTATGATCCGTGCTCTCATCTGCATCGCAGCCTCAGCTCGTCTGTACATCATCCGCTCCTTTAGCTTCTTCTCGATCAACCTCATTGCCTCCAGCAGCTTTCCTTTGCCATCTATGAACTTCCGACTAGGTATCTGATCCGCCAGCAGTCTGCTCTGCATGCCGTTGTAGACATAAAGGAGGGTCCCGTCGCAGAACCTGGAGAGCTCCCCAAACCTCATGAACCTGCGCTCCTTCTTCTTCCGAGTCAGGTACAGGACTCCATGCTCAGGTATCCTGGTTGGCATGTAAGGAATGTAGGCATCGATACCAGGAACGAGCAGATTTGGTCTCAGCAGGTTGACCTTCGGCTGGCGGCTTTCTATGGCAAGCTGGTAGTCCGACACTCTCGCAAGAGAGATTGCATGACGGACATATTTCTTCAGAATCTCCGTGCCATCTCTGTAGTACTCTGGTCGGAGGATCGGGCCTTGGAGGTACTTGATGATCGTGAGAAGATCTTCTAGATGCACCCGATCTAAGTCAGCTTCTGTGAAGGTCCAGTTCTGCAGTTCACCTCGAGGGACACCGGTGCCGTACATGCGGACATCAAACTCCAGGAACAACTGATGGCCATGTTTGTAGGGGCGCATAGCAGTTACCTTGGTGAAGCGACGTCTGATCCTCTGGCGTCCATGAGTGGCCCAGTTGCACATTCGCTGATGCACGTACGCAGTCCTTCGTCTCTTGTTGCTGATGTGAGAGATCCCGAAGTAGACTTTTCGGGACCAGGCGTGCAGCTTTTCTTGCTGAAAGATCCGGGTGAACGTTTCTTCTAGGAACGGACGGAAGATGATGGAGTGGTTCCAGTTGAGCTGGATTACAGTAGGAGCATCGGTTTCTGGATCGGTAGAGTGGACTGTCCGTGGGGCTTCTGGAGTTGGGAACTTGAGCGCTGAGAGGAGGTTGGCGTAGTCAGGATCCTTGACGATGTCGTCTCCCTTGTGATAGACCCTTAGACTCTGAGCGAGCGACCGCAAGATCTTCCGGGCTGCTTCCGGAATCTGGAACTCTGAAGGATCAGTCGGTGCTGCTTCTGGGAGAACGGGATCAATCTGGGCCGTGTCCGTCATCTGAGGAAACTGAACTTTCTCCCCTTCCGGAATCCTCTCGTATCTCCAACTCCCATGTCTGGAATGTCTTCTGTATCGGAGTTGACATAGGGAGCTTCGGCGGCATCTAAGTCTGTGGGGGCGCTCGAGGGAGCGGCTGAGGAACCTGTGGCTGGAGCTGATGAACCGGAGCCGGAACCAGGTTGGGGGTCGGTGCGAAGCCGTTTTGCCGCTTGTACCTCCCCCTCATGAGGACCTGGTGCGGAGTCATCAGGATCATCATGCCTCCTCTTCGAAGGCTGAGCCTGGGACCGACACACGGCCTCCAGTTCTCTAATCCTTTGTTGTAGCAGCTCGATCTGGGCAGCTTGCTCTCGGACTTGGGCGGACAGGCGGTCATTCTGAGTGGTGTATGAGGTGACCATCATCAAGTGCTCCACCTCAGTGACGTAGCCTGGAATCGGTGGAAGGTCGCCCGAAGTCGGAGGAGCGAGCCTGAGGACGTCTTCAGTTGGCCTAGGAATGGGAGCTTCAGTAGATGGGGCAGCCTCAGAATGCTTGCCCTTGATCCTGCTCTTGAGCTCGTATAGCTCCGCATCCCGGTCTTCTTGAAGCTTGCGCGACGCCTCAAGATCGGCTTGTCTCTTCCTCTCCGTCTCGGCCAAGGCTTTCTCGAGTGCCTCGACCCGCGCGTCCCTAGCCTGATTGGCTTGCTCCACGGCTAATAACCTGCTTTGGACGACTTTAAGGATGTCGTCCGAATCCGTCGGACCTATAAGTCCCGGTGTTGCAGGGGCGGTTTTAGGGATTCCGCCCGAATCCGTCAGGCTCAAAAGCCCCGGTGTTGCGTGAGCATCTTTATAGACTTTGCTCGAGTCTGTCGGACCCGGTCCCGGAAAAACTACACCCGGTGCCACTTGGGCTCCAGTTGACGAGTAGAGTCCTAAAGAGGTACTCTCTCGGCCCGATGTCACCGCTGGTATAATGCTGACGGTGTCGGGGCTTCCGGTGGATCCTCGAAGGGCGTCCAATGACGCACCAACTCTCCCCGTTCCGGCCTCGCCACTTGGGCGGGCAGATGAAGCATCCACAAGTGTCCTAGTCAAATGAACAACCCTGAAGGTGTCTACGAGTGGCTCTAGGACTACTGGTGCTCTGAAAGACGTCGAGAGGTGGGGCAGAGCCTCTCTCATTTCAACACCGGCAGACTCCAATTGAGTGGCCGGTGGAAGTTGAGCTAATTCCCGTGAGAATGTGAAACGACCATCTGTTGAGAGATGGCCGAGTGGCTGGTTTGGGCGTGCAAATGCGTTGGTTGGCTGCCAACGACTTGACCTGACGTCAACGAGTGACCGGTCTGTGTGAGGGTTGCCTCTGTGGGGGTTTGACTCTGGGCTAAAGGGATATCCAGTTCTAACCTATGCGGCTCTTCTTCTACATCCGCCTCCTCTAACTGAGCCCAAGGCTCGCTCAACTGGACCTCTACGTCTTCGGTCTCTTTTTCTCTACTCTCTCTCTCCTTTTCTCCCCTCGCTCTCTCTTCTTCCTCTTCGCTATCTTCTCGACCCCAGCCGGTAGCAACTTCGGCCTCACCTTCTTCCTCCTGACCGACAGTTCGGTCATCCGACGCCAGATCCGCAATAAGAGTGGGATCACCAGAAATCCGGTCGTCGTTGAAGGAAGAGGTGGCTTCATCCAAATCGATCACTTGGGCCTTCCCGCCCTTTGGTGGTTCTGAAAGCTGAAACTCAGAATCTGATCCATAGTCGACTTGTTCTGACTCTGTCGCCTCGTCATCGGGCTCACGACGGTCGGTAGGAGTGTGCTCTGAGGACTCGTGACCGTCGGAGTCATCACCTGATGGTTCGCCTCCCTGAGAGGTGACGGCCGCCGAGTGAGGTGGTGGAGGAACATGTGCTTGTTCTTGTGGGGAAGCTTCCACGTCCTCCCCAGTAGGTTGTTGCGGCGGCGTCGGTGATTGGTGCCCTTCCGATGACGAGTGAACCGGAGACTGCTGAAGGGTGCCCATGTACTGCTTTACTCTGAAGTGGCTTGTGTACTCGCGCAAGCGGACGGCATCAGTAGACTCCTCTACAACTGTAGGAGTGCGAGCACGAGTGGCACGGTTTTGGATCATGGTTTGATATGCACCGGCTCTGGAGGTGTGCGGTGTGGCAGACGTACCGACTATTCTACCCTCTCCTCCCCTTACGTCGACTCTCATCACTCCCGAGCCAGAGGCTCCCCCACTGGAGCTCTGGCCCGCCGTACCAGAGGCACGGCTTCTAGTAAGGACGGGTCGCACGTCTTGGGCAGGGCTCCCCGGTTCTGAGGAGTCCGTAGACGTGTCTTCTAGGCCTATGGAAATTCGGTACATCCTAACGCTCATTGACCTACGATCTGCCAAGTTCAGCACGTTATCTGGTATGGGCATCTCTACCTGTCCTGACTTCAGATTCTTCTTGTTGGCTCGTCCGATCTGCTGACTTTCAAAACGGAGATGGTTTGCTCTGCGTCGGACAGCTCGGTTCTGGTTCATGTGATCTCGGATGACCAGACTGAAAAAGCGCATCCACGGGATGGATGTGTGCTTTGTGCGTCCGGGCCCAGCTCTGACATCACCGATGATGTCTGCCCAGATTTGCTGAGCAAAGTCGATTCGCCTTCCGTAGGCGACCGCATGAAAGATATGCCAGAACTGGGTGGATGCTTTGTCCACGCCATGGGTCTTTGAGGAGATCGTCCGGTTGAGTATGTTGAAGAATGAGTACCAGATTGGGGGCAGCATCCCCTGAGAGATCTGGGAGATTCCTCTCGGCCTGTTGTTCTCAGTGTAGTGGACTCCGACAGCGAGTACTTCGCTGAACAGTTCAGATCCCGACACGAGAGGGTCAAATGGTGCCTCCGAAGTAGCAGCCGGCAGACGAAGGATTCTGCGAAGATCCTCCATCGTGAGGACCAGATCAGTCTGGTCCACTCGGCCGACGATGGCCTGAACTCCGTCCCGGTTCTCAACACGGGAAGTGTGCCAGAACTGCTGCATATAAATCATCGGGACATCAGCAGTGGCTTGCATCGCGTATGCAAGGGGGTGAGCTCGGAGAATCTCGAGTACAACGTCATCTTGGACTGTGAAGTTCGCCAAGTTAACGAACTGGTTGTTCTGGTGGATCGCAACGATGTCTGCCGGGTTGATCAGTGCGAGATCAGCAGCGTTGGCGACTGGTGAAGTGGGAGCAATCGGTTGTTGATCAGCCATTTCTGTAATACCTCAAGTGTTAGAAATATTATGACGTGAAAAGACTATACCCTCGACTAAGCGCGAGTCGGAAAAACTCGAAAACCCAATAATGAGTTTTTCGTGTTTTCCGAGTCGGAAAACGAGCAAAGTACACGAGGGGAGTTTTCCGATTCGGAAAAGAGTATTTTCCGAGTCGGATAACTCAACACTTGGTAAATAAAGCACAATGATAAACTGACAAGTTTTCCGATTCGGAAAAGGGTATTTTCCGAGTCGGGAAACTCCCACACTTAGAGAGAAAACATGTAGGTTTTCCGAGTCGGAAAACATGGTTTTCCGATTCGGAAAATGTCGACACTTAGAAAAAAAATTTTGGCAAAACTTGGTCTCTCTAACGAGTCGGAAAACCTTGGAAACCCATAAGGGTAGTTCCACGTTTTCCGAGTCGGAAAAGAAGCATTTGAAAACCGAGACCAAGTCCGATTCGGAAAACAATGTTTTCCGAATCGGAAAACATACAAGAATACTTATCGTTTTCCGATGCGGAAAACTTGAACATTCAAGTTTTCCGATTCGGAAAACTTGAATGCTCAAGTTTTCCGAGTCGGAAAACCGCGACTGTTCATATTTTCCACTTAGAAACCGCTCAAAAACCGTCGATCTAAGGCCCTAAACTATCAACATTCATCCTAAATCAGTTTATAACAACATAATAAGCAACAAAGGATCGTTTTAACGTCCCGAAATCCCATTCCAAGAAGTTTGGGTTTCGGGTAAGTTTTAAAACTTTTAGGCTTCGATCCAGACATTAAAACGTATGATTTAGATGTTAAAACTATATAAGGGTTGATCGTTTACTTACCAGGAATCCGAATATGTAAAGATATCGACGATCGGAGCAACAACGAACGAAAACCGGAATCGAGCGCGAAGTGGTTTCGGGTGAGAATTCAGAGAGAAAAAAGATGAAAATTTGAATTTTGTGAAAAGTAATTCTTGAAAACCGGTATTTATATTTTTACCGACTTACACTGTGTTTGGGTCAAAAACACTGTGTTTGGCTCTCCTTTTGGCTCTCTTAACCCGACTTTCACCATTTGGCAAAAACCACCCCTGGACTTGAAGTTTGAGTAAACTTACAGACAAGTCCCTGAACTTGTATTTTTAGAAAAGTTTCAAAACAGACCCTGGACTACAAGTTTTACAAGATTTGCAAAACGAGTCCCTGAACATTAAGAAGCAGAAGGTGGCAAAGTTAGTCCCCAAACTTGTAAGTTCAAGACGTGTACTCTACCGCCCCCTGAACTTTCAAGTTCACAAAAAGTTACAAGTTCAGCCCTCGACTTCCGAGAAAGGAGACTTACCTGGTTCGTCTCACCGGGTTTAGAGCGAGTCCTGGTCTGAAGTAACCAGAAGTCGTTGTGAGGGTCCATACCTACAAAATAGAGTATAAAAATGGTATCCAAGGTGATGTGGATCCGAGAACGTTAGTGAGCACACCAAACAGTATATACAGGACTTAGTACTCCCCCTCGATTCATGCAACATCTATAAAATTCCTACAGACTCCCCCTACACACATGCATATAAAATAAGAACTCCCGACTCCCCCTAGACCTCAGGCAGGGAGGTCTAGCATTCCCAACTTGCTTAGGAGGAAAAAGTGACGCTTCTCGTCAAACGGCTTGGTGAACAAATCAGCAAGCTGATAGTCACTCTCAACAAAGTATAGTTCAATGTTACCTTTCTCGACGTGATCTTTGATGAAATGATATCGAATGTCGATATGCTTCGTCCGAGAATGTTGAACCGGATTTGCCGTGATCTGTATTGCACTTTTGGAGTCGCAGTAGATTGGAATTCGATGCATGGTGTATCCAAAGTCAGCTAGTTGGGTTTTCATCCACAGAACTTGCGAGCAGCAACAGGCGGCGGCTACATATTCTGCCTCCGCGGTGGATAGAGAGACGCAAGTCTGCTTCCGGGATGACCAACTGACCAACTTGTCCCCGAGAAATTGGCAAGCACCAGATGTGCTTTTCCTGTTAAGCTTACAACCTGCATGGTCTGAGTCTGTATATGCAATTAGTTCAAAGCCAGAATCCTTTGGGTACCAAAGACCAAAATCCGGTGTGCCCTTCAGATACCTAAGGATTCTCTTGACTGCAGACAGATGTGAATCCCGTGGGTCACACTGAAAACGAGCGCAGACACCCGTGGAAAAGACGATATCGGGTCTACTAGACGTGAGATATAAGAGGGAGCCAATGATTGCCCGATAAGTTTTCTGGTCAACCGGTTTACCAGAAGTATCAGCAGAGAGTTGAAAATTTTTGGGCATTGGTGTTGCCGCGGAGTTTGAGCCACCGAAATCAAATCGTTTTAAAAGATCTTGAACATACTTGGCTTGATTTATAAAAATGCCATCAGGGCGTTGTCGAACCTGAAGTCCTAAAAAGAACGTCAACTCGCCCATCATGCTCATTTTGAATTGTGATTTCATGGTGTTCTCAAACTCTTGGCACATCTCAGGTTTAGTAGACGCAAAGATGATGTCATCCACGTATATCTGAACGATAATTAAATCTTTACCTGACTTCTTGAGAAACAAAGTGGGATCGATAGTACCTTTCTTGTAGCCAACTCCGAGTAAGTAGTCAGTGAGAGTTTCATACCATGCCCTCGGAGCTTGCTTTAGACCATACAGCGCCTTGTCCAAAACATAGACATGATTTGGGAATCGAGAATCGACGAACCCTTCCGGTTGCTCAACGTACACTTCTTCTTGAAGGACTCCATTCAGGAAGGCACACTTGACGTCCATCTGATAGACTGTCATGTTTTTGTGTGCAGCATACGCAAGGAAGATTCGGATTGCTTCGATTCGGGCTACTGGCGCGTACGTCTCATCATAGTCGATACCCTCTTGTTGGCGATAACCCTTGGCGACCAGGCGAGCTTTGTTCCGGATGATGAGATTATTCTCGTCGGTTTTGTTCCGGAGTATCCACTTGAGGCCAATGATTGTCTTTCCCCATGGTCGTTCTACCAAGCGCCAAACCTTGTTTCTCTCGAATTCGGCCAGCTCATCTTGCATGGCGATCACCCAGTCGGGATCGGTGAGAGCTTGCCACACATCAGATGGTTCAAAATCGCTCAAGAATCCACCGAAAAGGATCAGATTTTCAGTGTGCTTTGCAGATCTAGTGTTTACAGGTTGTGAGGGACTCCCGATGATCTGGGAGGGGGGATGATCTTTTGTCCACCGTCTAGTGTGAGGATGAGTGACATAAGCCTGTCGGTTGTTGGTGGCGTCGTTCTCATCTTGCACGGCAAAGATCTCTTCTAGGTTCCCACTTGATGAGCCTTCAGCTTGGTTGATCCGCGGTGCAGCCTCTAACCGGGGCTCTCTAACTACCTGAGCATATGATCGTTGGGCAGTGCTCGGGGAAGGTAGTGGAGCTTCTTCTGGAATTGGATCAAGAACAGGGTGCGGAGTCTGTTCTTGATCAGATGCCGGTGAAGCTGCGGATGAAACGTCAGATGGAGGAGCCGCGGACTCAGGTGTCACGGAGTGAGTTGAAGTGCTGGAGGAGGGCTCCGTGACGAAGGCATCAGATGTCACTGTGGTTGTGGTCGAACCTGTTGGAGCGGGAACTACGATTGGACTCGTTAGAGTGTGCAGATCGTATTCCGCGAGATCTAAAAAATCTAAAGCAGAAAAGTTAGAAGACGGATCTGTGCTCGGTGGTGAAGGGAACAATTCAGGGAAGGATGCAGACACACTACTAGAACTAGCATTCAGATAGGTTTCAGATTCAGAGAAATCAACATTTGAGCTTTCCAGGATAGTTCGGGTCCGTTTGTTGAAAACCCGGTAAGCCTTAGAGTTATGTGAGTATCCGATGAAGATAGACTCATCAGACTTAGGGTCAAACTTACCCAAATTATCCCGGTCATTAAGAACATAGCACTTACAACCAAAAACTCTAAAGAAGTCAATGTTTGGCTTACGCTGTTCGACCATCTCGTAAGCGGTTTTACCAGTCCGTTTTACGATCAGAGTCCGGTTTTGCGTTGTAGCATGCTGTCGAAACGGCTTCAGCCCAAAACTGTTGAGGAACTCCAGAGTGAGCCATCATGGATCTTGCTGCTTCGACCAACGTCCGGTTCTTCCTTTCTACGACCCCATTCTGTTGAGGTGTGCGAACTGCGGAGAAGTTGTGAGTGATCCCCACTTCTTCAAGAAAGGATTGCAGCTTTGTGTTGCGGAACTCAGTACCGTTGTCGCTACGTATTTTCCTCACCCGACGACCCAAGAGAACTTGTGTGCGTTTGATGAAGGCTATGATTCGTTCAGCAGCTTCTGATTTGTCTCGAAGAAATTCAATCCAGGTGAACCTAGAGAATTCATCTACGAGAACCAGCATATACTTCTTTCTGGCGAGACTTTCTACTCTCATAGGTCCACAAAGATCCATGTGTATCAAGTCGAGGGGACTTTGGCAATTCGTATCCATTCTCGGTGGATGAGAGCTTCTAGTCATCTTTCCTTGTTCGCACGCAGGACAGAGAGTGTCCTTGGAAAGGCGAAGCTCAGGTAGTCCCCTGACTAATCCCTTAGAAACCAGTTTGTTCATGTCTTTGAAGTTCTGATGGCATAGTCTGCGGTGCCATAACCAACTGTCCCCTTTTGATGCTTTTGATAGCAGACAGATCGCATTCTTCGGGTTAGCTTCAAACTGGGGGTGAGTTTGAGGGATTGAACGGAAGACGGTTGTGTAGAGATTGCCATTTCGCCTGGCGGAGAGAATAGCATTGTTGTCTTCATCGTTCACGTCACTTCCGTACTGAAAGGTCTTCACCCAGTATCCGTTATCACAGAACTGGCTGGAGCTAAACATGTTGTACCCCAATCCCTCCACATAACGTACACCCTTGATGATGTACTTTCCATTGGTGATTTTTCCCGACCCTAATATCGGCAACGGCGTTCTGTCGGCAGTCTTTATGTATCCCTCAAACTTCTCAACGTAATCGAAGATGAAGGACCGCTGCCCAGTCATGTGTGTGTGAGCCCCCGAGTCAAAGTACCACACATGACTGATCTGCAAAACAATTAGGCTTGTTTAGGGACCCATTGCCAAATGGGTTCCTTAGGGTCAGAAACAATTGAATTGGTCGATGCAGTCTCCTTTTCGGATTTCTCCTTAGGCTTAGGGGACTGCACTGACGAGGAAGGTTTCCCCTTTCCTCTTTTTCTCCCTCTTCTCTTTCGAGATTTGATTTTAGGCACATCAGCATTAAAGGAATCATAAACACCATAGCGCAGAAAATTGTCAAACATAAAGCACATGTCATTACGCAAAGAATCAAAAGCATGAGTTAAATGTCGATTACGTTTTACAGACATGTTTGAATTAATTCCTACACTAGGTGGAGCATAGCCAAGACCCGCACGGTTAGGACTATGCTGCTTAGGGAAAGCTTGAAAAGAGTTGGGTCTTCCTCGGTGATCCTTCCTCGGTGGCTTCACTTCCTGTCCACCATCCTTCTTCCTCCCATCTGCATTACGAGCATGGTGTGAGTTAGATGATGGTTTAATAGGAGAAGAGTTGCCACCTTTTCCAGATGATGTTTTTGAAAATTTAGATTTTGTGGAAGAGAAAGGTTGCTTTGATTTTAACTGAGAGGTCTCACCCACTTCAAAGCTGCTTGAATTAAGGTCAAGGTTTTTAATGGGTTTAGCTGAGTTACGAGCATTGTTAGACTTTGAATGCTTTTTCTGGAGTCCTTTGGGTGCGTGAGGCTTAACTGACTTTCCCTTGTCAGTACCAACACATTTTTCACCCTTAGGGTTACTGTTCTCAGAAATAGGAGCTCGTGACTCAACAGACTTCTCAGGTTTTACAAAAACAGATTTTGGCCCTTTTGGAATAAAGCCTGAAGGATCATCACCTTCATCTAAGAACACCTTCAGATCGTACTCAACGTTAGGATCATGGATAGTCTTTGGTTCGGTTATCCTATGGTGTGAGTTGAAGGGTTCATCATCATCTGATAGTAAGGTGTAATAGTCCTCGGGATCCGCAACGGATTTGGTTTGGGATTCAACTATCGGATGGTCTAGAAGTGGAGTAGTTCTATCATCAACTGACTCTGAAAGGTTTTCAAAGTACATGACTTTTCTTTTCAAAATGGAATTTGACACACGTTGGTTGGTTAAGGCAACACGATAATTGATCTTTTCATCATGATCAAGTTCTCTTGCGATTTCTGAGTGAACATTCAGGAGAACATATCGTGCCTTAAGATCCGCAACCTTGAGTTGAAAATTGGTAAAGGTTGAGGCTGCGGTCTCACACTCTGAAGACATTCTAATTCTCTCGGCATTTGCCTCGATCAAGTCTTTCTTCAAAGTGTGAACCAAGTTGTCCTTTTCAGAAATAAGCACTTTCAGATTCAGTATCTGATGTTGACATGCGTCCAGATCCATGGCTTTTAGTCTAAGTCCAAACATTTCCTTTTCTAGTTCGACTAGGTCGGGACTCTTAGTTGCGGAAACATCCTCTGGTGGGATAACTAAGGTCTCTTCTGAAAAATCCATCTCCCTAGTGTCATAACTAGTGTTAAGGTCTGAATAGTTGATGGGAGGCATAGCTACCCTAGGGGTCCTAGCCTTGATGCCTTCCCATGTGGACTTAGTGTTTGTTGGATCACTGGCTGGGACAAATATAGGTTTGTTGGGAGCAGGGCTAGTGGGTGGACTGCTAGAGGTGCTGTTCGTTGGACTGACGGTCGTGGTTATGGTCTCACCATTTATAACTTCGGTGTATGTGACAGTCTGCCTAACGAATTCCTCGGTCACATGTCCTCCTACTAGGGCAGGTTTGGGTTTGGAGGCGGCCATGTCCTCAAAATTGTACAGATTAGAAGGTGCCTTGTCTAAAACATGGTTTTCAGACAGTCCAAGTCCGGGTCTGGCTTTATAGAAAGGATTTTTGTTGGCATGCTGCGTAAGAATGCTCAGGGTCTGCTCAGATTGTCCTCTCTTAAAGTTGTTATCTTCAAGCTCTTGAATTTTGGAAAACAGTCTAGTTCTTTCTTCTGAAAGCAACTGAAATTTTAGTTGGAGCTCACCATGGTCACTGTTAAGTTCCTCATGGGTTTTCTGAAGACAACTGAGTTTGTTGGACAAATTTGACTCTCTGACGCTAGACTCAAGAGTCTCACGATTGTACACAATAGTCAAGTCCTCAAGAGAACTTTTGTATATGGCACTGTCGATTCTAAACTTCGTGACGAGAGATCGTTCCGATTGGAGACATCTCTCAAGTTCACAAATTCTAGATTCTAACATTGTCACATCATCAGTCAAGTCAGGAATAGTGGATACCTCAGAAGCGTCGAGGTCTCGATATGTGCTGGGGCCAACAGCTTCAGGTCCTTCAAAGTCAGCCATCAAACACGGACCCCCAACAAGATGATCTTCCTCGTCTGAGCTTTCCTCCTCACACACCCAGTTTTCCTCATCGACTAGCAGAGCGACTCCCTTCTCTTTCTTCCTCATTAATGCTGCCTTCTTCTCAAAGTATGCAGCATCCTTGTATCTGACAGGGCAGTTGTTCGCATAGTGACCCAGCTTGCCACATTTGAAGCATGATGTAGTGGCACTAGCGGTCTTTTGAGGAGCTGGGGTAGGAGCACCACTATTTACTGGAGCTGGAGGGGCATTCAACCTTTGATCACCAATTTCAACTGGACCTTGTTGATGTCCTTCTCTTGGAGCTTGTCTAGAAGATCCACTCTGATGGTTCCCGTCTTGATAGTTTCTGTTACCATGAGCTGACTGACCATCATATTCCCTGTAGTTCCTCTGCTGTTCTTGACCATATCCCGGACCACTTTGACCACCTACGAATCCTCCATATCTGCCATCTTCACGTCTTCCATCTTGACCACCTTCATACCCGCTACTGTATCCTTGACGATCAATGTATCCCGATTCTGGAGTGTAGTTTCTCTGGTTTTGGCGATAGTTGATCTGAGAAACCTGTCCTCTCCAATCTCCCTGATCTCCAGGACTTCCCTGATAGTCCAGGTAGGTGTTATCTCTGTAGCTTCCCCTTGCTTCCCTATACTGGCCTTGATCACCACGGTATCTTCCTGGATGCTGATTCTGATATCTGTCCCCTTGTTGATATCCTCCTCTTCCTTGATTCCCAAACTGAACTCGTTCTTGCTGGAAGTGTCCACCTCGGCCTTGCCCCATCCTTCCTCCACTGGGATATCCAGATCCCCTGGGTCTGCTGTATCCACGTTTGGAATTCAGCTTCTGTACGCTATTAGAGATGAGGGCAAGAGACTCATTCACATGGAAGAGTTCATCATCAGAGATTGAGATAATCAGCGGATCATCTGGATGTTGATAGCTTGGACTGTAGTTCGAGTTGAACTCTGGGTAGTTTGAACCATAGCTCCCGTTGAACTCCTGGTTGTAATTCTCCTGATAGTGCTGAGGTGGTGAGTGGTTGAACTGCTGAGGAGATGAGTTGTTGTACTGCAGATGCTGTAAAGGGGCTGAGTTTGATCCTCCACATGGTACTGCTGCGAGTGCCAGAGGGTCAACAGCATTTTTGAACTTGCCTCCCGTGATGAATTCCTCATGCTGAACCATCATGCTAAAAAGGTCGTGTAGACCCATGATCCCCAGATTTCGGCTCAGCTGCAAGTTGATCGCCAGATTCTGCCATGCTGATGTCAGGTTCTTCAGGAACTTAACATTCACCTCGTACTTTGACTTCTCTATCCCGAGCCTTCGTAGGTCATTCACAAAGGCGTTCAGTCTTTGATAAGACTCGGTGAGGGATTCGGTCTCCCTGGCTTTGAAGCCTTCGTAAGCGTTTAAGGCACTTTCTTTTTGACTTTCGAGGGCGGTGTCACCTCCTTGCATCTGCTGCTCTATTTCTAACCAAACGTCTCGTGCGTTTGTCAGACTATCCACCCTTGCATACATATCATTGGGAAGAGCCATGATCAGAAGGGTCAGTGCACGCTTGTCAACGAGGTGCCGGGCTCTTTGTTCAGGATTGAACATCTCAACTGGCTTTTCAACTACATACGAAGGTAGTTCGGGACACGTATCTGTTTTGGGAACAGCAGCAACCGTGACAGTTGGTCGGATTGGGCCTTCGCGGATTGACTTCATGAGATTACCGTCGAGCATGTCTAGGAAGTGTATCATCCGGCGCTTCCATTGCTGGTACTCGCCCATCACCAGTACAGGAGGGCGAGTTTCGGAACCGATCCCCAGGATTTCCTTCGACATTTCTGAGAAAATAAAGAGACCTCCTTGTAAGATTCACTTGGCTTGAACACAGAAAGGTTTTGAAAAAGCTGATGTTTCGAGCGCCTCGGGACACAGAAAGCTTGGAAGAAGTAAAAGATTTTGAAAGCAAGCTTAGTGTCGAATTTGAGAAACGAAATGGCAAGAGTTTCGGCTCAAAGAGGCGAAATCCGACTTGGAAACTGATGTTTTCCGATTCGGATTTGGCTCAAACAACAGGATTCGGAAAAGCAACTTTTCCGACTCGGAAAATGAACTTTTCCGAATCGGAAAAGGTGGGTGCGGAAAAGGGAACTCGGAAAAGAGAGAGACTTCTCAAGAGCAAGACCCCGAGTCAGAGACTCGTTTTCCGATTCGGAAAACAGATGTTTTCCGATTCGGAAAAGGAGAGTTCTCCGATTCGGAGAATGAGCAATTTCCGACTCGGAAAATTTGAGCTGATAATTCAGCTCTCGTTTTCCGATTCGGAAAACCTGCACAGAAAGCTCGAAAAATTTCTCAAAAACACTTAAAAACCTCTTAAAAATCAGTGTTTAGACCCCCAAAATGTATGAAGATGCTTAGAAAACTATGGGGAATCACTTAACACTTATTTTAAGCCCTTTTAAAACACCTTTTGGATTGAAAATCCAAAAGTTTTGAAAAACTCAAAACTTGAAAAACTTCAAAAACCTTTTTAAAACAAACCAAACACCAAGGAATCAACAAGATTGGCTCTGATACCAATTGTTGTCCCTAAAAACAATGAAATGCAATAGAAATGGATGGAAATCCTCTAAGAATGAGATGAAATCAATGAAGATTTTGAAAACTCAACAATGGTGAATAATATGCCCAATTTAGTATGTAATGGATTCCAACACAAAACCCTAGAACATCCTTTTCCTTTTATAGGAGAAAGGAAGTTATAAAGGTTGTCAACAAAGGCCCCCCGAGGTTACAAACCTCAAACAGGGGCTTAAACAAAGTAAGATTGTTTACAAAACAAGTAAGCTAAACTAGAAAGCATTAAAGATAGTTGATTCTGACTCTTCTCAACACTTGGGTTCTACAGTATCCTTTTCAGTTCTTCTGGCAATTCGAGTTGATATGCTACTGATCCCACTTTTTCAGTTATCTTATAGGGACCAATATATCGTGGTCGTAATTTTCCCTTTTTGCAAAAACGTAGAACCCCTTTCCAAGGTGATACTTTTAGTAATACCATGTCACCAACTTTAAATTCCATAGGCTTCCTTCTTTTGTCGGCATAGCTCTTCTGTTTATCTTGTGCAACTTTGAGTCTTTCTCTTATTTGAACAACCTTATCCGTCGTTTGTTGGATAATTTCGGGTCCAGCTAGTTGCTTTTCACCAACTTCCATCCAACAGACAGGTGTTCTACACTTTGTTCCGTATAGAACTTCATATGGGGCTGCGTTGATGCTACTATGGTAACTATTATTATAAGCAAACTCGATAAGAGGCAGATGATTATCCCAATGAACTTTTAGATCAATAGCACATGCACATAACATATCTTCTAACATTTGAATTGTCCTTTCACTTTGGCCATCAGTTTGAGGATGATATGTCGTGCTCATCTTGATCTTTGATCCCAACTGTTTCTGCAAACTCTTCCAAAAATTTGAAGTGAAACGACGATCCCGATCTGATATAATTGATATTGGTACCCCGTGCCTTAAAACAATCTCATCAATATACAATTTGGCTAGTGTTTCTAAGGTTTGGGTTTCTTTTATCGGTAAAAAGTATGCTGTCATGGTTAATCGATCAACGATAACCCATATAGCATCAAAACCCTTTGGTGTCTTTGGCAACCTTGTGACGAAATCTATAGTGATATGTTCCCATTTCCAAACAGGAATGTCTAGCGGTTGTAACTGCCCATAAGGTCTTTGATGTTCAATTTTTACTTTTAGGCACGTAAGACACTTCTTGACATAATTCGCCACATACTTTTTCATTCCTGGCCACCAATAAAAAGTTTTTAAGTCTTCGTACATTTTATAGGTTCCAGGGTGGACTGATACTTGGACTTGTGCGCTTCGTCGAGAATTAGTTCCCTACAGTTGCCTTCTCTTGGAATCCATATCCGTCCATGAAACCTTTTGATCCCTTTATCATCGGTTTCCAACAATTTATGTTGCCCAAAAATCCTCTCCCCTTTCTGGTTTTCTTGCTTCAGTGCTTCTTGTTGTGCAGTTTGAACTCTTTCCAACAAAGTGTTTGTAGCCAGCAGATTAAATGCCTTAGTTCATACAGGTTTAGTTGGCTCCTTTCGGCTTAAGGCATTTGCAACCACATTGGCTTTTCCGGGGTGATACTTGATTTCACAATCATAGTCATTTAACAATTCTATCCAACGCCTTTGCCTCATGTTTAAATCTTTTGGATCGAATAGATATTTCAGGCTTTTATGATCTGTGTAAAGTACACACTTTGTACCATACAAATAATGTCTCCTAATTTTTAAAGCAAGATCATGTGTTGGATATCGTTTTTTCGTTTTCCTTCAATTGACGTGATGCGAAAGCAATTACTTTACCTCTTTGCATAAGTACACATCGTAAGCCTTGCTTAGATGCATCACTGTATATTGCAAAATCTTCTATTCCTTGAGGTTGACTTAAGACGGGTGTGGTACATATCTTATTCTTCAAAGATTGAAAAGCCGTTTCTTGCATATCTCCCCATTCAAACCTGCAAGCTTTTCTTCTTAATGATGTAAGTGGAGTTTCTATCTTAGAGAAGTCTTGAATGAAACGTCGATAGTATCCGGTTAATCCAAGAAAGCTTCGTATTTCAGTTGCTGACTGTGGGGTTTCCCATTTCGTTATGTACTCGATCTTGCTTGGATCTACCATAATACATTTTTCATTAACAACATGTCCTAGAAACTGGACTTCCCGAATCCAAAATTCGCACTTTGAGAATTTTGCATAAAGCTTTTCTTGCTTTAATAGATCCAAATTCATTCTCAAGTGCTGCTCATGTTCTTATCGTCCTTTGGAATAGATGAGAATATCATCAATAAATACTATAATGAACTTATCTAAATATGGTTTACATACTTATTTCATAAGATCCATGAACACAGCTGGTGCATTTGTCAGACCAAAAGGCATGACTAGTCATAATGCCTATATCGTCTTCGGAACGCGGTCTTCGGGATGTCTTCTTTCCATACTTTTAATTGATGATATCTTGATCGTAGGTCTATCTTTGAGAAGAAACTTGCTCCTTGCAACTGATTAAATAAATCATCTATTCGTGGCAAGGGGTATCGATTTTTAATCGTGACCTTATTGAGTTCCTGATAATCGATACACATTCTCATAGTTCCATCTTTCTGCTTGACAAAGAGTATTCGCGCTCCCCAAGGTGACGAACTTGGACCAATGAATCCTCTGTCAAGCAACTCTTGAAGTTGCTTCAAAAGTTCCTTCATTTCTGATGGTGCAAGACTGTATGGTGCTCATACTACGGGTACTACTCCAGGTACCAAACCAAGATGAAATTCTACTTGTCTATCAGGTGGTAATCCGGGTAGTTCATCTGGAAATACCTCTGGATACTCGCACGCTATTGGCATTTCTTCAATTTGTTTCCCTTCTTTCTTTGTATTTGTCAAATATGCCAAATAGGTTTCACATCCCTTGCGTATACACCTTCTTGCTTTAAGACTGAAATAAGGTTGAAGGGATTCTTTCTATGGTTACTATATATGATTATTTCCCTACCGTTCTTATTTTGAATTTTCACTATCTTCTCGTGACAAACTATATGAGCTTGATTTTCTGATAACCAATCCATGCCTATAACGATTGTATCCATCTACGGTTTCTATCTCTATGTCTTGGTCTAAATTCTTAGATGTGCAATTTAAATCTTTGCGAAACTTTGTAGACACCATTGAATTTGTTGGATGCAAAATCGGATTGTATCCGAGATCACAAGTTGGTGCTCAAAGTGAAGACAAAGGCAAAGTCAAAGTGGTCAAGAAAGTCAAAGCTTGCTTTATTGTTTTAATGCTTTAATAGTTACTTTGTAATAGTTTTATATTCTTAGGGTAGAATGTGTAATTCTTGTAAACCTTGAGGGTTATAAGTGTTTGGGTATAAATACCCAATGTGATGTCATTGTGAATGTGTGACATGCATAAACGTACTTGTTTGTAAGGAGAGTGAATTGAGAGAGTTGTTGGGCTTAAGTGTATGTGTTCTTGGTGTATTAGTGTGTGTAATCAATTCATCCAAGAATCAATGACATATGGCTTCCTAAATCATTTTCTACTTGTTGCATGTTGATTAGAACTTGAATCTGGAACTACAAGTGGTATCAGAGCTGGAAATTCATTGAAGATTGGTAAGATTTTTGAGTTTTTTTTAGTTTTTCGAAAATGGTAGTTTGAGGATTATTATCTCTTCTTTTGATCGTTTTTACCTCTGAATTTGATTCTATTTGGTTAATATGATGTTTTTACAATGTTTAGGATCGATTTGAGGTTAAAATTCATTGTTTTGGGCTGTAATTTTGAAGTTTTTTACTTTTTTTCGAGGTCTGCTCGGTTTCCCGCATTGTGTTCAAAAATCCCGAATTGGGAATTTCAAAAATCCCGAATCGGTATTTTGAAAGTCCCGAATCGGTATTTTGAAAATCCCGAATTCGGAATTTTTGTTAGGACTTCAAATTTTTTTCCCGAATTGGTTCTTAATTGATTCCCGACTTGGTATTGTTCAAATCCCGATTCGGAATTTATCAATTCCCGAATCGAGATTGAACCAAATACCAACTTGAGAGTTTGCTCGGTTAGTTTCATTTGTTACATTACCCGATTCGGGAATTCACATAACCCGAATTGGGAATTTTTTGGATTCGGGATTTAGCATTTCCCGAATCGGGTTGGTGAGAGTTTAAAAAAAAAGGTCATTTTTAGTCTTCTTATCTGGGAGCATTTTTCGGGCACTTTTTCACGTAAACTTTTTTAGTCTTCTTATCTGATTCTACGGTGGAAAAGTTAAGTCGTTTTTAAGGTCATTTTTTTTCCCGAAAAATGTCGGTTTTTCCGAGATTTTGGTGATTTCCAAGAGGTTGATTTTTTGGACTATTCTTTCAATTTCGCAGTCAAAATCAACTTTCAAATTTTTGAAAAATATTTTTTCTCGGGATTTCACTATTCATCGGTTGACTTTTCGGTTGACTTTTTGACTTTTGTCACTAACCTTTTCCGTGATCAAAAGAAGTGTTCAGATTAGTTACAGATCCTCAGATTCCAGAAGTTCAGAAGAAATCTATCAGTTTTCAGTGAATTTTCGATCATTTTCAAGTTCTACAAAGATGTCTAGAAATCTATTGAGTATGGGTTCGAAGTCAAAGCCTCCGGTTCTTCAGATTGGCGAGTATCCTCAATGGCGTGTGAGGATGATTCAGTTTCTCAACAATATCGATAAGACACTCATGGTGAGCATCCAAGAAGGTCCGATTAAGCCGTACGCTGATGTTCCGGATATAACCGAGACTGCCACTACTCCCGCAATTGAACCAAGACATGTGTTCAAACTCT
The DNA here is from genome assembly GCA_030169165.1 of Centaurea solstitialis. Taxonomy (NCBI): domain Eukaryota; kingdom Viridiplantae; phylum Streptophyta; class Magnoliopsida; order Asterales; family Asteraceae; genus Centaurea; species Centaurea solstitialis. Next base: position 49,308,056 of record CM058042.1, on the reverse strand, counting down.
TTCGGCATTTCAATGAGCTTGAAAAGATTAGAGCTGAACTTGATGAAAAAGCTCTTACTTTACTCACGATGGCGATACCGAACGATTTGTTTAATTGTGTTGATAGTAGGAATACGGCAAAAGAGTTGTGGGATGAGTTAGAAAAACAGTTTCAAGGGACGGAAAGATCAATACAAGCGAAGTTAAACCAAGCAATCGGAGCTTATGAAGGCTTTAAGGCTTTAGAGGGAGAAACACTTGCTGATTCTTACAGTCGATTCAACATCATCTTAAATGATCTGAGAAGAAATGGAATGAACAAGTCCACTTCCGAGATAAACTTCAAGTTCTTGAAAAATCTCAATCCAGAATGGGATCACTACTCGGTTAATCTTCAAATGAACAAGAACTTGGCGGAAGAAGACTTACATGATCTATATTCCATTCTTAGTCAACATGAAGTGAAGGTCAAAGATATTGTGATCAAACAGAAGAGCATTACTGATTCTTTGGCTCTTCTAACTGAAAAGAACAAGAGTGTGCTCTCTAGTGCTAGTTCAAAGAAGAAAAGTCATTCAAAGGCTTTAGTCAACGAGTTGTCTGATTCTGATTCGGAAACTGTTGAGGATGATAGCTCAGAATCTGATGTTGATTTGAAGAGAGTTGCGGATAAACTTGCTCTTTTGTCTAGTTCCATTCACAAAAGGTATGGGAAGAAGAAGTTCTATTCTAAACCCAAGTTCGAGAACTACAAAAGAGACAAGTACAAGCCAAAGGAATATGAGAAAAGGCCGGAGAGGAAGACTTATGGGAAAGTCATGACAAATGAGAAAGGAAATGTATGTTTCAATTGTGGCAAACCAGGCCATTTTGTCAAAGATTGTAGAGCGCCGAAAGTTAGGGATTTTGACTACTACTCTAAGAAGGCTCAACTTGCTAAACGCTAGAGTGAAGGTAAAGTTTTGATGGCTGAAGAGGAATGTTGGTATGATGATATACTTCTGGTGATGAGGACTCTGCTCATTTCACACAAGTTCACTACAATCTCATGGCAAGTGTGGAAGAAACCATCAACCTTCACAAAGAGACCGAAGAAACAAATGAGGTAAGTCAAACTCCTTCTGACTCGGATTTGTCTGATAATGATGAATGCTCTTTAGAAGGACAATTTTTAATTTTAAAAACTGAATTTGATGACTTGAAGGAAAAGATTAAGTTCGAAAGAGCTCGAGTCATTGAATTCAGTAATGAATGTGAGTTATATAAACGTTTAGCTGATGATCGTGAGCTTGAAAAGGCTGAGATTAGGAAAGAGAAAGCCAAACTAGAATCTCAAATTTCTGAGATGAAGAGTGCTTTAGTAAATTTGGAGTCTGAAAAAGCTGAATATATGATCAAATATGAAGTTTGTTTTCAAGATAGATCTGAGTCTTATGCCAAGATCAAACAGTTGGAGGACCTTAATATCAAAAGAGGTCAGACTCAACAGACGCTTAAGCTTTTGACAAATAATCTGAAAGATACTAGATTTTACAATCCAAAAATGGGGTTAGGTTTACCAGAAATTGATGTTTTAAAGAAATCCCCTAAAGGTCTTTATCAGTTTGATAACTTAAGTTTTCCAAAATTAAATGAGACCTTTGTAAAATCTGGTAGTTCATTATCTGATTCTTCGGATAAAGTGTTGGACCTCTTTGTTGTGAAGAGTCAGAAAACCTATCTTTACTGCTTTCGTTGTTTAATTTCTCTGATTGTAAACAATTTACTTTCATGTTGCCCTTGTTTAGAGGTTTGGAACCTCGGGGGCCTTTTGTGACAATCTTTCATTTTGCCTCTTACCTATATAAGGAAAGAGATGGTTTAGGGTTTTAATATGAATACATAATCCATGGTTTTTACCTTATATTGCAATATCAAGAATATCACCATTGATGCTTATTTTCATGCTTTGTGTTCATCTTCTTCATTGATTTCTATCCATCTTCTCCTCATTTCTTGTTTATTTGGGACAATAGTTGGTATCAGAGCAGATCCTTGTTGATTCCTTGGCTAGTTTTTGTGTTTTAAAAGGGTTTTTCAAGTTTTTATTTTTCTAAACTTTTTGGGTTTTCAATCCAAAAAGAGGTTTTAAAAGGGTGTGTATAAGTGTTAAGTGATTCCTCATTGTTTTCTAACTGATTTCCTACAAATTGGGGGTCTTAACACTTATTTTTTAAGTGTTTTTGAGGGTTTTTAAGTGATTTTTCGGAGTTTCTGTACAGGTTTTCCGAATCGGAAAACGACGACTGAAATATCAGTTCAAAATTTCCGAATCGGAAATTGTACTTTCTCCGAATCGGAATTCACCCCTTTTCCGAATCGGAAAACATTGTTTTCCGAATCGGAAAACGGTCTTTTGATTTGGGGTGTTGCTCCTTGAAATCTCATTTTCCGCATCCAACTTTCCTTTTCCGAACTCAGCATTTTCCGAATCGGAAAATACCCTTTTTGGATTCGGAAAACCTGCTTTTCCGAACCCTGTGTTTTTGAGCCAAATCCGATTCGGAAAACGTCAGTTTCCAGATCGGATTTCGCCTCTTCGAGCCGGAACTCTTGAAAAATTGTTCCCCGAATTCGACACTTAGCCTCTTTTCAAAATCATTCAAATCTCGAAGCTATTTGTGTCCCGAGGCGCTCAAAATATCTGTTTTTCAAAAACCTTTCTTTAAGTCAAGTGAGTCATACGAGGAGATCCTGTTAGTGAGTGAGAGATGTCGAAAGAAATCATCGGAATTGGATCTGAATCTCGCCCTCCCGTCTTGGTGATGGGCGAGTATCAACAATGGAAATGCTGAATGATCCACTTCCTCGATCTGTTGGATGAGAATCTGATGAAATCCATCCGCGAAGGGCCTATCAGACCAACGGTCACTGTTGCCGCAGTCCCTAGAACCGATAACTGCCCCGAACTACCGGCTTACGTCGTTGAGAAGCCTATTGACATGTACAACCCGGAACAGAGAGCTCGTCACTTGATCGACAAGCGAGCACCCACTCTTCTGATTATGGCGCTCCCAAACGATATGTACGCGAGATTGAGCAACAAATGCAAGGAGGTGACAAATGCAAGGAGATTGAGCAACAAATGCAAGGAGGTGACACCGCTCTGGAAAGTCAGAAAGAAAGCGCTCTGAATGCCTACGAAGGTTTCAAGGCCAGGGAAAACGAATCCCTCACAGATTCTTATCAAAGACTGAATGCCTTCGTCAATGATCTGAGAAGGCTCGGGGTTGAGAAAACGAAATACGAAGTCAATGTGAAGTTTCTGAAGAATCTTACACCGGAATGGCAAAACATGGCCATCAATATTCAGCTTAGTAGAAACCTGGGAGTCATGGGCCTTCACGACCTCTTCAGCATGATGGTCCAACATGAGGATTTATCACTGGGGGAAGAGCCAAGAAAGCAGTTGATCCTCTGGCACTAGCGGCAGTGCCCTTTGGAGGACCAAACTCTGTCCCTATCCAACCCTCGTAGTACAACAATATCCCTCCCCAATATCATTAAGAGGATTTCTACCAAGAGTTCAACCCGAACCTTGGATCGAGCGTACAACATCCCGATGATCCTTTGATCATTACCATCTCTGATGAAGAGCTCTAAAATGTGAATGAGTCTCTTGCTCTCATTTCCCACAACGTGCAAAAGTTGAATGCAAACCGTGGATTTAACAGATCACGGGGATCTGGATTTCCGAGTGGTCGCAGAATGGGGCAAGGAAGGGGAGGTCATTACCAGCTGGATAGAGCTCAGTACGGAAGTCAAGGCAGAGGTAGTTATCAACAAGGGGAAAGGATGCAGTCTTACGATCAAGGAAGTTATCGCAACAATCAAGGGAGGTACCGAGAAGATCAAGGGAGATACCGAGAAGATCATGGAAGATACAGAGAAGAACAGGGAGGTTCAGAGATCAACCTAGAAGAGACAACACGTATCTAGACTATCAAGGAGGCCAAGGGTATCAAGGAGATTGGAGAGGTCAGGTATCCGACATCAACTACCGAAGAAGTTTGAGGCAATACACTCCTGAGTCTGGATACATCGATCGTCATGGGTATGAAGGCGGGTATGGAGGAAGGTATGAGAGTGGAAGAATTGATCAAGGACCAGGCTATGGGTTTGAGCAGGATAGGAATGACTGCAGGGTAGACGAGAGAATGGATTGCGGGAAAGGAAGCATCAACGGAGGTGATCCCCGGGGAACCAGTTCCAGGCAAGCTCAGAGGGAAGATCAACAGGTTCAAGCTGACCAAGGAGGTCAAAGGTCAAATCAATCCCAGATTCCCATAACCCAAAACCCCGCTCCTCAACAAGCCGCTAGTCCCACTACCACTTGCTACAAGTGTGGTAAGTTGGGACACTACGCCAGAGATTGCTCTGTCAAGTACAAGAATGCCGCGTACTTTGAGAAGAAGGCGGCGTTGATGAGGAAGAAGGAGAAAGGGGTTGCTCTGTTGGTTGATGAAGAGAACTGGGTATGTGAAGAGGAGAGCTCAGACGAGGATGATCATTTCGTGAAGGGTCTATGTTTGATGGCTGACTTCGAGGGATCAGAAGTCGTTGGACCAAGCACTTACCAAGACATTGACCCATCTGAGGTATCCACTATTCCCGATATAACTGATACCGTGGCAATGTTGGAATCTAAAATTTGTGAATTAGAGAGATGTCTCCAATCGGAGAGGACTCTCGTCACGAAGTTTAGAATCGGCAGTGCCATTTATAAAAGCTCTCTCGAGGATTTGACTATAGTTTATAATCGTGAATCACTTGAGTCTGGCATTAGAGAGTCCAATTTATCTAACAAGCTTGGTTGTCTTCAAAAAGCCCATGAGGAACTTAACAGTGATCATGGGGAGCTCAACATTAAATTCCAATTACTTTCGGAAGAAAGAACTCGGTTGTTTTCTAAAATACAAGAGCTTGAGGAAAACAATTTCAAAAGAGGACAATCTGAACAGACTTTAAGTATCCTCACTCAGCATGCCAAAAAGAATCCTTTTTATAAAGCCAAACCCGGCCTAGGTCTATCTGAAAACCATGTTTTAGACAAAGCACCTTCTCATCTATACAATTTTGAGGATATGGCCGCCTCCAAGCCCAAACCTGCCCTAGTAGGAGGACATGTGACTGAGGAATTTGTTAGGCAGACTGTCACGTACACCGAAGTAATAAACGGTGAGACCATCACTAGAACCACCAGTCCGTCGAATAGTACCTCTGGTAGTCCACCAACTAGCCCCCTCCTAATAGACCAATCTTTGTTCCGGCTAGTGATCCGACCAACTCTGAACCTACATGGGAAGGCATTAAGGCCAGAACCCCTAGAGTAGCAATGCCCCCCATCAACTATACTGACCTGAACTCAAGCTATGATACTAGGGAAATAGAGTTTTCAGAGGAGACCTTAGTTATCCCACCCGAGGATACTTCCGCAACTAAGTGTCCCACCCTAGTCAAGCTAGAAAAGGAGGTGTTTACTCTTAGGTTAAAAGCCATGGATTTGGATGCATGTCAACATCAGATCTTGAATCTGAAAGTAATTGTTTCGGAAAAAGACACCTTGGTTCGCACTCTGGAAAAAGACTTGCTCGAGTCCAATGCCGAGAGAATTAGGTTTTCTTCAGAATGTAAGACCGCAACGTCGGCTTTCACTGATTTCCAAATCAAGGTTGCGGATCTTCAAACTCGATACGTTCTCCTATATATCCATTTTGAACTTTTAAAAGAACTTGATCATGATGAAAGGATAATGTATCGCCGATCTCTAACCAACCAATGTGTGTCTAACTCCATTTTGAAAAGGAAAGTTATGAACCTTGAAAACCTGTACTTTTCAGACTCAGTTGATGATAAGAATACTCCAATCCTTAACCATTCGATAATTAATCCCCAACCCAAACCTGTCATAGATCTTGAGAACCATTGCTCCATAGTCTCGGATGATGATGAACCCCCTAATTCACACCACAGGATAGCTGAACCCAAGACTGTCCATGATCCAAATATTGAATATGATCTGAAGGTGTTTTTAGATGAAGGTGATGATCCTTCAGGCTTTATTCCAAAGAAGCCAAAATCTGTTGTTGTCAAACCTGAGAAGCCTATTGAGCCACGAGCTCCTATTTCTGAGAAAAGCAACCCTAAGGGTGAAAAATGTGTTGGTACTGACAAGGGAAAATCAGTTAAGCCTCACGCACCCAAAGGACTCCAGAAAAAGCATTCAAAGTCTAACGATGCTCGTAACTCAGTCAAGCCCATTAAAAGTCTTGACTTTCATTCAAGTACCTTTGAAGTGGGTGAGACTTCTCAGTTACAACCCAATCAACCTTTCAACTCCACAAAACCTAAATTTTCTAAAATATCATATGGAAAAGGTGGCAACTCCATTCCCACAAAGCCGTCCTCTAACTCACACCATGATTTTCATGCAGATGCGAGGAGGAAAGATGGTGGACAGAATGTGAAGCCACCGAGAAAGGATCATCATGGAAGGAACAACTCTTTTTCTGCTTTCCCTAAGAAGCATAGTCCTAGCCGTGCGGGTTTAGGCTATGCTCCACCTAGTGTAGGAATGAATTCGAACATGTCTGTTAATTGTAATCGCAACTTAAACGATGCCTTTAATACTTTTCGCAATGACATGTGCTTTATGTTTGATAATTTCCTGCGTTATGGTGTGTCTAACTCTTTCAATGCTCCCCAATCTAATGTCAAATCCCGAAAGAGAAGGGGAAGAAAAAGAGGGAAAGCTAAGTCCTCTTCGTCAGTGAAGTCCCCTCCGCCTAAGGAGAAATCCGAAAAGGAGACTACACCGACTGATATATCTGTCTCTAACCCAAAGGAACCCATTTGGCAATGGGTCCCTAAACAAGCTTAATCTGCCTTGCAGGTCAGTCATGTGTGGTACTTCGATTCCGGCGCATATAGACACATGACTGGTCAGAGATCCTTCCTTTTCGACTATGTTGAAAGGTTTGAGGGATATGTTAAAACTGCCGACAAGACACCTAAGCCAATGGTGGGTTATGGGAAAATTACAGACATGAGATACATCATCAAAGATGTAAGGTATGTCGAGGGGTTAGGATACAACATGTTCAGCTCCAGTTAGTTCTGCGACAACGAATACTGGGTGAAGCAATTCCAATACGGAAGCGATGTGAATGATGAAGACAACAACGTCGTCCTTAGTGCACGGAGGAACGGCAATCTTTACTCCACCGTCTTCCGTTCAATCCCTCAGACACACCCTCAGTTTGAAGCATTTTCTAATCCGAGAAATGCAATCTGTTTGCTCGCTAAAGCATCAAAGGAGGACAGTTGGTTGTGGCATCGAAGACTCTGCCATCAGAATTTCAAAGATATGAACAAGCTGGTTTCGAAAAACCTCGTCAAGGGACTGCCGGAGACTCGCCTTTCCAAGGATACATTGTGTCCTGCTTGCGAACAAGGAAAGATGACGAGAAGCTCTCATCCACCGAGGATGGACACGAATAGCAAGAGTCCCCTTGACATGATTCACATGGATCTGTGTGGACCTACAAGAACCGAGAGCCTAGCCAGAAAGAAGTACATGTTAGTTCTCGTTGATGAGTTCTCTAGGTTCACCTGGCTTGAATTTCTACGAGCCAAGTCTGACGCTGCCGATCGAATCATTGCCTTCATCAAGCGGATTCAAGTTCTCTTGGGTCGCCGAGTGAAGAAGTTGAGAAGTGACAACGGAACCGAGTTTCGCAGTGCAAAGCTGCAATCCTTTCTTGAAGACGTGGGAATCTCTCACAACGTCTCAGCCGTGCGCACTCCTCAACAAAATGGGGTAGTGGAAAGGAAGAACCGGACGTTAGTCGAAGCGGCGAAATCCATGATGGCTCATTCTGGCGTTCCTCAATCATTTTGGGCTGAAGCAGTCTCCACAGCATGCTACACGCAGAATCGGACCCTGATCGTTAAGCGGACCGGTAAAACCGCCTACGAGATGGTCGAACAGCGTAAGCCTAACATCGATTACTTTAGAGTTTTTGGATGTAAATGCTATGTTTTAAATGACCGGGATGATTTGGGAAAGTTTGAACCCAAGTCTGATGAGTCTATCTTCATCGGATACTCACATAACTCAAAGGCTTATAGGGTTTTCAACAAACGGACCCGAACCATCTTGGAAAGCTCAAATGTTGATTTTTCCGAAACCGAAACTTATTCTGTTGCAAGTCCAAGTAATGTAGATGCCTCATTTCCTGAACTGTTCACCACACCACCGAGCACAGATTCTTCGACTAACTTTTCTGCTTTAGACTTCTTAGACCTCGCAGATTCTGATCTACCCACACTCACGGGTCCGATTATAGTTCCTGCTCATGCTGGTTCAACCTCTACTTCCGTGACATCCGATGCTTTCATCACTAAGCCTTCTTCAAGCACATCTACAAACTCGGTGACACCAGAGTCGGCGGTCTCTCCCCCTGAAACCTCATCCGCTGCCTCACCGGAACCCGTCCGAGAACAGACCCCACACCCTGTTCTTGCACCTATCCCGGAAGAAGCTCCGCTACCCTCACCCAGTTCAGCTCAGAAAACTTATGCTCAGGTAGTGCGTGAGCCCCGGTTGGAGGCAGCACCGCAGACTAATCTAGAAGCCGGGTCATCAAGTAGAAACCAGCGAGAGGTCTTTGCCGTGCAAGATGAGAACGACGCCTCCATAAATCAACAAGCTTATGTCACTCCTCCACACACTCGAAAGTGGACACGAGATCATCCCCCTCCCAGATCATCGGGAGTCCTTCACAACCTGTCAAGACGAGATCTTCCAAGAACGTGGAAAACCTGATTCTATTCGGAGGATTCCTTAGTGAATTCGAACCTTCGGATGTTTCCCAAGCTCTCACCGATCCTGATTGGGTTCTAGCGATGCAAGAAGAGCTTGCGGAATTCGAGAGAAACAAAGTTTGGCGTTTGGTAACCAGACCGTGGGGAAAATCTATAATCGGGTTGAAGTGGATTTTCCGGAACAAGAAAGACGAGAATGACCTCATCATCCGGAACAAAGCCCGATTGGTTGCCAAAGGCTATCGTCAACAAGAGGGTATCGATTACGATGAGACGTTTGTGACAACCGTCAGTTCCGACCTCCAGGTTAATTTACGCGTTCAGTCACTCTACAGCATTTCCGTAGGTTAGGAGTTAGTTAAATAAGTTTTAAGATGAAAATAGATTAGTTTGCGAGAAAAAGTAGGTTAAAATCCTAAGAGTTTCGAAAACTGCCAGAAAAAGCCCGAACCGGCCCGAAATCACCCGATAATCCTAAAATGCCAGAATTAAGATAATTTTTGGAAAATTAAGTTATAATGTTTAAATTATATGTAAAGTAACTTAGATAACCTAAAACCACTTTCGAAAAGTTAGAATTTGCGAAAAAACGACAAAAACCCGGTACCGCGTCGATTTAACAGTGTCAAATGTACACTGTTTTAAATAAAAAAAAAACAAATATATATGGAGAGTGGGTGGGACCCACTAGGGGCCGGCCACCCCACTCCCCAAGGTGACTCTTCCCCCTCTAGGTATAAAAGGCATGATTTTCCCATTTTCCAAACAAAATCTCATTATCACTTTTCAAAATCTTCATCTCTCTCTCTAATTCTCTCTACTCTCTCACTAAACTCAGCCAAGAACACATCTTCAAGTCCAGATTTTTAAAGGTTTAAAAACCTATTTGAGATAAAGATTAGGTGTTCATCAAAGGTAAGCAAAGTTTAGATGATTCTACTTCGATTTTTAACTCCTTTGTGAGTTTTTCTTCTTCTTTTTCAAGGGTTTTAACCCCTTTTTGATTCAAGAAAGAAACTTGTGTTTGGGAAAGAGATTTAACCTTAGAAAATGTTGTATAACAATCTATGAAGGTGAAAATCAATGATTTCCCCATAAGAACACAAGAAATGAATCAAAAATCATTTAGATGATGATTTTGACCACCAAACTTGTGCTAAACTTCATCAATAGTTCATGCATGGGTTTGGATGGTATGAAAGCATATTTTAGTTATATCACATTTGAATATTCTGAGTTATGGGTGAAATAGCAAGAAAAACCCCGAAATGGTATGATTTTATGTGTTTTGGTAGCATATTGGGTGTTAGATGTTGGACAGATTCTGTCAAAATGGTTGCATGTACTTTACACGACCCAAAAAGGGTTTTCTTGAACTTATTTCTTCATGAAATTTTTATTGGATGATATTTAAAGTGTTAGGGTTCAAACCCCACTGGATTGGTGCAAAAACACCAAGATTTGAACCCAAACCACCATAAAACATTTTTGTGTGCAACAGTGTTTGGTCAGAAACTTTGGTCAACTTCAAACTAGCATAACTCATTGATTATTTATCTAAAGTACAATTTTCTTGATTCTAAACTCAAGTACTTTGAGTTAGCTTTCTAAAAAGTCCAAGATCATGTCATTTAGAGGAGTTTTGAGACTTCAACCAATGAGTTTGAGTTGGTGGTGTAGGCTGTCCTCTTATGGCAGATTACACATGCACCACTTGAAAAGGTCATATCTCTCTCAAAAACCATCCTTATGACATGAAACTTGTTTCAAAAGTTTGGTATATGTTTTAGCTAGAAAATCTCTTTGGAAATTCGTGATAAAGTGGTGTATAGAATTATTTATGAATAAAACAAGGACTAAAAGGTATTCTGGAAAGTAGGATGATACCACTGATTTTGTAAAAATGTTTAAAAATAGTAAAAATTTTCTAAAAATAATGAAACTTGGTGAAATTGTTCCTAAGATTCCCTAAAACAAGGGGTAAAAATTTAAGGACTTGATATTGGAAGGACCTAAGTTCAAAATGGTAATTTTTGCAACCTAAAAACTATGGCAGATTCTGGAAATTGTCTAAAAATCCAAACTTTATAAATTTTAAACCTTCCAAAATGTGAGGAACACACCAAAATGCTATAAGATAAATTTTTATTATTTGGGGCAATGTAAAATAATATAATGGCATTATATGGACATCGATGTGATTATGACTTAGGAACCGTTAAGCTTAGAACTTACGATAAACCTATTGTGTCTTTTAGGGTGAGAATAGTATCGGACCGGGACTTTACCGCACATCATCACTTACCGACCCGCATCAAACGCTCGAGGTGAGTATTCACAGCCCCACTTTTACCGTTTTTATACGTTTTGGGGTGAAAAGCATGATATGATTGAATGTATTTATGAAAATCTATGAATTGAACTGATTCGAAATGAGCAAAATGGATTTAAATGAATTGAATTGAAATGAAACGTAAGTGAGTTAAATTTGATATGTTTAAAGCTTGATATAGTGAGATAAAAGGAAAAAAATGAATAAGTCCCCGAAGACTACTATTAACTCATAACGATGGGCCTAAAATACATGTGGATAGCGCTATTTGGATTGACATACCCACCTAGAACTGACGAGTGATAGGTGCACTGTATTGAACAAAACGTTCTACGCAAGTGGGATTTACTTCCACCGCTGGGGTAGATAGGGGCAAAGCATGTCATGAATTGGAAAGGATTGTAGTAACTCACTAATTATCTTGCGATTTACAAATCATCCGGAAAATTTACTCACTGTTGGTAGTGAATGAACGGATTCACTCTAACTGTATACGAAAACTTTAGCGAATGAACGGATTTGCTTTAGTTAAATTTTGAAAGTGTAGTGAATAAAAGATTCACTGAAAATGTCGTTGCCTTTAAAATATTTTGTGCATATGAAAACCTGTGAACTCACCAACTCTTGTAGTTGACACTTGTTTATCATGCTTTTCAGGAAATCCGAAGGTTTGATAAGATCATTAAGGGAACTTTTGTATAACACCAGTCATGTCAATTCATATTTTGTTTAAATTTGTAAACCTGAATGATGGTTGGATTGTAATACTTGTAATACTGTGTAAACTCTTTTAAATTTTTGATATGAATGATTGGTGTGTTTTATTTCCTATCGCGATGAAATCTTGACTGTGGCACCTCGTGGTTCCGCTTTAGCGGGGTGTTACAGACTTGGTATCAGAGCCATAGGTTATAGAGAACATCGGTTTTTCATAAAAACCAAGTACTATAACCAACCTTTTCAAAAGAAATTAAAACCTTTAATTAAAAAGATTTCTAGGCATAGGAAAAATTTAAAAATTCGTATGATTAAAATAGGTACTGTTCTGGTATATCATAGAAATGCGGAGCCTGATCACCTACGCATAGCCATGATATAAGTAGAATAAGACTTGTGAACTAACCATGCTGTTAAAAATTTGAAAGTCGAAACTTTCTGAGAATTTCCTGCAAAACATTTTTATTTTTGTGAGTTCGCATTAATATGTACAAGTTTTGAAAATATTTCTAAATTGATAACTTAAAATTTTTCTATCGCAGTTATCATGTCTCAGGAGACCGACCCGTCTGAGCACCAGTCCTTGGGGTCCCACGGACCCTCTAGGAGTCGGAGTGTCGCCACGCGTTCCCAGACCATCGACCGGGAACGTGACCCGTACAGCGACAGTGACGCTGACTCCCATCAGGTCCCCGTCCGGCCCGCCAGTCCGGCGCGACCTTACGGGCCTGAGACCCATTATGGCCTTAGGGGCAGGCGCACCGCTCGAAAGAGCGTGCCACTGCCTACCCGGATGACCTTCCGCATTCCCTCTGGGGATGGGGCGGGGCCATCACGGGTAAGGGGCCAGGGTGGGTCGTCATCATCGTCATCGTCGTCGTCGTCCTCGTCCTCTGCATCATCTGGATCTCCGCCGCCCTACCGTCCGTCGTCGCCGATAGCTAGAGTTGCCCGACCATCACCCGATGCCCGACCACCGCCTGTCGTCCGACCACCACCGATAGCACCGGTTCCTAGGCACCCACCAGTGGCCCGTGCCCCTGTCCTATGCCTGAGAGGCATGACCCCGCTCGAGCGTCAGGAGGTCGAGCGCTTAGCCCGGGGTCAGGACATCCACGAGCACATGATCGATCATCATGACCACATGATCGATTCCCTGATAGGTGTAGCCGGAGCGGATAGCCAGCAGCTATCCAGAGTCGTGGCCCTCCTAGGTCACACTATGGACTCGCTCGGTCACCTATACACCTTGGTGTATATGGTGATTGCTCTGGCTATCATCTTGTTCGTCTGGGCTATGTGGGGGGCTGGCTATTAGGAGATGGGATCTTATGCTGATTCATGTTTTGGGGCATGATGCCCAGTATTTGAACATTTATGACATTTGATATTTTGGATGACTGTAAAACCGTACTCGTTTGGTTATTTTTGGGAAATGATATCGATGCTACTATGATATGGTTTGATATAAGTTGCATGTTATATTTGCATTTTTACGTATAAATGAAATGTTTAAATTATTATACATCTAATGACCTCGTTAGTTGATATAATAAGTTTAATATGTTGCGTAAACACTATAGCTTGAATGAGTGGATAGTTAGTAAATTGCAAGAACTTAGACTTGCTAGCTCATCACTAAATGCCTTTATTATGGTTATGTTTTAGAAACATGCCTCCAAGAAGGGAAGATCCGGAACTTGCAAGACTCGTTTCGGAGCAAGTCATAGCCTCTCTTCCTAATATAGTTAGCCAAGTGGCAGCTGGATTCAATGCGAATCAAAACCAAAATCACGAGAGTAGAGAAAGGGAATGTACGTACAAATCCTTCCGTAGCTGTAATCCTAAAGAATTCTTTGGAACCGAAGGAGCGGTTGGCCTGTTAACTTGGATAGAGGGCATGGAATCTGTCCTCCATATCAGCAAGTGTACGGAGGGAAATAAGGTACAGTATGCTGCCTGCTTGTTACAAGGACGAGCTCTAACTTGGTGGAACACTCAAATTCAGACCCGTGGACGTGAGGCAACCAATCAAATATCTTGGGAGGATTTCAAGAAGATGCTTAAGGATGAGTTTTGCCCGCGAAGTGAGATACAGAAACTAGAAGCGGAGTTGTGGCACCATGAGATGAAAGGAAATGATGTCACCACTTACACTACCCGATTCCATGAATTGGCTAAGCTAGTACCGCATCTGGTAACACCTGAACAGAACCGTGTAGATCGATACGTCTGGGGATTATCACCAGTAATCCGGGGAAATGTAACCGCAGCAGACCCGAAAACTCTGCAAGAGGCAGTGAATCTGGCAAATCGACTCACCAACAATGCAGTCCGATCAGGAACCTTTCTGAGTGATGGGGCGAAAGGAAAGAGGAAGATAGAGGAGTCTACCAAACCACAATTCAGGGGAAAGATGGGCAAGGATAGAAGAGTAACCAGGAGCTACGGATTGCAGACTCAGATGGCAGAAAGAGAGAGGAACGAATCAGAAGTGTGGCAAGTGCGGGAACCTTCATGGTGGGAGGTGTATTGTCTGTTCTAGATGTGGCAGGGGAGGCCATACTGACAAGGGCTGTAAGAAGGGAACTTGTTTTGAGTGTGGGAGCTTAAATCATTACCGGAATGATTGTCCCAAGTTGAATCAGAGACCCTACGCAAATCGGGTGCAGCCGGCAAACCAAGCAAACCAAGCAAACCAAGGAAACCGAGGAGGACTAGCTCGAGGGAGAGCATTTGTGATTGGGGCAGAGGAAGCAAGGCAAAACCCCGACGTGGTTACAGGTACGTTTCTTCTCAACAACTATCCTGCTACTGTGCTTTTTGATTCCGGAGCAGATAGGAGCTTTGTATCGTTAGAATTCAGGCCTAAGATAAATAAAAAGTCACAGAATCTGAAAGAGGATCATATAATCGAATACTCCAACGGAGAATTAGTTAAGGCTGATAAGATAATCAGAAAATGCACACTAGGATTGTCTGGAAAGGATTTTAGCATAGATTTGATCCCGATCAAGATAGGGAGTTTTGACATAATTGTTGGTATCGACTGGATGTCCAAGCATCGAGCAACAATATGTTGTGCTGAGAAGATAGTCGTGATAGCATTACCTGATGGAAGATTTCTTGAAGTGTATGGAGACAAGCCAAAGAGAGACATTAAGATCGTGTCTTTTATGAAAATGCGAAACCATCTACGAAAGGAGTGTGTAGCATTTATGGCGCACGTGGTAGATAAGAGTGCAAAGGAAAAGCAAATCCAGGATATTCCAATCGTGCGAGATTTTCCTGAGGTTTTCCCAGAAGAGTTACCAGGATTACCCCCGCAGCGACAAGTAGAGTTCCACATCGATATAATCCCTGGAGCAGGCCCTGTAGCAAGATCACCTTATCGTCTAGCACCATCCGATATGCAGGAGCTGTCAAACCAACTTCAAGAACTGTTAGATAAGGGATTCATCCGACCCAGCTCTTCGCCCTGGGGAGCCCCTGTGCTGTTCGTCAAAAAGAAGGATGGATCATTTCGCATGTGCATTGACTATAGGGAACTGAACAAGATCACCATCAAGAACCGATACCCTCTTCCACGCATCGATGACCTATTCGATCAACTGCAAGGAGCAACGTACTTCTCCAAGATCGATCTTCGATCGGGATACCATCAAATGCGAGTTCGTGAGGAAGACATCGCAAAGACAGCGTTCAGAACTCGATATGGTCACTATGAGTTCTTAGTCATGCCTTTTGGATTGACGAACGCTCCAGCAGTGTTTATGGATCTAATGAACAGAGTGTGCCGACCTTACTTAGACAAGTTCGTAATTGTCTTCATAGACGATATCCTGATTTATTCGCAGAGCAAGGAGGATCATGAGCAACATCTGAGGCTGGTATTGGAATTACTAAAGGCTGAAAAGCTTTACGCCAAATTTTCGAAGTGCGAATTTTGGATCCGAGAAGTTCACTTCTTAGGTCACGTAGTGAACAAAGAAGGAATACACGTCGACCCAGCCAAGATCGAGGCCGTAAAGAAGTGGGAAGCCCCAAAGACCCCAACCGAAATTCGACAATTTTTCGGTTTGGCAGGTTATTACCGAAGATTCATCGCAAATTTTTCTAAGATTGCGCAGCCGTTGACAACCTTGACGCAAAAAGACAAGAAGTTCGTCTGGGGAGAGAAACAAGAGGAAGCATTCCAATTACTCAAGCATAAGTTGTGCAATGCGCCCATTCTAGCGTTACCCGAAGGAACGGATAACTTTGTAGTGTATTGCGATGCTTCACATCAAGGCTTAGGATGTGTCTTGATGCAGAACGAGAAGGTCATTGCCTATGCATCCAGACAGTTGAAGGTCCACGAGAAGAACTACACCACTCACGACTTGGAACTCGGAGCAGTGGTGTTTGCCCTTAAGATTTGGAGACATTATCTGTACGGCACCAAATGCACTATCTTTACGGATCATAAGAGTCTTCAGCATATTCTGGACCAAAAGATGTTAAACATGAGGCAGAGAAGATGGGTGGAGTTGCTCAGTGACTATGATTGTGAGATCAAATACCACCCAGGGAAGGCGAACGTAGTGGCTGATGCGCTAAGCAGAAAAGAAAGAGTGAAGCCTACAAGAGCGCGAGCAATGGGAGTTTTGGTCCAGACTAGTTTGAAAAGCCAGATATTGGAAGCTCAAAGGGAATCCGTAATGACTGACAACATAAAGAAAGAAACCCTTCATGGCGTAGAAAAGGAATTCGAGAAGAAAGGGGATGGAGTATGTTATTTCAAGGGAAGAATTTGGATTCCAAGTGTGGAGCAGCTGAGGAAAATGATCATGGATGAAGCTCATCAATCAAAGTACTCGATACATCCAGGATCCGACAAAATGTACAAAGGACTGAAGGAGCATTACTGGTGGCCCGGTATGAAAAGAGATATCGCCACTTACGTAAGTAAATGCTTGACTTGCGCGAAGGTTAAAGCAGAGCATCAGAAACCGTCAGGACTTCTTCAGCAACCAGAAATCCCAGAGTGGAAATGGGAGCAGATATCGATGGACTTCGTGACTAAATTACCCAAGACCAAAAAGGGGCATGATACGATTTGGGTAATCGTTGATCGACTCACGAAATCAGCGCATTTCTTGCCAATAAAGGAGACTTATAGCATCGATAAGCTTGCGCGGTTGTATGTCGATGAGATTGTTATGCGACATGGAGTCCCGATATCGATCATCTCTGATAGGGATAGTAGATTCACCTCGCGATTTTGGCAATCGCTTCAGGCAACTTTAGGCACTCGTGTGGATCTAAGCACGGCTTATCATCCTCAAACCGACGGGCAAACTGAGAGAACCATTCAGACGTTAGAGGATATGCTACGTGCTTGCGTGATTGAATTTGGAGGTAGTTGGGACGATCATCTACCTTTAGTCGAGTTCTCCTACAACAACAGCTATCATGCCAGCATTCAGTGTGCGCCATACGAGGCACTGTATGGACGCAAGTGTAGATCCCCACTTAATTGGTTGGAAGTGGGAGAGAATAAATTGTTTAGGGCGGATGTCGTGCAGGAGACCACCGACAAAATCAAAATGGTTCAAGAAAAGCTGAAAACGGCCAGAGATCGCCAGAAAAGTTATGCCGATAATCGGCGAAAGCCGTTGGAATTTCAAGTTGGTGACAAAGTGTTACTAAAGGTATCACCATGGAAAGGGCTAATAAGATTCGGAAAGAAAGGGAAGCTGAGCCCTCGTTTTGTTGGACCGTTTGAGGTCGTAGAAAGAATCGGACCCGTTGCCTATAGGTTGAACTTGCCTATAGAGCTGAGCTCTATTCATGACACGTTTCACGTGTCCAACCTGAAGAAATGTCTGTCAGAGGAGACAGTAATTTTGCCTTTGGATGAGATTCAAATTGATGGGAAACTGCGCGCCTCGGAAGAACCAATCGAGATTCTTGATCAAGAAACCAAACAACTCAGGCGCAGCAAAATACCAATCGTCAAGGTACGATGGAACTCTCGTCATGGACCTGAGTTCACTTGGGAACGGAAGGCTTTCATGAAAGACAAATACCCGCACCTCTTCACGAAAGATCGCTTCGGTACCAGCAAGAATTAAATTTCGGGACGAAATTTCTTTCAACCGGGGGTGAATGTGACAACCGTCAGTTCCGACCTCCAGGTTAATTTACGCGTTCAGTCACTCTACAACATTTCCGTAGGTTAGGAGTTAGTTAAATAAGTTTTAAGATGAAAATAGATTAGTTTGCGAGAAAAAGTAGGTTAAAATCCTAAGAGTTCCGAAAACTGCCCGAAAAAGCCCGAACCGGCCCGAAATCACCCGATAATCCTAAAATGCCAGAATGAAGATAATTTTTGGAAAATTAAGTTATAATGTTTAAATTATATGTAAAGTAACTTAGATAACCTAAAACCACTTTCGAAAAGTTAGAATTTGCGAAAAAACGACAAAAACCCCGTACCGCGTCGATTTAACAGTGTCAAATGTACACTGTTTTAAATAAAAAAATATATATATATATATATATATATATATGGAGAGTGGGTGGGACCCACTAGGGGCCGGCCACCCCACTCCCCAAGGTGACTCTTCCCCCTCTAGGTATAAAAGGCATGATTTTCCCATTTTCCAAACAAAATCTCATTATCACTTTTCAAAATCTTCATCTCTCTCTCTAATTCTCTCTACTCTCTCACTAAACTCAGCCAAGAACACATCTTCAAGTCCAGATTTTTAAAGGTTTAAAAACCTATTTGAGATAAAGATTAGGTGTTCATCAAAGGTAAGCAAAGTTTAGATGATTCTACTTCGATTTTTAACTCCTTTGTGAGTTTTTCTTCTTCTTTTTCAAGGGTTTTAACCCCTTTTTGATTCAAGAAAGAAACTTGTGTTTGGGAAAGAGATTTAACCTTAGAAAATGTTGTATAACAATCTATGAAGGTGAAAATCAATGATTTCCCCATAAGAACACAAGAAATGAATCAAAAATCATTTAGATGATGATTTTGACCACCAAACTTGTGCTAAACTTCATCAATAGTTCATGCATGGGTTTGGATGGTATGAAAGCATATTTTAGTTATATCACATTTGAATATTCTGAGTTATGGGTGAAATAGCAAGAAAAACCCCGAAATGGTATGATTTTATGTGTTTTGGTAGCATATTGGGTGTTAGATGTTGGACAGATTCTGTCAAAATGGTTGCATGTACTTTACACGACCCAAAAAGGGTTTTCTTGAACTTATTTCTTCATGAAATTTTTATTGGATGATATTTAAAGTGTTAGGGTTCAAACCCCACTGGATTGGTGCAAAAACACCAAGATTTGAACCCAAACCACCATAAAACATTTTTGTGTGCAATAGTGTTTGGTCAGAAACTTTGGTCAACTTCAAACTAGCATAACTCATTGATTATTTATCTAAAGTACACTTTTCTTGATTCTAAACTCAAGTACTTTGAGTTAGCTTTCTAAAAAGTCCAAGATCATGTCATTTAGAGGAGTTTTGAGACTTCAACCAATGAGTTTGAGTTGGTGGTGTAGGCTGTCCTCTTATGGCAGATTACACATGCACCACTTGAAATGGTCATATCTCTCTCAAAAACCATCCTTATGACATGAAACTTGTTTCAAAAGTTTGGTATATGTTTTAGCTAGAAAATCGCTTTGGAAATTCGTGATAAAGTGGTGTATAGAATTATTTATGAATAAAACAAGGACTAAAAGGTATTCTGGAAAGTAGGATGATACCACTGATTTTGTAAAAATGTTTAAAAATAGTAAAAATTTTCTAAAAATAATGAAACTTGGTGAAATTGTTCCTAACATTCCCTAAAACAAGGGGTAAAAATTTAAGGACTTGATATTGGAAGGACCTAAGTTCAAAATGGTAATTTTTGCAACCTAAAAACTATGGCAGATTCTGGAAATTGTCTAAAAATCCAAACTTTATAAATTTTAAACCTTCCAAAATGTGAGGAACACACCAAAATGCTATAAGATAAATTTTTATTATTTGGGGCAATGTAAAATAATATAATGGCATTATATGGACATCGATGTGATTATGACTTAGGAACCGTTAAGCTTAGAACTTACGATAAACCTATTGTGTCTTTTAGGGTGAGAATAGTATCGGACCGGGACTTTACCGCACATCATCACTTACCGACCCGCATCAAACGCTCGAGGTGAGTATTCACAGCCTGTGACAACCCTCCACTTCCCACCTCAGGTCAGTGAAACCATAACTGAATTACTGGAGCAGAACAGTATTTTGGTACTATCGTTTTGTCAAAAAAACAATATTGTATGACAACATTTATTGTGTAAAGGCTAGATAAGTGCCTTTGACGTTTATTGAGTCGGCACTATAGTCGGTACGCAAAACCGACTAACTGTTAACAGCAGGTCCCGATTCCGACCACTAGACTGTCGAGTTAATTTTTAAATGACCCAAAATAATAAAAATATCAATTTCTAATAAGTTCCTTCATAAAAATCCGAAAACTGCTTTCGTTACGCAAAAATGGCAAAAACGCGCGTTTTCGGTAACGGTTTCTAATTTTAGCAGCTTTGTTCACCCAACAACATTATAAATCTATAAAACTCAACCTATTAATTCAAATATCAGCCATACTATGGATTATTGAAGTATTCTAGAAGCCTTAATAAAAAAAAAAAAAGAGGAGACAATCAAACATTTACCAACCAATGCATATTAAACCTCCTTACACACACTTACCTCATTTTTCACTCAACTCTCACACCCTCCCTCCTTCTCTTGGACGACACCCACACCACACACACACACTTCATTATTTTCAAGATATAAATAAGACCAACACCTTTCATTTCATTCATTTTCATCAATCCCTTCTCTCTCTAACTTTCTCACTCTAATAGTTTCTCTCAATTTCTCTCTAGCTTTCTTCATACACATCTTCAAGTTCTTGAAGATTCAAGTGATCTTCAAGAACACACCAAAGGTAAATCAAGATGATCTTCTTTTCTTATCATATCATCATCATCTCAATGTTGTGAGATGAAAGTACTTGCATCTTTATGCAAAGGAAATCATCTAGGATCAATCAAAAGTTGGGATGTATGGATGATCTTCATAATTCTTGTTTCATAACTTCAACTCTTGTTCATACATTGTTGTAAGAAGTTTACATTTCAAGTATTTCTTTTATGAATGCAATAAGAGTGGTAAATCCCTCATTGCATGTTGTTAGTTTATGCATATTGTTGATATTCATTGTGAATAAAGCAATAAGTGAGGTTATAAACCCACATTGCTTCATTAATCATATTTTATTTTTGTTTTCTCATGATCATCTACCATCTTGCATGTGGTTTAGATGAATTCATATAGCCAAATACCCTTTCTTTGCTTGGATCCTCTAAAGATTCAAGCAATAAGTGAGTTGATGGCTTATGAACACCTTCTTGTTGTTTAATTTGATAAATATGGGAATGCATGTGTAAAATGTGTTTTATGAAGTGATATTCCTTCAAACACATCTGGATTTGAGCTTTGGTAAAGAGAAATCATCATAAAACTTACTAAACCAAAGAAACATTTTGTTATTCAACAACTAGTCTAAAATTCGTCCAACAGATTCTGGACAGATTCGGACCCAACTTCGAGAGGACATAACTCCTTCATAAAATGTCCAAATGACATGATTCTTTTTTTAAATTCAAGTTCATTGAGTTATCTTTCAAACCCCACTGGCCGTTTGCAAAAATTCCAAGTTTCGGACCCTCAAACAGTCCGTACAAAAAGATTGCGCGCAACAGCTCTAGTTGCTGTCACTATTTTAATAAACCTTCTGTTTGGGGACCGTAACCTTTTCCAAAAATTATGAAATTTGGTAAGTAATTAGTAAACTCATATGGCTAAAACATATTAAAATTTCGTAATTTTTAGAGTTATGCATCATACCCAAATGCATGTCCCAAAACAGCCTCCGAATCTGTCAAGAATGGGAAAAACTGAAAAATGTTATTTTATGTAAAATCTTCTTTCTTCTAAAACACTTTCATAAAAAGTAGTCCATGGACATTAAAAGGTTGTTGGAAGGATAAATGGGGTAAATCAACATAAAACACACATGCATGACCATATACCAACTATCACACTTCGGTTATAATCACCAAAGTACGTATTTTTCGACAATCGTTATAAAACTAAAGTTTCGTTCGCGCGTATGTTTTTGCTAATAACTTAAGGAACTTAAATAGGTCAATGAACTTATTAAAACACTTTATATCACTAGGTCGGAATTCGGTGGAACCTCGTTAACTCGGGACTCTTGAGCTAACAACTCGGTGAGTTATTCACGGCCCCCTTTTTACGTTTTTACATTTTTGGGGTGGAAAGCATGATAAAACTACCGGTTGATTAAACTTTTAAACGATTTGTGAAACGATTTGTGGAGCGATTTTGTGGAACGATTTTGTGGAACGATATGTTTTTGGAACGATTTTTGTGGCTATGGTATGCATACTTATCTAGATTAATTGGGTGTTTTTCTTATCGCAAGTCCTCGTACACACTACTAAGTCTAATTCACTGCGGTGGACCGAGTAATCAATGGTAGCGCTATCGGGTTGGCAACCCCACCTTTCGTACCCCGCTTGCAACGGGGTTGGAACGATAACGATTGGTGTTTAATTACTTTTTGTGGAACGATTGTTGTGTCATGTTGCGATAAGCATGGCATTGCGGGGCAAAAACTATGCTTCTAGGAGATTAGTAGTGGCTCGTTAATCTTGAGTGTAAGTATTGCATGATAAGTACCATATGCCGGGATTTGCGAGACACGCGCTGATGCGATCCCGGAAATCCAACTATTCAGTTATTGCTTGAACTTATTACATATCTCCGGTATTATTTTTGTAACACGAACTATATGTATGTGTGTTGTAAACCCGTGAACTCACCAACTATGACGATAGTTGACCTTTTTAACTCTCATGCTTTTCAGGCGAGCCAAAGTAAGAAGATTGAAATGCACGTGTGTTACGCCTTCATGCATATCAAGATTAAATTTCCTTTCCGTTGTAATTTAGATATCTTGTAATAATTTTTAAGACTTTAGTACAATGTAACATTGTAAAATTTCAACTATTTTGATATGCTATGGCGTTTATTGTCTATACTTGTGTTGTGCTACTTTGCGCTGTTACACTCCGTGTTTCCGCTTTAGCGGGGTGTGACAGACTTGGTATCAGAGCCAGGGCTATAGAGAATAACGATTTTCTGACGAGAAAATCAAAGTACTATAGCCATCAAAATATAACAACGGAAAGATGATCTTTTCTAAAAATATTTTTCCTATACTTCTAAAGTGATTAACCCGAGAGTCGTTTATTGGGTCTTAATTAAACATAGCCTGATCAACTATGTTTAGTCAAGAGGCAATAACACGAAACTAGGGAAAGTTACGATGGGAGTATAAAAACCATAAAGTTTTTCATACATGGCATATTGTGTGTGTGGTCACGATGCACTGAATAGTTGTAATGACACTATGAGACACTAATGCGTTAGTAATAGGAAGCCACTATCGAACTTACTTATTAAGATATGTAAACGCTTCAGTCACTATGTCGTCAAACGCTAGATGGACCTCCGAAGAGGAAGATGACCCTTCCAAAAACTCAGGATCGGATATCGAAGTGTCGAGTGATGATGCCTCGACGACTCGCACCCAATTCCCCCTGTAGCTGTCGTACCTCAACCCCGCCGGATAACCCCGCACCTGAACCGAACCTCCCTAGGCCTCGCACTAGAGAGACCGCTAGGAAGAGAGTTCTTCCTCCCATTGCTAGTAAATCACTATCCCCCGTGACCTTGCTGTCCGGACCCTCCCGTGCCCCTCCGGGAGTACCCATTCTGAGATGCGTGGAACTACCGATGGAAGATACTCGTAGGATTAGTATCCTTGAGAATAGGATTGAGAGGTTTCCAGACTAGGATAGATAAACAAGCGCAAGTCATACGTGCACTGACTGAGTTGACTCATAAGCTGGAACAAGCTACTTCGGGAGCTATAGAAAGAGCCGCGACGGTCGGGACGGATGGCTAGGAGGACGGAGCTACAATGTCAGGCAGTGAACCACTTGTAGTGATTGTTGGGCTTGTGATTCTTGTGCTTCTCGGACCTTAGAAGTTCCCATTATGTATTTCCATTTCCCTTTCGCCTCGAAGATGTATCTGTAACGACGTAGTAACGTCAACTTTTGGTTTATGAAACGGAATCTAGTATTTTAAATTTATATATTTCTTGACTCGTTTACTGTAACCGATTCAACGAAAGGGGAAACTCTATGATTTTTCAATTACATCCTTAATTAAATCCTTTTCTTTTAAACATTATAGAACTATGTCAACTCAAACGCCCTGAAGCACAAGAACAACTCCAGACGATCAAACCCTGGACATAGCCCAATTCGTAGCTCAACAAGTCCAAGCTGCCATCCCTAACCTAGTCACCCAAGTAGTTTCTAACCTCATTGCACGAAGAAAGAATGGTGAAGTTATTGTATCCATCAAATGGAAGGATGGTAAGGCAAGGAAGGTAAAGCACCAGCAAGAGGAAATGACTAGGAACAATTTAAGTAGGAGTCACGAGGTAGGCAGGAATGCTAGGGCAAAGGCCCAGAACTCAGGCGGCACCTTGGTTCCCTTCCAAAATGCAACAATTGTAATCGACATCATTTCGGAGTTTGTTTTCAGTGCGCGAGGTGTAATCAACTAAGACATACTGCACGATACTGTACGAATGATGATAGGAAGAAATGTTTTAAGTGTGGAAACGTAGGCCACTTCAAGGATAGGTACCCTAGGCTGAATAAAGGGTCGATCAGTACAGTAAAAGAAACAAAAAGAAGAGGGTCACCCGAGAATACCAAGGGTGCAAAGCTCAAGAAGGAGCTTTTGTGATAGGAACGGATGAGGCATGTCAGGATCCCCATAAGTTAACAGGTACGTTTCCCTTAAATTGACCATTATGCAATGGTGATTTCTGACTCCGGTGCCGATAGAAGCTTTATATCCCTAGGATTTAGGCCACTAATCCATTTAACCTCTAAGAAAGTAGATAGAGTTTACTCGATAGAACTTGCTGACGGAAGTGAGTTAGAGGCGGAAGATGTAATTCCTGATTGCACTTTAAGTCTAGTTGACGAACTGTTTAGTATAGACCTAGTACCTATAGAGCTATGAAGTTCCGATGTAGTTATTGGCACTGGACTAGATAGCGCGGAATAGAGCAGGATAGGGTGTTACAGAAGGTCGGGGAGAATTTTACTTTCTGATGGCAGGACTATGGTGATCGAAGGAGAAAGACCTGAAAGGAGCTTAGGAATAGTATCTCGTATGAAGGCCCATAGTTATTTAAGGAAGAAGTATGTGGCGTTTCTAGTACAAGTGCAAGAAAAGAAGTCGAAAGTAAAGAAACTTGAGGATTTCCAGTAGTACGGGATTATCCCAAGGTATTTCCGGATGAGTAGCCCGGACTATCTCGGCCCAGGCAGATCGAGTTTCGAATTGACATAATTCCTGGAGCTGCCCCAGTTGCCAAGGCGCCTTATCGCCTAGCACCAGCGGAAATGCAGGAATTGTCAAGTCAAATACAGGATTGCTGGATAAAGGATTTATTCAGCCAAGCTCTTCACCTGGGGAGCCCCTGTTGATTTTCAAGAAGAAGGATGGAACTCTTAGAATGTGCATAGACTAGGGAGCTGAATAAGTTGACAATTAAGAATCTTATCCTCTCCCTAGGATAGATGATCGGTTTGATCAACTTCAAGGCACTAGTTTCTTCTCTAAGATTGATTAGGGCATCGTCAACTAAGAGTCCATGAGGAAGATGTTCATAAGACAGCATTTAGGACACGCTACAGACATTATGAGTGTATGGTTATGCCTTTAGGACTCACAAATGCACCAGCCGTGTTTATGGATCTGATGAATAGGATATGCAGACCATATATAGATAGTTTGTAATCGAATTATTGATGACATACTCATCTACTTCCAAAGTAAATAAGAGCACGAGCAGCATTTGAAAGTGGTTTTAGAGTTGCTTAGGAACCAGAAATTATACGCCAAATTTTCCAAGTGCGGATTTTGGATTCGAGTGGTACGTTTTCCTGGTCATGTAGTTGGAAAGATAGGAATCCATGTGGACTCGGTAAAGATTAAGGTAACTGTAAGGTGAGAGACCCCAAAGACCCCAACGGAAAATCCGCCAATTCTTAGGACTGGCAGGATATTATAGGGATTCAATAAAGGCTTCTCAAAAATCACACAACCTCTGACCATGCTGACCCAAAACGGCAAGAGGACGCCTTTCAACTCCTGAAGCAAAATCTATGCAATGCACCAGTTCTGACCTTACCTCAAGGGACAGAAGACTACGTTGTATATTGTGACGCTTCGCGCCAAGGACTAGAACGTGTACTGATGCAAAGGGATAAGGTCATAGCCTACGCATCTAGACAGCTTAAGACTCATGAGCGGAACTACACTACTCATGACTGAGAACTAGGAGCGGTAGTCTTTGCACTTAAGATTTGGAGACACTATCTGTATGGAACCAAGTGCACAGTGTTCACGGATCATAAGGGTCTACAACACATCTTAGACCAAAAGATGCTGATCATGAGGTCATAAAGATGGATATAATTACTTAGTAATTACGACTGCGAGATCAAGTATCACCCGGACAAAGCTAATGTAGTAGTCGATGCCTTAAGTCGTAAGGAAAGGATGAAACCCTTACGAATACGAGCCTTGGAAATGCTTGTACAAACAAGTTAAGAAGATATCCTAAAGGCTCAGGAAGAGGCTTTACGAGTGGATAGACTAAAGGTGAAACTCTCCATAACCTAGAAGGAAGGTTTGACCTTAAGACCGACGTCGTACGGTACTTTAAGGGGAGAGTTTGGGTACCTAAGACTGGCGACCTAAGGGGATTAACCCTGAAGGAAGCACACGAGTCATATTATTCCATTCATCCAAGAGCGGACAAGATGTATAAGGATTTGAAGGAATACTATTGGTGGTCAGAATGAAAAGAGATATAGCATTCTATGTGGGATGATGTTTGACTTGTTCCAAAGTCAAGGCTGAGAATCAGAAACCGTCAGGTTTACTACAACAACAAGAATTACCGCAATGCAGTAGGAGCGAATATCTAGGGACTTAGTCACCAAGTTACTCAAAACTGTTAAGGGCCATGATACAATCTGGATAATAGTTGACCGTCTGACAAAGTCAACTCATTTTCTCCCTATCCGAGAGGACTATAAGATGGATAGGCTTGCACGAATTTATATCAAGGAAATAGTAACACGCCGTGGAGTGCCAATCTCCATTATCTCTAACTAAGAAAGCCATTTTACGTCGCGATTTGGCAATCGCTGCAAAAAGCTTTAGGTTCCCAATTGGACTAGAGTACGGCATATCATCTGCATGACCGATAGTCAAGCGAGAGGACCATCCAAACCTTGGAAGATATGTTGCGCGCATGTGTCGTAGACTTTGGAGGGAACTGGGACGATCACTTGCCACTGGTAGAATTTTCCTACAACAATAGTTGCCACACTAGCATACAGTGTGCTCCTTTATGAAGCCTTGTATGGCCGAAAGTGTCGGTCTCCACTCAGCTGGGTAGAAATTGGAGATAGCCAGCTGACGGGACCCGAGTTTATCCAGGAAACAACTGACAAAATTGGCTTGATTAGGGACAGACTTAAGGCTGCTAGGGATCGTCAGAAAAATTATGCTGACAATCGTAGAAAACCATTGGAAATTCTAAGTGGGAGATAAGGCACTTTTAAAAGTTTCCCCTTGGAAAGGCTAGTGCGTTTTGGTAAAATAGGCAAGTTAAGCCCTAGGTACGTTGGACCTTTCGAAATTCTCGAAAGAGTCGGCCCAGTTGCTTACAAGCTTAGGCTACCTGAGGAAATGAGTGATATTCATAACACTTTTCACGTGTCGAATCTCAAAAAGTGTATAACCGATGTATCCCAAGTTATCCCTCTAGAAAAGTCTTCGTGAACAAAACCCTCCGCTTCGTCAAGGAACCTATAGAAATTCTTGACAAGGAGGTCAAGAAGCTCAAAGGGGGCAAGATACCGATTGATAAGGTACATTGGAGGTCCAGACGAGGACCAGATTACACGTGAGAACGTGAGGACTTCATGAGGAAGAAGTACCCTCAACTCATTACTTGATTAGGTGTGGAAGTAACAACGAATGAATTTCGGGACGAAATTCTTTTAACCGGGGGAGACTGTGACAACCCTCCACTTCCCACCTCAGGCCAGTAAAACTTTAACTGATTTACCGGAGCAGAACAGTGTTTTGGTACTGTCATTTTGTCAATAACAATACTATATGACAACATTTATAGCTTAAAGGCTAAATAAGTGCCTTTGTTAATTGTTGAGTCGCCACTATAGTCGGTACGCAAAACCGACTAACTGTTAACAGCAGGTCCCGATTCCGACCACTAGACTGTCGAATTAATTTTTAAATGACCCAAAATAATAAAAATATCAATTTCTAATAAGTTCCTTAATAAAAATCCGAAAACTGCTTTCGTTACGCAAAAATCGCAAAAACGCGCGTTTTCGGTAACGGTTTCCAATTTTAGCAGCATTGTTCACCCAACAACATTATAAATCTATAAAACCCAACATATTAATTCAAATATCAGCCATACTATGGATTATTGAAGTATTCTAGAAGCTTTATTTAAAAAAAAAGAGACAAACAAATATTTATCAACCAATACATATTAAACCTACTTACACACACTTACCTCATTTTTCACTCAACTCTCACACCCTCCCTCCTTCTCTTGGACGACGCCCACACCACACTGTTGGATGCAAAATCGGATTGTATCCGAGATCACAAGTTGGTGCTCAAAGTGAAGACAAAGGCAAAGTCAAAGTGGTCTTCAAGTCAAAGTTTGCTTATATTGTTTTAGTCTTTTGTAATAGTTTTCCTTTATTAGGGTAGATATTGTAATTGTTGAAAAGTGTAAGGGTTTGAGTTCTTGGGTATAAATACCCATAGTGAGTTCATTGTAAGGAGAGAACATGCATACGTATCATTGTGAAAGTGAGAGTGATTGAAAGAGTTATAGTTCTTAAGTGTGTGTGTTCTTGGTGTGTTAGTGTGTGTAAACTTTTCATCAAGAATCAATGATATATGGCTTCTCAATTCATTCTCTAGTTATTGCATGTTGATTAGAACTTGAATCTGGAACAACACACACACACACACTTCATTATTTTCATGTTATAAATAAGACCAACACCCCTCATTTCCTTTCATTTTCTCAATCACACTTCTCTCTCTAAACATTTTCTTCAACAATTCTCCTTCTTCTCTCTACATTTCTTCTTCAAGATCTTCAAATCTTCAAGTCTTCAAGGTGAGAATCCATCAAAAACCATCATCTCTTCTTCATCAAATCATCATCACTCAATGGTGTGAGATGATACTTGCATTCTATGCATAGGAAATCATCTAGGATCACCAAAAGTTGAGATGAATGGATGATCTTCATAATTCTTGTTCATAATTTACATTATTGTTCATATAAATTGTTGTAATTTACAAGTATATGTTCTTATTTCCTCTTATTATTTCATATAAATGCAATAAGAGTGGTAAATCCCTCATTGCATGTTGTTAGTTTATGCATATTGTTGTTATATTCATTGTGAATAAAGCAATAAGTGAGGTATAAACCCACATTGTTTCATTAAACATATTCTTATTTTTGTTTTCTCATGATCATCTACCATCTTGCATGTGGTTTAGATGAATTCATATAGCCAAATACCCTTTCTTTGCTTGGATCCCCTAAAGATTCAAGCAATAAGTGAGTTGATGGCTTATGAACACCTTCTTGTTGTTTAATTTGGTAAATATGTGAATGCATGTGTGAAATGTGTTTTATGAAGTGATATTCCTTCAAACACATCTGGTCTTGAACTTTGGTAAAGAGAAATCATCATAAAATTTACTAAACAAAAGAATAATTTTGTTATTCAACAACTAGTCTAAAATTCGTCCAACAGATTCTGGACAGATTCGGACCCAACTTTGAGAGGCCATAACTCCTTCATAAAATGTCCAAATGACATGATTATTTTTTTTAAATTCAAGTTCATTGAGTTATCTTTCAAACCCCACTGGCCGTTTGCAAAAATTTCAAGTTTCGGACCCTCAAACAGTCCGTACAAAAAGATTGCGCAACAGCTCTAGTTGCTGTCACTATTTTAATAAACCTTCTGTTTGGGGACCGTAACCTTTTCCAAAAATTATAAAATTTGGTCAGTAATTAGTAAACTCATATGGCTAAAACATATTAAAATTTCGTAATTTTTAGAGTTATGCATCATACCCAAATGCATGTCCCAAAACAGCCTCCGAATCTGTCAAGAATGGGAAAAACTGAAAAGTGTTATTTTATGTAAAATCTTCTTTCTTCTAAAACACTTTCATAAAAAGTAATCCATGGACATTAAAAGGTTGTTGGAAGGATAAATGGGGTAAATCAACATAAAACACACATGCATGACCATATACCAACTTTCACACTTCGGTTATAATCACCAAAGTACGTATTTTTTCGACAATCGTTATAAAACTAAAGTTTCGTTCGCGCGTATGTTTTTACTAATAACTTAAGGAACTTAAATGGGTCAAGGAACTTATTAAAACATTTATATCACTAGGTCGGAATTCGGTGGAACCTCGCTAACTCGGGACTCTCGAGCTAACAACTCGGTGAGTTATTCACGGCCCCCTTTTTACGTTTTTACATTTTTGGGGTGAAAAGCATGATAAAACTACCGGTTGATTAAACTTTTAAAACGATTTGTGAAACGATTTGTGGAACGATTTTTTGGAACGATATGTTTTTGGAACGATTTTTGTGGCTATGGTATGCATACTTATCTAGATTAATTGGGTGTTTTTCTTATCGCAAGTCCTCGTACACACTACTAAGTCTAATTCACTGCGGTGGACCGAGTAATCAATGGTAGCGCTATCGGGTTAGCAACCCCACCTTTCGTACCCCGCTTGCAACGGGGTTGGAAACGATAACGATTGGTGTTTAATTACTTTTTGTGGAACGATTGTTGTGTCATGTTGCGATAAGCATGGCATTGCGGGGCAAAAACTATGCTTCTAGGAGATTAGTAGTGGCTCGTTAATCTTGTGTGTAAGTATTGCATGATAAGTACCATATGCCGGGATCTTGCGGGATACGCACCTGATGGCGAAACCCGCGTAAAATCCAACTATTCAGTTTATTGCTTGAACTTATTACATATCTCCGGTATTATTTTTGTAACACGAACTATATGTATGTGTGTTGTTAAACCCGTGAACTCACCAACTATGACGATAGTTGACCTTTTTAACTCTCATGCTTTTCAGGCGAGCCAAAGTAAGAAAGATTGAAATGCACGTGTGTTACGCCTTCATGCATATCAAGATTAAATTTCCTTTCCGTTGTAATTAGATTTTCGTTGTAATAATTTTTAAGACTTTAGTACAATGTAACATTGTAAAACTCAATTATTTTGATATGCTATGGCGTTTATTGTCTATACTTGTGTTGTGCTACTTTGCGCTGTTACACTCCGTGTTTCCGCTTTAGCGGGGTGTGACACAGCCCCACTTTTACCGTTTTTATACGTTTTGGGGTGAAAAGCATGATATGATTGAATGTATTTATGAAAATGTTATGAATTGAACTGATTCGAAATGAGCAAAATGGATTTAAATGAATTGAATTGAAATGAAACGTAAGTGAGTTAAATTTGATATGTTTAAAGCTTGATATAGTGAGATAAAAGGAAAAAAATGAATAAGTCCCCGAAGACTACTATTAACTCATAACAATGGGCCTAAAATACATGTGGATAGCGCTATTTGGATTGACATACCCACCTAGAACTGACGAGTGATAGGTGCACTGTATTGAACAAAACGTTCTACGCAAGTGGGATTTACTTCCACCGCTGGGGTAGATAGGGGCAAAGCATGTCATGAATTGGAAAGGATTGTAGTAACTCACTAATTATCTTGCGATTTACAAATCATCCGGAAAATTTACTCACTGTTGGTAGTGAATGAACGGATTCACTCTAACTGTATACGAAAACTTTAGCGAATGAACGGATTTGCTTTAGTTAAATTTTGAAAGTGTAGTGAATAAAAGATTCACTGAAAATGTCGTTGCCTTTAAAATATTTTGTGCATATGAAAACCTGTGAACTCACCAACTCTTGTAGTTGACACTTGTTTATCATGCTTTTCAGGAAATCCGAAGGTTTGATAAGATCATTAAGGGAACTTTTGTATAACACCAGTCATGTCAATTCATATTTTGTTTAAATTTGTAAACCTGAATGATGGTTGGATTGTAATACTTGTAATACTGTGTAAACTCTTTTAAATTTTTGATATGAATGATTGGTGTGTTTTATTTCCTATCGCGATGAAATCTTGACTGTGGCACCTCGTGGTTCCGCTTTAGCGGGGTGTTACAACGTTTGCGCCCGTAGCTCGGATCGAGGCAATTCGGATCTTCCTTGCGTATGCCGCACACAAGAACATGACGGTTTATCAAATGGACGTCAAGTGTGCCTTCTTGAACGGAGTTCTTCAAGAAGAGGTGTACGTCGAACAACCGGAAGGATTCATCGATCCCAGATATCCAAACCACGTGTACGTGTTGGACAAGGCGCTTTACGATCTCAAGCAAGCTCCTAGGGCATGGTACGAAACACTCACTGATTACTTGCTAGAAGTTGGCTACAAGAAAGGTACAATCGATCCCACTTTGTTTCTTAAGAGATCAGGTAAAGACTTAATTATAGTTCAGATATACGTGGATGATATTATCTTTACATCTATGAAGCCTGAGATGTGCCAAGAGTTTGAAAACACCATGAAATCACAATTTCAAATGAGCATGATGGGCGAGTTGACGTTCTTTTTAGGACTTCAAGTTCAACAACGCCCTGATGGCATTTTTATAAGTCAAGCTAAATATCTTCAAGATCTTTTAAAACGCTTTGATTTCGGTGGTTCAAACTCTGCGGCAACACCAATGCCCAGAAATTTTCAACTAAACGCTGACTCTTCTGGTAAACCGGTTGACCAGAAGACTTATCGGACAATCATTGGCTCTCTCTTGTACCTCACGGCTAGTAGACCAGATATCGTCTTCTCCACGGGTGTTTGTGCTCGTAATCAGTGTGATTGATAACACCAAAATTATACATGTTTTGGTTGCGCGTAATCGTATGACTTTACCCCATTTCTCACCCATTTATGATCATTTCATGCACTAATTGAGCATTTTATTGATTATGAAGGATTTGGAGGCCGTGGAACGGAAAAGTACGGAAAAAGGCGAGAAAACGAGAAAAATGCACAAGGTCAACACAGAAGACACTTGGCGATTGCGAAGTGCCCAATTTGGCGCCGCCAAGTGCGACTGAAGTGGAGATTAGGGTTTTATTTAGTGTTTGGCGACGCCAAGAGAGCAGTTTGGCGATCGCCAGATGACGTCTAGTCGTTTTTCTTTAAATATCAGCCTCCTCCTTCAGTTTTAGACATGAGCTTTGAAGTGCAACACACGAGGGGAAGTCAGAGGAACGAGAGTGAGAATACGAAAGGTGCCGATACGCTGCGGAAGTCGATCTCTGATCATCTAACGTTGAACTGTCGGTATCATGTCGGTGTTTACTCTTGTTTATGTTCTTGTGTTCATTATGAGTGAGTAGTTTATTAGTAGTGCTTGTCATGATAGATGAACCATTATGGATGATATTTTGCAATTAATGTTTATTGGTTTGTTTTTGATTAATTGAATGTCGTTTATGGTTCTTTCTTGATTATTGTTGTTGTGGCGATTTGAAATCACTTGGTTGGGTGTATTTGTTGGACCAAGACAGATAGACTCCGAAAGGATAATCAACCTACCTTAGCCTGACTTGGACCGTAGAGTTAAGGGGTTACTTTGACCATTAGTGACCGAGAGTAAAAGAGCCATTACAATAATTGATTAGGAAGGATTTACCGATTCTAGATTGTAGACCAAACGATTTAGGATTAGAACTAGTAGGACCGTGTCCTAGTTTAACCATAAATTGCACATGTTAGGGTGTCCCAGACTTAAATTCCTACAATAGTCAAAACACCCAAACTTTCGATCTATTCATGTCATCCATATTGGGGATTCGTTTTATCTTGATAAGTGCTGCTGTTTTCTTTTATTATAAACTTAAATCATAATTTCATTTGCTTTCTTAGTTTTACTTAGTTAATTGTCTTTTTAAGTAATTAAACCTTTTTCATACAAAACCCCCCTTTTTGATTAATTAAACTAATTCGACTTTAGTCTACAATAACTTGACCGTTCCCAGTGGTAGATACGATACCTGGACTTTCCTACACTATATTACTCACGATCAGGTACGCTTGCCTGTATATGTGGTAAGATGGTGGCTAGGCATTAGAGGTTAAAACTTGGTACGCTTTTTATATATGATAATTACCGCATCAAGTTTTTGGCGCCGTTGCCGGGGAACGGTAGTTGCTAGATTTTAGTTTAAGTAGTTTAGTTAATCGATCCTGGTGACAGATTCTGTCCCTTGCAAGTTTTTCGCTTTCTAGTTTAATTAATTAGTTTTAGTTTTATTTATATTTATATTTTATCTTTGTTTCCCGCAAGTTGCAGTAATCGTTTGTTGAGTGTTAGAAAGGCAGCCGATCGATCCATAGCACAGTTTTCCCCGAGATTTATAATCAATAAGGTGGAGAATGTGAAACCAATGCTCATGATGACTGGAGAGCCGTCAAAGAAGAAATGGACGGACGTCTACAACAAGAAGTACATGGAGACCGAGAGCGAAAGTGAGCCCGACTATGCCACGGATTACGATTCGGAGGGGTTCACCGTGTCTTTCGAACATCTAAGACTCAAGTCCCCGAAGCTTCTAGTGATGATGATGAGGAAGATGGAAAACAAGGAGGATACGCGGAGTTCGTAATCCCGAAGAAAAAAGACAAAGGCAAGGAGAAAGAGAAGGAAAAAGCACCGGAAGATGACCTCGTTTACATAGCACCGATTCGACATGATCCAGGGAGTTATAACTTACCTATTTCTTGTCATAAATTTTCAGGTCTTGCTTTAGTTGATTCGGGTGCCGCTCTTAATATGATGCCCGTGGGTTTTTGCAGGAAAATGGGAATCACTCAAATCCTTCCAACGGACTATCAATACCGAGGAGTGAATGGTTACATGACAAAACCATTGGGGATAGCGGAAGGAGTCCCGATTCGTATTGGAAAATTCATTTATTACACGGACTTCATTATAGCTAATCTTCCAAAGGACACTGAAATCCCAATAATCCTCGGGAGATCTTTCTTGCACACCGCTCAAGTAAATACCGATATGCGCAATCAAGTTACAAGCTTAGGCTATGGAGATAATCGGATTTACTTTGACCCTAACGGAGAGCCGGTTAGACACCTCGATGAACCTTATGATGATCCTTCTCTGGCCTACACCAAAAGCACGAAGTGTCCGTTACTCCCGCATGAGCTTGGAAAGAAAACGGAGGATTACTCAAACCCGATGCACAAAAAGGGGCAATCAACCAAGGAATTGGGATCCTCCAAGAAAGATCACAGAAGGAAGAAGGGCTCGTCATCCCGACGTGCCAAGAAATGAGCCAACAGTGGGGTCGAGCTCTAGACCCATCCAAAAATGAAGCGCTTCTCGGGAGGCAACCCGAGCCTTTTTTGATTTTCTTTCGTTTTTAGTGATTTTTGTGTGTGTTTTTATTAATGTTTTCATTTGATGTTGCTTAGGTAACCATACGGAGGGGATAGAAACCAGATTCGAGCGAAATTGGAATGCGATGCAAAATTTCACAAATTGGAAAAAGTAGCCATCTGGCGATCGCCAGATTCCAATTCTGGCGACGCCAAGTGAGTAAGCCACGGGTCAGGTAAAAATTTTCGAACTTGGCAACGCGAAGAGGACCGTTTGGCGACGCGAGATTTTGAAAAATCAGGGTTTTGCTGAAATTGACCTGTTTGGCGACGCGAAACCCAGGGTTTCGCGACGCGAAGTCGGGGCAGGGGTTTTTAAAACCTTCTTTTTTCCCACTTTTCACAAACACACAAACCTAATTCCTCTTAGGCGCCGCCAAATCCTCTCACGTTCTTGCGAAATTAGACCATCTTGAGCTTCAATTTCATCTTTAATCATGAACAAGGTACGTTTCCTAACTTTGATTTCGTAAGGTTTGCTCGATTTGGTAGTTGGAGATCTTGTTTTTGGGTATCAATGGTGTTTGTTGCTTGAATAGAATTGATATGATTCTTGATACACCATTGATTGTTTAGATGAATGCATGCTATACATTGTAATTGAAATCTTGTTTCTTGCATGCTAATTCATTGATTAATCTAGTGATTGTGGTTAAATGATAAGTGTGGGGATTTTGAGAACACCAAAATCCCCCACTTCTTCTTGTTTAGCTAGATTAGTTTGGAGTTGGGATTGAACTAAAAGTTCAAGTGTGGGGATGCTTCACATCCCCATTGCTCTTGTTTTGTCATGCATATATGATTGTGATGCTTGAACTTGTTAGTCGTATAGGTTTTTGTCTCGTTGGAACTTTGAATGCGAATAAACCTTATCTTGCACTTATTGGATTGAAAACTTTCTAAGACAATGGTATTTGGTTTTTGTAGAGACAAAAGACCCGCGCATCAAAGACCACCGCCGCTATCAACTTCCATGCACCGGATGGAAGTCATGTTTTCACTTCGTTCACGAACGACCCAACGTTGAACGCTCGAAAGAAGGAGGAATATCGGGACATTGTCAACCGACTTCTCCCCCGCCAAATTCTCATGCCGAAAAGAGTTGATTGGGATCTTCTTCGATCAATGCATGTCGAGAACGATATCAAAGCGATTCTTGAAAAACACGCATACGATGAGGATGGCAATGAGTACTACATATGCCATGCTTGAGAGCGAGTTTTCGATATTGCTGAGACCCTCTACCGAGAGCTTATCGTGGAGTTTGTCGCCACGTTTCGTTTCGATGTGATCAAGGCTCTTGACGAGTTTCATCAATCTTGTATGACGTTCCGACTTGGTGGCATTTGGAGATCTTTTTCTTTGGTTGAGTTTGCTCTTGCTTTGGGGATATATACCCAAGCGGATGTTGATGCTCCCGGATTCGAGGAGTATATGTGGGCGACTTCAAAGAGATCCGATGATTTTGATCCGCGTTTGGCATGGGCGATTTTGGGTGATGGTGATTATCATGGCAACCTCATGGTGAAAAGTTTTGTTGTTTCGACCGATAGGCTTCTACACCGCATGCTCATTCAAGCGGTGAACGCTCGATCTTCTAGTGAGGAGAAAGTGACCGTGCAAGATTTGTGGCTTCTTGAGCAACTCTCTACGGATGATAAGTATCTGAATGCTCCGTACCTCATAGCCGCTCAACTCGCTAAAGCGAGCGGTTATCGCGAGGGTAGTCGCATCGTTGGTGGCCAGTACGTGACGCTCTTGGCCAAGCATTTCGGTATCTTAACCGATGCCGCGATTGCTTCGATGACGAACCTCGGGGAGATGGGGTTGATTGACATGGACCAACTCCAAGGTATGGGCGTGGCAAGAGTTGAGCATGCGATCGGAAGGGACTACAATGCATGGATCCGTAATCCTCAATCCTATAGGAGTCAACTGAGAAGTCAACCGAGTCAAGCACCGAAGAGTACGCATGAGACCGGTGGAACGAGTGGGGCGAGTTCGAGTCAACAACCGGCGGATTGGACGGCTTATTCGGGTTACCAAGATTTGAGTAACCAACTTTTGGAGATGTCACTTTCTTATGGCCGGCATCATCAGCACATGGAGTACAACACCGTGGAGGCTCTTCACCAAGCCAACTGGCAAAGTGGAGTGATGAACCAGATCGCCTCCCACTTTGGTATTCAACCGAATACCGCTTATGCTCCATCTCCTTATTGGCCATACTCCGAGGATGCTCCGCCCGGTTACCCGACTTATGAGGATTGGCAAAACCAACCTCGTGGCCCTTACTGATCTCTATCTTTTATCTCCATTATTCGATATGGTTGTCCTAAACAATTTTTTTTTATTTTTGAACTGCGTGGTTGTGTTTGAACAATTTTATTTTTCTGTTGGTTTGCTTAGGATTTTAACTAGTTTGGTTTGGTTATTTTTCTTTTGTTCGTTTTTACTTTTTCTTTTTTTTTTTGGTAGATATGGCGTTTTATGATCGAGCACGAATTTTATGCACCACTCTCAGATCAGAACAGATTTCGTCACATAACCCGGGAAGTTTCTCTTTTTCCCAATTACTCCTTAATTGTGTTAATTGTTGCAATGAGGACACTGCAAATTTTAAGTGTGGGGAGGGGGTTATGTAGACTTATCTGTTTAAATGGGTTCACTTATTGCTTGTGGATTGTCGTTTTTCAAACTTTTGAAAGCTTTGAGATTTGACCCCAATTTTTTCGAAATCTGAGATTGTTTTTGAGACTGGGTTGCTTGCATAAGAGAACACTGAATAGGATTAGTTGAGTAAAAGGATACCTTGGAATACTGATTACCATGAGTGCCTTACCCAATTCCTTTGAGAGATTGAGCCTATATTGTTATATCTGTTTATTTTGTGAGGAATACCGACTTTGACCCAAGGTAGAACTTGTCATTTGAATGTTTGTCGAGACTACATAAGAGAAGTATTTATCACCATTGCACTGATAGAGGCCTTCGTTTCTAACCCTTTTAGCCTTCGTCAGATAAGCTCATCATAAGGTTATTTGATTTGCCTAGCCTGTAAATGAAAAGTGTTCACCTTTTAACACTTTATCCCTTGAAACCAATTTTGAGCCTTAGCCTTTCATTTCTTTACCCACTATACACTTTATCCTTGAGCCTAATTCTTTATCTATCTCTTGGCCGTGACTTAAATTTGAATCTTGAGATGTTTTGATCCAGTTTTTTCGTATCTGACAGTTTTTATGGGATCGAGAATAAAAAGAGCCCAAAAGCAACATAGTTGCTCCTCTAAAAAAAATATTTGAGACTCAGAAAAGAAAAGAAATATCAAAAGAGTTGAGAATACAAAAAAAGAGAAAAGAAATGAGAGCTGAAAAGAAAGTAAAAAGAATTTGTGCCCCAAATAAGCCATAGGCTTAGGCCAATTCTAAAAGAAAAGAGAGAATACTCATCCCAAAAGTATCATTGTTTGGAAGTCAGATTGTTTCACTGTTTGGATCATTACTGATTAAGTTTTCAAGTTTTTGTTGCAAAACCCTTAGCCACTATTATATATCCTTTATCCTACCCTTAACCCTTAGCCTAACATTGCAACCCTAAAGTCCTCTTGACGGTTGACAACTTCTCAGTGGTGGAGATTAGATTTGGTGACAAGCTTATGCATGCGGGAATTAGTCGAGTATTGGTGTAATCACTTACATATACACTTTTACCCCCGAGAGATACACTTCATATTATGTGAGGGTAAAAGGTTGGCCTTGGTATCCAATTACTTGATGAGTCTTGTTTGTGTGTTCGATTGTGTGAGTATACTTTGTTTTCTTTGACGATCTTGGGTTGAGATAATTTTGGAGTTATCTTTCTTTGTTTTCAGTCTTTTGATTGGGGACAATCAAAGCTTAAGTGTGGGGATTTTGATAACACCAAAATGATACATGTTTTGGTTGTGCGTAATCGTATGACTTTACCCCATTTCTCACCCGTTTATGATCATTTCATGCACTAATTGAGCTTTTTATTGATTATGAAGGATTTGGAGGCCGTGGAACGGAAAAGTACGGAAAAAGACGAGAAAACGAGAAAAATGCACAAGGTCAACACAGAAGACACTTGGCGATCGCGAAGTGCCCAATTTGGCGCCGCCAAGTGCGACTGAAGTGGAGATTAGGGTTTTATTTAGTGTTTGGCGACGCCAAGAGAGCAGTTTGGCGATCGCCAGATGACGTCTGGTCCTTTTTCTTTAAATATCAGCCTCCTCCTTCAGTTTTAGACATGAGCTTTGAAGTGCAACACACGAGGGGAAGTCAGAGGAACGAGAGTGAGAATACGAAAGGTGCCGATACGCTGCGGAAGTCGATCTCTGATCATCCAATGTTGTACTGTCGGTATCATGTCGATGTTTACTCTTGTTTATGTTCTTGTGTTCATTATGAGTGAGTAGTTTATTAGTAGTGCTTGTCATGATAGATGAACCATTATGGATGATATTTTGCAATTAATGTTTATTGGTTTGTTTTTGATTAATTGAATGTTGTTTATGGTTCTTTCTTGATTATTGTTGTTGTGGCGATTTGAAATCACTTGGTTGGGTGTATTTGTTGGACCAAGACAGATAGACTCCGAAAGGATAATCAACCTACCTTAGCCTGACTTGGACCGTAGAGTTATGTTAAGGGGTTACTTTGACCATTAGTGACCGAGAGTAAAAGAGCCATTACAATAATTGATTAGGAAGGATTTACCGATTCTAGATTGTGGACCAAACGATTTAGGATTAGAACTAGGA
Organism: Centaurea solstitialis; assembly: GCA_030169165.1. Classification (NCBI taxonomy): domain Eukaryota; kingdom Viridiplantae; phylum Streptophyta; class Magnoliopsida; order Asterales; family Asteraceae; genus Centaurea; species Centaurea solstitialis. Next base: position 49,267,448 of record CM058042.1, on the reverse strand, counting down.
GGACCGTGTCCTAGTTTAACCATAAATTGCACATGTTAGGGTGTCCCAGACTTAAATTCCTACAATAGTCAAAACAACCAAACTTTCGATCTATTCATGTCATCCATATTGGGGATTCGTTTTATCATGATAAGTGCTGCTGTTTTCTTTTATTATAAACTTAAATCATAATTTCATTTGCTTTCTAGTTTTACTTAGTTAATTGTCTTTTTAAGTAATTAAACCTTTTTCATACAAAACCCCCCTTTTTGATTAATTAAACTAATTCGACTTTAGTCTACAATAACTTGACCGTTCCCAGTGGTAAATACGATACCTGGACTTTCCTACACTATATCACTCACGATCAGGTACGCTTGCCTGTATATGTGGTAAGACGGTGGCTAGGCATTAGAGGTTAAAACTTGTTACGCTTTTTATATATGATAATTACCGCATCAGTGATCCACTTGATTCTCACTTGTCTGCAGTCAAAAGAATCCTTAGGTATCTGGAGGGCACACCGGATTTTGGTCTTTGGTACCCAAAGGATTCTGGTTTTGAACTAATTGCATATACAGACTCAGACCATGCAGGTTGTAAGCTCAACAGGAAAAGCACATCTGGTGCTTGCCAGTTTCTCGGAGACAAGCTGGTGAGTTGGTCATCCCGGAAGCAGAATTGCGTATCCTTATCCACCGCGGAGGCAGAATATATTGCCGCCGCCTGCTGCTGCTCGCAAGTTATGTGGATGAAAACCCAACTTGTCGACTTTGGATACACCATGCAAAGGATTCCCATCTATTGCGACTCCAAGAGTGCGATTCAGATCACGGCAAATCCGGTTCAACATTCTCGGACGAAGCATATCGACATCCGATAACATTTCATCAACGATCACGTCGAGAAAGGCAGTGTTGAACTTTACTTTGTTGAGAGTGACTATCAACTTGCTGATCTGTTCACAAAGCCGTTTGACGAGAAACGTCACTTCTTTTTCCTAAGCAAATTAGGAATGCTAGACCTTCCTGCCTTAGGTCTAGGGGGAGTCGGGAGTTCTTTTGATATATGCATATGTGTACGGGGAGTCTATGGGAGATTGCATATATTGAGGGGGAGTACTAAGTCTTGCTTCGATTTTTTGTTGTTATGTGTGCTAACGTTCTCGGATCCACAACGCCTTAGATACCAGTTTATACTTTATTTTGTAGGTGTGGATCCTCACGACGACTTCTGGTTACTTCAGATCAGAACTCGCTCAAAACCCCGTTGAGACGTACCAGGTAAGTCTCTTTTCTCACAGATCGAGGGCTGAACTTGTAAATTTTGTGAACTTGAAAGTTCAGGGGGCGGTAGAGTACATCTCTTGAACTTACAAGTTCGGGGACTAACTTTGCCACTTTCTGATTCTTATGTTCAGGGACTCGTTTTGCACTTTTGTGAAACTTGTAGTCCAAGGTCTGTTTTGAAACATTCTAAAACTACAAGTTCAGGGACTTGTTTGTAAGTTTCTTGAAACTTCAAGTCCAGGGGTGGTTTTTGCCAATAGGTGAAAGTCGGGTTAAGAGAGCCAAACAGGAGAGCCAAACAGTATCTCTTTTGCCAAACACGGTAAAAATATAAATAGTAACTTTTAAGATTAACTATTCACAATTTCAAAAAATTCATCTTTTTCTCTCCCGATAACCACTTCGCGCTCGATTTCGCATTTGCTCGTTTTTTTTGCTCCGTTCGTCGATCAGATTACGTTTTCGGATTCCTGGTAAGTAAACGATCAACCCTTACGTAATTATAACGTTTAAATCTATCTTTTTAAGGTCTGGATCGAAGCCTAAACTTTTCAAACTTACCCGAAACCCAAACTTCTTGGAATGGGATTTCGGGGCGTTAAATCGATCCAAAAAGGCTTCTAAACTTGTTCTTAACTGATTTAGGATGCATGTTACTAGTTTAGAGCTTTAAATCGACGTATTGTGGACGGTTTTTGGATTTGGAAACCGAAGGCTCTCGGTTTTCCGAATCGGAAAACATGAACATTCATGTTTTCCGAATCGGAAAACATGAGTGTTCTTGTTTTCCGCATCCAAAACCGATGAGTATTCATATATGTTTTCCGATTCGGAAAACCAGATAAATTCGATTCGGATTATCAGGTTTTCTGAATCCATCTTGAGCCTCGTTTTTTCAAGTGTATCTTTTCCGATTCGGAAAACATGGAATTACCCTTATGGGTTTCCGAGGTTTTCCGAATCGCGTGTGAGGACAAGTCTTGCTCGTTTTATTTACTAAGTGTTTTGTTTTCCGATTCGGAAAACTATGTTTTCCGAATCGGAAAACCCATCTGTTCAAGCATGTCTTTAAATTTTCTAAGTGTTGTGTTTTCCGAATCAATCGGAAAACTTATCTATCTATAGGCTTTAAATTTTTCTAAGTGTTGAGTGTTTTCCGAATCGGAAAACCATCTTTTCCGAATCGGAAAACCTGCCCTCGTGTGTTTGCTCGTTTTCGACTCGGAAAATACGAAAAACTCATTTTTGGGTTTTCGAGGTTTTCCGACTCGCGCCTAGTCGAGGGTATAGTCTTTTTCTCGTAGAATCTATCTAAGCACTTACTAACTGAAAGGATTATGTGCAATACAGTAACAGGTTTACCGTGTCCAATGTTATAAGGCAGTAGTGGGTCACACTGCTACACACCCGAATAGAGATCAATTGGATTTATCAGTTGTGTGGAATTAATTAATTGGTATAATTAATTAATTAAGAGAGAAAAATAAATAATAGATAAATCTATTTATTATTTATGGATATATATTAATGGTAAATTAATATATGGAAAGGTTTAATTAAAGCCTATCGGGCTTGATAATTAAACGGGCTTTTCTATTAGGACATTACCATATTTACTAATATAAATATATGGTAAACCTAATAGGTTTTCTCATTGCAATCTCATTAGTAACTTAGAGAAAAGGAAAAAGCCAAACCTCTCTCTTTCTCTCTCCCAAATCGTCCCACACACACACTCAACCGGTTTTCGGTTTTTCGAGTTTTTGGTAATTCTAAGGCGGTCTAGCAGCGGTTCTCGTGGTGGTGCAGTAGCGGTGTATTCCCCGTTAGCTTTCCGGAAACCGTTTTTGAATCTGATAAGGTATTATTCTAAACCTCCTTATAATTGTATCTAAACATGTTTGGGATGGATCTTCTGGTTTGGGAATTCAGTTTTATTCCGCTGTGCATATTTGTTTTTTGTCTGCAATTCCCAACAGTGGTATCAGAGCCACTTCCTAAACGTTTAAATCAGGATTGTTTATTTGTGATAAACTGTTTATCGTTATTATGCTTTGTTAAAAAAATTCGATTTTTTTCTGTTTGTTTTAAAAAATTGGATTTTTATCGTTATTCACACGAACCACGATCGTCGATGGTGGAATCGCGGCCGTTTGCCGATCGAAACCACCATCCGAACGCCGGCCACCACGAACGGTGGCAGCGGCGTTGGACTGATCGAGAGCGGGCGACGGTTGCGGTGGCGCTAGTCATCGTGGCCGTTCGCTGGGCTGTAGGCGGTGGTGGCGGCGGCTGTCGCCGTCGTCGCCAGACGAACCGCGCACCACCAACCGCCGGCTGCCTTGTGGCCTCGCCGGGCGGTGGCGGTGGTTGTTTTGTTTATCGCCGTACCACCGAGGATGGTGGTGGTGGCGTTGCTGTTGTTTAACGGCGGCGACCGAGGGAAAGGGTGGCGGCGGCTATGGCCGTCGTCGCCGGACCAGCCGTGAACCACCAGGCCACCCGCCGGCTGCCCTAAGGCCAAGCCGTGGCGGGGGCGGTGGCCGTTTGTTGCTTCCCCGATCGCGGGCCACACCACCGAATGGTGGTGGTGGCGTTTGTTGTTGTTGCCGAGACCGCCGATCACGGCGGCAATGGCAGCCGTTGCTGCTGTTGTCATCGGATGGTCTAACGGCGGCGGCGGTGGTGACCTTGGTTGCCGCTGTCGTCGCCGGTGGTGTTTTCGGGTAAGGTTTCGTGTGAATAGGGTTGTTTTAACCAGATAGGCTAAAACTTCGGATAACATTAATTTTACGTTTTTAAAATTAATTTTAGATAATTATAAAACCAATTGAGTTTTGTAATTTGGTTAAATCATGTTTATCGTAACTGCTTTATCTCAAATTTGTTTTATTTGAATTGTGAGTTGCGAGTGTCATAGCCAAGCCCCAGACCTGTGGTTGTGTTTTATTTTATTTTATCTCTGTTTTGGTAAGGGAGGCCTGCGTGCCATTTGCAACCCTTTTATTGTAATTTTTATTTTATATATTTTAAAATTGCGCCGAAGACGGAGAAAACCATAAAGACATTTTTTGGAGACACAACCAAGGATGTCGGAGCCAGTGGGAGCTTTCTACCTTCATGCCTTGTGAGTTGTTTGTCACTTAGGATAAAGACCGTCGTTTTAGTGTTGGCTCACTTAAACTGACAATAGTTTAGGGGGCAAAAGCTATGACACAATGTTTTACGTTTTTATTTAATTGCGTGGTTTGTTTTAATTGCGTGGTTGTGATAAAACGTAATTTCTAAAATCTAATGAGATGTTTTATAAAAACCTAGAGGTTCGATTACAGAGTGTTTTTCGAATCAGTTTTAAAAATTAAGGTTTTTGAAAAACTGGCTAAAAAATCCCTTAGGTTTAAAAATCTTAGATCACGTGAGTGCGACCCACTTTGAGACCCTTTGGGCGTAAGGTACGCGGGTGTTGGAAGTGAACAAGCCTTGGACATCCGCGTTCAAACCCCAAGTTGAAAGGGGTGTGACAAGTACACCCAGTCTCGAGTGGTGCGATCTATTTTGGTTTTTGTAACAATTCACCGTGTCGTATCGGGCCAAAGCGCACTAGAGGGACTAAATATGCACGAATGTAATATTCGATGTCCCGACGTTTTAGAAGTCGTATTTTCGTTTAAAATGCGATTGGTATAAGTGGTTACCTACCAGAAATAGCATGGGTCGGTTTGTGTGATCAAGCCGCTTACCGACACATGTGAAATATGGGTTCTAGTCTAATAAACTTATTTTTCTAAGGGTAAATAAATTTATTAGAAGTTTTATAATCAATAAACTAAATCGGAATTTATTCTTTATGTAGATGTCTTATACTACCGTTCCGTTTTATTCACCTGAGGAACACTTCGCCTAATTATGGGCATGTGGAAGCTTACGGGCCAAAACTATCCAGTTTGGAAGTTGCATTTTGATAATGTCTTGCGCGGCCAGGATAAGCTTTATGTGATCAGTAAACCACTGTCACGACCTAAGAGCAATGCCCCTGAAGAGGAATTTGCTGAGTACTTTAGATTTATGGCTGATGAATCTGACGTGATGTCTATTCTGTCTTTCTCTGCTTCGCCCGAGTTCACGGTCGATCTCAGAGTTAAGTTCTGCCATGAGGTCGTGAAGGGTATAGAAAACCAGATTGGCTTCTATAAGAATTGTGGCAAGTATTTGATCATGAAAGAAATCTTTTCACTGAAGCTGAAAAGAGGCCAATCAGTTAAAGATCATCTCCTGGAGATAAGGAGACTCTTTAAGTGTTTGTCACGACTTGGATACAAGATGACTCAGGAGGAGCTTGTGTATCTGATGTGGTTCTCACTCCCGAAGGAGATTCGTGTCACAGCTAGTGGATACATGGGAGAACCCAGGATGGACGTGGCAAAGGTTCATGAGGATATTTTGGACAGTTTGGAGCCAAAGGAAGCAAGTGCTGATCTCATGGACAGTACTGATTGGATTGATGAGCTGGGAGATCTAAGTTGCCCAGAATGTGGTAGCCAAGATATCTGTGTCCACTCATTCAATGTTGACCAGATGGACATCGGTTTATCCGATGCGCCAGGTATCTTTATGATAGATTGTTTGATCACTTCTTATGAATCATGGGTACTTGATACAGGAAGTGGTAACCACATTTGTAATCATTTACAGGGATTCACTAGAAGGGAGACCTTGAGGAAGGATCGTTCGAACCTACGAGTCGGTGAAGGCACGATGCTTGTAGCTGAAGCCGTAGGATCCTACAGTCTTAGTTTGCCCTCGGGTCTAGTTTTGGAACTCGATACTTGTTATTATGTTCCTAAGATGATCAAAAATGTTCTTTCTTTTGATTTATTGGTAGACCAAGGATTTTATTATAAATACGATTATAAAATGATTTCTTGCTTTAAAAATGACATGTTTTATTTCAAAGCAACTCCTTCGAATGGTCTATACATATTGAATCTCCAAGAAAAGTAACAACGAAATCTATCATATAAGTAAAAGATCCAAAGACATTGAGGATCAAACTTACCTCTGGCATTGTCGGCTTGGACATATAAACAAGAAATGCGTAGAACTACTCCAGAAAGGAGGACTTCTAGGGACTTTCGATTTTAAGCCCTTTAGTAATTGCGAATCTTGTTTGTCGGGCAAGATGACAAAGCATCCTTTCAACAAAGACAATGAAAGGGCCAATGACTTGTTGGAAATCATACACACTGATGTGTGTGGACCTTTTAGTCATGAGGCGAGAGGAGGATACCGGTACTTCATTACCTTTACTGACGATTTCAGTAGGTATGGGTATGTCTACCTGATACGACATAAGTCTGAAGCTTTTGAGAAATTCAAAGAGTTTCAGAGTGAAGTACAGAATCAACTTGACAGGAAGATCAAGTTCTTAAGGTCAGACCGTGGTGGAGAATATCTTAGCCTGGAATTTGACAGTCATTTAAGAGAGTGTGGGATTGTTTCACAACTCACCCCTCCGTATACACCACAGATGAATGGTGTGTCAGAAAGGAGGAATCGTACCCTGCTTGACATGGTACGATCAATGATGTGTCGTTCCACGTTACCAGTATCATTCTGGGGACACGCGCTCGTAACAGCAGCAAATATACTGAACAAAGTGCCAACTAAATCGGTAGAAAAGACTCCATACGAACTATGGACAGGCAAGAAGCCTAAGTTGTCTTTTATAGAAAATTTGGGGTTGCGAGGTATACGTTAAGCGTACAACCTCGGAGAAACTCAAACCCAAATCAGACAAGTGTTCCTTCGTAGGCTATCCCAAGAACACATTGGGATACTACTTCTATAATCCTAGCGAGAACAAAGTATTTGTGGCTCGCAATGGAGAGTTTCTGGAAGAAAAGTTTCTCAGTCAAGAGAACACCAGAAATGATATAGACCTACAGGTAGTAGAGGAAGAAACACCTGAACCGATTGTTGAGCCAGTCACTCAACAAGGTAATGTTGAGACTCAACCGGAAACGGTTGAGGAAGTGCAAACACAGGACCTTCGCAGATCCACTAGGATAAGGCAAGAACCAGATAGGTATCTTGGATTTCTAGTCTCCCAGGACGGTGGAGACCTGAATGAGCCTACATCCTATGGAGAAGCTGTATCAGGCGATGAGTCTGAGCAATGGCAGGAAGCCATGAAGGCGGAGATGCAGTCCATGTACGACAACCAAGTTTGGGAGTTGACAGATTTACCCAGCACTGTAGGGCTGTTGGGCGTAAATGGGTTTTCAAGAAGAAAACTGACATGGACGGATATGTGCACACTTTTAAGGCTAGACTGGTCGCGAAAGGTTTCACGCAGACTCATGGCATCGACTATGATGAAACCTTCTCGCCAGTAGCTATGTTAAAGTCCATTAGGATTCTGATGGCCATCTCAGCATATTTTGACTATGAGATTTGGCAAATGGATGTTAAGACAGCCTTCCTGAATGGGAAGTTAACAGAGGTTGTCTACATGCAACAACCAGAAGGTTTTGTAGATCCAAAGAATCCTAATAAAGTGTGCAAGTTGCTAAAATCCATTTATGGATTAAAGCAAGCATCCAGAAGCTGGAACTTACATTTCGACGAGCGAATCAAGGAATTTGGATTTGCCAAAAGTGAGTTTGAGCCATGTGTTTACACAAAGTTCAGTGGGAGCATAGTAACCTTCTTGGTCTTGTATGTAGATGATATTCTACTCATTGGAAATGACGTACCAACTTTACAGAGTGTTAAAGCTTGGTTGAGCAAATGTTTCCAAATGAAAGACCTTGGAGAAGCCGCATATATACTTGGTATAAAGATCTACAGAAATAGATCTAGGCGGCTTATTGGGCTTAGTCAGGGTACATACATTGATAAAGTCCTGAAACGATTCAGGATGGATGAATCCAAGAAAGGATTTATCCCAATGCAGCATGGTATAGTGCTAAGTAAAGCACAGTGTCCCGAATCTAGTCAAGATAAGGACAAGATGAAATCGATACCATATGCTTCGGCAATTGGATCGATCATGTATGCCATGTTATGTACCAGGCCCGATGTTGCTTACTCAGTAAGTGTTACGAGCAGATACCAGCAAAACCCAGGTGAAGCCCATTGGGTGGCTGTCAAGAACATTCTGAAATACCTGAGGCGTACAAAGGAAATGTTCTTGGTCTTTGGAGGTTCTGAGGATGAGATTAGTGTCACTGGTTATTCAGACGCTAGTTTCCAGACCGACAGAGATGATTACAGATCACAGTCAGGGTACGTTTTTACCCTAAACGGAGGAGCAATCTCGTGGAAGAGCTCGAAGCAAGACACGATAGCAGACTCTACCACCGAAGTCGAGTACATTGCAGCTTCAGACGCAGCAAAGGAAGCGGTCTGGCTCAGGAACTTTATCACGGATCTAAGAGTTGTAGCCAGTATTTCTAGACCAGTGGATATTTATTGTGATAACTCTGGGGCTGTGGCGCAAGCTAAGGAGCCTAGAGAGCATCACAAGTCGAGACATGTACTTCGGAAGTTTCACCTCATCCGAGAGATCATCGGAAGAGAAGACGTTAGAATATGCAAGATTCCGACGGACGAGAACGTAGCAGATCCACTGACAAAGCCGCTAGCTAGAGTAAAGCATGAGACACATGCTAATTCCATTGGGATGCAGTACCTGGATACTAGTAGCTAGTTTTAGCTTTTGATTATTACCGTGGATTAATTTTTGAGACTAAATATCGTGTACGTTTTATTATTTTCACTGAGTGATGGAAATAAGGAGGATTTTTCATGATTGTCTCAAATTAACTAGTTTTAGCATATTTAGTTATCCCTGATTTTATATACAAGTCTTGTAAGTAAAATCTAAAAGTTCCGTAGCTACTTGTTAAGGTGGGAACCTTAGCAGGATTGTAACGCTATTATGGGTGTTTGGTGGTTTATTCAACGTAACGAGTAAAAGCACAAGTGATGTGGCCAAACATTCATAGATACTCATCAGAGTGTTTGAGTATTGGAAGTGACCAGTTTCAAGTCTGCTCCATGGAGCCTATGTCATGAGCATTGACTTGATGATAGGTTGTCCTTAGACCTGAGATATTTGGTCTGGAAACGTGAGGACTGTTGTACTCTTAGCACGTTCTAACGCTACGCCGTAACAGGGTGGCCATACGGGGCGTGACTAGATGCAGCGGAAGCCATGTGACCAGATGCAGATAGTCAAGAAGGGATTTACACCTCTGTAAAAGGAGAGATATTTCCGGGCCCCATGACGGTTGAGATTGGCAGAAATTCGTGGCCACGCTCGGATAGAATAACAGTTGTTATTTGGTAAGTTCCGTTACTGTAAGCAATCGAGATCAGAGTCAAGAAAACTTGAGTTTAAGATTGAAGTCCTCCGCTCCATGTCTAAAACTCACTTTAGAGATATCGCGTGTAAAAGGAATGAACCTGTGTACAATTCTAGCGAGAATTGTTTCTCTGGATATAAGAGATCTTATAACCTGGTTAACCTAAGTGTCTGGCTAGGGACCTCCTTAGGCTAATGGTAACAGTAGAGTTACTTGTCTGGCACAAGTGGGAGTCTGAAAGAATTATGTGCAAGACAGTAACAGGTTTACCGTGTCCAATGTTATAAGGCACTAGTGGGTCACACTGCTACACACCCGAATAGAGATCAATTGGATTTATCAGTTGTGTGGAATTAATTAATTGGTATAACTAATTAATTAAGAGAGAAAAATAAATAATAGATAAATCTATTTATTATTTATGGATATATATTAATGGTAAATTAATATATGGAAAGGTTTAATTAAAGCCTATCGGGCTTGATAATTAAACGGACTTTTCTATTAGGACATTACCATATTTACTAATATAAATATATGGTAAACCTAATAGGTTTTCTCATTGCAATCTCATTAGTAACTTAGAGAAAAGGAAAAAGCCAAACCTCTCTCTTTCTCTCTCCCAAATCGTCCCACACACACACTCAACCGGGTTTTCGGTTTTTCGAGTTTTTGGTAATTCTAAGGCGGTCTAGCAGCGGTTCTCGTGGTGGTGCAGTAGCGGTGTATTCCCCGTTAGCTTTCCGGAAACCGTTTTTGAATCTGATAAGGTATTATTCTAAACCTCCTTATAATTGTATCTAAACATGTTTGGGATGGATCTTCTGGTTTGGGAATTCAGTTTTATTCCGCTGTGCATATTTGTTTTTTGTCTGCAATTCCCAACACTAACACCACATCATGGTTTTTGACTTGACAGAAATGGCTCGTCAACCGAATGCTCCTCCTTCCCCGACCAACAACGCCGCTGACCGAGCGCTCATCTCACCGGACGACATACGTCCGATCCACCAGAACAACGAATACGTCGACCTGACTAACTTCGTTGTTCAAGACGAGGTGGTACTTGAGATACTGAAGGCACATCCCCTTGCATACGCGATGCAGACTACTGCTGACATTCCAGTGCTTTACCTTCAGCAGTTCTTGAGGTCGTCTCGCGTAGAGACCAGAGAAGGAGTGCAAACTATCGTGGGCCGCGTAGACCACACCGACTTGACTATCACCGTGGAGGATCTAAGGCGAATCCTTCATCTGCCGACCGCCACTCCCGAGGCCCCGTTCGAGCCACTAGTTTCCGGCCCCGAACTCTTCAGCGAGATACTCGCGCTCGGGGTCCATACCACACCTAATCAGAGACTGAACGGGATCTCTCAAGTCACTCAGGGGATGCTGCCTCCCATCTGGTTCTCCTTCTTCAACATCCTGAACCGCACGCTATCATCGGAGACTCATGGAGTGGACAAAGCATCCACCCAATTTTGGCACGTCATTCATGCTATCGCCTACGGAAGGCGCATTGACTTTGCTCAACATCTTTGGTCGGACATGGTTAACGACGTCAGGGCAGGGCCTGCAAGGACTCGTCACACATCCATCCCTTGGATGCGATTCTTCAGCATCATCATCCGTGATCACATGGATCGCTACCCGACTGTCCGACGAAGATCAGGCCACCAGCGCTTCCAAAGCCAGCAGATTGGACGGATGAACAAGAGGACTCTGAAGCGCGGTCAGGTAGAATTGCCTATCCCTGATAATGTGTTAAGTATGGCGGACCGTAGGGCTGAGTGTGTTAGACTTTACCGAGCGTCAATAGGTTAAGAAGACGCGTCCACGGACTCCTCAGAACCGAGGAGCCCTTCCCCGGACGCGCAACTTGTCCCTCGTAGGAGCCGTGCCACTGGCACGGCGGGCCAAAGCTCCAGTGGGGGAGCTTCTGGCTCGGGAGTGATGAGTGTTGCCGTGAGGGGAAAAGCGGGTAGAATTGTCAGAACGTCAGCCACACCGCACATGTCGCAAGCCGAAGCTTACCAGATGATGGTCCAGAACTGAACTCGTCGTGCCCGAACGCAAACCTACATAGATGAGTCTGCCGAACAAGACATCATGCGAGGCTACCGTATAAAGCAGTACACCGGGATTTTCCAGCAATCCCCGGTACACTCGTCATCGGAAGAACGCCGATTGCCATCACCGCCGCAACAACCCGATCAGACTGGTGAGGAAGTGGAAGCTTCCCCACAAGAACAAGCACACTTGCCTTCACCACCACACGCGGCGGCAGTTTCTCCACAAGCAGGCGAACCCTCCGGCGATCCCTCCGTGTGACATCCGTCAATTTTTGACCTTCAGGTTAGCTACTCGTCTAATCACTCTGTAGTATTTCCGTAGGTTAAAAATTTAGTTATTTAAGTCTTTCAATGAAACTAGGTTAGTTGCGTGAAAAAGATAGGTTAAAACCTAAAAGCTCCGAAAATCGCCCGAACAAGCCCGAACCGGCCCGAAATCATCCGATAATCCTATAATGCCAAATTTTAAAGAAATTCTTAGAGAATTAAGTTACTTCTTTTAAAAAAAAAAAAAATATAATAAGTAAACTAATTTAAATGGTCCAAAAATTCTCTCGAAAAATCGGTTCCTATCGAAAATCGCCGAAACCCGACACTGCGTTTGAAAATGCAGTGTAAAACTCTACACTGTGTAAAAAAAAAAAAGATGAGAGGGTGGGGTGGGCCCCACATGGCCGGCCACCCCCCTCCCAAGACGCTCTCTCTCTCTTCTCTTTTAATCCCTAAATCCATTTCCCAATTTCATTAATTATTTCATTTTCAAATTTGCTCTCTCTCTCTAAAATCATTTTCTCCTCCTTCTCTCTAAAACCTTCATAATTTCCAGCCAATATCTTCAAGAAATTGAATCACTCTTGAAGATTCAAGTTGATTTTGAAGATTTCCTAAGTGTATATCAAAGGTAAGATAGTTAGATAGGGGTTTTACTTCGTTTTCAACCATTTTTAAGCTTCATTTTCATACATTCTTGAGGTTTAAACCTCCTTCTATGGTTCTTAATCTTTATTGTTGTTTGGGAAAGAGATTCAACCTTAGAAATGTTTGAAAAACAATCTAAGAAGGTGAAAATCTATGATTTCCCCATAAGAACACAAATTTGGATGCAAAAATTTCTTGTTAATGTTGTTTTTGACCATCAATCTTGGGCTAGACTTGTTTGATAGTTCATGCATGAGCTTTGATGGTATCAAATCATGGTTAGTTTATTTTTCATTTATACAATCTGATTTGGGGGTGATATAGCAAGAAAAACCCCAAAGAGTTATGATTTTATGTGATTTAATGGTGGATATGATGTTGGATTTGTGACAGATTCTGTCAAAACTTTTGCATGTACTTTACACGACCCAAAAGGGGTCTTTTTGTATTCATTTCTTTATGAAATTTTTATGGGATGATATTTAAGGTGTTAGGGTTCAAACCCCACTGGATTTGCATAAAAACACCAAGATTTGAGTTCAAACCATCTTGAAACATTTTCGTGTGCAACAGCACTTGGTCAGAAACTTGAGTCACATTCATGCATGCATAACTCATTGATAAATCATCCAAACCACAAACTTTTTGATTCTAAACTCAAGTATTCTGAGTTAGCCTTCTATAGAATCCAAAATCAAGTCATTTAGAGTAGTTTTGAGGGTTTAACCAATGAAAACAAATTGATAGTGCAATCTGTCCCAAGATGGCAGAACCACATGCACAACTTCAAAGAGGCATATCTCCCTCAAAAATCACTCTAATGATTTGAATCTTGTCTCATTAGCTTGGTATGTGTGTTGGCTAGAAAATCCCTTTTGAAATTCGTGAATTAGTGGTGTAATGAATTATCTATGAGTTAAACTTCACTTAAAGGTATTCTGGAATTTCAGATTGTACCACTGATTTTGTAAAATTATTTAAAAATAGTAAAAGAACTCTAAAAATTGTGAAATTTGGTGGAATTGTTCCTAACATCCTTAAATTCAGAGGGTAAAAATTTGAGGACTTAATACTTAGAGGACCTAAGTTCAAAGTAGCAATTTTTACAACCCAAAATGGTTGGCAGATTCTGGAAATTTCATCAAAAACCAAACTTATAAACTTTGAACTTCCCAAAATGTTTGGAAGACTTTCAAATGTGACAAAATGAAATTTTATTAGATTGGATTATAAAATTAACATAATGGCATTATATGGATTTCGGTACGATTTTTGATAAGGACCGTTGGACCTAGAACTTACGTTAAAATTACGTGTTTGATAGGGCGACCCTAGTTCGGAGCCGGGAATTAGATCACGCATCAACCCTTACGAATCCGCACTAAACGCTTGAGGTGAGTTTTCACAGCCCCTTTTTACCGTTTTTACGAAGTTTTTGGGGTGAAAAACATGTTTATGAATAAATGTGTTTATTTGTGAAAATGTTGCGTAATAAAATGAAATGAAATGAAATGTTATGTGATTATTGAAATGAAATGTTTTCTTGAAATGAAATGAAATGAAATGTTTTGTGTATATTGAAATAAAATGAATTGAAATGTGTTCCGAATATCGAAATGAATTGAAATGAAATGAATTGGAGTATTGAAACAAAATGAAATGAAATGTATTGTTAGTATCGAAATGAAATGAAATGAAATGCTATGTGAGTTAAATTTTGATATGTTGAAACATGATATAGTGAGCACAAAATGAAAATGTCCCCTGCACTACTATTAACCCTCACAAATTGGGCCTATGATACATGTGGATAGCGCTATTTGGATTGACATACCCACCTAGAACTGACGAGTAATAGGTGCACTGTATTGAAAAATATTCACCCCGGCTGGAATTAGTTTTCCCCCGGCAAGGTTGGATAGGGGCGTAGCTATGTCACAAAATGAAGGATTGTAGTAACTCACTAATGCATATCATGTAATTAACACATCACTTGGAAAAATTTACTCACTGTTTGATACCAAACTGTTATTTTTGGGGTGAATGAACTGATTCACCAAACTGTTTACAAAACATGTTGCGAATAAACGTTTTATCGGAATTGATGTTTTACATAACTGTTTTGCATCTGTAAAACCTGTGAACTCACCAACTCTTGTAGTTGACACTTGTCTAACATGCGTTTCAGGAAATCCAAAAGTTTGATCAGGTCTTTAGTGGAATGTTGTGTTCACCAATCAAGACAATGTTCATTTTGCTTAATTATGTAAAATTTGAATTATGGTTGGGTTGTAATACTTTTAAACTATTTTAATTTATATTATGAATGATTGGTGTGGTTTATCTCCTATCGCGATGAAATCTTAACTGTCACACCTTGCGGTTCCGCTTTAGCGGGGTGTTACAGATTTGGTATCAGAGCCATAGGTTATAGAGAACATCGGTTTTTCATAAAAACCAAGAACTATAACCCGCTTTTTCCAAAATAAGTTAAAACTTTTAAGATTTCAAAGAATAGGAGAATTAGATATTAGTATGATTAGTGTAGGTGTTATTCTAATATATCATAGATATGCGGAGCCTGATCACCTACGCCTAGCCACGATATAAGTAGGATAAGACTTATAAATCGATCATACTGTTAGGGTTTAAAAGTTGAAACTTTCTGAAAATTTCCTGAAAAATGTGAAATTGTGTGAGTTTGCATATGACATGTACAAAATTACTTATTTCAGAAAAATTTTATTTATTCCGTAAATTAACTAAATTCTCTTGTCGCAGTATCATGTCTCACGAGACAGACCCTTCCGAGTACCGATCTCACGGGTCCCCTGAGCACCCCGGTAGCGAGAACGGTAACTCCCGATCTCGGACCGCCGTGCCAGAGCGGGATCCCTATAGCGACAGTGACGCTGATTCTCATCGGGTCCCTGCCCGGCCCGCCAGCCCGGCGCGACCCTATGGGCCTGAGACGCACTATGGCCTCAGAGGCAGGCGCACCGCTCGGAAGAGCGTGCCTCTGCCTACCCGGATGACCTTCCGTATTCCCACCGGGGATGGGGCGGGACCATCACGGGTCAGGGGCCAGGGTGGGTCCTCGTCTTCCTCGTCGTCAGGATCCCCGCCGCCTTACCGACCATCGTCGCCGATCGTTCGAGTGCCTCCACCGCCGCCCGACCACCGCCCGTCGCCCGACCCCCGCCGATAGCACCGATCCCTAGGCACCCGCACATGGCTCGTGCCCCGGTCCTTTGCCTGAGAGGCATGACCCCAACCGAGCGACAGGAGGTCGCTAGACTAGCCCGAGGCCAGGACATTCATGAGCACCTTCTGGACCACCATGACCACATGATAGACTCCCTCCTTGGCGTAGCTGGAGCTGACAGCCAGCAGCTGTCCAGGATAGTGACTCTCCTCAGCCACACCATGGCATCACTCCACCACCTGTATACGGTGGTGTATTTGGTGGTGACCGTGGTGGTGCTCCTGCTTTTGTGGGCTGTTTGGAGGATTAGGACCTAGGAGGTGGACTCGGTGACCGATCTTCTGATGAAAACTCTTATTTTGAGGCAGTATGCCTAGACTTGAACGATTTATGATTTATTATGGATGACTGTATGGATATGATCGTATTTTGAACTTGTTTGGTGATTTTATGACTCGGATCATGTTTTATTGAATGAAAGCTCTATGGTTTGATTTATGTTTTGCTTATGCGTTAGAAAATAACTACTTGATTGACATGCTTATTGTGGTTGCTTGAAATGTCTAAAAACGCTAGGTTAAAATGATAGTGTGAGTTAGTATGGCATTTAAATTGTGAAAAACAAGTAAAATTGCAATTACACTTAGAAGACGGAAAGTGTCATTAAAACTTGTGGGCATGGTGTTGTTTTAGAAACATGCCTCCAAGAAGAGAGGACCCGGACTTGACAAGGCTCGTATCGGAGCAAGTGATGGCTTCGTTACCCGGCATAGTCAGCCAGGTGGCTGCTGGGCTGAACACCAATCAAAACAACAATCAAGGGACAAGAGAACGGGATTGTACATATAAATCCTTCCGAAGTTGCAACCCCAAAGAGTTTCATGGAACAGAGGGAGCTGTCGGATTGTTAACCTGGATTGAAGGCATGGAATCAGTCCTTCACATAAGCAAGTGCCTTGAAAGGAACAAGGTCGAATATGCTGCCTGTTTGCTTCAAGGGCGAGCTCTGACTTGGTGGAACACCCAAGTACAAGTCCGTGGCCGTGACGCAACCGGTCAGATTACCTGGGAGGAGTTCAAAAAGATGCTGAAGGAGGAGTTCTGTCCAAGAAGCGAACTCCAAAAGTTGGAAGCTGAATTATGGCGCCACGAGATGAAAGGAAACGACATCACCACATACACCACCCGATTTCACGAGTTGGCTAAGTTAGTACCCCATTTGGTGACACCGGAACAAAACCGAGTCGATAGGTATGTTTGGGGTTTATCCCCCGAGATCAGAGGGAACGTGACGGCAGCTGATCCAAAGAACCTACAAGAGGCAGTTAATTTAGCGAACCGCCTTACCAACAACACTATCCGGTCAGGAACGTTCTCGAGTGATAAGGCAAAGGGAAAGAGGAAGATGGAGGAGACTACCAAACCGCAATTCAGAGGAAAGTCGGGAAAGGATAGAAGAGTGACTAGGAGCTACGGAATGCAGACTCAAGTAGCAGGAAAAGAAAAGGGGACGTCTCAAAGGTGTGGCAAATGCGGGAATCTTCATGCTGGGAGATGTGTTGTCTGTTCCAGATGTGGCAGGGGAGGCCATACAGACAAGGATTGTAGAAAGAGAGCCTGTTTTGAATGTGGAAGCTTCAATCACTACCGAAATGCTTGTCCCAAGTTGAATCCAAGACCTTACGCAGATCAGGCACAGCCGGCAAATCCAGGGAACCAAGGAAACCAAGGAAACCAAGGAAACCGAGGAGGACTAGCTCGGGGAAGAGCGTTTGTTATTGGGACAGAGGAAGCAAGACAAAACCCAGACGTTGTCACAGGTACGTTTCTTCTCAACAACTATCCTGCTACTGTGCTTTTTGATTCCGGAGCAGATATGAGCTTTGTGTCGCTAGAATTTAGGCCTAAGATAAATAAAAAGTCACAGAATCTGAAAGAGGACCATGTAATCGAATACTCCAACGGAGAATTAGTTAAGGCTAACAAAGTAATCAGAAAATGCACTCTAGGCTTAGCTGGAAAGGATTTTAGCATAGACTTGATCCCGATCAAGATAGGGAGCTTTGACATAATCGTCGGTATGGATTGGATGTCCAAGCATCGAGCAACAATATGTTGTGCTGAGAAGATAGTCGCATTACCATTACCTGATGGAGGACTACTCGAAGTGTATGGAGATAGGCCAAAGAGAGACATTAAGATCGTGTCTTATATGAAGATGCAAGGTCATCTACGGAAGGAATGCATAGCGTTCATGGCACACGTCATAGATACAAAGGCAAAGGAGAAGCGAATGCAGGATATTCCAGTTGTGCGAGAATTTCCAGAGGTATTTCCGGAAGAATTACCTGGGTTGCCTCCGCAACGACAAGTAGAGTTTCACATTGACTTAGTTCCTGGAGCAGGTCCTATAGCAAAGTCGCCTTATCGACTAGCACCGTCGGAGATGCAAGAGCTGTCAAATCAACTTCAGGAGCTATTAGACAAAGGATTCATCCGACCCGGTTCATCACCGTGGGGAGCCCCTGTGTTGTTCGTCAAAAAGAAGGACGGATCTTTTCGTATGTGCATCGATTACAGAGAGCTGAACAAGATCACTGTTAAAAATCGCTACCCTCTTCCGCGCATCGACGACCTGTTCGATCAACTGCAAGGAGCAACGTACTTCTCCAAAATCGATCTTCGATCTGGTTACCATCAAATGCGAGTTCGTGAGGAAGACATCGCAAAGACAGCGTTTAGAACCCGTTATGGTCACTATGAGTTCTTAGTCATGCCTTTTGGTTTGACGAACGCTCCGGCAGTGTTCATGGATTTGATGAACCGAGTATGTCGGCCATACTTAGATAAGTTTGTGATTGTCTTCATTGATGACATCCTAATCTACTCTAGGAGCAAGGAGGACCACGAGCATCATTTGAGGCTGATATTGGAATTGTTGAAGGCCGAGCAGCTATACGCCAAATTCTCAAAGTGCGAGTTTTGGATTCGAGAAGTTCACTTTCTAGGACATGTAGTGAATAGAGAGGGAATACATGTTGATCCAGCTAAGATTGAGGCTATAAAGAAATGGGAAGCCCCGAAAACACCGACAGAAATTCGACAATTTCTCGGTCTGGCAGGTTATTACCGAAGGTTCATCGCAAACTTTTCCAAGATTGCGCAGCCGCTGACAGCCTTAACGCAAAAGGATAAGAAGTTTATATGGGGAGAGAAGCAAGAGGAAGCGTTCCAAGTGCTAAAGCATAAATTGTGCAATGCACCCATTCTAGCATTACCCGAAGGGACAGATAACTTCGTGGTATATTGCGATGCTTCACATCAAGGCTTGGGATGTGTTTGTTGTCCCTAAAAACAATGAAATGCAATTGAAATGGATGGAAATCCTCTAAATGAGATGAAATCAATGTAAGCTATGATAAAACTCAACAATGGAGAATAATTGCCCAATTTAGTATATAATGATTCCAACACAAAACCCTAAACATCCTTTTCCTTTTATAGGAGAAAGGAAGTTACAAAAGTTGTCAACAAAGGCCCTCGAGGTTCCAAACCTCAAACAAGGGCTTAAACAAAGTAAGATTGTTTACAAAACAAGTAAACCAAACTAGAAAGCATTAAAGATAGTTGATTCTGACTCTTCTCAACACTTGGGTTCTACAATCTCCCCCTTTGAGAAGCAGTCAGAATGGTGGAGGTAACTCTAGAGCAGGCTCCCACTTGGACATCTGCAGATACTCTTCCCACTCTCCTATGATCCGTGCTCTCATCTGCATCGCAGCCTCTGCTCGTCTGTACATCATCCGCTCCTTTAGCTTCTTCTCGATCAACCTCATTGCTTCCAGCAGCTTTCCTTTGCCATCTATGATCTTCCGACTTGGTATCTGATCCGCCAGCAGTCTGCTTTGCATGCCGTTGTAGACATAAAGGAGGGTCCCGTCGCAGAACCTGGAGAGCTCCCCAAACCTCATGAACCTGCGCTCCTTCTTCTTCCGAGTCAGGTACAGGACTCCATGCTCAGGTATCCTGGTTGGCATGTACGGAATGTAGGCATCGATACCAGGAACGAGCAGGTTTGGTCTCAGCAGGTTGACCTTCGGCTGGCGGCTTTCTATGGCAAGCTGGTAGTCCGTCACTCTCGCGAGAGAGATTGCATGACGGACATATTTCTTCAGTATCTCTGTGCCATCTCTGTAGTGCTCTGGTCGGAGGATCGGGCCTTGGAGGTACTTGATGATCGTGAGAAGGTCTTCTAGATGCACCCGGTCTAGGTCAGCTTCCGTGAAAGTCCAGTTCTGCAGTTCACCTCGAGGGACACCGGTGCCGTACATGCGGACATCAAACTCCAGGAACAACTGATGGCCATGTTTGTAGGGGCGCATAGCAGTTACCTTGGTAAAGCGACGTCTGATCCTCTGGCGTCCATGAGTGGCCCAGTTGCACATTCGCTGATGCACGTACGCAGTCCTTCGTCTCTTGTTGCTGATGTGAGAGATCCCGAAGTAGACTTTTCGGGACCAGGCGTGCAGCTTTTCTTGCTGATAGATGCGGGTGAACGTTTCTTCTAGGAACGGACGGAAGATGATGGAGTGGTTCCAGTTGAGCTGGATGACAGTAGGAGCATCGGTTTCTGGATCTGTAGAGTGGACTGTCCGTGGGGCTTCTGGAGTTGGGAACTTGAGCGCTGAGAGGAGGTTGGCGTAGTCAGGATCCTTGACGAGGTCGTCTCCCTTCCGATAGACCCTTAGACTCTGAGCGAGCGACCGCAAGATCTTCCGGGCTGCTTCCGGAATCTGGAACTCTGAAGGATCAGTCGGTGCTGCTTCTGGGAGAACGGGATCAATCTGGGCCGTGTCCGTCATCTGAGGAAACTGAACTTTCTCCCCATCCGGAATCCTCTCGTATCTCCAACTCCCCATGTCCGGAATGTCTTCTGTATCGGAGTTGACATAGGGAGCTTCGGCGGCATCTAAGTCTGTGGGGGCGCTCGAGGGAGCGGCTGAGGAACCTGGAGCTGGAGCTGATGAACCGGAGCCGGAGCCAGGTTGGAGGTCGGTGCGAAGCCGTTTTGCAGCTTGTACCTCCCCCTCATGAGGACCTGGTGCGGAGTCATCAGGGTCATCATGCCTCCTCTTCGAAGGCTGAGCCTGGGACCGACACACGGCCTCCAGTTCTCGAATCCTTTGTTGTAGCAGCTCGATCTGGGCAGCTTGATCTCGGACTTGGGCGGACAGGCGGTCATTCTGAGTGGTGTAGGAGGTGACCATCATCAAGTGCTCCACCTCAGTGACGTAGCCTGGGATCGGTGGAAGGTCGCCCGAAGTCGGAGGAGCGAGCCTGAGGACGTCTTCAGTTGGCCTGGGGATGGGAGCTTCAGTAGATGGGGCAGCCTCAGAATGCTTGCCCTTGATCCTCCTCTTGAGCTCGTATAGCTCTGCATCCCGGTCTTCTTGAAGCTTGCGCGACGCCTCAAGATCGGCTTGTCTCTTCCTCTCCGTCTCGGCCAAGGCTTTCTCGAGTGCCTCGACCCGCGCGTCCCGAGCCTGGTTGGCTTGCTCCACGGCTAATAACCTGCTTTGGACGACTTTAAGGATGTCGTCCGAATCCGTCGGACCTATAAGTCCCGGTGTTGCAGGGGCGGTTTTAGGGATTCCGCCCGAATCCGTCAGGCTCAAAAACCCCGGTGTTGCGTGAGCATCTTTATAGACTTTGCTCGAGTCTGTCGGACCCAGTCCCGGAAAAACTAAACCCGGTGCCACTTGGGCTCCAGTTGACGAGTAGAGTCCTAAAGAGGTACTCTCTCGGCCCGATGTCACCGCTGGTATAATGCTGACGGTGTCGGGGCTTCCGGTGGATCCTCGAAGGGCGTCCAGTGACGCACCAACTCTCCCCGTTCCGGCCTCGCCACTTGGGCGGGCAGATGAAGCATCCACAAGTGTCCTAGACAAATGAACAACCCTGAAGGTGTCTATGAGTGGCTCTAGGACTACTTGTGCTCTGAAAGACGTCGAGAGGTGGGGCAGAGCCTCTCTCATTTCAACACTGGCAGACTCCGATTGAGTGGCCGGTGGAAGTTGAGCTAAATCCCCGTGAGAATGTGAAACGACCATCTGTTGAGAGATGGCCGAGTGGCTGGTTTGGGCGTGCAAATGCGCTGGTTGGCTGCCAGCGTCTTGACCCGACGTCACTAGGTGACCGGTCTGAATGAGGGTTGCCTCTGTGGGGGTTGGACTCTGGGCTAAAGGGACATCCAAATCTAACCTATGCGGCTCTTCTTCTACTTCCGCCTCCTCTAACTGAGCCCAAGGCTCGCTCAACTGGACCTCTACGTCTGCGGTCTCTTTTTCTCTGCTCTCTCTCTCCTTTTCTCCCCTCTCTCTCTCTTCTTCCTCTTCGCTGTCTTCTCGACCCCAGCCGGTAGCAACTTCGGCCTCACCTTCTTCCTCCTGACCGACAGTTCGGTCATCCGACGCCAGATCCGCAATAAGAGTGGGATCACCAGAAATCCGGTCGTCGTTGAAGGAGGAGGTGG
Source organism: Centaurea solstitialis (assembly GCA_030169165.1). Classification (NCBI taxonomy): domain Eukaryota; kingdom Viridiplantae; phylum Streptophyta; class Magnoliopsida; order Asterales; family Asteraceae; genus Centaurea; species Centaurea solstitialis. Next base: position 49,245,084 of record CM058042.1, on the reverse strand, counting down.
CTTCATCCAAATCTATTATCTGGGCCTTCCCGCCCTTTGGTGGTTCTGAAAGCTGAAACTCAGAATCTGATCCGTAGTCGACTTGTTCTGACTCTGTTGCCTCGTCATCGGGCTCACGACGGTCCGTAGGAGTGTGCTCGGAAGAGTCGTGACCGTCGGAGTTGTCGCCAGAAGGATCGCCAGACGGTTCTGCTGCCTGAGTGGTGACGGCCGCCGAGTGAGGTGGTGGAGGAACATGTGCTTGTTCTTGTGGGGAAGCTTCCACGTCCTCCCCAGTAGATTGTTGCGGCGGCGTCGGCGATCGGCGTTCTTCCGATGACGAGTGGATAGGTGACTGCTGAAGGGTGCCCATATACTGCTTTACCCTGAAGTGACTCGTGTACTCGCGCAAGCGGACGGCATCAGAAGACTCCTCTACAACTGTAGGAGTGCGAGCACGAGTGGCACGGTTCTGAATCATGGTTTGATATGCACCGGCTCTGGAGGTGTGCGGTGTGGCAGACGTACCGACTATTCTACCCGCTCCTCCCCTTACGTCGACTCTCATCACTCCCGAGCCAGAAGCTCCCCCACTGGAGCTCTGGCCCGCCGTACCTGAGGTACGGCTTCTAGTAAGGACGGGTTGCACATCTTGGGCAGGGCTCCCCGGTTCTGAGGAGTCCGTAGATGTGTCTTCTAAACCTACGGAAATTCGGTACATCCTAACGCTCATTGACTTACGGTCTGCCAAGCTCAGCACGTTGTCCGGTATGGGCATCTCTACCTGTCCTGACTTCAGATTCTTCTTGTTGGCTCGTCCAATCTGCTGGCTTTCAAAGCGGAGATGGTTTGCTCTGCGTCGGACAGCTCGGTTCTGGTTCATGTGATCTCGAATGACCAGACTGAAGAAGCGCATCCAAGGTATGGATGTGTGCTTTGTGCGTCCTGGTCCAGCTCTGACATCACCGATGATGTCCGCCCAGATTTGCTGAGCAAAGTCGATTCGCCTTCCGTAGGCGACCGCATGAAAGATATGCCAGAACTGGGTGGATGCCTTGTCCACGCCATGGGTCTTTGAAGAGATAGTACGGTTGAGAATGTTGAAGAATGAGTACCAGATTGGGGGTAGCATTCCCTGAGAGATCTGGGAGATTCCTCTCGGCCTGTTGTTCTCAGTGTAGTGGACTCCGACAGCGAGCACTTCGCTGAACAGCTCAGATCCAGATACGAGAGGGGCGAACGGTGCCTCCGAAGTAGCAGCTGGCAGGCGAAGGATTCTGCGAAGATCCTCCATAGTGAGGACCAGATCAGTCTGGTCCACTCGGCCGACGATGGTCTGAACTCCGTCCCGGTTCTCAACACGGGAAGTGTGCCAGAACTGCTGCATATAAATCATCGGGACATCAGCAGTGGCTTGCATCGCGTATGCAAGGGGGTGAGCTCGGAGAATCTCGAGAACAACGTCATCTTGGACTGTGAAGTTCGCCAAGTCAACGAACTGGTTGTTCTGGTGGATCTCAACGATGTCTGCCGGGTTGATCAGTGCGAGATCAGCAGCGTTGGCGACTGGTGAAGTGGGAGCAATCGGTTGTTGATCAGCCATTTCTGTAATACCTCAAGTGTTAGAAATATTATAACGTGAAAAGACTATACCCTCGACTAAGCGCGAGTCGGAAAAACTCGAAAACCCAATAATGAGTTTTTCGTGTTTTCCGAGTCGGAAAACGAGCAAAGTACACGAGGGGAGTTTTCCGATTCGGAAAAGAGTATTTTCCGAGTCGGATAACTCAACACTTGGTAAAATAGCATTTTGATAAAACAGACAGGTTTTCCGATTCGGAAAAGGGTATTTTCCGAGTCGGGAAACTCCCACACTTAGAGAGAAAACATGTAGGTTTTCCGAGTCGGAAAACATGGTTTTCCGATTCGGAAAATGTCAACACTTAGAAAATTTTGGCAAAACTTGGTCTCTCTATCGAGTCGGAAAACCTTGGAAACCCATAAGGGTAGTTCCACGTTTTCCGAGTCGGAAAAGAAGCATTTGAAAACCGAGACCAAGTCCGATTCGGAAAACCATGTTTTCCGAATCGGAAAACATACAAGAATACTTATCGTTTTCCGATGCGGAAAACTTGAATGTTCAAGTTTTCCGATTCGGAAAACTTGAATGTTCAAGTTTTCCGAGTCGGAAAACCGAGACCGTTCGAGTTCTCCACTTAGAAACCGCTCAAAAACCGTCGATCTAAGGCCCTAAACTATCAACATTCATCCTAAATCAGTTTATAACAACATTATAAGCAACAAAGGATCGTTTTAACGTCCCGAAATCCCATTCCAAGAAGTTTGGGTTTCGGGTAAGTTTTAAAACTTTTAGGCTTCGATCCAGACAATAAAACGCGTGATTTAGATGTTAAAACTATATAAGGGTTGATCGTTTACTTACCAGGAATCCGAATATGTAAAGATATCGACGATCGGAGCAACAACGAACGAAAACCGGAATCGAGCGCGAAGTGGGTTCGGGTGAGAATTCAGAGAGAAAAAAGATGAAAATTTGAATTTTGTGAAAAGAAAATTTCTTGAAAACCGGTATTTATATTTTTACCGAATTACACTGTGTTTGGGTCAAAAACACTGTGTTTGGCTCTCCTTTTGGCTCTCTTAACCCGACTTTCACCATTTGGCAAAAGCCACCCCTGGACTTGATGTTTGAGTAAACTTACAAACAAGTCCCTGAACTTGTAATTCCAGAAAATTTTCAAAACAGACCCTGGACTACAAGTTTCACAAGATTTGCAAAACGAGTCCCTGAACTTTAAGAAGCAGAAAGTGACAAAGTTAGTCCCCGAACTTGTAAGTTCAAGACATGTACTCTACCGCCCCCTGAACTTTCAAGTTCTCAAAAAGTTACAAGTTCAGCCCTCGACTTCCGAGAAAGGAGACTTACCTGGTACGTCTCACTGGGTTTAGAGCGAGTCCTGGTCTGAAGTAACCAGAAGTCGTTGTGAGGGTCCACACCTACAAGATAAAATATAAAAGTGGTATCCAAAGTGATGTGGATCCAAGAACGTTAGAGAACACCCCAAAGAATAAATACATGACCTAGGACTCCCCCTCGATTCATGCAACATCTATAAAGTTCCTACAGACTCCCCCTACACACATGCATATAAAGCAAGAACTCCCGACTCCCCCTAGACCTTAGGCAGGAAGGTCTAGCATTCCTAACTTGCTTAGGAGGAAAAAGTGACGCTTCTCGTCAAACGGCTTGGTGAACAAATCAGCAAGCTGATAGTCACTCTCAACAAAGTATAGTTCAATATTACCTTTCTCGACGTGATCTTTGATGAAATGATATCGAATGTCGATATGCTTCGTCCGAGAATGTTGAACTGGATTTGCCGTGATCTGTATTGCACTTTTGGAGTCGCAGTAGATGGGAATTCGATGCATGGTGTATCCAAAGTCAGCTAGTTGGGTTTTCATCCACAGAACTTGCGAGCAGCAGCAAGCGGCGGCTACATATTCTGCCTCCGCGGTGGATAAAGAGACGCAAGTCTGCTTCCGCGATGACCAGCTGACCAACTTGTCCCCAAGAAATTGACAAGCACCAGAAGTGCTTTTCCTGTTAAGCTTGCAACCTGCATGGTCTGAGTCTGTATATGCAATTAGTTCAAAGCCAGAATCCTTTGGGTACCAAAGGCCAAAATCCGGTGTGCCCTTAGATACCTAAGGATTCTCTTGACTGCAGACAGATGTGATTCCCGAGGGTCACACTGAAAACGAGCGCAGACACCTGTGGAAAAGACGATATCTGGTCTACTAGAAGTGAGATATAAAAGGGAACCAATGATTGCCCGATAAGTTTTCTGGTCAACCGGTTTACCAGAAGTATCAGCAGAGAGTTGAAAATTTTTGGGCATTGGTGTGGCCGCGGAGTTTGAGCCACCGAAATCAAATCGTTTTAAAAGATCTTGAACATATTTGGCTTGATTTATAAAGAAAGCCATCAGGGCGTTGTCGAACTTGAAGTCCTAAAAAGAACGTCAACTCGCCCATCATGCTCATTTTGAATTGGGATTTCATGGTGTTCTCAAACTCTTGGCACATCTCAGGCTTCGTAGACGCAAAGATAATGTCATCCACGTATATCTGAACAATAATTAAATCTGTACCTGACTTCCTGAGAAACAAAGTGGGATCAATAGTACCTTTCTTGTAGCCAACTCCGATTAAGTAGTCAGTGAGAGTTTCGTACCATGCCCTCGGAGCTTGCTTGAGACCATACAGCGCCTTGTCCAAAACATAGACGTGATTTGGGAATCGAGAATCGACGAACCCTTCCGGTTGCTCAACGTACACTTCTTCTTGAAGGACTCCATTCAGGAAGGCACACTTGACGTCCATCTGATAGACTGTCATATTTTTGTGTGCAGCATACGCAAGGAAGATTCGGATTGCTTCGATTCGGGCTACGGGCGCGTACGTCTCATCATAGTCGATACCCTCTTGTTGGCGATAACCCTTGGCGACCAGGCGAGCTTTGTTCCGGATGATGAGATTATTCTCGTCGGTTTTGTTCCGGAGTATCCACTTGAGGCCAATGATTGTCTTTCCCCATGGTCGTTCTACCAAGCGCCAAACCTTGTTTCTCTCGAATTCGGCCAGCTCATCTTGCATGGCGATCACCCAGTCGGGATCGGTGAGAGCTTGCCAAACATCAGATGGTTCAAAATCGCTCAAGAATCCACCGAAAAGGATCAGATTTTCAGTGTGCTTTGCAGATCTAGTGTTTACAGGTTGTGAGGGACTCCCGATGATCTGGGAGGGGGGATGATCTTTTGTCCACCTTCGAGTGTGAGGGTGAGTGACATAAGCCTGTCGGTTGTTTGTGGCGTCGTTCTCATCTTGCACAGCAAAGACCTCTTCTAGGTTCCCACTTGATGTGCCTTCAGCCTGGTTAACCCGCGGTGCAGCCTCTAACCGGGGCTCTCTAACTACCTGAGCATATGATCGTTGGGCCGTGCTCGGGGAAGGTAGTGGAGCTTCTTCTGGAATTGGAGAAAGAACAGGGTTAGGAGTCTGTTCTTGATCAGATGCCGGTGAAGCTGCGGATGAAACTTCAGATGGAGGAGCTGCGGACTCAGGTGTCACGGAGTGAGTTGAAGTGCTGGAGGAGGGCTCCGTGACGAAGGCATAGATGTCACTGTGGTTGTGGTCGAACCTGTTGGAGCGGGAACTACGATTGGACTCGTTAGAGTGTGCAGATCGTATTCCGCGAGATCTAAAAAGTCTAAAGCAGAAAAGTTAGAAGACGGATCTGTGCTCGGTGGTGAAGGGAACAATTCAGGGAAAGAATGCAGACACACTACTAGAACTAGCATTCAGATAGGTTTCAGATTCAGAGAAATCAACATTTGAGCTTTCCAGGATAGTTCGGGTCCGTTTGTTGAAGACCCGGTAAGCCTTAGAGTTATGTGAGTATCCGATGAAGATAGACTCATCAGACTTAGGGTCAAACTTCCCCAAATTATCCCGGTCATTAAGAACATAGCATTTACAACCAAAAACTCTAAAGAAGTCAATGTTTGGCTTACGCTGTTCGACCATCTCGTAAGCGGTTTTACCAGTACGCTTTACGATCAGAGTCCGGTTTTGCGTGTAACATGCTGTAGAAACGGCTTCAGCCCAAAATTGTTGAGAACTCCAGAGTGAGCCATCATGGATCTTGCTGCTTCGACTAACGTCCGGTTCTTCCTTTCAACGACCCCATTCTGTTGAGGTGTGCGAACTGCCGAGAAGTTGTGAGTGATCCCCACTTCGTCGAGAAAGGATTGCAGCTTTGCGTTGCGGAACTCTAGTACCGTTGTCCTACGTATTTTCCTCACCCGACGACCTAAGAGAACTTGTGTGCGTTTGATGAAGGCTATGATTCGTTCAGCAGCTTCTGATTTGTCTCGAAGAAATTCAATCCAAGTGAACCTAGAGAATTCATCTACGAGAACCAGCATATACTTCTTTCTGGCGAGACTTTCTACTCTCATAGGTCCACAGAGATCCATGTGTATCAAGTCGAGGGGACTTTGGCAATTTGTATCCATTCTCGGTGGATGAGAGCTTCTGGTCATCTTTCCTTGTTCGCATGCAGGACAGAGAGTGTCCTTGGAAAGGCGAAGCTCAGGTAGTCCCCTGACTAATCCCTTAGAAACCAATTTGTTCATATCTTTGAAGTTCTGATGACATAGTCTGCGGTGCCACAACCAACTGTCCCCTTTTGATGCTTTTGAGAGCAGACAGATCGCATTCTTCGGGTTAGCTTCAAACTGGGGGTGTGTTTGAGGGATTGAACGGAAGACGGTGTGTAGAGATTGCCATTTCGCCTTGCGGAGAGAATAGCGTTGTTATCTTCATCGTTCACGTCACTTCCGTACTGAAAGGTCTTCACCCAGTATCCGTTATCACAGAACTGGCTGGAGCTAAACATGTTGTACCCCAATCCCTCCACATAACGTACACCCTTGATGATGTACTTTCCATTGGTGATTTTTCCCGACCCTAATATCGGCAACGGCGTTCTGTCGGCAGTCTTTATGTATCCCTCAAACTTCTCAACGTAATCGAAGATGAAGGACCGCTGCCCAGTCATGTGTGTGTGAGCCCCCGAGTCAAAGTACCACACATGACTGATCTGCAAAACAATTAGGCTTGTTTAGGGACCCATTGCCAAATGGGTTCCTTAGGGTCAGAAACAATTGAATTGGTCGATGCAGTCTCCTTTTCGGATTTCTCCTTAGGCTTAGGGGACTGCACTGACGAGGAAGGTTTCCCCTTTCCTCTTTTTCTCCCTCTTCTCTTTCGAGATTTGATTTTAGGCACATCAGCATTAAAGGAATCATAAACACCATAGCGCAGAAAATTGTCAAACATAAAGCACATGTCATTACGCAAAGAGTCAAAAGCATGAGTTAAATGTCGATTACGTTTTACAGACATGTTTGAATTAATTCCTACACTAGGTGGAGCATAGCCAAGACCCGCACGGTTAGGACTATGCTGCTTAGGGAAAGCTTGAAAAGAGTTGGGTCTTCCTCGGTGATCCTTCCTCGGTGGCTTCACTTCCCGTCCACCATCCTTCTTCCTCCCATCTGCATTAAGAGCATGGTGTGAGTTAGATGACGGTTTAATAGGAGAAGAGTTGCCACCCTTTCCAGAAATGTTTTTGAAAATTTAGGTTTTGTGGAAGAGAAAGGTTGTTTTGGTTTTAACTGAGAGGTCTCACCCACTTCAAAGCTGCTTGAATTAAGGTCAAGACTTTTAATGGGTTTAGCTGAGTTACGAGCATCGTTAGACTTTGAATGTCTTTTCTGGAGTCCTTTGGGTGCGTGAGGCTTAACTAACTTTCCCTTGTCAGTACCAACACATTTTTCACCTTTAGGGTTACTGTTCTCAGAAACAGGAGCTCGTGACTCAACAGACTTCTCAGGTTTTACAAAAACAGATTTTGGCTCTTTTGGGATAAAGCCTGAAGGATCATCACCTTCATCTAAGACACCTTCAGATCGTATTCAATGTTAGGATCATGGATAGTCTTTGGTTCGGTTATCCTATGGTGTGAGTTGAGAGGTTCATCATCATCTGACAGTAAGGTGTAATAGTCCTCTGGATCAATAACAGATTTGGTTTGGGAGTCGACTATCGGATGGTTTAGGAGTGGAGTAGTCCTATCATTAACTGAGTCTGAAAGGTTTTCAAAGTACATGACTTTTCTTTTCAAAATGGAATTTGACACACGTTGGTTGGTTAAGGCCACACGATAGTTGATCTTTTCATCATGATCAAGTTCTCTTGTAATTTCTGAGTGAATATTTAGGAGAACATATCGTGCCTTAAGATCCGCAACCTTAGTTGAAATCAGTAAAGGTTGAGGCTGCGGTCTCACATTCTGAAGACATTCTAACTCTCTCGGCATTTGCCTCGATCAAGTCTTTCTTCAAAGTGTGAACCAAGTTGTCTTTTTCAGAAATCACACTTTCAGATTCAGTATCTGATGTTGACATGCGTCCAGATCCATGGCTTTTAGTCTAAGTCCAAACATTTCCTTCTCTAGTTCGACTAGGTCGGGACTCTTAGTTGCGGAAACATCCTCTGGTGGGATAACTAAGGTCTCTTCTGAAAAATCCATCTCCCTAGTGTCATAACTAGTGTTAAGGTCTGAATAGTTGATGGGAGGCATAGCTACCCTAGGGGTCCTAGCCTTGATGCCTTCCCATGTGGACTTAGTGTTTGTTGGATCACTGGCTGGGACAAATATAGGTTTGTTGGGAGCAGGGCTAGTGGGTGGACTGCTAGAGGTGCTGTTCGTTGGACTGACGGTCGTGGTTATGGTCTCACCATTTATAACTTCGGTATATGTGACAGTCTGCCTAACGAATTCCTCGGTCACATGTCCTCCTACTAGGGCAGGTTTGGGTTTGGAGGCGGCCATGTCCTCAAAATTGTACAGATTAGAAGGTGCCTTTTCTAAAACATGGTTTTCAGACAGTCCAAGTCCGGGTCTGGCTTTATAGAAAGGATTTTTGTTGGCATGCTGCGTAAGAATGCTCAAGGTCTGCTCAGATTGTCCTCTCTTAAAGTTGTTATCTTCAAGCTCTTGAATTTTGGAAAACAGTCTAGTTCTTTCTTCTGAAAGCAACTGAAATTTTAGTTGGAGCTCACCATGGTCACTGTTAAGTTCCTCATGGGTTTTCTGAAGACAACTGAGTTTGTTGGACAAATTGGACTCTCTGATGCTAGACTCAAGAGTCTCACGATTGTACACTATAGTCAAGTCCTCAAGAGAACTTTTGTATATGGCACTGTCGATTCTAAATTTCGTGACGAGAGATCGTTCCGATTGGAGACATCTCTCAAGTTCACAAAGTTCTAGATTCTAACATTGTCACATCATCAGTTAAGTCAGGAATAGTGGATACCTCAGAAGCGTCGAGGTCTCGATATGTGCTGGGGCCAACAGCTTCAGGTCCTTCAAGTCAGCCATCAAACACGGACCCCCAACAAGATGATCTTCCTCGTCTGAGCTTTCTTCCTCGCACACCCAGTTTTCCTCATCGACTAGCAAGGCAACTCCCTTCTCTTTCTTCCTCATCAATGCTGCCTTCTTCTCAAAGTATGCAGCATCCTTGTATCTGACAGGGCAGTTGTTCGCATAGTGACCCAGCTTGCCACATTTGAAGCATGATGTAGTGGCACTAGCGGTCTTTTGAGGAGCTGGGGTAGGAGCACCACTATTCACCGGAGCTGGAGGAGCATTCAACCTTTGATCACCAATCTCAACTGGACCTTGATGATGTCCTTCTCTCGGAGCTTGCCTAGAAGAACCACCCTGATGGTTCCCTCTTGGTAGTTTCTGTTACCATGAGCTGATTGACCATCAAATTCCCTGTAGTTCCTCTCCTGTTCTTGACCATTTCCCGGACCACTTTGACCACCTATGAATCCTCCATATCTGCCATCTTCACGTCTTCCATCTTGACCACCTTCATACCGCTACTGTATCCTTGACGATCAATGTATCCCGATTCTGGAGTGTAGTTTCTCGGTTTTGGCGATAGTTTATATGAGAAACCTGTCCTCTCCAATCTCCCTGTCTCCAGGGCCTCCCTGATAGTCCAGGTAGGTGTTATCTCTGTAGTTTCCTCGGCTTCCCTATACTGGCCTTGATCACCACGGTATCTTCCTGGATTTGATTCTGATATCTGTCCCCTTGCTGATATCCTCCTCTTCCTTGATTTCCAAACTGAACTCGTTCTTGCTGGTAGTGTCCACCTCGGCCTTGCCCCATCCTTCCTCCACTGGGATATCCAGACCCCTGGTCTGACTGTATCCACGTTTGGAATTCAGCTTCTGTACACTAGTTGAGATGAGGGCAAGAGACTCATTCACTGAAAGAGTCATCATCAGAGATTGAGATGATCAGGATCATCTGGATGTTGATAGCTTGGACTGTAATTCGAGTTGAACTCTTGGTAGCTTGAACCATAGTTCCCGTTGAACTCCTGATTGTAGTTCTCCTGATAGTGCTGAGGTGGTGAGTGGTTGAATTGCTGAGGAGATGAGTTGCTGTACTGTTGGTGCTGGAAGGGAGCTGAGTTTGATCCTCCACATGGTACTGCCGCGAGTGCCAGAGGATCAACAGCATTTTTGAACTTGCCGCCAGTGATGAATTCCTCATGCTGAACCATCATGCTAAAAAGGTCATGCAGACCCATAATCCCCAGATTTCGGCTTAGCTGTAAGTTGATCGCCAGATTCTGCCATGCTGATGTCAGGTTCTTCAGGAACTTAACATTCACCTCGTACTTTGACTTTTCTATCCCGAGTCTTCGTAGGTCATTCACGAAGGCGTTCAGTCTTTGATAAGACTCGGTGAGGGATTCGGTTTCCCTGGCTTTGAAGCCTTCGTAAGCGTTTAAGGCACTTTCCTTTTGACTCTCGAGGGCGGTGTCACCTCCTTGCATCTGCTGCTCTATTTCTAACCAAACGTCTCGTGCGTTTGTCAGACTATCCACCCTTGCATACATATCATTGGGAAGAGCCATGATCAGAAGGGTCAGTGCACGCTTGTCAACGAGGTGCCGGGCTCTTTGTTCAGGATTGAACATCTCAACTGGCTTTTCAACTACATACGAAGGTAGTTCGGGACACGTATCTGTTTTGGGAACAGCAGCAACCGTGACAGTTGGTCGGATTGGGCCTTCGCGGATTGACTTCATGAGATTACCGTCGAGCATATCTAGGAAGTGTATCATCCGGCGCTTCCATTGCTGGTACTCGCCCATCACCAGTACAGGAGGGCGAGTTTCGGAACCAATCCCCAGGATTTCCTTCGACATTTCTGAGAAAATAAAGAGACCTGCTTGTAAGATTCACTTGGCTTGAACACAGAAAGGTTTTGAAAAAGCTGATGTTTCGAGCGCCTCGGGACACAGAAAGCTTGGTGAAAGTAAAAGGTTTTGAAAGCAAGCTTAGTGTCGAATTTGAGAAACAAAACAGCAAGAGTTTCGGCTCAAAGAGGCGAAATCCGACTTGGAAACAGATGTTTTCCGATTCGGATTTGGCTCAAACAACAGGATTCGGAAAAGCAACTTTTCCGACTCGGAAAATGAACTTTTCCGATTCGGAAAAGGTGGGTGCGGAAAAGGGAACTCGGAAAAGAGAGAGACTTCTCAAGAGCAAGACCCCGAGTCAGAGACTCGTTTTCCGATTCGGAAAACAGATGTTTTCCGATTCGGAAAAGGAGAGTTCTCCGATTCGGAGAATGAGCAATTTCCGACTCGAAAAAATTTGAGCTGATATTTCAGCTCTCGTTTTCCGATTCGGAAAACCTGCACAGAAAGCTCGAAAAATTTCTCAAAAACACTTAAAAACCTCTTAAAAATCAGTGTTTAGACCCCCAAAATGTATGAAAATGCTTAGAAAACTATGGGGAATCACTTAACACTTATTTTAAGCCCTTTTAAAACACCTTTTGGATTAAAAATCCAAAAGTTTTGAAAAACTCAAAACTTGAAAAACTTCAAAAACCTTTTTAAAACAAACCAAACACCAAGGAATCAACAAGATTGGCTCTGATACCAATTGTTGTCCCTAAAAACAATGAAATGCAATTGAAATGGATGGAAATCCTCTAAATGAGATGAAATCAATGTAAGCTATGATAAAACTCAACAATGGAGAATAATTGCCCAATTTAGTATATAATGATTCCAACACAAAACCCTAAACATCCTTTTCCTTTTATAGGAGAAAGGAAGTTACAAAAGTTGTCAACAAAGGCCCTCGAGGTTCCAAACCTCAAACAAGGGCTTAAACAAAGTAAGATTGTTTACAAAACAAGTAAACTAAACTAGAAAGCATTAAAGATAGTTGATTCTGACTCTTCTCAACACTTGGGTTCTACAGTGTTTTGATGCAAAACGAGAAGGTCATCGCCTACGCATCCAGACAGCTGAAAGTCCATGAGAAGAACTACACCACTCATGATTTGGAGCTTGGAGCAGTAGTGTTTGCCCTTAAGATATGGAGACATTATCTCTACGGCACCAAATGTACCGTTTTTACGGATCATAAGAGCCTCCAGCACATACTTGATCAAAAGATGTTGAATATGAGACAAAGAAGATGGGTTGAATTGCTCAGCGACTACGACTGCGAGATTAAGTATCATCCAGGGAAAGCAAATGTCGTAGCTGATGCGTTAAGCCGAAAGGAGCGGGTAAAGCCCATTAGGTCACGAGCAATGGGAATGGTAGTGCAGACCAGCTTAAAAAGTCAAATAGTGGAAGCTCAAAAGGAAGCTCTAAAGGCTGACAGCTTAAATAAAGAAACTCTTCACGGCATAGAAAAGGAATTTGAGGAGAAAGTGGACGGAGTGTGTTATTTCAAGGGAAGAATTTGGATTCCGAGGGTGGAGCTATTGAGAAAGATGATCATGGATGAAGCTCATCAGTCAAAGTATTCGATACATCCAGGATCCGATAAAATGTACAAAGGACTGAAGGAGCATTACGGGTGGCCCGGTATGAAAAGAGATATCGCCACTTACGTGAGTAAATGCTTGACTTGCGCAAAAGTTAAAGCAGAGCACCAGAAACCGTCCGGACTTCTTCAGCAACCGGAAATCCCGGAGTGGAAATGGGAGCAGATATCGATGGATTTCGTGACTAAGCTACCCAAGACTAAAAAGGGTCATGATACGATTTGGGTAATCGTTGACAGACTCACGAAATCAGCGCATTTCTTGCCAATAAAGGAGACTTATAGCATCGATAAGCTTGCGCAGCTGTATGTCGGTGAGATTGTCATGCGGCATGGAGTCCCGATATCGATCATCTCTGATAGAGATAGCAGATTTACCTCGCGATTTTGGCAATCGCTGCAAGCAACTTTGGGCACTCGTGTGGATCTAAGCACGGCTTACCATCCTCAGACCGATGGACAGACTGAGAGAACCATCCAAACATTAGAGGATATGCTACGTGCTTGTGTGTTAGAATTTGGAGGTAGTTGGGACGATCATCTACCCTTAATCGAGTTCTCCTACAACAACAGCTATCATGCCAGCATTCAGTGTGCGCCCTACGAGGCACTGTATGGACGCAACTGTAGGTCCCCACTTAATTGGTTGGAAGTGGGAGAGAACCGATTGTTTAGACCTGATGTCGTGCAGGAGACCACCGACAAAATCAAAATGGTTCAAGAAAAGCTGAAAGTGGCCAGGGATCGCCAGAAAAGCTATGCCGATAATCGGCGAAAACCGTTGGAATTCCAAGTGGGTGATAAAGTACTGCTAAAAGTAGCACCATGGAAAGGGTTAATAAGGTTCGGAAAGAAAGGGAAACTGAACCCTCGTTTTGTTGGACCATTCAAGGTCATAGAAAGGATCGGACCTGTTGCCTATAGGTTGGACTTACCTATAGAGTTGAGCTCAATTCATGACACGTTCCATGTGTCCAACCTAAAGAAATGTTTGTCGGAGGAGACAGTAGTTCTGCCCCTGGATGAGATTCAAATTGATGGACAACTGCGCGTCTCAGAGGAACCAATCGAAATTCTTGATCGAGAAATCAAGCAACTCCGACGCAGCAGGATACCGATAGTCAAAGTGAAATGGAACTCTAGGCACGGACCAGAGTTTACTTGGGAGCGGGAGGCCTTCATGAAAAGCAAGTACCCGCATCTCTTCACAGAAAACCCCGGCGGTAGCAGCAAGACTTAAATTTCGGGACGAAATTTCTTTCAACCGGGGGTAACTGTGACATCCGTCAATTTTTTACCTTCAGGTTAGCTACTCGTCTAATCACTCTGTAGTATTTCCGTAGGTTAAAAATTTAGTTATTTAAGTCTTTAAATGAAACTAGGTTAGTTGCGTGAAAAAGATAGGTTAAAACCTAAAAGCTCCGAAAATCGCCCGAACAAGCCCGAACCGGCCCGAAATCATCCGATAATCCTATAATGCCAAATTTTAAAGAAATTCTTAGAGAATTAAGTTACTTCTTTTAAAAAAAATATATAATAAGTAAACTAATTTAAATGGTCCAAAAATTCTCTCGAAAAATCGGTTCCTATCGAAAATCGCCGAAACCCGACACTGCGTTTGAAAATGCAGTGTAAAACTCTACACTGTGTAAAAAAAAAAAAAGATGAGAGGGTGGGGTGGGCCCCACATGGCCGGCCACCCCCCTCCCAAGACCCTCTCTCTCTCTCTTCTCTTTTAATCCCTAAATCCATTTCCCAATTTCATTAATCATTTCATTTTCAAATTTGCTCTCTCTCTCTAAAATCATTTTCTCCTCCTTCTCTCTAAAACCTTCATAATTTCCAGCCAATATCTTCAAGAAATTGAATCACTCTTGAAGATTCAAGTTGATTTTGAAGATTTCCTAAGTGTATATCAAAGGTAAGATAGTTAGATAGGGGTTTTACTTCGTTTTCAACCATTTTTAAGCTTCATTTTCATACATTCTTGAGGTTTAAACCTCCTTCTATGGTTCTTAATCTTTATTGTTGTTTGGGAAAGAGATTCAACCTTAGAAATGTTTGAAAAACAATCTAAGAAGGTGAAAATCTATGATTTCCCCATAAGAACACAAATTTGGATGCAAAAATTTCTTGTTAATGTTGTTTTTGACCATCAATCTTGGGCTAGACTTGTTTGATAGTTCATGCATGAGCTTTGATGGTATCAAATCATGGTTAGTTTATTTTTCATTTATACAATCTGATTTGGGGGTGATATAGCAAGAAAAACCACAAAGAGTTATGATTTTATGTGATTTAATGGTGGATATGATGTTGGATTTGTGACAGATTCTGTCAAAACTTTTGCATGTACTTTACACGACCCAAAAGGGGTCTTTTTGTATTCATTTCTTTATGAAATTTTTATGGGATGATATTTAAGGTGTTAGGGTTCAAACCCCACTGGATTTGCATAAAAACACCAAGATTTGAGTTCAAACCATCTTGAAACATTTTCGTGTGCAACAGCACTTGGTCAGAAACTTGAGTCACATTCATGCATGCATAACTCATTGATAAATCATCCAAACCACAAACTTTTTGATTCTAAACTCAAGTATTCTGAGTTAGCCTTCTATAGAATCCAAAATCAAGTCATTTAGAGTAGTTTTGAGGGTTTAACCAATGAAAACAAATTGATAGTGCAATCTGTCCCAAGATGGCAGAACCACATGCACAACTTCAAAGAGGCATATCTCCCTCAAAAATCACTCTAATGATTTGAATCTTGTCTCATTAGCTTGGTATGTGTGTTGGCTAGAAAATCCCTTTTGAAATTCGTGAATTAGTGGTGTAATGAATTATCTATGAGTTAAACTTCACTTAAAGGTATTCTGGAATTTCAGATTGTACCACTGATTTTGTAAAATTATTTAAAAATAGTAAAAGAACTCTAAAAATTGTGAAATTTGGTGGAATTGTTCCTAACATCCTTAAATTCAGAGGGTAAAAATTTGAGGACTTAATACTTAGAGGACCTAAGTTCAAAGTAGCAATTTTTACAACCCAAAATGGTTGGCAGATTCTGGAAATTTCATCAAAAACCAAACTTATAAACTTTGAACTTCCCAAAATGTTTGGAAGACTTTCAAATGTGACAAAATGAAATTTTATTAGATTGGATTATAAAATTAACATAATGGCATTATATGGATTTCGGTACGATTTTTGATAAGGACCGTTGGACCTAGAACTTACGTTAAAATTACGTGTTTGATAGGGCGACCCTAGTTCGGAGCCGGGAATTAGATCACGCATCAACCCTTACGAATCCGCACTAAACGCTTGAGGTGAGTTTTCACAGCCCCTTTTTACCGTTTTTACGAAGTTTTTGGGGTGAAAAGCATGTTTATGAATAAATGTGTTTATTTGTGAAAATGTTGCGTAATAAAATGAAATGAAATGAAATGTTATGTGATTATTGAAATGAAATGTCTTCTTGAAATGAAATGAAATGAAATGTTTTGTGTATATTGAAATAAAATGAATTGAAATGTGTTCCGAATATCGAAATGAATTGAAATGAAATGAATTGGAGTATTGAAACAAAATGAAATGAAATGTATTGTTAGTATCGAAATAAAATGAAATGAAATGCTATGTGAGTTAAATTTTGATATGTTGAAACATGATATAGTGAGCACAAAATGAAAATGTCCCCTGCACTACTATTAACCCTCACAAATTGGGCCTATGATACATGTGGATAGCGCTATTTGGATTGACATACCCACCTAGAACTGACGAGTAATAGGTGCACTGTATTGAAAAATATTCACCCCGGCTGGAATTAGTTTTCCCCCGGCAAGGTTGGATAGGGGCGTAGCTATGTCACAAAATGAAGGATTGTAGTAACTCACTAATGCATATCATGTAATTAACACATCACTTGGAAAAATTTACTCACTGTTTGATACCAAACTGTTATTTTGGGGTGAATGAACTGATTCACCAAACTGTTTACAAAACATGTTGCGAATAAACGTTTTATCGGAATTGATGTTTTACATAACTGTTTTGCATCTGTAAAACCTGTGAACTCACCAACTCTTGTAGTTGACACTTGTCTAACATGCTTTTCAGGAAATCCAAAAGTTTGATCAGGTCTTTAGTGGAATGTTGTGTTCACCAATCAAGACAATGTTCATTTTGCTTAATTATGTAAAATTTGAATTATGGTTGGGTTGTAATACTTTTAAACTATTTTAATTTATATTATGAATGATTGGTGTGGTTTATCTCCTATCGCGATGAAATCTTAACTGTCACACCTTGCGGTTCCGCTTTAGCGGGGTGTTACACTCCGGCGATGACTCCGACGGTCATGAGTCTTCAGAGCACACTCCTTCTGACCGTCGTGAGGCCGATGACGAGGCCACAGACTCCGAGATGGTTGACTACGGATCAGATTCAGAGTTCCAAGAGTCCGAACCGGCGAAGGGCGGAAAGGCCCAAATGATCGATGCCGATGAAGCTACCTCGTCATTCAACGACGATAGGATTTCCGGGGATCCCGTATTGGCTGGGGATCAAGTATCTGATGACCGAACCGTCGGTCGCGAGGAGAATGATGAAGCCGAGGTTGCTACCGGCTGGGGAAGGGAAGATAGTGAGGAAGAGGAAGAGAGAGAGAGAGGTTAGCAAAAGAGACCGAAGATGTAGAGGTCCAGCTAGACGAGCCGTGGGCTCAGATTCAGGAAGGAGGCGGAGAAGAAGAGCCGCATAGGTTTGAACCAGATGTTCCCCAAACCCAGAGTCCAACCAACAGAGAGGCAACCCTCATCGAGACCGGGCACCCTACGGTGTCTTGTCAAGACGCTAGCAGCCAACTAGCGCACTTGCACACCTCAACCAGCCACTCGACCATCTCTCAACAGATGGTCGTTTCAGTCAGTAACGGGGATATAGCACAACTTCCACCGGCCACTCAATCGGAGTCTGCCGGTGTTGAGATAAGAGAGGATCTGCCCCACCTCTCGACTTCATTCGATGCACATAGAGTCGTAGAGCCACTTCCCGGGACGTTTACGATCCCTTCTATCATTAGGCCATGATCTACTGTGACACAAGCGAAGATCCCACGGGACTCCGTCGGAACGGGGAGAGTTGGTGCGTCAGGGGACGCCCTTCGAGGATCCGCCGGAAGCCCGGACACCGTCAACATCATACCAGCGGTGACGTCAGGCCGAGAGAGCACCTCAGTACGACTCTTCTCGACAACTGGCGCCCAAGTTGCACCATGTTTAGTTCTACCGGGACCGGGTCCGACAGACTCGAGCGAAGTCTCTAAAGACGCTCACGCAACACCGGGGCTTTTAGGCCTGACGGATTCAGGTGGAATCCCTAAAACCACCCCAGTACCAACGGGACTTCAAGGTCCGACGGATTCGGACAACATCCTAAAAGTCGTCCACTCACGAATGGAAGCTATGGAGAGAGCCAACCGGGCTAGGGATGCACGGGTTGAGGCGTTGGAGCGTGCCTTAGCCGAAACCGGGAGAAAGAGACTGGCGGATCTTGAGGCGTCGAGAAAGCTTCAAGAAGACAGGGATGCGGAGCTTTATGAGCTCAAGCGGAGGATGAAGGGCAAACACTCGGAGGCTGCCCCGTCAACCGAAGCACCGATTCCTCGTCAATCAGAAGACGTTCTACGCCTTGCTCCTCCATCCACAGGCGACCTACCCTTCATTCCGGGGTACGTTACTGAGGTGGAGCATTCCATGATGATTACTTCCTACACGACCCAGAACGACCGCCTCTCCGCCTAGCTTCGCGAACGAGATGCCCAGATCGAGCTTCTTCAGCAGCGCATCCCGGAACTGGAGGCCATGTGTCAGTCTCAGGCTCATCCTTCCAAACGAAGGCATGATGACCCTGATGACTCGGCACCGGGTCCTCATGAGGGGGAGGTGCAAGCTTCTTCCAAAAGGCTTCGCAGCGACCTCCATTCAGCCTCCGGTTCTGGCTCCTCATCCGCTCCAGCTTCAACGGCTGCCCGCTCGAGTGCTCCATCAGAATCTGTCGCCGCCGACACACTTTATGTGGATTCAGACACGGAGGAGATTCCTGATATAGGGAGTTGGCACTACGAGCCTGTCCCGGTAGGTGAGGTTGTTCAATTTCCTCATCTAACCGAGACAGCAAAGATTGACGTCGTTCCCCCGGAAGCAGCTCCGACAGATCTTTCAGATATCCAGATTCCGGAGGAAGCCCGGAAAATTCTTCGGTCGCTTGCTCAAAGCCTCAGGATCTTTCAGAAGGGGGACGACATTGTCCGGGATACAGACTACAACAACTTCCTTTCAGCGTTCGAGTTTCCCACTCCAGAAGCTCCTCAGACTATCTCCACAACGACTCCAGACTCCTCCGCTCCAACAGTCATCCAGTTAAACTGGAACCACTCGGTCATCTTCAGGCCGTTCCTTGAGGAGTCTTTCACCCGCATCTTCCAGCAGGAGAGACTACACGTATGGTCCCGAAAGGTCTTCTTCGGGATCTCACACATCAAGAAGCTGCGGAGAAGAACTGCATATGTTCACCAGAGGATGTGCAACTGGGCTACTCACGGTCGTCAAAGGATACGACTTCGATTCATCAAGGTAACTGCGATGCGCCCTTATAGACACGGACATCAGTTATTCCTTGAGTTTGACGTCCGTATGTACGGGACCGGCATTCCTCGAGGAGAGTTACAGAACTGGACGTTTACTGAGGCAGATCTGGATCGGGTGCACTTAGAAGATCTCCTAACACTCATCAAGTACCTTCAGGGCCCAATTTTCCGACCCGAACACTACCGAGACGGCACCGAGATTCTGAAGAAGTACGTTCGTCATGCGATCACTCTTGCGCGTGTGACGGACTACCAATTAGCGATCGAGAGCCGACAGCCAAAGGTCAACCTCCTCCGTCCAAACGTGCAAGTGCCCGGTATTGATGCTTACCTTCCTTAAATGTCAACCAAGGTACCAGAACATGGGGTCCTCTACGTGACGAGAAAGAAGAGGGAACGCAAGTTTATGCGTTTCAGCGAGCTTGCAAAGTTCTGCGATGGGACCCTACTCTACGTCTACAATGGGATGCAAAGTAGACTTCTGGCAGATCAGATACCTGGGCGGAAGATCATAGACGGGAATGGAAAGCTACTGGAGGGCATGAACTTGATCGAGAGAAAGCTTAAAGAGAGGCTGATGTACCGACGTGTAGAAGCTGCTATGCAGATGAGAGCGAGGATCATTGGAGACTGGAACGAGTTCATACAGATGTCCAAGTGGGAACCGGCGCTGAAGCTTCCACCACCTTTCTGACTTCTTCACAAAGGGGGAGATTGTTGGACCTCTTTGTTGTGAAGAGTCAGAAAACCTATCTTTACTGCTTTCGTTGTTTAATTTCTCTGATTGTAAACAATTTACTTTGATGTTGCCCTTGTTTAGAGGTTTGGAACCTCGGGGGCCTTTTGTGACAATCTTTCATTTTGCCTCTTACCTATATAAGGAAAGAGATGGTTTAGGGTTTTAATATGAATACATAATCCTTGGTTTTTACCTTATATTGCAATATCAAGAATATCACCATTGATGCTTATTTTCATGCTTTGTGTTCATCTTCTTCATTGATTTCTATCCATCTTCTCCTCATTTCTTGTTTATTTGGGACAACATAAAGGTAAAGAAAAAGTTGTTGATGACTCAAGTGATAGTTTTTCAGATTCAAAGCCAAAGAAAAAGAATAACTTTGATTTCACATGTAATTTTCAATATGATGATTTAAATCAAAGTTATCAAACAAGAAAACCCGAGTTTTTTCATACTCAGTGTGTTTCTTTGTATTCTCAAGATGAAAAGTCTTTTTCAACTGTATCTGAAAAGCTAAGTAAAGATATTGAAAATGAGTCAACGACTACTGAATCTACTCCTAAATCTGAAGATAAGACAAGTGAACTTGAAAAAGAAACGGATTGTGAAAATCTTTCTGAGTTTATACAAGTTAATACTCTTTCAGAAAATAAAAGCGTTTCTGATTATGAGTCTGATTCTGATTCTGATTAGACCAAACCATGTTTTGATTCTGATAATGATGATGATATTGAAGAGGGTTTTGAATAATTATTTAATTAAAGCTTTAAAAAAATAATAAAAGAAATGGAGAGAGGTGGGACCCACCTAGGGGCCGGCCACCCCCTCTCCTCCAATCATCTCTATCTCTTTTCTTTTTTTCTCCATAAAATCATCTTACACACACTTCATCACTTTCATTTTTCAAATCTCTCTCTCTCTCTCTAACCTTTTTCTCTCTCTAAATTCTCTCTACTCTCTCAAAAATCCAGCCCTTATAACATCAAAATCTGGAAATTTTGAAGATTAAAAAACAAGTTTTAAGAGTGTTCTTAGTGTTGTTCAAAGGTAAGTAGTGTTGCATGTTGATTAAACTTCAATTTTTAACCCATTTGGGTATTTTCTTCATCTTTTATGAGGTTTTAATCCTCTTTGTTGGATGAACATCATCCTTAGTGTTTGAGGAAGAGATTTAACCATGATAATGTGTTAAAACATTTGAAAGTGGTGAAAATCTATGACTTCTCCATAAAAACACAAGTTTGATGAGTAAAATCACTTGTTTTTGATGTTTTGATACTTGTTTTGAATAGAAAATTGTTTTGATGATGCATGCATGTGTTTTATTGTTATTCAAAGTTATTTCACTAAAATATTTGCTAAACAATATGAGTTTATGGTTAATAGCAAGAAACCCCCAAGAAAACTTATGATTTTATGTGTTTGATGGTTGAAAAGAGACTTGTGAATCTGGACAGAATCTGTCTGATTTTGCATGTGTGTTTAAACGTTGCAAAAATATAGTAAACTGAGGTATTTTCTTACAAAAATTTGATAGATTGAAATATAATGAGTTAGGAAGAAAATCTCTTTTGAATCACTCAAAAATTCGAATGGAAACCCATTCAACCAACTAAAAACTTTTTTAAACTCATCAGCTTTTAGTCAGAAAAGTTATTCATCTTTATTCATGCATATCTCTTGAAAAAATTGTCCAAAATGCACAATTTTTAATTCAAAACTCAAGTTCTCTGAGTTAGCTTTCCAAAGAATCCAAAATCATGTGATTTGGTGGACTTTTGAGGCTTCAACCAATGAAAATAAGTTAGTGGTGTAGGCTGTCCCATTGTGGCAGATTGCACAAGCACGACTTTAAGAGGTCATATCTCCATCAAAAACCACCCAAATGATATGAAACTAGTCTCATTAGCTTGGTATATGTGTCCTCTAGAAAATCCCTTTTGAAATTCGTGATTTGGTGAAGAATTGAATTATTTATGAAGCAAACACCCCTGACATGTTTTTCTGAAAATTAAAAAGTGCCTACTGATTTTATAAAAATTCTTAAAATATGAAGAACACTTCCAAAAATTATGAAAATTTGTGGGATTGTTGCTAACATCCCAAATTACAGTAGGTAAAATTTTTGAGGTCTAACTCTCTTTGGAACTAAGGGATTTGGTGACACCTTTGCATGGGACCAAATCTGCCAGATTTGGAATTATTCAAAAATGTTAATTTGCAAACATTTCTAATTCCAATATGTTTGGATCATAATTTTAACCAACAAAAAGTTATTTTATATCAAGTTTGAACTTAACAAATGTAGTAAAGGCATTATATAGGATATCGTTACGATTTATTAAAAATATGGACCGTTGGACTTGGAACTTACGTTAAATACTTATGATTTAGGGCAATTCTAGTTTCGGAGCCGGGACTCGTATACGCACTAACATTTGTTGAACGCTTTAATCACTCGAGGTGAGTATTCACATCCCCGTTTTTAACGTTTTTACGTATTTGGGGTGAAAAGCATGTTGTTAATAAAAGTTATGAAAATTTGCTTTCTAGCAATGGTTAATGAATTATGTACACGTATGCTTTTAGCATGGTTAATGAATTGTGTACATGTATGCTTCTTAGCATGGTTAAATGAATTATGTACACGTATGCTTTTGGCATGGTTAATGAATTGTGTACACGTATGCTTTTTAGCATGATTTTGTGAGTATGCATTGTGACGATATGAGCGAGTAAAGTTTGCCCCTTAGAATATACACTACCATTAACTCATTTAGGAGCCTATGGACTTAGTGGATAGCGCTATTTGGTACCAATACCCACCCGAAGGACTGACGAGAGAAGGGTGCACTATTTCTGAAGTAACGACTACACATGTGGGGCAAAAGATCCCACCGCTGTGGTACTCGTTGAAAGACGACCTACCCATGTGGACGTGAGTTCCACCGCTGAGGTAGTTCGCACGAACGTTCCGCCCATGTGGTTAGCAACCACCTCTAAGGTATTCGTTGGGGTTAACGGTTTGGTAGTGGCTCGAAGTTTTACATATCTTATGCATAATAGTGTATTTTGGCGTGAGCGGACGTCCAAGTATACACGTGGTTGTGAACGGTTAAAAGATTCAACAAATTTTTTTTTATATTATGTCTGCATGTAAAATTGTTTTGTGCATATAAAAACCTGTGAACTCACCAACTCTCGTAGTTGACGTCTCTTTTTAACATGCTTTTCAGGAAATCCGAAGGTTTGATAGGACTTTTATGGAATTTAGTAGTCACCAATCTTGTCATGCCAGTTATTTTTGTTTTGTGAACGATTGTAAACGTTTAATTTATGGTTGGGATGTACTTTTGTAAACACTATTTAAATTTTTTATTTATGAATGGTTGGTGTTACGTATCTCCTATCGTTATGAAATCTTGACTGTAGCACCTCGTGTTTCCGCTTTAGTGGGGTGTTACAAATGCACAAATTTCAAAGTCTTGTATAAATTGTAAGATCTTAGGTTCATCTTCTGATTTGTTAAAAATGTATGAGACTAACAAGAAAGGACCCATTTGGATATGGGTTCCCAAGATGAACTAACATGTTTCTACAGGCCAGGCATATGTGGTATGTCGATTTCGGTTGTTCAAGACATATGACTGGCTACAAGGAGTTGTTGCACAATTTTGTGGAACGACCAGGAGGAACAGTTACTTTTGGGAATAAGACGACGGGTGTCATCAAAGGTTACGGCATTCTTGCAAATGGTAAGGTATCCATAAAGAAGGTACTTTATGTTCAGGGGTTAAGTCATAATCTTTTTAGTGCAAGTCAGTTTTGTGATGGTTATAACATTGTTCTATTTTCCATCATTAACTGTCTTATCATTAATAGTGATGGTGTTGAGATTTTTGAAGGGAGACGGTTTTACAATCACTATGTGGTTGACTTTCCGGTGATAGATTCGTCGAAACCAGTTTGTTTGTTTTCAAAGGCAACAAAAGGCGAAAGTTGGCTATGGCATAGAAGATTTTCTTATCAGAATTTCTCAGATATTAGCAAACTAGCTAATGGTGGATTGGTGAAAGGTCTTCCAATGTTGACATTTGATAGAGATTCTTTATATCCGGCTTGTCAAATGGGAAAGATGAAGAGAAGTTCTCACAAGTCAAAGACAGAATCTTCGTGTCAATCACCACTCGAAATGCTCCACATGGACTTATGCGGACCGATGAGAATTCAATCAATTAGTGGAAAGAAGTACATTCTAGTTATGGTTGATGAATACTCATGGTACACGTGGCTAGAATTTCTGAGAATGAAATCTGAAGCTCCCGAGTTGATCATAAAGTTTATCAAGAGGATCCAAGTTCTTTTGCAACTTCCAGTTCGAAAGATTAGGAGTGATAATGGCACTGAATTTAAAAATGCTACTTTAGATGCTTATCTAACATCTGTTGGTATTTCTCATAATTTTTCAGGTGCTTATACTCCACAACAGAATGGAGTTGTAGAAAGAAGAAACCGAACCTTAGTGGAAGTGGCACGAACGATGCTAGCTTACTCCGGATTACCTCTTACCTTTTGGGCCGAAACTGTTTCAATGGCTTGTTTTACACAAAATCGAACCATCATCAATAAGCGCTTCAAGAAAACTCCTTATCATATAATCAACCGTAGAGTTCCTAATGTCAAATTTTTTCATGTTTTTGGTTGTAGGTGTTACATTCTTAACAACCGTGACAATCTTGGTAAGTTTGATAAGAAAGCCGACGAGGGATACTTTCTTGGTTATTCGCTAACGTCGAAGACTTTCCGGGTCTACAACAAAAGAACCAAGATGGTTATGGAAACCGTTTATGTGACCTTTGATGAAACCGTGTCGATGACTTCTGAACATAGCAGTTCAAAACTCGGAATTCATAGTCAAGCTTCTTCTACGACTTCTGATTCTATTACTGATACAAATAGTTCAGAACTCGATTTACTGTTTATGGATGCTTTTCTGGATATTTGTGCAGATAATGAAGATCTCGTTCTTTCCAGAAATCCAAGAGTTGATATTCACGATGTTCCAGAACCTTCAAGCGTGAATGATTCCGGACCATCGGAGAATATTTGTTCTACATCTAACTCTGATCAGGCCATTCCAGTTCTAAGTGTTGAGCAATCAGAGTTAACTCCCGATGATCAATCAGAGATTCCTGCAATCATTGATGAAAATGATAGTCATAACAATCTAGATGATCTTGCCATTCTTCCTGCTCAGTTGAAATGGACAATAGCACATCCACTCTACAATGTGATTGGTGATGTCAATGATGGTGTTAAAACGCGATTTGCATCTGCAAATTACTGCCTATACAAAAGTTTCTTGAGCTTAATTGAACCAAAGAATGTCTCTCAAGCATTAGAAGATTCTGATTGGCTATTAGCAATGCAAGAAGAGCTTCTACAATTCAAGAGAAACAAAGTATATCGCTTGGTTCCGAGACCGCAAGATAAATCAATTATTAAAACCAAGTGGATCTTCAGAAATAAGAAAGATGAATCTGGATTGATTGTCAGAAACAAAGCGCGATTGGTCGCTAAAGGTTACTCTTAACAAGAACGTATTGACTACGATGAGACTTTTGCACCGGTAGCGCGGATCGAGGCAATTCGAATCTTTCTGGCCTATGCAGCTCACAAGAACATCAAGGTATTTCAAATGGATGTCAAATCTGCGTTCTTGAATGGAGTCTTGCATGAAGAGGTCTATATAGAGCAACCTGAAGGGTTCGTCGATCCAGATTTTCCTGATCATGTATGCATCTTGGACAAAGCATTGTATGGTCTAAAACAAGCTCCAAGAGCATGGTATGAAACTCTGACTAATCATCTCTTATCCAAAGGATTCAAACGAGGTACGATCGATACTACTCTTTTTCTGAAGAAAGAAGGTGATGACTTGCTTTTAGTTCAAATTTATGTTGACGACATTATTTTCGGTTCTACTAATCCAGAGTTGTGTACAAAATTTTCTAAAATCATGGAGACCGAGTTTGAAATGAGCATGATGGGTGAATTGAATTTCTTTTTAGGAATTCAAGTCAAACAAAACCCGGATGGCATCTTTATAAATCAGTCAACATATAGTAAAGATATGTTGAAAAAGTTTAAAATGACTGATTGTTCTCCAATTAAAACACCAATGCCAACTGGAAATCTTTTAGGTCCTGATTTAGCCGGTAAATCTGTTGATCAAAAGATTTACAGAAGCATGATTGGTTCTCTTTTGTACCTTACTGCGACTAGACCGGACATTATGTTCGCCACATGTTTTTGTGCTAGGTTTCAAGCTAATCCTAAAGAGTCACACCTTGCGACAGTTAAAAGGATCTTACGGTATCTCAAAGGCACTCCAGAGATGGGTCTTTGGTATCCGAAAGATTCTAGTTTTGAGCTAATATCTTTTACAGATTCAGATTATGGTGGTTGCAAACTGGATAGGAAAAGCACTTCTGGATCGTGTAAGTTTTTAGGTGATAAACTTGTTAGTTGGACTTCGAAAAAGCAAAATTGCGTCTCCACTTCTACGGCCGAAGCAGAATATGTGGCCGCTGCAAGTTGTTGTTCACAGGTGCTTTGGATGAAGACACAACTACTAGACTATGGTTACAAGTTGAAGAGAGTCCCTATCTACTATGATTTTGAAAGCGCCATTACGATAACGTCAAATCCGGTTCAGCATTCCAAGACCAAACACATCGACATTCGTTATCATTTTATCAAAGATAATGTGGAGAAAGGTAATATCGAAATGTTCTTTGTTCAAACAGATTACCAACTTGCTGACCTTTTCACTAAACCTTTAGATGAAAAGCGTTTTAACTTTTTGGTTAGCAAGCTTGGCATGCTTAGTCCTACTTAAATCTGTTACGCATCTTAATTCAAGGGGGAGTTGCTTAATTATTCTGGATTGGATATTATCTGACTAACATCTAAGGATTCATTTTCAATGAATACCAATTTATACTTTGTTTTGCAGATTATCCATTTGAGGGGGAGTTCTTAAAAGTGATATTCATTTTAGGGGGAGTGTTCAAATAAGCTTTAGTGCTTACATATTTGAAAGATGAACAACTTTCAGGTATGAAAAATGTTTTTAAATATTCAAACTCACTTCTCGATTCTCAAATGATTTTTCGAATTAGAAGTGTGATTTTACATGTTTTCATATCGTGATGAGTTCACGGATTTTCACTAACCGTGTGTTTCCAAAGATTAATACTTGCGTATTATCTTTTCATATACTTTTCAAGTATTCATACACACAGGTTTAGCTTCTTTTGTTTTTGTTATTACCACGTCTCTATATGACCATACTTTTCGGTGGTAATACACTCGCTTGATATTTCCTATTTGTACTTCATCGTTTATTTGATCGGATACATTCTTCACTGTTATATATCTATATCTCGTTCGTATAGATAATATCCATCTTGTTGTGAACCACATCTTTTCATGAACATATCTGACATTATATGATGAATCAGTTTTCTCAAACAAATTTACATCATTCATGTTCTTTATTTCATATACTTGTTTGAAGAAATTCTTATGCTCCTATATTGTTCATATATATTTGATTGCGCATGCTTCATTTTGGCTCATTGATTCACCCGATGAATCATTGTACTTTCATGTTTAGGAAACTTATTTCATGAGCTTAACAGAACTTCTATGGATTTCCAGAACCGGCAATCCTACCCAAGAAGTTATCCTTGAGAAATAAGTGAGGGGTCTCCATCATAGAGTGGGGGAGATAACTCAGGTGGTCGAGTTATTCTCATAGTGATTGAGCGGAAAAATATTATATGAGAGCTTGGTTAGAAGTAAGGATGCTTAAAAGAATTGGAGGGTGTGAGAACAGAGTTAAAAGAAAAATAAAACTCTGCACCAACCTTTTCTAAGCCGGGCAACCACATAATCTATTGGTTCACATTCTTTGGTGACCGATATTGAAATAAGGCAAAGCCCAATGCCGACTCTCGTTTTTACCCCACTAGCTACTCATTTTCTTAACAAGGAGATGTTTCATTTCATCACGGGGACGCAACACATAATCTATCAGGTTTTCATTTGGAAAATCGATATTGAAACATAAGGAAGCTGCCCTGCCTTCGAACTTCATTTCTACACATCGAGTCGTGAAATATTTTCACATTTTGTGCCTTATGAAAGCTCTTGATGCTATTTTCTTTCATCACAAATACACACAAGGAATTTGTTTCTTTGTCGGAACGTTCATAGGAATACTTTTTGTATTTGCGATGATTGAACGGAAGCCCTGGGGAGTGATCATCACTAAAGCTCTTTATATAGTGCATTTGTTGTACTGAGTTGCTTTGTGCTTCTCACAGGCATTCCAACTGATTCATGTGTTGTTTCAGGATTTTCCCGATTCAATCTGAATTTGAAAAGATTCGGATTACTTTATGGAATTGACGGTTTTTCTTTGGAGTAAAAAAGGGAATTCTGGAGTAACAAGGAGGAGATGGTTATGTGAGATGGTTTTTGATATCTATGGTGGTTCTTTCACATGTTTGTATCTTTACGAGACGAGTTATCTCATCATACATTTCTATAGTTTTGATGATTATTTCATATTTCATCAAAAGGGGGAGATGGTTTAGAAATGTTTTTGGAGATACGTTGGGGAGATGGGTCTGAAATGTAAAGTCGAGAAATGATTCTTGAAGATACTTTGAGGAAGTCGAGAGATAATTACAAGATACTTCAAGATGATCAGAATATTCCAAGTATTGAAGTTTGAAGATTGTTTGAAGATTCTTCGTTCGTTAAAGCTTCTTATTCAAAGTTAGTTAAAGCTTCATGAAGATTTGGATGATTCGTGAAGATTATTACGGAAGCTTATTGTTCAAGAAAGCTTATTGTTGATGTTCAAAGTGTTGATGCTTTCTTGAAGACGTTTGCCTAATTCTTTTTGTGA
Organism: Centaurea solstitialis; assembly: GCA_030169165.1. Taxonomy (NCBI): domain Eukaryota; kingdom Viridiplantae; phylum Streptophyta; class Magnoliopsida; order Asterales; family Asteraceae; genus Centaurea; species Centaurea solstitialis. Next base: position 49,216,188 of record CM058042.1, on the reverse strand, counting down.
TCTCGAATCCAAAGGGGGAGATTGTTGGATGCAAAATCGGATTGCATCCGAGATCACAAGTTGGTGCTCAAAGTGAAGACAAAGGCAAAGGCAAAGTGGTCAAGAAAGTCAAAGCTTGCTTTATTGTTTTAATGCTTTAATAGTTACTTTGTAATAGTTTTATATTCTTAGGGTAGAATGTGTAATTCTTGTAAACCTTGAGGGTTGTAAGTGTTTGGGTATAAATACCCAATGTGATGTCATTGTGACTGTGTGACATGCATAAACGTACTTGTTTGTAAGGAGAGTGAATTGAGAGAGTTGTTGTGCTTAAGTGTGTGTGTTCTTGGTGTATTAGTGTGTGTAATCAATTCATCCAATAATCAATGACATATGGCTTTCTAAATCATTTTCTACTTGTTGCATGTTGATTAGAACTTGAATCTGGAACTACAGACTTATTAGCACCAGAATCAAATAATATATTGGCAAGCTTTTTATTAATTAGGAAGGTACCTGTCACCATGTTCGGTATTTCTTTGGTCTCTTCAGCAGTAGGTTGGAATACCCTTCCTTGGACTCTTCTAACTTCTGGTTGGTTCCTGCTAGTGGTTGCTATTGCTTTCTGCACATTCTTTGGCTTTGGGCAATTGTACGCAAGATGTCCAGTTGAACCACAGTTGTAGCAAGTTCTCCTTTCAGGACAGTTGTTGGCCATATGACCAGATTTGCCACATTTATAGCATACTCTATTGCCCATCATGCACTCTCCACTATGATATTTATTGCACTTAGGACAAAAAGTTGTCCTTGTATCATTACCTCTTGCCTTCTTGAATGTCCTGCCAAAGTTCTTATCTTCACACTTCCTCTTTCCATTTGGCTGGTAGCCATTGGGCATATAACTATCTTTTTCAGGTAAAATGGCCAGGTCTACTGCTTCTTGGAAAGACTGTGGTTTGGACATATTGACCAATTGTCGTAAGTCCTTTCTTAGACCATGCATGAAACAATCTACCTTACGACCTTCAGTTTTATCAGATCAGTTGCAAATCGAGACTTTTCTATGAATATTTCCATATATTCTTTCACAGACTTACCTCCTTGCTTAAGCCATATAAATTATTCCTCCATGATTTTGACTCGAGTATTTGGGCAATACCTTTGATTGACTAGACGTTTGAATTCATTCCATGGCATCACTGTTGCTCCCGTGATACCTCGAGTATCCTGAATGGTTTTCCACCAGTGGAGTGCATTCAATTTCAACTTAGTGGAAGAAAACCTTACTCGTTGTTCCGAGGCACACTAGCATGTTTCAAAATAGCTTTCCATATCATCTAGCCAATTCATAGCAGCTATAGGCCCTCCTTTTCCTTTAAACGTTGAGGGGCAAGTAGTCTTGAATGCTTTGTAGTCGCATCCTTAAGTTTGGCCGTTAGTAGGTTGATTTTCTCCGACTGTTGCTCCATGTACTGAGCTGTGATTCATAGCTGCCTGAACTTGAGCTATTGTGGCCGGTAAACTTTCATGTATGCTTCGAGAAATTTATGTTGCTATATTTTCCCTTTCTGTTGGATTGACTCAGTTTGTTTGTCTGTTCCTTTGAGGGTTCGCTTCACGTCTACTCTCTTGTCTTGGTGGTCTAACGCTCTCTGAGTTGTTTCTAGTTGTCTTTCGCGTATTCATTCTACAAAATAGTAATTATAAAATTAAGTTCCGATTTCATTCTTATCATATATTTCATACAAAACGTGGGACTTTAGATACAAAACTTAGGGAAACGATAAGCCTTTCCTTTTTGTCCCTATATATTTGTATTCGAATAAGCATATTATATATATACATATTACATATTAACACACCACATATATATATATATTTATTTTATTTGATCATTTTCTGGGCCATAACGATCGCCTAGAAAATCTTTAAAGTGCCAGGCTGGTGCAAGGTATAAGGAATCATGTGTGGGACTCTGACATTTTGTAACCCATATCTTAGCCTTCTTTGTTATGTACGCTACTTTATATTTCCAGAAGCAAACTCTATTCTTAATCTTCATGTTGATGGATCTGTTGACAATTCTTAGCTTTTGCTCATAGCATTTGCATTGAAATCCAAGCTCCCAGTTTCTTTCATCTAAATCATTTATTCCTTCTTGAATTCTTTCGTACTTTTCAAATACTACCTATTGGTAGTATGATCCAATTTTCAAATACTTCATCGATCGGCACGTCCTCTTCTCGATATTCATAACTAATTTGATCTTCGTTGATAATTTCATCATCAGATATGTAGTTATCCATATCTTGAGCTGCCATATTCTTAAAGGAAAGAAATAAATAAATAAAAACACATATCTTATATATATAATCGTAGGATGATATTTTACAACACTAAAGGAAGTAAAAGAATCTGAAAATTCTTCCTTTTCCACGTCCGTACATATATTAGTACTAGTTAGCTATTCCATTTTTATATTATTATATTAAAAGTGACCTTTAGTTTCCCCTATGTCTTCTTTGGGCAGGGAGTCTATAGTCTCTAGCAAAGGAGTTTCTGATAACGTGATTAGCATAGGTTAATTCTTCTTGTAATCGATTAACTTGAGCCACAGTTTGATTTAAGAGTTCAAAGGTCCTTTCTTTTTCTTGTCTTGCTTTTCTCAGTTCGGATTCCACCGTCTCAGCATACATTCTGACGCCATGCACCTCTTCATGTGCTTTTGTACATTCATGATTGCTTTCAATTATTTGATCTAGTAGCATATTGATGTCTATCTGAGTTAGTCTACTAGGATCTCGGAAGTTTTCTCCACTATTGATGCGGCGTCTTGAGCATCTTCTAGGGGCTGGTATGGTATATAGGGTAGGGGTAGAGGTAGGGGTAGAACTTCTTGTTGTGCATGCCATTTCCTCCATGGATATGAAAGTAAAGCATAGTTGTTGGCATCAAATGCTTCAAAGGTATTTATAGCTATATTTGGGTTGTTTAGTGGTTCCATTGGGTGATATTCTGGGACAACTTGATCAGGTTGTTGATTTAGGTCCGGAATGATTTGTTCAGGGTCTTGATTTAGTATAGGGTTCATTGGTGGTGGTTTAAGGATAAAGTACGGGTCTTGAAATGGTGATTTCATTAGCCATCCTGCATACCCGACTGAATCTTCATTCCGTGCAGATATCTATAAAAGGGTTAGAAATCCTCATAGGATTTAAATATACGTTAAGTTATCACTCTCTCTCTCTATATATATATTTATATATATACACATACATATTTAACTTATAAGTTCAAGTCTAGGTTTGTCAAATTCTATGGTCAAACTTAGTTCACTTGAACCGAAGGCTCTGATACCAACTTGTAACACCCCTCCGTCGGATTATTATTCATTGCCTTTAGTACAAGAAATGACAAGGAAATGAACTTTATTTACATTATTACAACAACAGAAAAACAGTAGAAAAACAACAACAAATTACATCTTATTTTATTCTAAGAAAAACAATACTTCGTCTTGAGCCTATTCCTTGATTCCTGAGATACATACATGAATACATAAGCTTTAAGCTTAGTGAGTAAACACGGTTTCAGGCTAAAACACACCTTTTAGAAATAGCCACAATGATTACACACAAAATATTTTGAGATCTCATAGTCATATGTTAAGTACGCCAATACCACCACAGGTTCTTTAACCTCGGGCCCATATAACGACTGCCCAATATGGTCTGTTTGCAAGACGTACCTTCTCTCTATATCCCCGTACGCGGGATATTTAGTTGGCTACAGTTAACATATATAAAAACCTTTCACATATTATATGTGATTCATAAATAATTCATGTATATCATAACATAAATCATGTACATAATAACATAAATCATAAATCATGTACCATGCTATATAATCATAACATCCTTTATAAAGAAAACATGATTTCATGCATAAAATATTTAAAATAGCACATATGTATCTCAGTAAATGCACGTATTAACTCACTTTGCATAGCCTTTTTTCTTGACTTCTTTGATCTTATAATTTAAGTGGAGAATTTAGTTATTTTGGATGAAATAGAAATGAACAACTTAAGCCTCTATTTATAGTGGTTTAGTAGGCATTAAAAGACTTGTACTCTTAGCTTAGAAATGTGTAAAACTCTAAAAGATTGCCACATATATACAATAGACTATCTTGTAAGCTCTATAGGTCTTACATTTCATTTATAGGTTGGCATGGTCCAATTCCATCCTTACATATCATTCCATGGTCAAAAGAATAGGTTTGCTTTGTCACTTCTTCATGTGGTGTAAAAAAGTTTGCCATAAGTAGCTTATCAAGCTACTTGTGGACTTGATTACAAGTAGCATTGTAAGCTACTTGTGTGCCTAGTTACCTCTTTTAACTTTTATACTAGACATGTAATTTAACTCTTATATTGAGGGCTTTTTAGGAACTATTAAATTAGATAAAAATACACATATACTTGGCTGGAAATTACTGGATACATGAAACTAAGGCTGTTACAGATCCCTTCCAGAAAATTCACCATCCTCACTTTCCATTGGGGATATTCTTCCTTAGTGAGAGTGGGAGGTTTCGATTGTGATCCAGTGCTCATAAAAGAGGTGTTTATGTTGTTCGCCATTGGAATTCGAATCAGAACAGAGAAATGTAGAGAGAAATTGATGGAAGAGTAATTGAGAATGAAGAAATTGCTAAAACTGTGTTCTAATAACAAATCAATACCAAAAAACAGATATAATTGAATATGAATTCAGTTCGTGCTCTGATACCAATTGTTGGATCCAAAGGGATTATGTGTAAGACAGTAACAGGGTTTACCGTGTCCAATGTTATAAGAAACTTGTGGGTCACACTGTTACACACTCAAATAGAGGTCAATTGGATTTACTAGTTGTGTGGGATTTAATTAATTAGTTTAATTAATTTTTTAGAGAGAAAAATAAATAATAAGTTTATTATTTATTCGATTAGATAAATATTACTTTAAATATTTATTTATATATATTAATAGAATAAATTAATATATGGTAATGTTTTATTAAAAAGCAAACGGGCTTTTTAATTAAAACGGGCTTTCTGTTATTGGGTAATTGCCATGTTTAATATTATAAATATGGGATAAACCTGATAGTTTTATATATTCAATTCATTAGTACCTTAAGTAGAAAGAAAGCCAAAAATTCCCTCTCTCTCTCTCCCCCAAAATTCGACAAACACACACAGACACAAAAATAAGAGAGATTTGTGTTTCCGGAAAATCCATAGGCTGTCTAGCAGCAAACCTCGCGGTGGTGGAGTAGCGGTGTAATCTCACGAGCTTTCCAGTTTCTATTTGTTAGACAATCAAAGGTAAAATCTCAAACCTACTTTAATTGTGTCTATAGGATTTTAGGTTGGATCTACAATTGGGGTTATCTTTTTTTCCGTCGTGCTTGGTTTTGTATACGATAATTCCCAACAGTGGTATCAGAGCCACTTCCTAAACCTACAGATCAGGTTTTGATTGTATGTTTTTGTTTAATGATTGTAAAAAATTTGATTTTTATTGTTTGTGACTGTTAAAAATCGAATTTTTATCGTACATCAAAGGTTTACCGTGAGTCGCGGCGGAACGGCAGCAGATAGCCACCGAACCGCCAGGCTGATCGCCGGCTGCCATAACAGGCTCGCCACGGCGACGGCCACGGCGGTCGTTTTTGATCGCCGGCCGCACCATAGCCGAGTGGTGGCGGTGGTTGTTGTTTTGTGTCGTCGGGCAGCAGCGGTGGTGGTGGCGCTTGCTGCTGCTGTCGTCGTGTGCCCACCGGTGGCGACGATGATGGTTGTTTTCACCATTGTCGTCACCGGCGATGCCGATTGTGATGATGGCGGTGGTCAATTCTGGTTTACGGCCCTGCCAAGCGGCAGTGGCGATTCTGGTTTACGGCCGCAGAACGCGACGGGCGATGGTGGTGGCGTTTTTGCATCGCTGCTGTCTTCGGTGGATTGAGACCACCGATCGGCGGCCTCGCTAAGGCAGATCGGTGGTGGCGACGGTGGTGGTTGTTTACGGTGGTGGTAGTTTCGGCTATCATCATCGTAAAATATCGGTAATAACGATGGCGACCAGTTATTGTTATCACCGGCGGTGACGGTTATCCCATGAATACCATAACTGATAATCACTCACATGGGATAATGATCTTAGAAAGGCTTTTTCCTGGATTAAGTTTATCTCATAAAATTAATTGTTTTTCAAATTAATTTTGGATTTTATTATTATTGATAGTCTCGTCTTTAGACTATCTTGTGGATGTCATAGCCAAGCCCCTTTATAATTTTATTTATTTCGTTTTAAGTTCGGGAGGCCTGCGTGCCATTTACAACCCGTTTTTTGTAAATAATTATTTTAAAGACGTGGATAACTGAAGATGGAGTTTAGAGACACAACCAGGGATGTCGGAGCCAATGGGAGCGCCAGATCCACTCACCTTGAGAGTTGTACAGTCACATAGGAATTGAGACCGTCAGTTTTTCGTGTTGGCTCACGAAGCTGACATTAGATAAGAGCAAAAGCTATGACACAGTTTATCTGTTTTATCTTGCATAAAAACTATAACTGCGTGGTTGTGATAAATTTTTTTAAAAAATCTAATGAATTGTTTTAAAACCTAAGAGGTTCGTGTATAGTTTGTTTTTCTGAATCAGTTTAATGTAAATAGGTTTTAAAATAAAACTCGCTAAAAACCCCTTAGGATTTAAAAAATCTTAGATCAAGCTGGTGCGACCCACTTAGGGACCCTTTTGGCATAAGGTACGCGGGTGTTGGAAGTGAGTAAACCTTGGACACTCGCGTTCAAACCCCAAACTGAAAGGGGTGTGAAAAGTACACCCAGTCCTGAGTGGTGCGATCTATTTTGGTTTTTGTTACAATTCACCGGGTAGTACCGTGCGAAAGCACACCAGAGGGACTAAATATGCCCGAATTTAATATTCGATGCCACGACGATCTATAAGTCGTATTTTCGTTTAAAATACGATTTGTACGAGTTGTTACCTACTAGAAATAGCATGTGTCGGCTTGTTTGCCCAAACCGCTTGCCGACACATGTGAAATATGGAGTCTAGTCTAATAAATTTATTTTAAGGGTAATAATTTATTAGAAGTTCTTAATCAATTGACTAAATCGGATTTTATTCTTTCTGTAGATGTCTTATAGTGCTATTCCGTTTTATTCACCTAATGAATCAGTTCGCCTTATCATGGGTAAGTGGAAGCCTACAGGCCAAAATTTTCCAGTTTGGAAAATGCATCTAGATAACGTCTTGAGTGCATAGGGTAAGCGTTATGTGATTGAGAAACCCATTTCATGACCTGCATGCAATGCTCCTGAAAAGGACTTTTCTGAGTATTTTAAATTTATGGTTGACGAATCAGACGTAATGTTGATTCTATCTTTCTCTACCTCGCCCGAGTTCACGGCTGATTTGAGAGTTAAATATTGCCACGAGGTCATGAAAGATATAGAGAACCATGTTGGTTTCTATAGAAATTGTGGGAAGTATCTAATCATGCAAGAAATCTTTTCACTGAAGCTGAAAAGTGGTCAATCCGTTAAAGATCAACTTCTAGAAATGAGGAGGCTCTTCAAAAGCTTGTCACGGATGGGATACAAGATGGTTCAGGAAGAACTGGTATATCGCATGTGGTTCTCACTCCCGAAAGAGATACATGTCACAGCTAGTGAGTACATGGGCGAACCAAAGATGGATGTGGCAAAGGTCCATGAAGATATTTTGGCTAGCCTGGAGCCAAAGCCTATGGCGGCAGCTGAGCTCATGGATAGTAGTTGGGTTGACGAGCTGGGAGATCTGAGTTGCTGATAACACCAAAATTATACATGTTTTGGTTGCGCGTAATCGTATGACTTTATCCCATTTCTCACCCGTTTATGATCATTTCATGCACTAATTGAGCTTTTTATTGATTATGAAGGATTTGGAGGCCGTGGAACGGAAAAGTACGGAAAAAGGCGAGAAAACGAGAAAAATGCACAAGGTCAACACAGAAGACACTTGGCGATCGCGAAGTGCCCAATTTGGCGCCACCAAGTGCGACTGAAGTGGAGATTAGGGTTTTATTTAGTGTTTGGCGACGCCAAGAGAGCAGTTTGGCGATCGCCATATGACGTCTGGTCGTTTTTCTTTAAATATCAGCCTCCTCCTTCAGTTTTAGACATGAGTTTTGAAGTGCAACACACGAGGGGAAGTCAGAGGAACGAGAGTGAGAATACGAAAGGTGCCGATACGCTGCGGAAGTCGATCTCTGATCATCTAACGTTGTACTGTCGGTATCATGTCGGTGTTTACTCTTGTTTATGTTCTTCTGTTCATTATGAGTGAGTAGTTTATTAGTAGTGCTTGTCATGATAGATGAACCATTATGGATGATATTTTGCAATTAATGTTTATTGGTTTGTTTTTGATTAATTGAATGTCGTTTATGGTTCTTTCTTGATTATTGTTGTTGTGGCGATTTGAAATCACTTGGTTGGGTGTATTTGTTGGACCAAGACAGATAGACTCCGAAAGGATAATCAACCTACCTTAGCCTGACTTGGACCGTAGAGTTATGTTAAGGGGTTACTTTGACCATTAGTGACCGAGAGTAAAAGAGCCATTACAATAGTTGATTAGGAAGGGTTTACCGATTCTAGATTGTGGACCAAACGATTTAGGATTAGAACTAGGAGGACCGTGTCCTAGTTTAACCATAAATTGCACATCTTAGGGTGTCCCAGACTTAAATTCCTACAATAGTCAAAACAACCAAACTTTCGATCTATTCATGTCATCCATATTGGGGATTCGTTTTATCATGATAAGTGCTGCTGTTTTCTTTTATTATAAACTTAAATCATAATTTCATTTGCTTTCTTAGTTTTACTTAGTTAATTGTCTTTTTAAGTAATTAAACCTTTTTCATACAAAACCCCCCCTTTTTGATTAATTAAACGAATTCGACTTTAGTCTACAATAACTTGACCGTTCCCAGTGGTAGATACGATACCTGGACTTTCCTACACTATATTACTCACGATCAGGTACGCTTGCCTGTATATGTGGTAAGACAGTGGCTAGGCATTAGAGGTTAAAACTTGTTACGCTTTTTATATATGATAATTACCGCATCAAGTTTTTGGCGCCGTTGCCGGGGCACGGTAGTTGCTAGATTTTAGTTTAAGTAGTTTAGTTAATCGATCCTTGTGAGGGATTCTGTCCCTTGCAAGTTTTTCGCTTTCTAGTTTAATTAATTAGTTTTAGTTTTATTTATATTTATATTATCTCTTTGTTTCCCGCAAGTTGCCCGTAACCGTTTGTTGTGATTTCAGTCACGGCAGACTTGTTAGAGCCATTTGAGGAGCCGGAGAGAGAGTTCAGAAAAAGAAACAAAAAGAAATCAAAAGCAAACAAAGTTCGTCCGAGAGCTTTGATTTTTGAGATGGGAGACGAGGCACCAATGTGGACCGCCAGGAGAACCGCTCCAACTGTGCCCACCAATCCAATCACGAAGCCGAATCTGAACAAAGAAATCCCGGGGAAGCTCCTACACATGATCAAGGACCTTACCTTCGACGGAGAAACGATAGCAATCCTCTCGTTCACATGGAGAACTTCGTTGATATCTGTGATCTATTCAAAACAGAGGCAGACCGGGATGATGCGTTTCGTCTTCGAGTCTTTCCTCTTACACTTACCGGAGAAGCTAGGGCTTGGTTAAGATCCTTAGAGCCGAGCTCAATCACTACATGGGAAGGACTTCGCTCAAAGTTCCTTTCCCGATTCTTTCCACCATCCAAGATCGACAAACTGAGAGCCGAGATCCGATCCTTCCAACAACAAGATGGGGAAACCATATCCGAAGCATGGGAACGTTTTAAGCACCTCCTAAACTCGTGCCCGAGTCACGAGCTAAATAAGAGTGAACAGGTTCAAACTTTCTATAGTGGACTTGCTTATTCCTCACGAGCTACTTTGGATTCATCTACAGGTGGTGTCTTTATGTACAAAACGCCCACGGAAGGTTACAAGCTCCTCGAAGACATGCTCATACATAACATAGACTGGAGGGCGGACAAGCGACTACAAATCCCGAGGATGGCCGGAAAGATCTCTACCGACTTCGATCCATCGATGAACTTTTCGCTATGAAAAACCAACAGGTAAGGTTTGAACGCAAAATCGAGGAACTAATTAAATCTGTTCATGCTTTGCAGGTTGGATGTGAGGAGTGCAATGGACCGCATTTGACAAAGGATTGCCCGAACAAGCCAATGATGACACCGAGGAGGTGAACTATATCAGCCGAGGCGATTACCAAGGGAGGTGGAACAACAACCATAATTTCATTCCCAGACCACCAGGTTTCTTTGCACCAACTCAACAGAACCAAAGGCCGGATGGAGAGCCACGTATGACTATCGAAGATCGGATTATCCAATTCATGGATGCGCAAAAGAAATTGAACAATGAAGTGGGGTCATACCTACGTAATCACCAAAGCACCATCCAGAATTTGGAATTACAGGTTGGACGTGTTTCACAAATGCTGAATGAAAGAACGCAAGGAGAACTGCCAACGCAAACACAAGTCAACCCAAAGGTGGAGAATGTGAAACCAATGCTCATGATGACTGGAGAGCCGTCAAAGAAGAAATGGACGGACGTCTACAACAAGAAGTACGATGAGACCGAGAGCGAAAGTGAGCCCGACTATGCCACGGATTACGATTCGGAGGAGTTCACCGTGTCTTTCGAACATCTAAGACTCAAGGTCCCCGAAGCTTCTAGTGATGATGATGAGGAAGATGGAAAACAAGGAGGATACGCGGAGTTCGTAATCCCGAAGAAATAAGACAAAGGCAAGGAGAAAGAGAAGGAAAAAGCACCGGAAGATGACCTCGTTTACATAGCACCGATTCGACATGATCCAGGGAGTTATAACTTACCTATTTCTTGTCATAAATTTTCAGGTCTTGCTTTAGTTGATTCGGGTGCCGCTCTTAATATGATGCCCGTGGGTTTTTGCAGGAAAATGGGAATCACTCAAATCCTTCCAACGGACTATCAATACCGAGGAGTGAATGGTTACATGACAAAACCATTGGGGATAGCGGAAGGAGTCCCGATTCGTATTGGAAAATTCGTTTATTACACGGACTTCATTATAGCTAATCTTCCAAAGGACACTCAAATCCCAATAATCCTCGGGAGATCTTTCTTGCACACCGCTCAAGTAAATACCGATATGCGCAATCAAGTCACAAGCTTAGGCTATGGAGACAATCAGATTTACTTTGATCCTAACGGAGAGCCGGTTAGACACCTCGATGAACCTTATGATGATCCTTCTCTGGCCTACACCAAAAGCACGAAGCGTCCGCCACTTCCGCATGAGCTTGGAAAGAAAACGGAGGATTACTCAAACCCGATGCACAAAAAGGGGCAATCAACCAAGGAACCGGGATCCTCCAAGAAAGATCACAGAAAAAAGAAGGGCTCGTCATCCCGACGTGCCAAGAAATGAGCCAACAGTGGGGTCGAGCTCTAGACCAATCCAAAAATGAAGCGCTTCTCGGGAGGCAACCCGAGCCTTTTTGATTTTCTTTTGTTTTTAGTGATTTTTGTGTGTGTTTTTATTAATGTTTTCATTTGATGTTGCTTAGGTAACCATACGGAGGGGATAGAAACCAGATTCGAGCGAAATCGGAATGCGATGCAAAATTTCACAAATTGGAAACAGTAGCCATCTGGCGATCGCCAGATTCCAATTCTGGCGACGCCAAGTGAGTAAGCCACGGGTCAGGTAAAATTTTTCGAACTTGGCAACGCGAAGAGGACCGTTTGGCGACGCGAGATTTTGAAAAATCAGGGTTTTGCTGAAATTGACCTGTTTGGCGACGCGAAACCCAGGGTTTCGCGACGCGAAGTCGGGGCAGGGGTTTTTAAAACCTTCTTTTTCCCACTTTTCACAAACACACAAACCTAATTCCTCTTAGGCGCCGCCAAATCCTCTCACGTTCTTGCGAAATTCGACCTTCTTGAGCTTCAATTTCATCTTTAATCATGAACAAGGTACGTTTCCTAACTTTGATTTCGTAAGGATTGCTCGATTTGGTAGTTGGAGATCTTGTTTTTGGGTATCAATGGTGTTTGTTGCTTGAATAGAATTGATATGATTCTTGATACACCATTGATTGTTTAGATGAATGCATGCTATACATTGTAATTGAAATCTTGTTTCTTGCATGCTAATTGATTGATTAATCTAGTGATTGTGGTTAAATGACTAGTGTGGGGATTTTGAGAACACCAAAATCCCCCACTTCTTCTTGTTTAGCTAGATTAGTTTGGAGTTGGGATTGAACTAAAAGTTCAAGTGTGGGGATGCTTGACATCCCCATTGCTCTTGTTTTGTCATGCACATATGATTGTGATGCTTGAACTTGTTAGTCGTATAGGTTTTTCTCTCGTTGGAACTTTGAATGCGAATAAACCTTCTCTTGCACTTATTGGATTGAAAACTTTCTAAGACAATGGTATTTGGTTTTTGTAGAGACAAAAGACCCGCCCATCAAAGACCACCGCCGCTATCAACTTCCATGCACCGGATGGAAGTCATGTTTTCACTTCGTTCACGAACGACCCAACGTTGAACGCTCGAAAGAAGGAGGAATATCGGGACATTGTCAACCGACTTCTCCCCCGCCAAATTCTCATGTCGAAAAGAGTTAATTGGGATCTTCTTCGATCAATGCATGTCGAGAACGATATCAAAGCGATTCTTGAAAAACACGCATACGATGAGGATGGCAATGAGTACTACATATGCCATGCTTGGGAGCGAGTTTTCGATATTGCCGAGACCCTCTACCGAGAGCTTATCGTGGAGTTTGTCGCCACGTTTCGTTTCGTTGCGATCAAGGCTCTTGACGAGTTTCATCAATCTTGTATGACGTTCCGACTTGGTGGCATTTGGAGATCATTTTCTTTGGTTGAGTTTGCTCTTGCTTTGGGGATATATACCCAAGCGGATGTTGATGCTCCCGGATTCGAGGAGTATATGTGGGCGACTTCAAAGAGATCCGATGATTTTGATCCGCGTTTGGCATGGGCGATTTTGGGAGATGGTGATTATCATGGCAACCTCAAGGTGAAAGGTTTTGTTGTTTCGACGGATAGGCTTCTACACCGCATGCTCATTCAAGCGGTGAACGCTCGATCTTCTAGTGAGGAGAAAGTGACCGTGCAAGATTTGTGGCTTCTTGAGCAACTCTCTACGGATGATAAGTATCCGAATGCTCCGTACCTCATAGCCGCTCAACTCGCTAAAGCGAGCGGTTATCGCGAGGGTAGTCGCATCGTTGGTGGCCAGTACGTGACGCTCTTGGCCAAGCATTTCGGTATCTTAACCGACGCCGCGATTGCTTCGATGACGAACCTCGGGGAGATGAGGTTGATTGACATGGACCAACTCCGAGGTATGGGCGTGGCGAGAGTTGAGCATGCGATCGGAAGGGACTACAATGCATGGATCTGTAATCCTCAATCTTATAGGAGTCAACCGAGAAGTCAACCGAGTCAAGCACCGAGGAGTACGCATGAGACCGGTGGAACGAGTGGGGCGAGTTCGAGTCAACAACCGGCGGATTGGACGGCTTATTCGGGTTACCAAGATTTGAGTAACCAACTTTCGGAGATGTCACTTTCTTATGGCCGGCATCATCAGCATATGGAGTACAACACCGTGGAGGCTCTTCACCAAGCCAACTGGCAAAGTGGAGTGATGAACCAGATGGCCTCCCACTTCGGTATTCAACCGAATACCGCTTATGCTCCATCTCCTTATTGGCCATACTCCGAGGATGCTCTGCCCGGTTACCCGACTTACGAGGATTGGCAAAACCAACCTCGTGGCCCTTACTGATCTCTATCTTTTATCTCCATTATTCGATATGGTTGTCGTAAACAATTTTTTTTTTTGAACTGCGTGGTTGTGTTTGAACAATTTTATTTTTCTTTTGGTTTGTTAGGATTTTAAGTAATTTGGTTTGGTTATTTTTCTTTTGTTCGTTTTTACTTTTTCTTTTTCTTTTTGGTAGATATGGCGTTTTATGATCGAGCACGAATTTTATGCACCACTCTCAGATCAGAACAGATTTCGTCACATAACCCGGGAAGTTTCTCTTTTTCCCAATTACTCCTTAATTGTGTTAATTGTTGCATTGAGGACACTGCAAATTTTAAGTGTGGGGAGGGGGTTATGTAGACTTATCTGTTTAAATGGGTTCACTTATTGCTTGTGGATTGTCGTTTTTCAAACTTTTGAAAGCTTTGAGATTTGACCCCAATTTTTTTCGAAATCTGAGATTGTTTTTGAGACTGAGTTGCTTGCATAGGAGAACACTGAATAGGATTAGTTGAGTAAAAGGATACCTTGGAATACTGATTACCATGAGTGCCTCACCCGATTCTTTTGAGAGATTGAGCCTATATTGTTATATCTGTTTATTTTGTGAGGAATACCGACTTTGACCCAAGGTAGAACTTGTCATTTGAATGCTTGTCGAGACCACATAAGAGAAGTATTTATCACCATTGCACTGATAGAGGCCTTCGTTTCTAACCCTTTTAGCCTTCGTCAGATAACCTCATCATAAGGTTATTTGATTTGCCTAGCCTGTAAATGAAAAGTGTTCACCTTTTAACACTTTATCCCTTGAAACCAATTTTGAGCCTTAGCCTTTCATTTCTTTACCCACTATACACTTTATCCTTGAGCCTAATTGTTTATCTCTCTCTTGGCTGTGACTTAAATATGAATCTTGAGATGTTTTGATCCAGTTTTTTCGTATCTGATAGTTTTTATGGGATCGAGAATAAAAAGAGCCCAAAAGCAACATAGTTGCTGCTCTAAAAAAAAAAGAAAAAAAGAAAATATTTGAGACTCAGAAAAGAAAAGAAATATCAAAAGAGTTGAGAATACAAAAAAAAAAAGAAATGAGAGCTGAAAAGAAAGTAAAAAGAATTTGTGCCCCAAATAAGCCATAGGCTTAGGCCAATTCTAAAAGAAAAGAGAGAATACTCATCCTAAAAGTATCATTGTTTGGAAGTCAGATTGTTTCACTGTCTGGATCATTACTGATTAAGTTTTCAAGTTTTTGTTGCAAAACCCTTAGCCACTATTATATATCCTTTATCCTACCCTTAACCCTTAGCCTAACATTGCAACCCTAAAGTCCTCTTGACGGTTGACAACTTCTCAGTCGTGGAGATTAGATTTGGTGACAAGCTTATGCATGCGGGAATTAGTCGAGTATTGGTGTGATCACTTACATATACACTTTTACCCCCGAGAGATACACTTCATATTATGTGAGGGTAAAAGGTTGGCCTTGGTATCCAATTACTTGATGAGTCTTGTTTGTGGGTTCGATTGTGTGAGTATACTTTGTTTTCTTTGACGATCTTGGGTTGAGATAATTTTGGAGTTATCTTTCTTTGTTTTCAGTCTTTTGATTGGGGACGATCAAAGCTTAAGTGTGGGGATTTTGATAACACCAAAATTATACATGTTTTGGTTGCGCGTAATCGTATGACTTTATCCCATTTCTCACCCGTTTATGATCATTTCATGCACTAATTGAGCTTTTTATTGATTATGAAGGATTTGGAGGCCGTGGAACGGAAAAGTACGGAAAAATGCGAGAAAACGAGAAAAATGCACAAGGTCAACACAGAAGACACTTGGCGATCGCGAAGTGCCCAATTTGGCGCCGCCAAGTGCGACTGAAGTGGAGATTAGGGTTTTATTTAGTGTTTGGCGACGCCAAGAGAGCAGTTTGGCGATCGCCAGATGACGTCTAGTCGTTTTTCTTTAAATATCAGCCTCCTCCTTCAGTTTTAGACATGAGTTTTGATGTGCAACACACGAGGGGAAGTCAGAGGAACGAGAGTGAGAATACGAAAGGTGCCGATACGCTGCGGAAGTCGATCTCTGATCATCTAACGTTGTACTGTCGGTATCATGTCGGTGTTTACTCTTGTTTATGTTCTTGTGTTCATTATGAGTGAGTAGTTTATTAGTAGTGTTTGTCATGATAGATGAATCATTATGGATGATATTTTGCAATTAATGTTTATTGGTTTGTTTTTGATTAATTGAATGTCGTTTATGGTTCTTTCTTGATTATTGTTGTTGTGGCGATTTGAAATCACTTGGTTGAGTGTATTTGTTGGACCAAGACAGATAGACTCCGAAAGGATAATCAACCTACCTTAGCCTGACTTGGACCGTAGAGTTATGTTAAGGGGCTACTTTGACCATTAGTGACCGAGAGTAAAAGAGCCATTACAATAATTGATTAGGAAGGGTTTACCGATTCTAGATTGTGGACCAAACGATTTAGGATTAGAACTAGGAGGACCGTGTCCTAGTTTAACCATAAATTGCACATGTTAGGGTGTGCCAGACTTAAATTCCTACAATAGTCAAAAAACCAAACTTTCGATCTATTCATGTCATCCATATTGGGGATTCGTTTTATCATGATAAGTGCTGCTGTTTTCTTTTATTATAAACTTAAATCATAATTTCATTTGCTTACTTAGTTTTACTTAGTTAATTGTCTTTTTAAGTAATTAAACATTTTTCATACAAAACCCCCCTTTTTGATTAATTAAACTAATTCGACTTTAGTCTACAATAACTTGACCGTTCCTAGTGGTAGATACGATACCTGGACTTTCCTACACTATATTACTCACGATCAGGTATGCTTGCCTGTATATGTGGTAAGACGGTGGCTAGGCATTAGAGGTTAAAACTTGTTACGCTTTTTATATATGATAATTACCGCATCAGTTGCCCAGAATGCGGTAGCAAGGATATTTGTCCTCACTCGATGGACATCGACCAGATAGACATTGGTTTACCCAATGCACCAGGTATCTTTCTGATAGATTGTTTGATCACTTCTTATGAATCATGGGTACTTGATACAGGTAGTGGTAACAACATTTGTAATCATTTACAGGGATTCAAAAGAAGGGAGACTTTGAGGAAGGATCGTTCGAAGCTACGAGTCGGTGAAGGCACGATGCTTGTAGCTGAAGTTGTGGGATCTTACAGTCTTAGTTTACCCTCGGGTCTAGTTTTGGAAGTTGAAAATTGTTACTATGTTCCTAGGATGATCAAAAACATTATTTCTTTCGATTTGCTAGTAGATCATGGTTTTTATTATAAATATGATTATAAATTAATTTCTTGCTTTAAAAATGATATCTTTTATTTCAAAGCAACTCCCACTAATGGTCTATATGTATTAAATCTACAAGAAAATAATGAAGAAATCCATCATATAAGTAAACGATCCAAGGATATTGAGGATCAAACTTACCTCTGGCATTGTCGGCTTGGACATATAAATAAGAAACGCATAGAACAACTCCAGAATAGAGGACTTCTAGAGTCTTTTGATTTTAAATGACAATTGTGAATCTTGTTTATCCGGCAAAATGACAAAGCGACCTTTCAACAAAGATAATGAAAGGGCCAAAGAACTATTACAGATCATACACACAGATGTGTGCAGACCTTTCAGTCATGAGGCAAGAGGAGGATACCGGTACTTCATTACCTTTACTGACGACTTCAGTAGGTATGGTTATGTCTACCTAATAAGACATAAGTCTGAAGCTTTTGAGAAATTCAAGGAGTTTCAGAATGAAGTACAGAATCAACTTGACAGGAAGATCAAGTTTTTGAGGTCGGACCGTGGAGAAAAATATCTGAGTCGGGAATTTGAGAGTCATTTGATGGAATGTGGGATTATTTCACAACTCACAACTCCGTATACACCTTAGATGAATGGTGTGTCAGAAATGAGGAATAGTACATTGCTTGATATGGTACGATCAATGATGTGTCGTTCTACGCTACCAATGTCATTCTGGGGACACGCGCTCGAAACAGCAGCTCATATACTGAACAAGGTGCCAACTAAATCGGTGGAAAAGACCCCGTACGAGATGTGGATGGGCAATAAACCTAAGTTGTCTTTTCTGAAGATTTGGGGTTGTGAGGTATACGTTAAGCGTACAACCTCGGAGAATCTCAAACCCAAATCAGATAAGTGTTTCTTTTTAGGATATCCTAGGACCACACTGGGATACTACTTCTACAGTCCTAGCGAGAACAAAGTATTTGTGGCTCGTAATGGAGAATTTATGGAGGGCACGTTTCTAAGTCTCGAGAAAACCAGAAATGATGTAGACCTATAGGAAGTAGAAGAAGAAACTACTTTACCGATTGTTGAGCCAGTCACTCAACAAGAACGTGTTGAGACTCAACCGGAAACGATTGAGGAAGTGCAAATACAGGACCTTCGCCGATCCACAAGGATAAGGCAAGAACCAGATAGGTATCTTCGATTTTTGGTCTCCCAGGATAATGAAGATTTGAATGAGCCTTTATCCTATGGGGATGCTGTATCAGGCAGTAAGTCTGAACAATGGCTAGAAGCCATGAAGGCAGAGATGCAGTCCTTGTATGACAACCTAGTTTGGGAGTTAACGGATTTACCTCAACATTGTAAGGCTGTCGGACAGAAATGGGTTTTCAAGAAGAAAACCGACATGGACGGAAATGTGCACACTTTTAAGGCTAGACTGGTCGCAAAAGGTTTCACGCAAACCCATGGTATCGACTATGATGAACCCTTTTCGCCCGTAGCAATGTTAAAGTCAATTAGGATTCTGATGGCCATCTCAGCATATTTTAACTATGAGATTTGGCAGATGGATGTCAAGACATCCATCCTTAATGGGAAGTCAACAGAGGATGTCTATATGCAACAACCTGAAGGTTTTGTAGATCCTAAGAATCCTAATAAAGTGTGTAAATTGCTAAAATCCATCTATGGATTAAAGCAAGCATCCAGAAGCTGGAACTTACACTTTGATGAACGAATCAAAGAGTTTGGTTTCTCCAAAAGTGAGTTTCAGACATGTGTTTACACTAAGTTCCGTGGGAGCGTAGTAACCTTCTTGGTCTTATATGTACATGATATTCTACTAATTGGAAATGATGTACCAACTTTACAGAGTGTAAAAGCTTGGTTGAGCAAATGTTTCCAAATGAAAGACCTTGGAGAAGCCGCCTATATACTTGGTATAAAGATCTATTGAAATAGATCTAGACGGCTTATCATACTTTGTCAAAGTACATACATTGATAAAATCCTGAAACGATTCAGGATGGATGAATCAAAGAAAGGATTTATCCCGATGCAACATGGAATAGTGCTAAGTAAAGCACAGTGTCCTGTATCTAGTCAAGAACAGAACAAGATGAAATGGATTCCATTTGCTTCTGCAATTGGATCGATCATGTATGCGATGTTATGTACTAGGCCCGAGGTTGCTTACTCGGTAAGTGTTACGAGCAGATACCAGCAAAACCCAGGTGAAGCCTATTGGGTGGTTGTCAAGAACATTCTCAAATACTTGAGATGGACCAAAGAAATGTTCTTGGTCTTTGGAGGTTCTAAGGATGAAATTAGTGTCACTGGTTATACTGACGCTAGTTTTCAGACCGATAGAGATGATTTTAAATCACAGTCAGGGTACGTCTTTACCCTAAACGGAGGTGCGATCTTGTGGAAGAGCTCAAAGCAAGACACGATAGCAGATTCTACTACAGAGGCAGAGTACATTGCAGCTTCAGACGCAGCAAAGTAAGCGGTCTGGCTCAGGAACTTTATCACGGATCTGAGAGTTGTTACCAGTATCTCCAGACCTGTGGATATTTACTGTGATAACTCTTGAGCAGTGGCGCAAGCAAAGGAGCCTAGAGAGCATCACAAATCGAGACATGTACTCAGGAAGTATCACCTCATCCAGGAGATCATTGGAAGAGAAGATGTAAGAATATGCAAAATTCTGACGGACGAGAATGTCGCAGATCCGCTGACAAAGCCGCTAGCTAGAGTGAAGCATGAGGTCCATGCTAATTCTATAGGGATGCAGTACCTAAATACTGGTAGCTAGTTTATGTTATTGATTGTAACTATGATTTTTCTTTGAAACATTATGTCATGTAAGGTTTATTATTTCACCGTGTGTTTGAAATAAGGAGGTTTTTATATTCATGATTGTTTCAAATTAATCATTTTTAGCATATTTAAATAATCCATGATTTTTATACAAAATGTATTTGTGAAAAAAAAATCAAAATTTTCGTAGCTACTTATGGTGGTGGGAACTACAATAGGGATGTAACGCTATTATGGATGTTTGATGATTTATTCAACGTAAAGAACAGAAGCACAAGTGATGTGACCAAACATTTGTAGATACTCATCAGAGTGTTTGGGTATTGTAAGTGACCAGTTTTTCAAGTCTACTTCATGGAGCATGTGTCATGAGCATTGGCTTGATGATAGGTTGTCCTTAGACCTGAGATATTTGGTCTGGAAACATGAGGACTGTTGTACTCTTAGCATGTTCTAATGCTACACCGTAACAGGGTGGCCATACGGAGCATGACTAGATGCAACGGAAGCTGTGTGACCAGATGGAGATAGTCAAGAAGGGATTTACACCTCTTTTTAAAGAGAGATATTTCTGGGCCCCTTGACGATTGAGATTGGCAGGAACGCGTGGCCAAGCTCGGATAGAATAACAGTTGTTATTTGGTAAGTTCCATAACTGCAGGCAATCAAAATCAGAGTCAAGAAATACTTGAGTTTAAGATTGAAATCATCCGCTCCATGTCTAAAACTCACTTTAGAAATATCGCGTGTAAAAGGAATGAACCTGTGCACAATCAATTGAGAATTGTATCTATGGATATAAGAGATCTTATAACCTGGTTAACCTAAGTGTCTAGCTAGAGACCTCCTTAGGCTAATGGTAACAACTAAGTTACTAGTCTAGCACAAGTGGGAGTCTGAAGGGATTATGTGGAAGACAGTAAGAGGGTTTACTGTGTCCAATGTTATAAGAAACTTGTGGGTCACACTGTTACACACTCAAATAGAGGTCAATTGGATTTACTAATTGTGTGGGAATTAATTAATTAGTTTAATTAATTATTTAGAGAGAAAAATAAATAATAAGTTTATTATTTATTGGATTAGATAAATATTAGTTTAAATATTTATTTATATATATTAATAGAATAAATTAATATATGGTAATGTTTTATTAAAAAGCAAACTGGCATTTTAATTAAAACGGACTTTCTGTTTTTGGGTAATTGCCATGTTTAGTATTATAAATATGGGATAAACCTGATAGTTTTATTCATTCAATTCATTAGTACCTTAAACAGAAATAAAGCCAAAAATTCCCTCTCTCTCTCTCTCCCAAAATTCGACAAACACACACAGACACACAAATCAGACAGATTTGTGTTTCCGGAAAATCCATAGGCGGTCTAACAGCAAACCTCGTGGTGGTGCAGTAGCGGTGTAATCTCACGAGCTTTCCAGTTTTTGTTTGTTAGACAATCAAAGGTAAAATCCCAAACCTACTTTAACTTTGTCTGTAGGATTTTAGGTTGGATCTACAATCGGGGTTATCTGTTTTTCCGCTGTGCTTGGTTTTGTATACGATAATTCCCAGCAGGATCGATTAATTCCAAACTGATATTGACAATATACTCAAACTCAACTCAAATAACAATAAAGTGCAGCGGAAGCAAAATAGAGTATGAGTAAAACACACACAAACATCAAGAACACAAAGTTTATGAAGAAGATGGAGTTGCTCCAAAGGTTTTTGAATCTATTGAATCAAAATTGACAATTACATAATTGGAAGCATTAAAATTTACAAAGGAAAGCTATCTATTTATACTAGTCGTTAACCGCCTAGAAGACACCTTTCCACGTGGACCAATCCTAGCCCTTGAAATAAAGTCGGTGTTAACCAACTCCACGTGCCAAGAATGTGACAGAAATGATCCTTGTAAAATGATGAAAGTGATCATCCATAGAGGATTGTGTCGCAGACCCTCTGTGAAGTGTCCCAGAGGCTCTGTGGTCTTTCACGTGTACGAACTTGCGACCTCTGTCGCACCTCTGCGGATGGATCTTCTGTGAGAACATTCTTGACATTTTTCATACTTATACACTTGACAAAGTTGGAGCTAACATATAATCTAAACCCTAGGCTGGAAGTTTATATAAATAAATCCACTTCGTATGTAGCTCGCGATCTCGATCCTTATGGGTCGCGACGCGAGGTTGTGATTATCTTCAAAAATACGCCTCGCGGCGCGAGGATGTGATTCTCTTAAAAAATATGGGATTTCGTGTTGATCTTCTAAAGCTGGTAAACTTGCTCTCTAAGAAATATCTCATGCAAATCTCGCGATGCGAAGTTACATTCTCGCGACTCAAAGTCATCAAATGTGTGAAAGTCAATGTCTAAGTATAGGCAATCTCGCGTCGTGAAGTGGTAATCTTGCGAATGCAAAAAGCCTACTGTCGAGGGCATTTTTGACTTTTTACATTTTTGGCCTTTTTCGATACTTTTTGATCCAATTGACTTTTAAAACTACATAATGAAGAATAACAGTAATTAGGCTCTAAAATGCAGTGATTAGGATCCAAAACGAAGCAAAACAATGTTATTGACTTCTAGAAATATGTATAATTTTGGTGATATCAATTGCTAGTTGGCAAGTTGGTAACCTGCTCCTCATCTTGCTATAAATACCACTGATAACACCAAAGTTATACATGTTTTGGTTGAGCTTAATTATATGACTTTACCCTATTTCTCACCCGTTTCTGATCATTTCACTCACCAATTGAGCTTATTATTGCTTTTGTAGGATTTGGAGGCCGTGGAACGGAAAAGTACGAAAAAAGGCGAAAAAACATGAAAAATGCACAATCTCAATCCAGTGGCTTCTTAGCAATCGCGAAATACCAGATCTGGCGCCGCCAAGTTCGATAAAGATGAAGACCATGGTTTGACCTAAGTGTCTGGCGCCGCGAAGCAGCCGTCTGGCGATCGCGAAACAGGCTCTGGACGCTTCTTTTAAATACCAGTCTCCTCCTTCAGTTGTGATATACACGCACAGACACATACACGCATACGTAGACGAGAGAAACATCGAGGTAGAGAGTGGTGCTGATACGCTGCGGGGTTCGATCTTCGATCATTCGTCGTTGTACTGTCGGTATCATGTATGTGTCTACTATCATGTTTTCTGTTTTGGTTATGTCTAGTAAGTAGTCTTTTATAGTGGTACTTATTGTGGTCGATGAACCATTGTGGATGATGATTTTATAATTAATGTTTATTGGTTTGCTTTTGGTTAATTGAATGTGTGTTATGGTTCCGTTCTGATTTATATTGTTTGGTTATTTGAACTCGTTGGTTGGGTGTATCTGTTTTGATCAAAATAAATAGACTCCGATAGGATAATCAACCTATCTTGACCTACCCTTCGTCCTGGAGAGTTCTGTTAAGTGGTTACTCCGATCAAGAGCGACCAGGTAGTAGAAAACCATGCAATAGAAATAGGATCGGATGACCGGTACTAGATTGTCTGACAAACGACCTAAGTATTGGAACTAGGAGGATCAAGACCTAGTTAACAGCCATAGTCATTACATGTTAGGGTGTCCTAGACTTAAATTCCTACAATAACCAAAACAACCAAACCTTTGGCCTATTTTAATCATCCACTTAGGGATTCACTATACCATGATAAGTACTAGTGTTTTTCTTCATATAGTTCTTAATCAATCTTTTTAATTGCTTTCTTAGTTCTTAGTTAATCTAGTTGTCTTTTTAGTTATTAAAACCTTTTTTCATAAAAACCCCCCAAAGCTTTAGGTTAATTAAACTGATCTAGATTAACAATCTACGATAACTTGACCGTTCCCAGTGGTAGATACGATACCTGGACTTTCCTACACTATATTACTCACGATCAGGTACGCTTGCCTGTATATGTGGTAAGATAGTGGCTAGGCTTTTAGAGGTTAAAACTTGTTTATAATAATTACCGCATCAACCACACCAACAAGAACTCATGAATTTGGAGCTTACCAAATGATCGTTTTCTTTCGTCTTTCTCTTCGTTAGTTAATTATTTAGGATCTTACTGAAATAATATTTGTTAGCTTCTCTAATCCCAAACACCATAACACACTCCCTAGTATACCATTTTAGATATACTTTGTTCAAGTGAGGTCGAGAGGGTTTCTCGCTATTTGACGGTGTTTGATAAGTATCGTTAGTTGATCGTAGATCGTAAGATCTTTGTGAAGCACTTTATAATTTTCCTTGGTGGTAATAATATTCTTGCTCTCTCCCCTTTGGTGGTAGTACACTATCATCTCGACAATGGAACCACATTAAATCTTTATGTCATCATTTTTGCGAACTTGCTATAATTACATATAATAACACTTATTAATTTGGTTTACTTTAGAAGCGAGCAAAACCGAAAATCAAAATGGTTCGGTTTCAGTATTGGTTCCCATATCGACCGAAAAAAACCAAACCGACTGGAAACTCATTGTTTTACAATAACCAAACCGATAACCAACACAAACCAATTTATACACTACTATTTTTAAATTACCTTGTCCTTACATTTGTCAGGAAAAATATTTGGCTTGCTTATATATATATATATATATATATATATATATGCTTTTCGGTTTATAAGGCAAAAGAGCGTTTTGGTAGATTGGAAAGCGCTATCCTCCATGAGATGGAGGTCTTTGGTTTGATTCACTCCCACCTATTTCATACTAACTTCTCTTTTATTTTAAATATCAATATTTATTAACTTTTTTTTTACCGCCATACTCATAATTTTTTCTACCACGGTATTCTTTTTACCTTTGTATTTTTTTATAATAAGTATAATATATTTATATATCAAATATCAATATTTTAACAATATTCATTATTTAAAAGATTTTACCATTTATGTAACACAACTAATATGCTTTTGGACCCATCAATTTATGACGATCGTTATAAAAAACTCATATTCGAAAACCGGCAAAGTTTTATTTATAGGGTCGATTCGATATTAATTATATCGCTTTAATCAGTTTCAGTGCTCAAAAAGATCTATAAGCACTTTTAGATATGCTTGCAAATCCTTCTGTCAAACTTTCTCCTTTAAAACCCATGTTTCTTATAAATAGTTGTATGAGTTCGTGCTACTCTTATATAATAACTTTTTCTATTACTTTATTAAACAAAAAGTTTAGGATTAGTAGACCCATCAAAACTTGAAGGCTTGCATTATATATAATGATAATGATAATAATTAATAAACACCCCTCATGTTTCATAAAATTTTCATATTTAACCTCCAACCTTTCTATGTCTTATTTAACTAGTATCGTACCCGTCCGTAGGCCGGGTATACATAATGTTTTAATCTAGATTCGATTATTTGATATCCCATTTTGACCTTTCATACGCTATGTGTAAACGAACATCAGTTTTTGGTAAGTTCTAGGAGTCAATGAAATACAATTGATCAGAACCATGAGTTAATTGGTTAGCATGTGCACTTTTCATCCACTATGTTGTTCCAGATTCAAGTTCTAATCAACATGCAACAACTAGAGAATGAATTGAGAAGCCATATGTCATTGATTCTTGGATAAAAGCTTACACACACTAACACACCAAGAACACACACACTTAAGAACACAAACTCTCAATTCACTCACTTTTCACAATGATACGTACATGCATGATCTAACTTTCAATTGAACTCACATTGGGTATTTATACCCAAACATTCAAACCCTTACACTATTGAACAATTACAATATCTACCCTAACAAAGAAAAACTATTACAAAGGACTAAAACAATAAAAGTAAACTTTGACTTTGTTGCCCACTTTGACTTTGCCTTTGTCTTCACTTTGAGCACCAACTTGTGATCTCGGATACAATCCGATTTTGCATCCAACAATCTCCCCCTTTGGATTCGAGATCACAAAAAGAATTAGGCAAACGTCTTCAAGAATGAATTAACACTTTGAACATCAACAATAAGCTTTCTTGAACAATAAGCTTCCGTAATAATCTTCACGAATCATCCAAATCTTCATGAAGCTTTAACAAACTTTGAACAAGAAGCTTTAACGAACGAATCATCTCTCGTAAACATCTCTTGTCATAACTCGTAATCTTCTCCTTGACTTGACATTTCGGAACCATCTCCCCAAAGTATCTTCAAAGCATTTCTCTACTTTACATTTCTAAACCATCTCCCCCTTTTTGATGAAATATGAAATAATCATCAAAATCTATAGAAATGGATGATCAGAACAACTCGGCTCGTAAAAATACAAACATGTGAACAAACCACCAAGGAAATCAAAAACCATCTCACATAACCATCTCCACCTTGTTACTCCAGAATTCCCCTTTTTTCTCCAAAGAAATACCGTCAATTCCATAAAGTAATCCGAATCTTTTCAAATTCAGATTTAAGTGGGAAAATCCTGAAACAACACATGAATCAATTGGAATGCCTGTGAGAAGCACAAAGCAACTCAGTACAACAAATGCACTATATAAAGAGTTTTATTGATGATCACTCCCCAGGGCTTCCGTTCTATCATTGCAAATACAAAAAGTATTCCTATGAACGTTCCGACAAAGAAACAAATTCCTTGTGTGTTTTTGTGATGAAAGAAAATAGCATCAAGTGCTTTCATAAGGCTCAAAATGTGAAAACATTTCACGACTCGATGTGTAGAAATGAAGTTCGAAGGCAGGGCAGCTTCCTTCTGTTTCAATATCGATTTTCCAAATGAAAACCTGATAGATTATGTGTTGCGTCCCCGTGATGAATGAAACATCTCCTTGTTAAGAAGGAAATGAGTAGCTAGTGGGGTAAAAACAAGAGTCGGCATTGGGCTTTGCCTTATTTCAATATCGGTCACCAAAGAGCGTGAACCAATAGATTATGTGGTTGCCCGGCTTAGAAAAGGTTGTTGCAGAGTTTTATGTTTCTTTTAACTCTGTTCTCACACCCTCCAATTCTTTTAAGGATTCTCACTTCTAACCAATCTCTCTTATTACATTTTTCGCTCAATCACTATGAGAATAACTCGACCACCTGAGTTATCTCCCCCACTCTTTGATGGAGACCCCTCACTCATTTCTCAAGGATAACTTCTTGGGTAGGATTGCCGGTTCTGGAAATCCATAGAAGTTCTGTTAAGCTCACACATCCCGTGAAATAAGTTTCCTAAACATGAAAGTACAATGATTCATCGGGTGAATCAATGAGCCAATATGAAAGAAACTCGAACAAATATATATGTACAATATAGGAGCATAAGAATTTCTTCAAACAAGTATATGAAATGAAGAACATGAATGATATAAACGTGTTTGAGAAAACTGATTCATCATATTTTGTGAGATATGTTCTTGAAAAGCTTTGGTGTACAAAAAAATGAATGAATGTTATCTATACGATCAAGATATAGATATAGTAATTAAGAACGTATCTGACCAAATAAACGATGAAGTACAATGAGGAAATATCAAACGAGCAATTTAAAAACTATATGAAGGGAGGTAAAAAAACAAACTGCAGGTTAAACAAATAACTTTGGTGTGATGTTGTAAAAGCATCTTACAAAACACATAACTTCGGTGTCATGTTGTAAAAGCATATTACAAAACACGATATGTGTACTTTTCATGCAATAAACTTTTATAACTCTATCCCATTGGAAAAATGATGTTCACAATTACATAGAGTGCAAAAAGAAAATTAAGAAAACAAATAACACGTTCAAAAGAAAGCATATAGCCATCTATTTGGTGTTTGACTTTTTGTTGTTTAGAATAAGGCAGGGTAATTTCTTGTTTTCCCCTTTTGATATAAGAAGAGGGAGTAATATTAGTGGGAAGGGGGTTGTTGGTAAAGAGGCATTAGATCTGTAATTTTGTCAATTGCAATTTTAGATGCTCTAAGAGAGCCCTTGGCCTCTCGAAAGCCATATGAGTTGTTCATTTCTATTTGTAATCAATAGAGCCAACCAATTCAGTCAGCATACACCAATAATCCATAATATTATCATTGGAAACACACGGTTAGAAAATATCCGTCAACTCATCATGATATAAAAACATTTAAAATCACACTTCTAATTCGAAAAAAAAAATCATTTGAGAATCGAGAAGTGAGTTTGAACATTTAAAAACATTTTTCATACCTGAAAGTTGTTCGTCTTTCAGATATGTAAGCATTAAAGCTTATTTGAACTCTCCCCCTAAAATGAATATCACTTTTAAGAACTCCCCCTCAAATGGATAATCTGCAAAACAAAGTAGAAATTGGTATTCATTGAAAATGAATCCTTAGATGTTAGTCAGATAGTATCCAATCAGAATAATTAAGCAACTCCCCCTTAAATTAAGATCCGTAACAAATTTAAGTAGGAGTAAGCATGCCAAGCTTGCTAACCAAAAAGTTAAAACGCTTTTCATCTAAAGGTTTAGTGAAAAGGTCAGCAAGTTGGTAATCTGTTTGAACAAAGAACATTTCGATATTACCTTTCTCCACATTATCTTTGATAAAATGATAACGAATGTCGATGTGTTTGGTCTTGGAATGCTGAACTGGATTTGACGTTATCGCAATGGCGCTTTCCGAATCACAATAGATAGGGACTCTCTTCAACTTGTAACCATAGTCTAGTAGTTGTGTCTTCATCCAAAGCACTTGCGAACAACAACTCGCGGCGGCCACATATTCTGCTTCGGCCGTAGAAGTGGAGACGCAATTTTGCTTTTTCGAAGTCCAACTAACAAGTTTATCACCTAAAAACTGACATGATCCAGAAGTGCTTTTCCTATCCAGTTTGCAACCACCATAATCTGAATCTATAAAAGATATTAGCTCAAAACTAGAATCTATCGGATACCAAAGGCCCAACTCAGGTGTGCCTTTGAGATACCGTAAGATCCTTTTAACTGCCGCAAGGTGTGACTCTTTAGGATTAGCTTGAAACCTAGCACAAAAACATGTGGCGAACATAATGTCCGGTCTAGTCGCAGTGAGGTACAAAAGAGAACCAATCATGCTTCTGTAAATCTTTTGATCAACGGATTTACCGGCTAGATCAGGACCCAAAAGATTTCCAGTTGGCATTGGTGTTTTAATTGGAGAACAATCAGTCATGTTAAACTTTTTCAACATATCTTTAATATATTTTGACTGATTTATAAAGATGCCATCAGGGTTTTGTTTGACTTGAATTCCTAAAAAGAAATTCAATTCACCCATCATGCTCATTTCAAACTCGGTCTCCATGATTTTAGAAAATTTTGTACACAACTCTGGATTAGTAGAACCGAAAATAATGTCGTCAACATAAATTTGAACTAAAAGCAAGTCATCACCTTCTTTCTTCATAAAAATAGTAGTATCGATCGTACCTCGTTTGAATCCTTTGGATAAGAGATGATTAGTCAGAGTTTCATACCATGCTCTTGGAGCTTGTTTTAGACCATACAATGCCTTGTCCAAGATGCAGACATGATCGGGAAAATCTGGATCGACGAACCCTTCAGGTTGCTCTATATAGACCTCCTCATGCAAGACTCCATTCAAGAACGCAGATTTGACATCCATTTGAAATACCTTGATGTTCTTGTGAGCTGCATAGGCTAGAAAGATTCGAATTGCCTCGATCCTCGCTACCGGTGCAAAAGTCTCATCGTAGTCAATACCTTCTTGTTGAGAGTAACCTTTGGCAACCAATCGTGCTTTGTTTCTGACAATCAATCCGGATTCATCTTTCTTGTTTCTGAAGATCCACTTGGTTTTAATGATTGATTTATCTTGCGGTCTCGGAACCAAGCGATACACTTTGTTTCTTTTGAACTGTAGAAGCTCTTCTTGCATTGCTAAAAGCCAATCAGAATCGTCTAAGGCTTGAGAGACATTCTTTGGTTCAATTTTGCTCAAGAAACTTTTGTATAGGCAGTAATTTGCAGATGCAGATCGCGTTTTAACACCATCATTGACATCACCAATCACATTGTAGAGTGGATGTGCTCTTGTCCATTTGAACTGAGCAGGAAGAATTGCAAGATCATCTAGATTGTTTTGACTATCATTTTCATCAATGATTGCAGGAATCTCTGATTGATCATCGGGGTTAACTCTGATTGCTCAACACTTGGAACTGGTATAGCCTGATCAGAGTTAGATGTAGAACAAATATTCTCCGATGGTCCGGAATCATTCACGCTTGAAGGTTCTGGGACATCGTGAATATCAACTCTTGGATTTCTGGAAAGAACGAGATCTTCATTATCTGCACAAATATCCAGAAAAGCATCCATAAACAGTAAATCGAGTTTTGAACTATTTGGATCAGTAATAGTATCAGAAGTCGTAGTAGAAGCTTGACTATGAATTTCGAGTTCTGAACTGCTTTGTCCAGAAGTCATTGACACGGTTTCATCAAAGGTCACATAAACGGTTTCCATAACCATCTTGGTTCTTTTGTTGTAGACGCGGAAAGTCTTTGACGTTAGCGAATAACCAAGAAAGTATCCCTCATCGGCTTTCTTGTCAAACTTACCAAGATTATCACGGTTGTTAAGAATGTAGCACCTACAACCAAAAACATGAAAAAATTTGACATTAGGAACTCTACGGTTTATTATATGATAAGGAGTTTTCTTGAAGCGCTTAGTGATGATGGTTCGATTTTGTGTAAAACAAGCCGTTGAAACAGCTTCGGCCCAAAAGGTTAGAGGTAATCCGGAGTAAGCTAGCATCGTTCGTGCCGCTTCCACTAAGGTTCGGTTTCGTCTTTCTACAACTCCATTTTGTTGTGGAGTATAAGCACCTGAAAAATTATGAGAAATACCAACGGATGTTAGATAAGCATCTAAAGTAGCATTTTTAAATTCAGTGCCATTATCACTCCTAATCTTTCGAACTGGAAGTTGCAAAAGAACTTGGATCCTCTTGATAAACTTTATGATCAACTCGGGAGCTTCAGATTTCATTCTCAGAAACTCTAGCCACGTGTACCGTGAGTATTCATCAACCATAACTAGAATGTACTTCTTTCCACTAATTGATTGAATTCTCATCGGTCCGCATAAGTCCATGTGGAGCATTTCGAGTGGTGATTGACATGAAGATTCTGTCTTTGACTTGTGAGAACTTCTCTTCATCTTTCCCATTTGACAAGCCGGACATAAAGAATCTCTATCAAATGTCAACTTTGGAAGACCTTTCACCAATCCACCATTAGCTAGTTTGCTAATATCTGAGAAATTCTGATGAGAAAATCTTCTATGCCATAGCCAACTTTCGCCTTTTGTTTCCTTTGAAAACAAACAAACTGGTTTCGACGAATCTATCACCGGAAAGTCAACCACATAGAGATTGTAAAACCTTCTCCCTTCAAAAATCTCAACACCATCACTATTAATGATAAGACAGTTAATGATGGAAAATAGAACAATGTTATAACCATCACAAAACTGACTTGCACTAAAAAGATTATGACTTAACCCCTCAACATAAAGTACCTTCTTTATGGATACCTTACCATTTGTAAGAATGCCGTAACCTTTGATGACACCAGTCGTCTTTTTCCCAAAACTAACTGTTCCTCCTGGTCGTTCCACATAATTGTGCAACAACTCCTTGTAGCCAGTCATATGTCTTGAACAACCGGAATCGACATACCACATATGCCTGGCCTGTAGAAACATGTTAGTTCATCTTGGGAACCCATATCCAAATGGGTCCTTTCTTGTTAGTCTCATACATTTTTAACAAATCAGAAGATGAACCTAAAATCTTACAGTTTATACCAGACTTTGAAATTTGTGCATTCAATAAATCTTTAGGAATCCATTTGCACACAAATTTCACATCTACTGATTTATCTTTTGCTTTTGAAAGATTTTTCTTTTTAGCACTAAACACTTTAGCACGATGATCAAACGAGTAAGCACGAGATTTATCATGAGAAACACCACTAGATCTCTTCTTGTTAACATGACTAGAGTTCAAAGAAAAAGAAGTATCACCACAATGAGTACAATGCAAACGTTGCATAGCAAAAAACATTAAGGCAGACTCAAAAGAGTTTTGACACTTATTGAATCTAACATTCAGATTACATTTATTTGCATCATCAACGGATGACTTTTTAACAAAACGCTTTTTCTTCTTTGAATCTTTCTTCTTCCACCCTAGGCCATGTCGTTTAAAACTTTTTAAATCTGTAGAATCAGAAGAACTAGAGTTAATAGGTGTCTTAGGAACTGAACATACATCAGATGAATCTTTTGAAGATGTTTCAAGTGTAGCACAAGAAGTACTTCCTACCTCAAAAGTACTTGCATCAAAAATTAATTGAACAAGTTTCAGACTTTAACAAAGTACACGAGGATTTCTTATCTTTAGAAATTCCACTATCACTTGAAACATTTACAACATTTGGTTTATCTTGCGTACTCGACTTTGGTTTTTCAAAAACAACACCAATTTCCACATCTGGTAGTTTGAGTTCTGATTTAAGGATATCTCCTTCAACCAAACTATCTAAACTTTTGTACACAAGATATCCATCTTTGTCAATAACAGCATATGTAATTAACTCAGTGACTTCAGGCTTAACATTTTGATCAAAACAAGGTGGAGTTTCTTGAGACTCAAACATGGGGTTTGAAATAAAATTTATCTTTTCTTCTTCAACACCCGCTTCAATATCATCATCATTATCAGAATCAAAACATGGTTTGGTCTCATCAGAATCAGAATCAGACTCATAATCAGAAACGCTCTTATTTTCTGAAAGCTTATTAACTTGAATAAACTCAGAAAGATTTTCACAATCTGTTTCTTTTTCAAGTTCACTTGTCTTATCTTCAGATTTAGGAGTAGAATCAGTAGTCTTTGACTCACTTTCAATATCGTTACTAAGCTTTTCAGATTCATTTGAAAAAGACTTTACATCTTGAGAATACAAAGAAACACACTGAGTATGAGAAAACTCGGGTTTTCTTGTTTTATAACTTTGATTTAACTCATCATATTGAAAATCACATGTGAAATCAAAGTTATTCTTTCTCTTT
The DNA here is from genome assembly GCA_030169165.1 of Centaurea solstitialis. Classification (NCBI taxonomy): domain Eukaryota; kingdom Viridiplantae; phylum Streptophyta; class Magnoliopsida; order Asterales; family Asteraceae; genus Centaurea; species Centaurea solstitialis. The sequence goes on along the minus strand of CM058042.1, from coordinate 49,183,001 downwards.
GGCTTTGAATCTGAAAAACTGTCACTTGAGTCATCAACAACTTTTTCTTTACCTTTATCAGAAGAATCATGTAATGAACTACCAGATTTTACAAAAGTCTCATTTAATTTTGGAAAACTTAAGTTATCAAACTGATAAAGACCTTTAGGGGCTTTCTTTAAAACATCATTTTCAGGTAAACCTAACCCCATTTTCGGATTGTAAAATCTAGTATCCTTTAGATTATTTGTCAAAAGCTTAAGCGTCTGTTGAGTCTGACCTCTTTTGATATTAAGATCCTCCAATTGTTTTATCTTAGCATAAGCCTCAGATCTATCTTGAAAACAAACTTCATATTTGATCATATATTCAGCTTTTTCAGACTCCAAATTTACTAAAGCACTCTTCATCTCAGAAATTTGAGATTCTAGTTTGGCTTTCTCTTTCCTAATCTCAGCCTTTTCAAGCTCACGATCATCAGCTAAAGATTTATATAACTCACATTCATTACTGAATTCAATGACTCGAGCTCTTTCGAACTTAATCTTTTCCTTCAAGTCATTAAATTCAGTTTTTAAAATTAAAAACTGTTCTTCTAAAGAGCATTCATCATTATCAGACATATCCGAGTCGGAAGGAGTTTGACTTACCTCATTTGATGCCTCAGTCTCTTTGTGAAGGTTGATGGTTTCTTCCACACTTGCCATGAGATTGTAGTGAACTTGTGTGAAATGAGCAGAATCCTCATCATCAGAAGTATCATCATACCAACATTCCTCTTCCGCCATCAAAACTTTACCTTCACTCTTGCGTTTCGCAAGTTGAGCCTTCTTTGAGTAGTAGTCAAAATCCCTGACTTTCGGTGCTCTACAATCTTTGACAAAATGGCCTGGTTTGCCACAGTTGAAACATACATTTCCTTTCTCATCTGTCTTTTCTTTCTCATAACTCTTCCTCTCCGGCCTTCTCTCATAATCCTTTGGCTTGTACTTGTCTCTTTTGTAGTTATCGAACTTGGGTTTCGAATAGAACTTCTTCTTCCCATAACGTTTGTGAATAGAAGTAGACAAAAGAGCAAGCTTGTCGGCAACTCGCTTCAAATCAACATCGGATTCAGAACTGTCATCTTCAAGTGTTTCTGAATCAGAATCAGACAACTCGGTGACTAAAGCCTTTGAATGGCTTTTCTTCTTTGAACTAGCGCTAGGGAGAACACTCTTCTTCTTTTCAGTCAACAGGGCCAAAGAATCAGAAATTCTCTTCTGCTTCATCACAATATCTTTGACTTTCACTTCATGCTGACTAAGAATGGAATACAAGTCATGCAAGTCTTCTTCCGCCATATTCTTGTTCATTTGAAGATTAACCGAGTAATGATCCCATTCCGGATTGAGATTCTTTAGAAACTTGAAGTTTATCTCAGAAGTAGACTTTTGCATCCCATTTCTCCTCAAATCATTCAGAATGATGTTGAACCGACTATAAGAATCTGCAAGTGTTTCTCCCTCTAAAGCCTTAAACCCTTCATACGCTCTGATTGCTTGGTTTAGCTTAGCTTGGATTGATCTTTCCGTCCCTAGAAACTGTTTCTCCAACTCATCCCACAACTCTGTCGCAGTATTTCTACTATCAACACGATTAAACAAATCGTTCGGAATCGCCATCGTGAGTAAAGTAAGAGCTTTGTCATCAAGTTCAGCTCTAATCTTTTCAAGCTCATTGTAGTGCCGAAAGAGTTTGAACACTCGTCTTGGTTCAATAGCAGGAGTAGTGGCAGTCTCGGGTGTACCCGGAATATCAATGTACGGCTTTATCGGACCTTCTTGAATGCTCACCATGAGTGTCTTGTCGATGTTGTTAAGAAACTGAATCATCCTCACACGCCATTGAGGATATTCTCCAATCTGAAGTACCGGAGGCTTAGACTTTGAACCCATGCTCAATAGATCTCTAGACATCTTCGTAGAACTTGAAAATGATCGGTAATTCACTGAAACTGGTAGATTTCTTCCGAACTTCTGGAGGTATACAAATCTGAGAATCTGTAGCTAATCTGAACACTTCTTTTGATCAACAAAAAGGTTAGTGACAAAAGTCAAAAAGTCAACCGTAAAGTCAACTGTGAATAGTGAAATCCCGAGAAAAAATATTTTTCAAAAATTTGAAAGTTGATTTTGACCACGAAATTGAAATCTTAGTCCAAAAATACAACCTCTCGGAAATCACCAAAATCTCGGAAAAACCGGCATTTTTCGGGAAAAAATGACCTTAAAAATGACTGAACTTTTTTTTTTCTCTTAACTAATCCGATTCGGAAAACAACTTATTCCGATTCGGATTTTTCAATTTTCCGAATCGGAAAATGTAGTTTTCCGAATCGGAAAAACAAAAAATGATAGAGTTCCGAAAAAAATTTCGAGTTGGTATTTGGGCAAATTCCGAATCGGAAAATGATGTTTTCCGAATCGCAGTTTGACTAATACCAAGTCGGAAAACGAGTAAGATCAGATCTAAACAACAATACGAGTCCAAAAAAATTTCCGATTCGGAAAATTTCAAAAATCCGATTCGGAAAACTTGTATTTTCCGATTCGGAATTTATGAATATTCCGATTCGGAAAATATGAACAGCAATTCGGAAAACCGAGGAAAAACCGAGCAGAAGGTAAAAAAACTCAAAAATTACTGCTCAAAACACCAAATTTTGACTCAAAATCACTCACAAACACAGTAAAAACATCATTTTAACCATATTCAATCACTTTTACATGCAAACAATGATCAAAAGATGAAAATCAAACCTCAAAACTCCATTTTCGAAAAACCATAAAAAAGTCAAGAAATCATACCAAATTCAAGTGAATTTCCGGCTCTGATACCACTTGTTGTTCCAGATTCAAGTTCTAATCAACATGCAAACAAGTAGAGAATGATTTGAAAGCCGTATGTCATTGATTCTTGATGAATTGATTACACACACTATACACACCAAGAACACACACACTTAAGAACAAAACTCTCTCAATTCACTCTCTTTCACAATGATACGTACATGCATGTTCTAACTTCCAAACTAACTCACTTTGGATATTTATACCCAAACCCTTACAACCCTTCAACTTTGAACCAATTACACTTTCTACCCTAACTATTACAAACTATTACAAAGTAACTTTAAAAGGACTAAAACTATAAAGCAAGGTTTGACTTCTTTGACCAATTTGACTTTGCCTTTGTCTTCACTTTTAGCACCAACTTGTGATCTCAGATACAATCCGATTTTGCACCCAACATCAAGCCATAATTTAGTTGACAAACTTGGCGCATCTCTTGGAGGAATATACCACCAATGTTGTAGAGAATGTTATGACGGCAAGAAGGACGACTAGGAGAGTTGACTTGGGCTGACAAGTTGTGGTAATACTGTTGGCAAAGTTGATCCTTTCGTTTGTAACTCTCGTGAATTTGAAAGAATTTCAAAGTGTGCTTTTGGTTATCCCATTTAAACCTTAGCTTGGGTGAGTAAAATATTTTAAGGATGCATTAGCATCAAATTTTGACCCTTTCAGATATATATTAAGTTTTTATGAAATTAATCTTTATTAAACCACAAAGACGTTCTTATCGATTCTATTGTAAAGAAATTCTCATAAATAAAATACAAATAATTTCGAACGTTTATTAAAGACAACTTTTAATCAAACATACATTTTACAAATGATTTAGAACCGCATTTTCCAGAAGAAACACACGTAGCTAGAAAGTGAACCGTGAGAATTAATCGATCAACATTGCTGAACTGATAGCCCAACAAGTCCGGGAAGTCGTACCTACCATAGTCACTCAAGTTACTACCGACCTTGTCGCAAATAGAAGAAATAAGGAAGTTATAGTATCCATCGAATGGAAAGAATGTAATAAAATAAAGTAGGGCACCAGTCAGAAGAGACAACTCAAGGTCATTCAGATAAAAGTCGAAAAGAAGTCGGAAATTTTGGAGTAAAGACCCATGAGTCAAGACAGTATATGGACTCTCATCCAAAATGTAGTAGCTACAACTGCAATCACCCAGGAGCTTGTATTTTGGGTACCAAGGACAATCTAGTCGGTTACACTACTCGTTACCCTAAACCACTCTAAAGATAGGTATTCCACGCTGAATAAAGGCTTGAGCAGCACCAAGAGGACGAACAAAGCTACATAAGCCAATCAAGTAAATTAAGGACGCAAGACCCAAGGAAGGGTATTCGCAATTGGAACTGAAGAGGCACATCAAGATCCAGTATAGTATCCTACATGAAAATGTGAAGCCATTTGCGAAAGGATTGCGTGGCATTTATGGCGCATGTTGTAGATAAAGAGGTAAAGGAGAAGCAAATTCAGGACTTTCCAGTTGTACGAGATTATCCAGAAGTGTTCCCCGGGGAGTTACCCGGACTACCCCCGCATAGGCAGGTAGAGTTCCATATTGATCTAGTTCAAGGAGCAGCTCCTGTAGCAAAGTCACCGTATCGTCTGGCGCCATCAAAGAGGTAGGAGTTGTCGAATCATCTTCAAGAATTGCTTGATAAGGGACTCATCCGACCCAGCCCTTCACCCTGGGGAGCCCCAGTCTTGTTCGTCAAAAAGAAGGACGGATCCTTTCGAATGTGCATAGACTTTAGGGAGCTGAACAAGATCACTATCAAAATCGATATCCTCTACCGCGCATAGACGACCTGTTCGACCAGTTGCAAGGACCTACCTACTTTTCCAAAATCGACCTTCGGTCAGGTTACCATCAGATGAGAGTGCGAGAAGAAGATATCGTCAAGACAGTGTTCAGAACTCGGTATGGTCATTACGAGTTCTTGGTCATGCCATTTGGTTTGACAAACGCTCCAGCAGTGTTCATGGATTTAATGAACAGGATACGTCGACCGTACTTGGATAAATTGGTGATTGTCTTCATAGATGACATTTTGATCTACTCGCGAAGCAAGGAGGAGCATGAGCTGCATTTAAGATTGATGCTGGAGTTGCTCAAAACCGAGGAACTTTACACAAAATTCTATAAGTATGAATTTTGGATTCGTGAAGTGCACTTTTTGGGTCATGTAGTGAACAAGGAAGGAATCCATGTCGATCCAGCGTAGATTGAGGCCATAAAGAAATGGGAAGCACCGAAGACACCAACAGAGATTCGACAATATCTTGGTTTGGCAGGCTATTACCGGCGATTCATCACTAATTTTTCCAAAGATCGCGTAACCTCTGTCAATGTTGACGCAAAAAGACAAGAAGTTTGTTTGAGAAGAAAAACAAGAGGGAGCGTTTCAGTTACTCAAGCATAAGTTGTGCAATGCACCCATTTTGGCATTACCCGAAGGAACGGATAACTTCGTGGTGTATTGCGATGCTTCGCATCAAGGCTTGGGATGTGTTTTGATGCAAAACGAGAAAGTCATCGCTTACGCATCCAGCCAGCTGAAGATCCACGAGAAGAATTACACAACCCACGATTTGGAACTTGGAGCTGTAGTATTCGCACTCAAGGTCTGGAGACATTACCTCTACGGTACAAAGTGCACGATCTTCATAGATCATAAGAGCCTTCAACACATTCTCGACCAGAAAATACTAAACATGAGACAAAGATGATGGGTCGAACTGCTCAGTGACTATGACTGTGAGATAAAGTATCACCCAGGAAAGGCGAATGTGGTAGCCGATGCGCTGAGCAGGAAAGAAAGGGTGAAGCCTACAAGGGCACGAGCCATGGGAGTGTTGGTACAAACCAGTTTGAAAAGTCAAACACTCGAGGCCCAAGGAGAAGCTTTGAAGGCAGACAACCTAAAGAAGGAGACTCTTCAACAGATAGAAGAGGAGTTTGAGGTGAAAGCGGATGGAGTGCGCTATTTTAAGGACAAGGTATGGTTACCAAAGGTTGACCAGTTGAGAACAACGATCATGGATGAAGCACACCAAACAAAGTACTCAGTACACCCAGGAACTGATAAAATGTACAAAGGACTAAAAGAGCACTATTGGTGACTCGGAATGAAAAAGGATAGCCTCGTATGTGAACAAATGCATGACTTGCACAAGAGTTAAGGCAGAACACCAAAAGCCATCCGGACTCCTGCAACAGCCGGAAATTCCAGAGTGAAATGGGAGCAGGTATCAATGGACTTCGTGACCAAGCTACCCAAGTCCAAGAAGGGTCATGATTCGATATGAGTAATTGTTGACCGACTCACGAAATCTGCGCATTTATTACCAATTCGAGAGAATTATAGCATTGACCGACTTGCGGAATTGTATGTCAGCGAGATAGTGATGCGTCATGGAGTACCAATCTCAATCATCTCCGATAGAGATAGCCGCTTTATTTCACGCTTCTGGCAATCATTAAACAAAGCGATGGACACAAGGTTAGATCTAAGCACCTTATATCATCCTCAAACGGATGGGCAGACAGAGAGAACCGTACAAACGCTGGAGGACATGTTGTGTGCCTGCGTGAGGGAATTAGGAGGAAGTTGGAACAATCATCTACCATTGACTGAATTCTCCTACAATAACAATTACCATACCAACATTCAGTGCGCTCCATACGAAGCTCTTTATGGGCGTAAATGCAGATCACAACTTAGTTTGTTAGAGGTTGGAGAACGACAACTAACTAGGCCCGATATCGTTCAAGAAATGACGGACAAAATTTAAAACAATGCAGCAAAGGCTGAAAAGCAGCCAGGGATCGTTATAAGAATTATGCGGATAATCGCAGGAAGCCTTTGGGATTTCAAGTGGTGACAAGGTGCTTTTGAAATTATTACCATGTAAAGGATTACTAGGGTTGGAAAGAAAGGAAAACTGAGTCCTAGATTCATTGGACCATTTGAGATACAAGAGCGAGTCGGACTAGTTGCATACAAATTGGGTTTACCTTTGGAACTCAGTGCCCTCCATGGTACCTTCCATGTTTCGAATCTGAAGAAAAGTTTGTCCATGGAAACAGTGGTTCTACCATTAGAGGAAGTTCAAATCAATGAGCAGCTACGCATTACAGAGGAACCAATTGAAATTCTTGACAAAGAAGTCAAGCAGTTGAGGCGTAGTAAGATACCAATTGTCAAGGTTCGCTGGAACTCAAAGTATAGACCGGAGTTTATCTGAGAACGAGAAGCTTTTATGAAGAGCAAGTACCCTCACCTGTTTACAAAAGAGCCTCCTGGATATGGCAAATAGTAAATTTCGGGACGGAATTTCTTTCAACAGGGGGTAAATGTGACAATCGACCATTACCGGCCCTCAGATTAGCGACGCGTAAAGAACTCATGTAGCATAATTTTAAGTGAGAACCTAGTTCTATAACTATTTAGAAAGGATTAGGTTTGATTATGCGAAAATTTATGGAATAGAACTTAGAAATTCCGAAAGATCGCCCGAAAAAGCCGTTTTAGTCCGTAAGTGCCCGAAAAACTTATATAATTACGAACCAACCTAACTAAAGCCAAAATTATTTAAATTTTCATATTTCAAGATGTTTTTATAAAAACATTTCAAAAGTTTCAAAACTAGAATATAAGCTGAAAAAATCGCTTCTTTCGGAAAAACCTTCGCGAACCAAAAAATCGAACGCGATTGCACTTCTACTGATTTAGGCTAGACTTAAAAAAAATGTGTGGGCTTGGGCTTGTGGGCCCCATATGGCTGGCCCCTAACCCTCTCCCCTCTCTTCACCATATAAATTCTTTTCCTTCTCCCACACACCTCATTTTTACACTTTCAAAATTTGAAAACCATCCATTTTCTCTCCCTTTTTCTTCCTCATATCAATTTCAATAATCCAGCAGCAAATCTGACCCAAAATCGAAATTTTTGGAGGTTTAAATCAAGGTTCAAATGCTCTATTAGTTTATCCTTCAAGGTAAGTAACAATCTTTACAATGTAGCTTCAATTTCTAGCACTATAGTGCCTTTTATGCACGATTTTTGTGTTCAAACCTCATTTTATGATGGATTGATGTTCTTGATGTTTGGAAATGAGGATAAACACCATGGATGGTTCAAATATCCATTAGAAGGTGAAAATCCCATGAATTTCCTCTATAGACACAAGAAAAGGGGGAAAACCCCAAATTTTGGTACTTTTATTCTTATACAAATCTGGAAAATGATAGTTGATTGCTGTTAGGGATTATGTGCAGAGTTGACAAACCAAGTAATTACACATCCAATGTTACAAGACACTTGAGGGTCACACCTGTGAGGACCTATAAATCGAATAAGTTAAATGAAACCCGGAAATGGGAAGTTAGGATTTATAATAGTGAATTATAAATCAATTGGGTATTTTCAGTCAGAATTACCAAAGTTAGAGGGTTATTAATTAATTAGGTACATTATATATTTATTAGATAAAATAAATATATAATAGTTAATTAATAAAATAATATATATATTAGATAAATATATATATATATATATATATATAATTATCATATGCAAATTCTTTTCCAGTAATTAAAAGGGGAAAAGATTTGAGATAATTATAATATGGAAACTGGATTCTATTCAAACTGTATTTTTCCTCCATATAAATAAGGCTTATGGGTTAAGGAAAAAGCTAAGCTTTCAATCAACTAAAAATCCAGTTCCAGTTTCCTCTCTCCCTCTCTCTCTTCCCAAATCGGCGCCGCCACCACCCTCCTTCCGGTCAAATTCCAGTTTTTGGTTTTTCAGCTTTCGGGTTTCAGTTCTACTAGAGGAACATTCGTTGGTCGATCACCGGTGGACTAAATCTCAAGCAATCCAGGTAACTGATCTAAAACTGTTAGAATTAATTGAACTAGAAACGATTAAAGATCAATAAGTGTTTAAGGGTTTTTGCTTTATTGCTTCCGCTTGATAAGATCAAATCAGTGTGTTTTTGATCGTATGGGTTTTATCAGTTTGATTGTTAAACCTATGAGATTTATCAAACCAGTGAGGTTCGTTAGATCTGTGTTAAACCTCGAGTCAGTTTGATCCGAGGATACCCATAAAAACCCAACAGTGGTATCAGAGCCATTGGCTATAATCGTTTTAAGTTTTTTATCAGTTTATGTGATCCGTTAAAATCGTTGTTTCTTGCATAACAAGTTTAAAAAATCTGAAATTTATTATATGGTTTATATTTTTTGTTTATCATATAAACCCTAAATCGCATCCCCGGGCCGCACCACCGTTTGCGGTGGCGGCAACCGGCTGCTGTCCTAACAAGCCACCAGGCCGCACCACCAGTTAGGTGGTGGTGGCCGACTCCACCACTGCCGTGAAGAAACCGAGCCGCACCACAGTCGATGGTGGCGGCACCGGCTCCTTGTGCGTAAAACCACCAAACCGCAACCACCCAGACGGTGGTGGATGCGGCGGCGCATAACCCACAGCCACAACCACCAGATCGGTGATGGTGGGTTGTTTCCGTTTTCAAGTTAATGGTGTGATTTTATCGCCGCCAACAATCGATGATGGCTAGATCGTCATGGCCGCGTGCGACGGAACAACCGCCGAGGCCGCAAGGCAACGGTGGTGTTCGTTGATGGACCAAACCACGGTGGCGGCAACTGATTGCTGCTGCCGCCTGTGGTGACCGGTGATGGTGGCGACGTGTTTCGTTGCTACTGTTGCCGGTGGACATTGGCGGCGAGTGGTGATGGCGACGGCTATGGCCGAAGCCGATCACCGCACCACAAATAGTGGTGGCGGTGTTATCAACCACCGAGGCCGATTACGACCATGGTGATGGATAACGGTGTTTGCGGTGATAAACCGTGGCCAAAACAAGGCCGCACCACGGTGGCCGTGACCGCCAGAGATCGAAACCGCGCCACCAGTTCGGTGGTGGCGGGTGGACTATGATCACGCGATGGTGGCGATGATGGCGTTGTTTTCGCTGTCGTCGTCGTCGGGTGGTTACACGGTAACCAAAAACCACCATGCTGGTGGTGGTTATCTACGATAATGGTGATGGCTGCGAAACTCAATCGAAACCCGCATCGCACCCGGTTGTGGCCGGATTGCGAGTTTCCCACGGCTACACCACCAGCGTGGTGGTGGCAGCGCTTTGTGGTGACGGAGGCGGTAGCGGTATTAGCGTTGGCTACACACCGGTGGCCGGACCACACACAACCGCCAAGGCCAAACCACCCGTTTGGTGGTGGTCGACGGTTTTCTATCATTGACCGGATTGGTATTGGTTATTTTTCCGAAAACCCGAAACGATAAGACGGGATTAGGATTTTTCGATCCTCGATAGTTTTTCGAGCAAATCGCAAAACCCTGATGGCCAGTTTGGTGATGGGCCTATAAGCCCATTTTCTTTGGACCAAGTTGTGGCCCAAATAAGTCATGTTGGTTTTAGATCCATTTAACAGATTAACTTTTTCAAGTAATTTTATTTTATAAAGTTGTTTCATTTTTTTTTTCGGTAAATTTTAAAATAAAACCGAATAGTTAACCTGTTTTTCAAATAGGCCTAATATTGTGTTTTTACTAAACTCAAAGGCCAGTATTTTTAAAAATTGGATCAATAAAACCCGGTTTGATATATTTTTGGGTAAATTGTAGATATTTTAGAAATTGGTTTTTGATTTATAAGACTTATAGTTTATAAGTCTAGATGAGTTTATAAATCAGGTAAAAACTATTTTTCAGATTAAAATATTATAAAACAGTTTGTTTTTACAAATCAATTAAAACCAAGTTTTGCAAAAATTGAGACGAGATAATTACCCGCTTTTATATTGCTTGTTTATGCTTTATATAATTGCGTGATTGCTTGGATTTTATATATGCATCTCAGTTTGAGTATATATATATATATATATGTCTATTATATATTTGCCAACCTAGACCCTTGACATATTCACGGGGAGGCCTGCGTGCCATTTACAACCCCTTATGTAATAATGACCAATAGGATAGATATTTTTATTCTTTCGGGATGGCGAGGCCAGTGGGAGTTACTGAAATTCTTCCTCTTACCGGAGTTCTAACAAACATGGCGAGGCCAGTGGGAGCTACGCAAGTTTTGAAGCTTTTAGTGAAATAGGTCATTATTGGTCCCTAGGAAACGAACGTTGGCAAAAACTATAATTAGCTATTATGTGATTAATTATTATTTAATTGCATGGTTGATTGATTATTTGTGATATCTTGCATGTTAGTAGTTTTAAATAGAAAGGTTATTTTAAAACTAGGTTGTATCACAAAAACATATATGTTTTGTATTTAAAATTACCAGTTTTTCAAACTTTTCAAAACGGTAGTTTTTATTTTAAAGCTATAAATGATTGTTTTACATAAAAGGCAAGTTGACAAAAACAGTTAGTTTTAATCAACTAGAAGTGCTATTAAAACAGTTAGTTTTAATTAGCAAGTGATTTTAGAACAGTTAGTTTTAAAATTGCATGCATGTTTGAAACAGTTAGTTTAAAACATCAGTGGCCTTTATAACAATCAGTTTTTCAAAAAGCCTGGAAGTAAAGTTTTTCAAAACCCCGAAAATCATAGATCAGTAGTGCAACCCATCTAGGGGCACCTTCGGCGTAAAGTACACAGGCGTTGTAAGTGATCACACATTCAACGTCCGTGTTCAAACTGAAGCTGGAGGGGTTACATAACTCTGCGAATTATCTCCGGGTGGTATCGGCCAGAGTATAGTGATCAGGTCCCCAAAATGGTGAGATCTATTTTGGTACTATTAAGTTCATCGGGAGGTACCGGGCCAAAAAGCACTTAGAGGGACTAAAACATGCACAGGTAGTTGCCGTGGTCCCGAAAAGATCTAGGAGTCATGTCAGCTAGACATGATTGGTAAAAGTCCTTACCTACCGAAATAAATACGGGTCTGGTGGAGCAAGAACATTACGCACATCAGGACGTATGAAATAAGGATCCTAGTCCAATAAATTGATCATTTAAGAGTTTATTGATAATTATTGGAATTTAATCTATTTACAGTTGCTAAAGACCAAAAGTTTTAATTTGTGTAGATGGCAAGCACTGTTACCAGCACTAACAATCTTTCCCTCCGCTCTATCCTAGAGAAGGATAAGCTGACCGACTCTAATTTCCTTGACTGGGAGCGCAATCTAATGATTGTGCTCAGACATGAGAGGAAATGGTATGTCCTTGAAGAGCCTCTTGGGGAGGCACCTCCGGCAAATGCTCCGGCTGCTGCTAGGAATGCCCACAAGAAGCACTCAGATGATCTACTGGATGTTGCCTGTCTCATGCTTGCAACTATGAGCCCAGATCTGCAAGCAGGGCTCATAAATACAAATGCTTATGACATGATCCGCCAGCTGAGGGACATGTTTCAGACCCAGGCTCGTACAGAACGATACGAAGCCACAAAAGCATTTAATGAGTGCAAGATGATAAAGGGGACATCAGTAAGTGACCATGTCATGAAAATGAAATGGCACTTGGATCATCTGGAGTGGCTAGGTCATCCGGTTCCGTTGCAGCTAGCAACAGATACCATACTCAATTCACTGTCAGAAGACTACAGGCCCTTTGTAGTCAATTACAATATGAATAACATGGAGAAGTCAATAGCAGAATTACACTCCATGCTTAAGACAGCTGAACTGAATATGGGGAACAAGAACAAGACCAAGGATGTCTTGATGGTGAAAGACGGAGGGGTGAAAAAGAAAAATGGGCATGCTAGCACCAGCAAAGGAAAGGAACCAGTCCAGGTCATCCAGAGTGCACCCAAGAAAGGCAAAGGCAAGGGCAAGGGCAAGAAGGTTAAGCCAAATAAAGCTAGGACCGAGAACCGCTGCTTCACATGCAATGAGGTCGGTCACTGGAGGCAAAACTGCCCTAAGCGTCATAAAGCAGGTATGTAAACCTCAGAAATTTATGATTGCTTTAATTTGTCACTTCTTACTTGTTGGTTTACAAGTATACTGATACCTAGAGCAAATGACTATTGCAGGAGGTCAGAAGTGAAGTGCCCAGAAGTTGCTGAGGATCTTAAGTACAAGTTAATTTCGATATAAGTCAAGACTTTTTGAATTTATGTTTTAAAACAGTTAGTTTTGGATTTATGTTTTAAACAGTTGTTTGGGATAATTATATTTTTGGATTTATAATTTTATGGTTTTATTTTCAAAAGTTATTGTCTTGACATTGAAATATCTGATTGTGCTTAGTATTCTTAAATCCGTATGATCCTAGTTGTTGCCTGTTATAGTTACTTCAAAAATCTATTAAATTGAAGTAATTTGTATAAAAACTATCAAAACACACGAAATTCTACAGGAATGTGTTTTGAGAATAAAACATTTATGAATAATAATTTTGTGATCAAATTTTATTAACTCAGATGGCGTTAATAACAGTATTTATAAAACTAGAAAGATTCCAAGTTCTGGAATTAGGATTTAATCAAATCCAGTTAAGTTTTATTGACTAATCAAGTTTGATCAAGTTTTATTATTCAAATGTTTTAAAAGGAGAATTTAGGATATTAACTCAGATGACGTTAATAACAGTATTTGTAAAACTAGAAAGATTCCAAGTTTTGGAATTAGGATTTAATCGAATCCAGTTAAGTTTTATAAAAGAAATTCTCAAAGTTTATTACTTAAAATAGAATTGACAAATCAAAGTTTTGACTAAGTCAATGGTAAATTTTGAGTAATAGTTAGTTTTTATATAAGTAAGTGGGAGCCCAATTTATTCTCTATCTAGTCTAAGATAAAGAATAAAAGATACAATTATTGATTCGATATATCTCGGAATTCATAATCCAGATAGGATAAGAATTCATAAGATATAATTTACCTTTCTAGTCAAAAGGATAAAAGTGTCAAGACCCTTGAAACAAAGTAAAGTCATAATTGACTTTAAAATCAATAATAAAAGTGTTGGATTAAATATAGAATTCCAGTAGATTTGCCAGCATTGCAAATGGAACCTGATTTCAGGTAGAAATCATTCATCTACACAGCAACTAAGGAAAGTTGTAGTTTTACATATTCAGGAACTGGAAGTTAGTCCAGGTCTCCGAGTTCATGGAATATGATAAAACTCTAGTTATTGTTTTAAGAGGTGTTTGCAAAACAATAATTAGCAGATACAAGTAGATCGTATAAACAGACTTGTATTATTTGGTAATCACTTTGATTAAAATGGTAAACTTTAATCAAAGGGTTTAAACTGAAGATAGGTGATACTTCATTTTAGACCAGTATTTAACAAATGTTAAATGGATATGATGAAAGTTATTAAAGAAAAGACATTCAATCTTGTTATTATTACAGCGTGTAATATGGACTATACAAAATTGATTTCTTTATCACTTTTACAATTTTGCATGTTTTAATATATCCAGGAATGAAACTAGTTTCCAGTTTTCATTCAAAACCTGTCCGTGACAACTTATCATTGTGGGAACATGATAAGGTGTTAAAGTCATTGTGAACTTTTAGGTAGTTATGATCAGTTGCTGAATAACAGCTACAAGCGTTGTAGACTAAAAGTTGCACAGATATTTGATAGAGTAGCAAATATTGGACGTGATCCGCAGTTGAGATTACTTCTTGGAATCAGTCATAAGTAAGTCTCACAGTGGTTGTCCCTATTACCTGAGGTATCTGATTTAGTATCATGAGGACCACTGAATACTTAGTGCACTCAACCGCTACACCGTAACAGGGTGGCTATAAAGGGCGTAACTAGATTCAGCGGAAGCCGTGGTGTTAAAGGTAGATATGCAAGATGGGATTTGCACCTCTTCTCTGAAGAGAGATATTTCTGGGCCCATCTTGACTGACTGAGTATACTGATGAAGTGCATGGCCATGCCCAAACGAACTGATTAGTTCTTTGTCGTTTACCTATCAGTAAAAGTCGGATAGTCTAGAAAACAGAATCTTGAGTATTTAGAGTTGACACTTTCCAAGCTCATACTCACAGATAAAATATCGCGATGCAAAGGGAAAAGCCAAGATATACCCAATCAATGAACAGTAGTTTCATAGATACTATTTCCTTACGGAATGTTTATATCACCAGTCTGGGTATAAGAGTTCTTGTAACCTGGTCAGCCTAAGTGCCTGTCTAGGGGCCTCCTTAGGTCAGTGTAATCAAAGGCGGTATTGCCAACTTGCACAAGTGGGAGTCTGTTAGGGATTATGTGCAGAGTTGACAAACCAAGTAATTACACATCCAATGTTACAAGACACTTGAGGGTCACACCTGTGAGGACCTATAAATCGAATAAGTTAAATGAAACCCGGAAATGGGAAGTTAGGATTTATAATAGTGAATTATAAATCAATTGGGTATTTTCAGTCAGAATTACCAAAGTTAGAGGGTTATTAATTAATTAGGTACATTATATATTTATTAGATAAAATAAATATATAATAGTTAATTAATAAATAATATATATATTAGATAAATATATATATATATATATATATATAATTATCATATGCAAATTCTTTTCCAGTAATTAAAAGGGGAAAAGATTTGAGATAATTATAATATGGAAACTGGATTCTATTCAAACTGTATTTTTCCTCCATATAAATAAGGCTTATGGGTTAAGGAAAAAGCTAAGCTTTCAATCAACTAAAAATCCAGTTCCAGTTTCCTCTCTCCCTCTCTCTCTTCCCAAATCGGCGCCGCCACCACCCTCCTTCCGGTCAAATTCCAGTTTTTGGTTTTTCAGCTTTCGGGTTTCAGTTCTACTAGAGGAACATTCGTTGGTCGATCACCGGTGGACTAAATCTCAAGCAATCCAGGTAACTGATCTAAAACTGTTAGAATTAATTGAACTAGAAACGATTAAAGATCAATAAGTGTTTAAGGGTTTTTGCTTTATTGCTTCCGCTTGATAAGATCAAATCAGTGTGTTTTTTATCGTATGGGTTTTATCAGTTTGATTGTTAAACCTATGAGATTTATCAAACCAGTGAGGTTCGTTAGATCTGTGTTAAACCTCGAGTCAGTTTGATCCGAGGATACCCATAAAAACCCAACAATTGCATGCAAAGATCATCTTGATTTTGAGATAAAATATTGTTTATCTATGTCATTTGATGTGGGAATGAGTGTTGGTAGCAAGGAAACTCTCATTTTTAAAGGTTTAAGTGTTTTTTCAAACAAAAATGTTGAGTTGTGGTTATGGACAGAAGCTGACAGATTTGGAGTCATGACTTTGGACGACTCAAAAGGGTAGTAAAAGGATGTATTGTGCTCTAAAATTTTTATGGGTTAAAGTTTAATGAGTTAGGAATCAAACCCAATTTGAATCGATCAAAAATTCCAAGTAAAACCCCTTCAATCATTTCAAAACTTTTTGTTGCTCAACAGCTACGAGTCAGATTTCTAGTGTCACTTTGTTGCATGCATAACTCTTAGAAAAATTGTCAAAAATGCATACTTTTTGAGTCTAAGCTCAAGTTCATTGAGTTAGCTTTCCAAAGAATCTGGAATCACTGGATTTGGATGATTTTTAAGCATTGAACCAATGAAAACAAAATCGTGGGAAATCTGTCCAAAAATGGCAGATTCACACACGTGAGTTTGAGAAGTCATAACTCACTCAAAAATCATCCATTTAGGGTAAATCTTGTTTCATTAGTTAGATATTTGTTTTATCTTGAATATCCTTTTTGAAATTCAGATTTTGGAGTAGTATTGAATTCTCTATGATACAAACACCACTGACTTGTATTTCCAAAAATGATTTATGCACACTGATTTTATAAGAATTTCTAAAATATGCTAAACATCTTCAAAAATCATGAAATTTGGTGGGAATGTTGTTAATACCCCCAATATCAGTGGATAAAATTTTGATAACTTGTCTCTTTTTCAAACTAAGCTTAATGGTAGCATTTTTGAAAGAAAACAAATCTGCCAGAAACTGATTTCTTCAAAAAGGATTGTTTTGCAAATTTCAAGAATTCCCATATGTTTGGATATGGTATAAAGTAACAAAAACCTATTTTATACTAAGTTGAACTTAATAAAATTAAGTAAAGGTATTATAATATGTTGTCCCAAAATACAATGAAAATAAGAAGAAATGGATGGAAATCAAGATTGAAATCATAAAAGCTTGAATATAGAGCAACAATGGAGGTTTTAGCCCAAAGTGGTAATAATATGATTCAATACCAAAACCCTAATCATCCTTTACCTTTTATAGGTAAGAGGAAGTTACACAAAATGTCAATAAAGGCCCCCGAGGTTCCAAACCTCAAACAAGGGCACCAACCAAAAGAGAATGTTTACATATAATGGAAATTAATCTAGAAAGCAGGTAAGATAGTGTTTTTCTGACTCTTCACAATAAAAGAGGTCCTACAATCTCCCCCTTTGTGAAGAAGTCAGAAAGGTGGTGGAAGCTCCAGTGCTGGCTCCCACTTGGACATCTGCAAAAACTCTTCCCAATCACCGATGATCCGTATCCTCATTTGCATCGCCGCCTCGACTCGTCTGTACATCAACCGTTCCTTGAGCTTCCTCTCAATCAGTCTCATGCCCTCCAGAATCTTTCCCTTTCCGTCAATGATCTTCCGGCCCGGTATCTGATCCGCCAAGAGTCTGCTCTGCATTCCGTTGTAGACGTAGAGAAGGGTTCCATCACAGAATTTGGCAAGTTCGCCAAATCTCATAAACTTTCGCTCCTTCTTCTTCCTCGTCACATAGAGAACCCCGTACTCAGGTATCCTGGTTGGCATGTATGGAAGATAAGCATCAATACCAGGTACGAGCAAGTTCGGTCTAAGCAGGTTGACCTTCGGCTGTCGACTCTCGATCGCGAGCTGGTAGTCCGTCACCCGCGCAAGTGTGATCGCGTGGCGAACGTACTTCTTCAGTATCTCGGTGCCGTCTCTGTAGTGTTGGGGTCGGAGAATCGGACCCTGGAGGTACTTGATGAGCGTGAGGAGATCTTCCAAGTGCACCCGGTCCAGGTCGGCTTCCGTGAACGACCAGTCTTGTAGCTCACCTCGTGGAGTGCCGGTCCCGTACATGCAGACGTCGTACTCAAGAAATAACTGATGACCATGTTTGTAGGGGCGCATAGCAGTTACCTTGATGAAACGACGTCGGATTCTTTGACGTCCGTGGGTGGCCCAGTTGCACATCCTCTGGTGTACGTACGCGGTCCTTCTTCTCTTCGTCTTGATGTGCGAGATCCCGAAGTAGACCTTTCGGGACCATACGTGCAGCCTTTCCTGCTGGAAGATACGGGAGAAAGATTCCTCAAGGAATGGTCGGAAGATGACTGAATGATTCCAGTTGAGCTGGATAACAGTTGGAGCGGCGGTCTCTGGATCTGTCGAGTGAATGGTCCGTGGAGCTTCTGGAGTGGGAAACTCAAACGCCGATAGGAAGCTGTTGTATTCTGTATCTCGTACGATGTCGTCCCCCCTCTGGAAAATCCTGGGGCTCTGAGCAAGCGACCGAAGAATCTTCCGGGCTTCTTCCGGAATCTGAACATCTGAAACGTCTTTCGGCGCTGCTTCCGGGGGAACGACGTTGATCTGCGCCGTATCGGTCATCTGAGGGAACTGTACTGACTCCCCTTCCGGGACCGGCTCATAGTGCCAACTCCCCATGTCAGGAATATCCTCCGTGTCTGAATCGACATAGGGAGCATCGGGGGCAGCAGCTTCTGAAGGAGCACTGGAGGGGGCGGTCGATGAAGCTGGAGCTGGAGTAGAACCGGAACCGGAGGCAGAATGGAGGTCGGTGCGAGGCCTTTTGGATGAATCCTGTACCTCCCCCTCATGAGGACCCGGTGCCGAGTCATCAGGGTCATCATGCCTCCGTTTGGAAGGCTGAGCCTGAGACCGACACATGGCCTCCAGTTCCCGGATGCGCTGCTGAAGGATCTCAATCTGGGCTTCCCGATCTCTAACCTGGGCGGAGAGGCGGTCGTTCTGAGTCGTGTAGGATGAGATAACGAAGGCATGTTCCGCCTCAGTAACGTAGCCCGGTATCGGAGGTAGTTCGCCCGAAGTCGGAGGGGCGAGCCTGAGAACGTCTTCGGTCTGACGGGGGATCGGAGCTTCGGATGATGGGGCAGCCTCGGAGTGTTTGCCCTTGATTCGCCGTTTGAGCTCGTAGAGCTCCGCATCCCTGTCTTCTTGAAGCTTTCGAGATGCTTCAAGATCCGCCAGTCTCTTTCTTTCCGTCTCGGCCAAGGCTTTCTCCAGAGCCTCGACCCGCGCATCCCTAGTCCTGTTGGCTTCCTCCACCGCAAGTAACCTGTTTTGGACGACTTTTAGGATGTCGTCCGAATCCGTCGGACCTTGAAGTCCCGTTGGTGCAAGGGTGGTTTTAGGGATTCCACCCGAATCCGTCAGGCCTAGAAGCCCCGTTGTTGCGTGAGCATCTTTAGAGACTTTGCTCGAGTCTGTCGGACCTTGTCCCAGTAGTACAACACCCGGTGCCACTTGGGCTCCAGTTGTCGAGAAGAGTCCTACTGAGGTGCTCTCTCGGCCTGATATCACCGCTGGTATGATGTTAAGGGTGTCAGGGCTTCCGGCGGATCCTCGAAGGGCGTCACCTGACGCACCAACTCTCCCCGTTCCGGCGGAGTCCCGCGGGATCTCCGCTTGTGGTACAATAGAGCGTGGCCTAATAATAGAAGGGATCGTAAACGTCCCAGGAAGTGGCTCTATGACTCTATGTGCAACAAGTGAAGTCGAGAGGTGGGGCGGTTCCTCTCTTATCTCAACACCGGCAGACTCCGATTGAGTGGCCGGTGGAAGTTGTGCTTGATCCCCATGTGAGACTGAAACGACCATCTGTTGAGAGATGGTCGAGTGGCTGGGGTGGGTGTGCAAGTGCGCCAGTTGGCTGCTAGCGTCTTGACCAGACACCGTAGGGTGCCCGGTCTCTGTGTGGGTTGCCTCTCTGTTGGATGGACTCGAGGTAAGAGGAACTTCCGTTTCTAACCTGTGCGGCCCTTCTTCTTCGTCCGCATCCTCTAGTTGAGCCCAAAGCTCGCCTAACTGGACCTCAACATCTTCGGTCTCTTTTTCTCTCATCTATCTCTCCTTTTCTCCCCTCTCTCTCTCTTCTTCTTCACTGTCTTCTCTCCCCCAGCCGGTAGCAACCTCGGCCTCACCTTCTTCCTCACGACCGACGGTCCGGTCGTCTGACGCATGATCCTCAGCAAGTACTGGATCTCCGGAGATTCTGTCATCGTTGAAGGAAGAGGTGGCTTCATCCATGTCTATCACCTGGGCTTTCCCGCCCTTTGCTGGTTCTGATAACTGGAACTCAGAGTCTGATCCATAGTCCACCATCTCTGCATCCGTGGCCTCGTCATCGGACTCACGACGGTCCGAAGGGGTGTGCTCGGGGGACTCGTGACCGTCGGAGTCATCGCCGGAGGGATCTCCGGAGGGTTCGCCTCCTTGAGCAGTAACGGCCGCTGCATGTGGTGGTGGAGGAACGTGTGCTTGTTCTTGTGGGGAAGCTTCCACGTCCTCACCAGTCTGTTCTGGTAGTTGCGGCGGTGTCGGCGATCGGCGCTCTTCCGATGACGAATGAACTGGGGATTGTTGGAGAATCCCGGTGTGCTGCTTCACCTGGAAGTGACTCGTGAGTTCACGTTCGCGGGCAACTGGGGATGTCTCCTCGATGTAGGTCGGCGTTCGAGCTCTACGGGTGCGGTTCTGGAGCATCATCTGATAGGCTTCTGCTCGAGACATGTGCGGCGTGGCGGACGTACCAACGACTCTACCCACTTCACCCCTAACGTCCACTCTCATCACTCCCGAGCCTTGAGCTCCCCCACTGGAGCTCTGGCCCGCCGTGCCAGAGGCACGGCTTCTAGGAAGGACGGGTCGCGCGTCCGGGGTTGGGCTCCTCGGTTCTGAAGAGTCCGTGGACACGTCTTCTAAACCTATAGACGCCCGGTACATCCTAACACTCTCAGACCTACGGTCCGCCAAACCAAGCACATTATCAGGGATAGGCATTTCTACCTGACCTGATCGAAGAGTCCTTCGGTTCGTCCTGCCAATCTGAATGCTCTCGAATCGCTGGTGGCCGGATCTGCGTCTGACGGCTGGATGATGATCCATGTGATCACGGATGATCAAGCTGAAGAGCCTCATCCAAGGGATGGATGTGTGCTTGGTCCTTGCCGCACCAGGCCTGACATCGTTGACCATGTCCGCCCATAGTTGTTGAGCAAAGTCGATTCGTCTCCCGTAGGCGACCGCATGAATGACATGCCAGAACTGGGTGGTAGCACGGTCCACTCCGTGAGTCTTCGATGATAGAGTGCGGTTGAGGATGTTGAAGAACAAGAACCAAATGGGGGGCAGCATCCCTTGGTTGACCTGAGAGATCCCGTTCGGTTTCTGATTCGCCGATAAGTGGACCCCGAGAGCTAGTATTTCGCTGAAGAGTTCAGCGCCAGAAACTAGAGTCTCAAAAGGGGCCTCAGGAGTAGCAGCAGGTAGATGGAGAATTCTCCGCAGATCCTCCACAGTAATGGTCAGCTCAGTGTGGTCCACACGACCTACGATGTTCTGCACGCCATCTCTAGTCTGCACAGAAGAGGTCCTCCAGAACTGTTGAAGATAGATCATCGGAATATCAGCAGTGGCCTGCATCACGTACGCCAGTGGATGCACTCGGAGGATCTCTAGGACCACCTCCTCTTGAACTGCAAAGTTAGACAGATCAACGTATTGGTTGTTCTGGTGGATCGGAAGAATGTCACTCGGGGCAATGAGAGCGCGGTCAGCAGCGTTGTTGACCGGGGAAGGAGGAGGAGATTGATGACCAGCCATTTCTGTCAAGTCACACACAAGAGATAAGTAAAGTGTTTTGGAAAATGCTGCGTGAAAAAGACTATACCCTCGACTAGGCGCGAGTCGGAAAACCTCGAAAACCCAAAAATGAGTATTTCGTATTTTCCGAGTCGAAAAACGAACAAACACGCGAGGGGGTGTTTTCCGATTCGGAAAAGGTGATTTTCCGAATCGGGAAACTCCAACACTTAGAAAAAATTTTGAGTTCAACAAAACACAAGTTTTCCGATTCGGAAAAGACACTTTTCCGATTCGGGAAACTCCCACACTTAGAAAAAAATAAAGCATGAAGAACTAGTGGGTGTTCCGATTCGGAAAACATAGTTTTCCGATTCGGAAAATGTGAAAGACTTAGAAAAATTTGGCATGACTTGGTCTCAAAAGAGATTCGGAAAACCTCGGAAACCCGTAAGGGTAATTCCATGTTTTCCGAATCGGAAAAACTTAGCTTGAAAAACGAGACACAAGTCAGATTCGGAAAACCTGATAATCCGATTCGGATTTATCTGGTTTTCCGAATCGGAAAACACATATGAGTATTCATTGTTGAAGAATTCGGAAAACTTGAACATTCAAGTTTTCCGATTCGGAAAACCGGGACTGTTCGAGTTCCAAACTTAAAAACCGTTCACCGAACATCGATCTAAGGCTCTAAACTATCAACATGCATCCTAAATCAGTTAATAACAAGTTTCTAATCAACAAAGGATCGATTTAAAGCCCCGAAAACCCATTCCAAGAAGTTTGGGTTTCGGGTAAGTTTTGAAAAGTATAGGCTTCGATCCGGACCTTAAAACGACAGATTTAGATGTTATAACTATATAAGGATTGATCGTAAACTTACCAGGAATCCGAAAACGTAATTTGATCGACGAACGGAGCAAAAACGGGCGAAAACGAATCGAGCGTGAGAGCGGTTATCGGGTGAGAGTTCAGAGAGAAAAAGTGAAAATTTGAATTTCTGTGAAAAGTAAATCTTGAAACCGGTATTTATATTTTTTACCGAATTACACTGAGTTTGGGTTAAAAACACTGTGTTTGGCTCTCCTGATGACTCTCTTAACCCGACTTTCACCTATTGGCAAAAACCACCCCTGGACTTGAAGTTTCAAGAAACTTACAAACTAGTCCCTGAACTTGTAGTTTTAAGAAGTTTCAAAACAGACCCTGGACTACAAGTTTCACCAATTGTGCAAAACGAGACCTTGAACTTTAAGAATCAGAAAGTAGCAAAGTTAGTCCCCGAACTTGTAAGTTCAAGACATGTACTGTACCGCCACCTGAACTTTCAAGTTCGCAAAAATTTACAAGTTCAGCGCTCGACTCCCGAGATAAGAGACTTACCTGGTACGTCTCGATAGGGTTTTGTGCGAGTCCTGATCTGAAGTAACCAGAAGTCGTCGTGAGGATCCACACCTACAAAGTAAAGTATAAAATGGTATCCAAGGTGTTGTGGATCCCAGAATGTCAGTAAACACACCAAACATTGAAAACAAGACTTAGAACTCCCCCTCAATTTATGCAATCTCTTGAGAACTTCTACAGACTCCCCCTACACTTATGCATACATAAAATAAACTCCCGACTCCCCCTAGACCTCAGACAGGGAGGTCTAGCATTCCTAACTTGCTTAGGAGAAGAAGTGACGTTTCTCGTCAAACGGCTTTGTGAACAAATCAGCAAGCTGATAGTCACTCTCAACAAAGTAAAGTTCAACATTACCTTTCTCGACGTGGTCTTTGATGAAATGATATCGGATGTCGATATGCTTCGTCCGGGAATGTTGAACTGGATTTGCCGTGATCTGAATCGCACTTTTGGAGTCACAATAAATTGGAATCCGTTGCATGGTGTATCCAAAGTCAGCAAGTTGGGTCTTCATCCATAGAACTTGCGAGCAGCAGCAGGCGGCGGCAACATACTCTGCCTCCGCGGTGGATAAGGATACGCAATTCTGTTTCCGGGATGACCAACTCACCAGCTTGTCTCCGAGAAACTGGCAAGCACCAGATGTGCTTTTCCTATTGAGCTTACAACCTGCATGGTCTGAGTCTGTATATGCAATTAGTTCAAAACCAGAATCCTTTGGGTACCAAAGGCCAAAATCCGGTGTGCCCTTCAGATACCTAAGGATTCTTTTGACTGCAGACAGGTGTGAATCACGTGGATCACACTGAAAACGAGCGCAGACACCCGTGGAGAAGACAATGTCTGGTCTACTAGCCGTGAGATATAAAAGAGAACCAATGATTGCCCGATAAATCTTCTGGTCAACCGTTTTACCAGAAGTATCTGCATTTAGTTGAAAATTTCTGGGCATTGGTGTTGCCGCAGAGTTTGAACCACCGAAATCAAATCGTTTTAAAAGATCTTGAACATATTTGGCTTGATTTATGAGAATCCCATCAGGGCGTTGTCGAACTTGAAGTCCTAAAAAGAACGTCAACTCACCCATCATGCTCATTTTGAATTGGGATTTCATGGTGTTCTCAAACTCTTGGCACATCTCAGGCTTCGTAGATGCAAAGATAATATCATCCACGTATATCTGAACTATAATTAAATCTTTACCTGACCTCTTGAGAAACAAAGTGGGATCGATTGTACCTTTCTTGTAGCCAACTCCTAGCAAGTAATCAGTGAGTGTTTCATACCATGCCCTACGAGCTTGCTTGAGACCGTAAAGCGCCTTGTCCAACACGTAGACGTGTTCTGGAAATCTGGGATCGACGAATCCTTCCGGTTGTTCAACGTACACTTCTTCTTGAAGAACTCCGTTCAAGAAGGCACACTTGACGTCCATTTGATACACCGTCATGTTCTTGTGTGCCGCATACGCAAGGAAGATTCGAATTGCCTCAATCCGAGCGACGGGCGCAAACGTCTCATCGTAGTCGATACCCTCTTGCTGGCGATAACCCTTGGCGACCAATCGAGCCTTGTTCCGGATGATGAGATCGTTTTCGTCCTTCTTGTTCCGGAAGATCCACTTTAGGCCGATTATGGACTTTCCCCACGGTCTGGCTACCAAGTGCCAAACTTTGTTTCTCTCGAATTCCGCAAGCTCTTCTTGCATCGCTAAAACCCAATCAAGATCGGTGAGAGCTTGGGAAACATTCGAAGGTTCGAATTCACTAAGGAAACCTCCGAATAGAATCAGGTTTTCGACATTCTTTGCAGATCTCGTAGTAACAGGTTGTGAGGGACTCTCGATGATCTGGGAGGGGGGATGATCTTTTGTCCACTTGCGAGTGTGTGGGTGAGTGACATAAGCTTGTTGGTTGTTGGTGGCGTCGTTCTCATCTTGCACGGCAAAGACCTCTTGCTGGTTTCTATTTGACGACCCGGCCGCCGGATTATTGTGCGGTGATGCCTCCAACCGGGGCTCACGTACTACCTGAGCATAAGTTCTCTGAGCTGAACTGGGTGAAGGTAGTGGAGCTTCTTCTGGGATAGGTGCAAGAACAGGTTGTGGAGTCTGTTCTTGGACGGGTTCCGGTGAGGCTGATGATGAGATTTCAGGGGGGGAGACCGCAGTTGATTCCGGTGACACTGAGTTTGTAGATGGCTCAGTGACGAAGGCATCGGATGTTACTGAAGTAGAGGTTGACCCAGCATGAGCAGGAACTACAATCGGACCCGTGAGAGTGGATAGATCATAATCTGCGAGGTCTAAGAAGTCTAAAGCAGAAAAGTTAGTGGAAGAATCTGTGCTCGGTGGTGCGGTGAGCAGTTCAGGAAAAGAAGCATTTATATTACTTGAACTCGCCACAGAATAAGTTTCGGTTTCGGAAAAATCAACATTTGAGCTTTCCAGGATGGTTCGAGTCCGTTTGTTGAAAACCCTATAAGCCTTTGAGTTATGTGAGTATCCGATGAAGATAGACTCATCAGACTTGGGTTCAAACTTTCCCAAATCATCCGGTCGTTTAAAACATAGCATTTACAACCAAAAACTCGAAAGTAACCGATGTTAGGCTTACGTTGTTCGACCATCTCGTAGGCGGTTTTACCGGTCCGCTTAACGATCAGAGTCCGATTCTGCGTGTAGCATGATGTTGATACTGCTTTAGCCCAAAATGACTGAGGAACTCCAGAATGAGCCATCATGGATCTCGCTGCTTCGATCAACGTCCGGTTCTTCCTTTCCACAACCCCATTTTGTTGAGGTGTTCGCACAGCGGAGAAGTTGTGAGAGATTCCCACATCTTCAAGAAAGGATTGCAGTTTGGCATTGCGAAACTCGGTTCCGTTGTCACTTCTCAACTTCTTCACTCGGCGACCCAAGAGGACTTGAATCCGCTTGATGAAGGCAATGATTCGATCGGCAGCGTCTGACTTGGCTCATAGGAATTCAAGCCATGTGAACCTAGAGAACTCATCAACAAGAACTAACATATATTTCTTTCGGGCTAAGCTCTCGGTTCTGGTAGGTCCACAAAGATCCATGTGAATCATGTCAAGGGGACTCTTGCTATTCGTATCCATCCTCGGTGGATGAGAGCTTCTCGTCATCTTTCCTTGTTTGCAGGCGGGACACAGTGTATCCTTGGAGAGACGAGTCTCCGGTAGTCCCTTGACGAGACTTTTCGAAACCAGCTTGTTCATGTCTTTGAAATTCTGATGGCAGAGTCGTCGATGCCATAACCAACTATCCTCCTTTGAAGCTTTTGCGAGCAGACAGATTGCATTCCTCGGATCAGAAATTGCTTCAAACTGTGGGTGTGTCTGAGGGATTGAACGAAAGACGGTGGACTAAAGATTGCCATTCCTTCGTGCACTTAGGATGACGTTGTTGTCTTCATCATTCACATCGCTTCCGTATTGAAATTGCTTCACCCAGTATCCGTTGTCGCAGAACTGACTGGAGCTGAACATGTTGAAACCTAACCCCTCGACATACCTTACATCTTTAATGATGTATTTCCCATCCGTAATTTTCCCATAACCCACCATTGGCCTAGGCGTCTTGTCGGCTGTTTTAACATATCCCTCGAACCTTTCAACATAGTCGAAAAGGAAGGATCTCTGACCAGTCATGTGTCTATATGCGCCGGAATTGAAGTACCACACATGACTGACCTGCAAGACAACTAAGCTTGTTTAGGGACCCTTTGCCAAATGGGTTCCTGTGGGTTAGACACAGATAAATCGGTCGGTGTAGTCCCCTTTTCGGATTTCTCCTTAGGCGGAGGAGACTTCACTGACGAAGAGGATTTTGCTTTTCCTCTTTTTCTTCCCCTTCTCTTTCGGGATTTGACATTAGAATTAGGAGCATAGAAAGAGTTAGACACACCATAACGCAGGAAATTATCAAACATAAAGCACATGTCATTGCGAAAAGTATTAAAAGCATCGTTCAAGTTGCGATTAGAATTAACAGACATGTTCGAATTCTTTCCTACACTAGGTGGAACATAGCCTAAACCCGCACGGCTAGGACTATGTTTCTTAGGGAAAGTAGAAAAAGAGTTGTTCCTCCCATGATGATCCTTTCTTGGTGGCTTCACATTCTGTCCACCATCTTTCCTCCTCGTATCTGCATGAAAAGCACGGTGTGAGTTAGAGGATGGCTTTGTGGGAATGGATTTACCACCTTTTCCAGATGACATTTTAGAAATTTTAGGTTTTGTGGAATTGAAAGGTTGATTGGGTTGTAACTGAGAGGTCTCACCCACTTCAAAGGAGCTTGAATGAAAGTCAAGACTTTTAATGGGCTTGACTGAGTTACGAGCATCGTTAGACTTTGAATGCTTTTTCTGGAGTCCTTTGGGTGCGTGAGGCTTAACTGACTTACCCTTGTCAGTACCTACTCATTTTTCACCCTCAGGGTTACTTTTCTCAGAAATGGGAGCTCGTGACTCAAGACTTCTCAGATTTGACAACAACAGATTTTGGCTTCTTTGGAATAAAGCCTGAAGGATCATCCTCCTCATCTAAAAACACCTTCATATCATATTCAATATTCGGATCTTGG
This sequence comes from Centaurea solstitialis, assembly GCA_030169165.1. Taxonomy (NCBI): domain Eukaryota; kingdom Viridiplantae; phylum Streptophyta; class Magnoliopsida; order Asterales; family Asteraceae; genus Centaurea; species Centaurea solstitialis. The sequence continues at coordinate 49,155,207 of CM058042.1, read as the reverse complement.
ACAGTCTTGGGTTCGGCTATTCTATGGTGTGAATTAGGGGGTTCATCATCATCTGAGATTATGGAGTAATGGTCCTCAGTGTCTAAGACAGGCTTGGGTTGGGGATTGACTATCGGATGGTTAAGGATTGGAGCAGTCTTATCATTAATTGAGTCTGAAAAGTAGAGATTTTCAAGATTCATAATTTTCCTTTTTAAAATGGAATTAGACACCCGTTGGTTGGTTAAAGATTGGCGATACATTATCTTTTCATCATGATCAAGTTCTTTTAAAAGTTCGAAATGGATATCTAAGATAACGTATAGAGCCTGAAGATCCGCAACCTTGATTTGAAAATTAGTAAAAGCTGAGGTTGTGGTCTCACATTCTGAAGAAAGCCTAATTCTCTCGGCGTTAGCCTCGAGCAAGTCTTTTTCCAGATTGCGTACCAAGGAGTCTTTTTCCGAAACAATAACTTTCAGATTCAGGATCTGATGTTGACATGCATCCAAATCCATGGCTTTTAACCTAAGAGCAAACACCTCCTTTTCTAGCCTGACTAGGTCGGGACACTTAGTTGCGGAAGTATCCTCGGGTGGGATAACTAAGGTCTCCTCTGAAAGTTCCATTTCCCTAGTATCATAACTTGAGTTAAGGTCTGTGTAGTTGATGGGAGGCATTGCTACTCTAGGGGTTCTTGCCTTGATGCCTTCCCAAGTGGGTTCAGAGTTGGTCGGATCACTAGCCGGAATAAAGATAGGTCTATTCGGAGGAGGGCTAGTGGGAGGACTGCTAGAGATACTGTTCGTTGGACTGATGGTTCTAGTTATGGTCTCACCGTTTATGACTTCGGTGTATGTGACAGTCTGCCTAACAAATTCCTCGGTCACATGTCCTCCTACAAGGGCAGGTTTGGGCTTGGAGGCTGCCATATCCTCAAAATTGTATAGATGAGAAGGTGCTTTATCTAAAACATGGTTTTCAGACAGACCTAGGCCGGGTTTAGCTTTGTAAAAGGGATTCTTTTTGGCATGCTGAGTGAGGATACTTAAAGTCTGTTCAGATTGTCCTCTTTTGAAATTGTTGTCCTCAAGCTCTTGTATTTTTGAAAACAACCGAGTTCTTTCTTCCGAAAGAGACTGGAATTTAATGTTGAGCTCCCCATGATTACTGTTAAGTTCCTCATGGGCTTTTTGAAGACACCTAAGTTTGTTTGCTAAATTGGACTCTCTAATGCCAGACTCAAGTGTTTCACGGTTATAGACTATGGTCAAATCCTCGAGAGAGTCTTTGTAAATTGCACTGTCGATTCTAAATTTCGTGACGAGAGTCCTCTCCGATTGGAGACATCTCTCTAATTCACAAATTTTAGACTCCAACATTGCCACAGTATCAGTTATATCTGGGATAGAGGATACCTCAGACGGATCTATATCCTGATAAGTGCTTGGTCCAACGGCTTCCGATCCTTCGAAGTCAGCCATCAAGCAGAGACCCTTCACCAAATGATCCTCCTCGTCTGAACTCTCCTCTTCACAAACCCAGTTCTCTTCGTCGACCAGCAAGGCAACCCCTTTTTCTTTCTTCCTCATCAGTGAGGCCTTCCTCTCAAAGTACGCGGCATCCTTGTACTTGACGGAGCAATCACGAGCGTAGTGTCCCAACTTACCATACTTGTAACAAGTGGTAGTGGGACTTGCAGTTTGTTGCGGAGCGGGGTTCTTGGTTATGGGACCCTGAGGATGATTTGACCATTGAATTCCTTGGTCAGCTTGAGTCTGTTGATCATCCCTCTGAACTTGTCTGGAACTGTTTCCCCTGGAATCGCCTCCGTTGTAGTTGCTTTTCCCGTGATCCATTCTCTCATCTTGCCTTCGATCACCTCTATTCTGCTCATACCCATAGCCTGGTCCTTGTTCTAGCCTTCCACTCTCATGTCTTCCTCCATACCCGATCTCATATCCCTGACGATCGATATACCCAGATTCAGGAGTATATTGCCTCATGCTGTTTCGGTAGTTGATGTCTGAGACTTGACCTCTCCACTCTCCTTGACTCCCTTGGCCTCCTTGATAGTCAAGGTACGTGTTGTCTCTTCTGGGCTGATCTCTGAACCTCCCTTGGTTATTCCGATAACCTCCTTGATCGTATGCCTGGATTCCCCCTTGATGATAGCTTCCTCCCCCTTGATTTCCGTACTGACCTCTATCTTGCTGATAATGACCTCCTCTACCTTGCCCCATTCTTCCTCCACTGGGAAAACCGGATCCTCGTGATCTGTTGTATCCACGGTTTGCATTCAGTCGTTGTACACTGTGTGAGATGAGGGCAAGGGACTCATTCACATGGAAGAGTTCTTCATCTGAAATGGAGATAATCACTGGTTCATCGGGATGTTGTACGCTTGTTCCATAGTTCGGGTTGAACTCTTGACTGTATTCTTCTAGATAGTACTGGGGAGAAACAGTGTTGTATGGCATTGGTTGGACAGGTGCAGTGCTTGGTCCTCCGAAGGGCACGGCCGACAATGCCAGAGGATCGACTGCTTTCTTGGTGCGTCCACCGGTGATGAATTCTTCGTGTTGAACCATCATGCTGTATAAGTCGTGCAGACCCATGGCTCCCAGATTCCGGCTTAACTGAATGTTGATAGCCATACTTTGCCATTCCTGAGTGAGATTCTTCAAGAATTTAACGTTCACTTCGTACTTTGATTTCTCAACCCCGAGCCGTCTCAAGTCGTTAACGAAGGCATTCAGTCTTTGATAAGACTCAGTGAGGGATTCGTTTTCCCTGGCTTTGAAGCCTTCGTAGGCATTGAGCGCGCTTTCCTTCTGACTCTCCTCAGCAGTGTCACCTCCCTGCATCTGTTGCTCAATTTCCAACCAAACGTCTCGTGTGTTGGTCAGACTGTCCACTCTTGCATACATGTTGTTTGGGAGTGCCATGATTAATAGGGTAAGTGCACGCTTGTCGACAAGATGTCGGGCTCTTTGTTCTGGGTTGAACATCTCAACAGGCTTCTCGACCACGTATGCCGGAAGTTCGGGACAAGTATCGGTTTTGGGGACTGCGGCAACGGTGACGGTCGGTCGGATCGGCCCTTCTCGGATTGACTTCATCAGGTTTTCATCCAGCAGATCAAGGAAGTGAATCATCCTGCGTCTCCACTGTTGGTACTCGCCCATCACCAGGACGGGAGGACGAGTCTCGGATCCGATTCCGAGGATTTCCTTCGACATTTCTCTCACAAAAAGACCTCCTTGAATAACTCACTTGGCTTAAAAAGAAAAAGGTTTTCGAAAACAGATATTTTGAGCGCCTCGGGACACAGATAGCGTTGAGATTTAAAAGGTTTTGAAAAGCAGCTATGTGTCGGATTCGGGGAACAATTTTGCAAGAGTTCCGGCTCGAAGAGGCGAAATCCGATCTGGAAACTGAAGTTTTCCGAATCGGATTTGGCTCAAAATGCAGGGTGCGGAAAAGACTCTTTTCCGATTCGGAAAATGCTATTTTCCGATTCGGAAAAGGTGGAGTTCGGAAAATGCACACAAGACTCGGAGAATGATATTTTCAGGAGCAAAACCCCAAATCAGAGGCCTGTTTTCCGATTCGGAAAATGCTATTTCCGATTCGGAAAAGAGGTGTTTTCCGATTCGGAGTATAGTGCGATTTCCAATTCGGAAAATTTGAACTGAAATTTCAGCTCTCGTTTTCCGATTCGGAAAACCTGCACAGGAACTCCGAAAAATCACTGAAAATCACTAAAAATCACTTAAAAGATAAGTGATAATACCCCCAATTTGTAGGAAAATCACTAGAAAACAGTGGGGAATCACTTATCACTTATAAAACCTTTTTAAAACCACTTTTTAGATCAAAAACCCAAAAAGTTTTAAAAAACCAAAGTTTAAAAAATTTCAAAAACCTTTTGAAAACAACACCAAAGCCAAGGAATCAACAAGGTATGGCTCTGATACCAATTGTTGTCCCAAAATACAATGAAAATAAGAAGAAATGGATGGAAATCAAGATTGAAATCATAAAAGCTTGAATATAGAGCAACAATGGAGGTTTTAGCCCAAAGTGGTAATAATATGATTCAATACCAAAACCCTAATCATCCTTTACCTTTTATAGGTAAGAGGAAGTTACACAAAATGTCAATAAAGGCCCCCGAGGTTCCAAACCTCAAACAAGGGCACCAACCAAAAGAGAATGTTTATATATAAAGGAAATTAATCTAGAAAGCAGGTAAGATAGTGTTTTTTTGACTCTTCACAATAAAAGAGGTCCTACATAATAGGATTTCGGTAATGACACAAGCTAAGTATGGACCGTTGGTTTAAGACTTACGTCAAATACGTATGTTATAGGGCATAAGTAGACTTGGAGTCGGGATTATTCATGTACTATCGCTTGTTCAAAGCACTAAGCTACTCAAGGTGAGTATTCACAGCCCCACTTTTTACCGTTTTTACGTGTTTTGGGGTGAAAAGCATGTTTACAAATGAATGTGAATAATTGTGAAAATGTTACGAAATGAAATGTATTGTGAGTTAAATTTGAAATGTTATGCGGCATGATATAGTGAGTCTGAAATGAAAAAGTCCCCGGTAACTACTATTAACTCATAACAATGGGCCTATAATACACGTGGATAGCGCTATTTGGTTGACATACCCACCTTGAACTGACGAGAATATAGGTGCACTGTATTGAATAAAAATTCTACACATGTGGGATTTAGTCCCACCGCTGAGGTAGAATAGGGGCGTAGCATGTCATAAATGGCAGGATTAGTAGTGACTCAAAGAATAAATATCATGCGATTAACTTGACCCGGGAAATTTACTCACATTTTGATACTAAGCTTGAAATGGAGTGAGCAAAAACGCTCACTAATGTTCAGGCTAGTATCAGTAGTGGACAGAAAGGTTCACTATAACTGGTTTATGAAAAATTGAGTGAATAAAAAGGTTCACTAAAAAATTGTTGCATTTAAACTGTTTTGTGCATATGAAAACCTGTGAACTCACCAACTCTCGTAGTTGACGCTTGTTTTGACATGCTTTTCAGGAAATCAGAAGGTAAATGAAAAAGCTTAAATTGCGCGTTTGTTGGCATCAACCGAGACTTCCTTATTTTGATATGTCTGTAATTTCAAACTTCCGTTGGTTATAATACGATTTTTTTAAACTCTGAATATTTTGGTATGAATGAATGATGTTATTTATCTCCTATCGCATTGAAATCTTAGCTGTCACACCTCGTGCTTCCGCTTTAGCGGGGTGTTGCACGCACCTTGCGATTCCGCTTTAACGGGGTGTTACAAGAATAACTCGACCACCTGAGTTATCTCCCCTACTCTTTGATGGAGACCCTTCACCCATTTCTCAAGGATAACTTCTTAGGTAGGATTGTCGGGTCTGGTAATCCATAGAAGTTCTGGTTAGCTCACACATCCCATGAAATAAGTTTCCTAAACATGAAAGTACAATGATTCATCAGGTGAATCAGTGAGCCAATATGAAGCATGCTCTATCAAATATATATGAACAATATATGAGCATAAGGAATTTCGTCAAACAAGTATATAGAATGAAGAACAAGAATGATGTAGACTTGTTTGAGAAAAACTGATTCATCATAATATGTGAGATATGATCTTGAAAAGCTATGATTCACAAAAAATGGATGTTATCTGTACGAACGAGATATAGATATAACATTGAAGAACGTATCCAATCAAATAAACAATGAAGTACAAATAGGAACTATTGAACGAGTGTATTACCACCGAAAAAGTTAGTTTTTTTTAGACATGGTAATAACAAAGTCAAAAGAAGCTAAACCGGTGTGTATGAATACTGGAAAAGTATATGAAAAGACAACACGCAAGTATTAATCTTTGGAAACACACAGTTAGAAAATATTCGTCAACTCATCATGATATGAAAACATGTAAAATCACACTTCTAATTCGAAAAATTATTTGAGAATCGAGAAGTGAGTTTGACATTTAAACCGTTTTTCATACCTGAAAGTTGTTCATCTTTCAAATATGTAAGCATAGAAGCTTATTTGAACTCTCCCCCTAAAAATGATATCTCTTTTAAGTACTCCCCCTAAAATGGATAACCAAATATTTCTATTTAAATCTCTCCCTTAAAGTTAGAATAATACCTTGAAGTACATGTCTTGAAGTACACAATGAGAATCAGGTCTTGAACTGATTTATTCAAGATCCATTACTGATTGCAGAACCTCCCCCTTGAATAATGCATTAAAGATATAAGGGCCTGCAAAAACAAAATCATACAGAATTTTGTATCCACTTCAAAGTGGATCCTTTTTTGTTAAAAGAAGTTGGTTTATAATTTGGAATACTGTAAGTACCATACCAACTTTCCAAAGATTCTTTTCGAACAAAATTATTTGTTCCACAGTAAGAACAACATATTTTCTTTTGAGACAATTTGATCAAATGATTTACAGAATAAATTGGATCAGATTTATCAAAAGATTTAGCATTAAAAGCATGGTTCTTTTGAACATTTTGTTTGGGAACAAACAACTTTGGTTTGTCTACATTTGATGTAGATCCTTTAATTTTCCAAACAAACTTACCTTTCTTAGAATGATTCTTACCTGAACCGTCAATCTGATAATCACATAAAAGATTAGAAGTACGAATCTGATTACTTGGAGTAAAACATTTTATTGAAGAAACATCTGCATGAAGAGAACTTGTGGCTGTTTTGAATGAACACACAGAATCAACATAATCAACATAAGGTGATTGTACTATAACATCAGGACTCTTTTTTCATTCAAATTAACTTTGAAAACTATATCTTCAAGATCTTTCACCATTGCAGATAAAAGATTCTTTTCTTCAAATGTTTCATCAAACTTCTTTTTCGAATCAGAATTCATTGTCTGTTCCTTCATGATATCAGAAGACAATTCAGATAATCTTATTGTAAGTTTCCTTACTTCTGTCTTAAAAACTCTCTTTTCATCTTCAAAATCACTTTTCTCAAAGGTTGTTTTCTTAAGTTCAACAACCATTTGCTCTAAACCTTTTATCTCACTCTTTAAAAGATGTTCTTTTCTTTTAAAAGTACTTATTTCATCTGAAAGTTGCACTTCTAAATCAGCAATCCTCTTTCTAAACTGAACACTCTTTACTTCAAAGAGTTCCTTTCTTTTTGAAAACCTTTACTCTCTTCCTCAAAATTGTGGTCAACATAACTCTCCTTTTCAACATGAAGATTCTTTTTCTTCAAAGCTTTATTCTTACTTTCAAAAAAATTCTTCTTTTTCTCAAAATCTTTTCGTTCACTCACAATCTGTCTATCCAAATCAGAAATCTTCTTTGAAAGTTTATCACTTTTCAATTCAAAAGATTTTCTCTCTTTCTCAAAAACCTTTCTCTCTTCTTCAAAAACTTTTCTCTCATCTTCAAAAACTTTTCTCTCAGACTGTAACAACTTTTGAAAATCAAGTAACTCACTATCCGCATCATTTTTCTTGTTGGTACAAGAATCAAGAGAATCAAAAACATTCATTCCATCATAAAAGTTGGAATCATCATCATCATAACAACAATTGACATAACATGTAGATCCAGAAAACTCTTTGAAATTCTTATTTTCTTGTTGCTCCTCAAAAACTTATAACTTCAAAGAGAGTTCATCAATCTTTGCCTCAAAAGCGTTCCTTTCTTTCTCAAAGTTACTTCTCTCAATAATCACAATTTTCTCAAAATCATTTACTTGCTTTGAAAGTTCCATCACTCTTGAATGAGAAGATATAATCTTGTTTTCAAACACCGTTTTATCTTCATCAAGTTCAAGAACTTTCTTTTGCAAATATTCATTTTCTTTTCTCAAATAAGTTACAAGCTTTAAATTTGGAGCATTTCCAAAAGAATGTTTCAACATTTGATCATGCTCATTTTGCAAATTAATTTTCAAACTTGTATTCATATTTTTTTCTTTAGAAAGTGAATCTTCAAGATTAGTAACTCTAAGAATAAGTTCAGCCTTTTCTGCATTTAAAACTGACAAACTTTGCTGAAGATCATATATCTTCTTTTCAAACCCTGAATTCTCCGACTCTTGTTTCTTTTCTTTTTCCTTATCTTCACTCTTGTCTTTCATGATACCTGGATTTGAAAAAAATCTCCGTTTTCTCACCCTTTGACTCTTTCAAACTTTTCTTTTTAAAATCAAAATCATAATCAGAAGAAGAATCACTATCATATATCCAATAATTCTCTAAAGTCATGGTGATTTAAAAAAAACAGAACTTGATATGCTCGTCGATTTGTTGAAAAACTAAAAAATCTGTTGAAAACTGATCTGGATCTAAGAAAGTGAAACACTAACTTTGATCTGAAAACTTTAAAAAATTGAAAAATTAAAAAAATGACTCAACACTGAAAAGTCACAAGTACAAGGACTAAAAGTGTAAAATGTTGAAAATTTTCAAGTCCAAGGACTAAAAATATAAAGTTTTGAAAGTTTAAAAGTCCAAGGATTGAAAATGACACTTTTTGAAACTTTAAAGTCCAAGTACTAAAAGTGACAAAAATTGAAAGTTAAAAACTAACAAACTTATCGGAAAAACGGACTAAAAATGAAAGAAAAATTAACAAACAACTAACAAAGAGAAACTTACTTGACACTTAATGGAAAAAGTCTAAAAAATTTACAAAACAAGTAATTTTAACGGAGAACTTAACGAAAACGAACAAAAACTTAACAAAATGCTACCGAACGACATCGAAAAATTACGAAACGAACATCAAACAATATCTAATTTTACCAACTACAATACCATCTCACCGAGCAACGATAGAAACGCATCGACGCAACCTTAATTTCACTTTGAAAAACTTGACAAAAAGTTTCCACGAATCTCTTTAAACACGCGTCGAATCACATCGAAAACTTACCGAACGACCCGAAAAAGTTCAAAAATCATTTCTCGGCCAACTTATCTTTCAAATAGGGAAAATTGCCGAAAAAGGTAATATAAATGTCCAAAAAATCCAATTAAGGGAACGTACATTTTTTTTTGCCAAGAAAGGATTATGCATTCGATTTTTTGCCAAGAAAGGATTATGCATTCGATTTTTTGCCAAGAAAGGTAAAGTGACCTGATTAACTTGATACCCGCCTAGTCAGCAGGTAAGATGCTGACGTGTCTGTCCAAGTGGCAGTCCAGTCAGCGTTACCTGCTGACGTGTCTGTCCAAGTGGCTCTCAATCGGTTACCGCCGCCTCCCGGCTGTCAACAACTATAATCGCCACCACCATTGCCGCCTCACGTGGCTGTTCCAAAAACATCACCACCACCGTCGCCGTTTCCGGCTTCGGTGGTTTGTTCAATCGATCGCCACTACCGTGGTTTTCGATTTCGATCGCGATCACCGACGGCCGCCGCCATCACCATCTGTGGTGCGGCCGGCTTTGTCGTCTTTGGTTCATGATTACCACCGTACAACGCCATCAATCACCACCAATCTGGTGGCGATACGATTGGCGATCGGGATTATCGCCGCCACCACCGCTCGGTGGTTTAGAAGCTGTCGGCCACCACCACTCGGTGGTTTTGGCCGTGTAGTCACACGATCGCCGCCACCACCACTCTGGTGGTTCGGTCGGGCGTCCGCCGCCGCCGCTTTGCGCGGTTTGGCCGGCGATTGTGACTGGTGGTATGATCCGGTGTCGACGGCCAAGAACACCGCCATCCACCACCGCTGTCGCGGTTTCAGGTGGTTGCGGTTGTGGCCTTATCTCGGCCACGACTTGCTATTGTGAACATTAAACGCCGCCACCACCTCTCTGGTGGTTTGGCCAGGCGTTCGCCGCCGCCGCTTTGCGCGGTTTGGCCGGTGCATTCGGTGAACCGAAAAAACTACCACCACCGCTTCTGGGTACGGTTGGTGGTTCGATCACAGCCATCGCCGCTCGGCCACCACGGATCAGTGGTTCGGCCTTGCGGTGGTTTTCGTTGCTTCTTACGGCCATAGTTATGGCTTAGGTCGTACGGCCACCACCACGCTGGTGGTTCGGCCGGTGTTTGGTCCCACAGCCAACGCCGCTACCACCACGCTGGTGCTTTGGCTATGGCCACCACCGCTCTTGGTGGTTTGAGGTTGATTTGATTTCGGGTTTTTCGAACGATAAGCATAGTTAAAAAATCAAAAATTTATATAAGCCATTAACATAATAAAAATCAGATTTTTAAACTTGTTATGCAAGAAACAGATTTTAACGGATCACACATAAACAGATAAATTGATAAAACTAAAACGATTTTAACAATGGCTCTGATACCACTGTTGGGTTTTTATGGGTATCCTCGGATCAAACTGACTCGAAGGTTAACACGGATCTCAAAAACCTCACTGGTTTAATAGATCCCATAGGTTTAACAATCAAACTGATAAAACCCATATGATCAAATACACACTGTTTCGATCTTATCATGCGGAAGCGATAAAGTTAAAAACCCTTAAATGCTCATTGATCTATAATCGTTCTAGTTTAATTAATTCTAATGGTTTAGATGATTCACCTGGATTGCTCGAGAATTAGTCCACCGGTGATCGACCAACGAATGTTCTTCTAGTTGAACGGAATGAAAACCCGAAGACTAGAAAGCCAAACTGGAGTCCCGAAAAGGGGGGGTGTCACCGGCTGGAGAGAGAGAGGGAGAGAGAAACTGGAACTGATTTTTGTTAGCTGAAAAAGCTTAATTTTTCCTTAACCCATAAGCCTTATTTATATGGAGGAAAAACACAGTTTGAACAATATTCAGTTTCCATATAATAGTTATCTCAAATTCTTTCCCTTTTTAATTACTGGAAAAGAATTTGCTTATGACAATCTTTTATATATATATATTTATCCAATAGGGTTAGGTTCCGGTGAGACCAAGCCTTTTTGGTGAGACCGGTGAGACCAACATGTTTTACTTGAAACTTCACATCAAAACATTTGTGAAGGTAAAAAAAATTGAACATTCATCGTTAAAACATACTAAAAAACACTATTGAAAAAAAAAATTCCAAAAAAAGGTTAAAAAACGAAACCTTCACAGCTGTTTTTTTTGTGAAGGTTTGCATTATATATATGTAACCTTCACAGAACTTGAGCTGTGAAGGTTACGTTTTTTAGCTTGTTTTCGATATTTTTTTGCACCGAAAGTGAATTTTAGGTCTGCGTATTCGTGTTTTATGGATATTCACGGTGTTTTTTTGTGAAGTTTCAAACGTTAGGTATTGGTCTCACGCGGTCTCACGATAACAGCTTGGTCTCACATGATCCTAAGTCTTATCCAATATATATAAAACTAATTAATTAACTATTATATATTTATTTTATCAAATAAATATACAATCTTCTAATTAATTGATAGCCCTCCAACTTTGGGATTTCTGACTGAAATTACCCAACTGATTTATAATTAACTATTATAAATCCTAACTCTCCATTTCTGGGTTTCATATAACTTATTCGACTTATAGGTCCTCACAGGTGTGACCCTCAAGTGTCTTGTAACATTGGATGTGTAATCACTTGGTTTGTCAACTCTGCACATAATCCCTAACAGACTCCCACTTGTGTAAGTTGGCAATACCGCCTTTGATTACACTGACCTAAGGAGGCCCCTAGACAGGCACTTAGGCTGACCAGGTTACAAGAACTCTTATACCCAGAATGGTGATATAAACATTCCGTTTAAGGAAATAGTATCTATGAAACTACTGTTCATTGATTGGGTATATCTTGGCTTTTCCCTTTGCATCGCGATATTTCATCTGTGAGTATGAGCTTGGAAAGTGTCAACTCTAAATACTCAAGATTCTGTTTTCTTGACTATCTGACTTTTACTGATAGGTAAACGACAAAGAACTAATCAGTTCGTTTGGGCATGGCCATGCACTTCATCAGTATACTTAGTCAGTCAAGACGGGCCCAGAAATATCTCTCTTCAGAGAAGAGGTGCAAATCCCATCTTGCATATCTGCCTTTAATACCACGGCTTCCGCTGAATCTAGTTACGCCCTTTATAGCCACCCTGTTACGGCGTAGCGGTTGAGTGCACTAAGTACTCAGTGGTCCTCATGACGTTAAATCAGATACCTCAGGTGATAGGGACAACCACTGTGAGACTTACTTGTGACTGATTCCAAGAAGTAATCTCAACTGCGGATCACGTCCGATATTTGCTACTCTATCAAATATCTGTGCAACTTTTAGTCTACAACACTTGTAGCTGTTATTCAGCAACTGATCATAACTACCTAAAAGTTCACAATGACTTTAACACCTTATCATGTTCCCACAATGATAAGTCGTCACGGACAAGTTTTGAATGAAAACTGGAAACTAGTTTCATTCCTGGATTAATTAAAACATGCAAAAAATTGTAAAAGTGATAAAGAAATTAATTTTGTATAGTCCATACTACACGCTGTAATAATAACAAAATTAAATGTCTTTTCTTTAATAACTTTTATCATATCTATTTAACATTTGTTAAATACTGGTCTAAAATGAAGTATCACCTACCTTCTGTTTAAACCCTTTGATTAAAATTTACCATTTTAATCAAAGTGATAACCAAATAATACAAGTATGTTGATATTATCTACTTGTATCTGCTAATCATTGTTTTGCAAACACCTTTTAAAACAATAACTAGACTTTTATCATATTTCATGAACTTGGAGACCTGGACTAACTTCCAGTTCCTGAATATGTGAGACTGTACTGCAACTTTCCTTAGCTGCTGTGTAGATGAATGATTTCTACCTGAAATCAGATTCCATTTACTATGCTGGTAAATTTACTGGAATTCTATATTTAATCCAACACTTTAATTATTGATCTTAAAGTCAATCACGACCTTTGTTTCAAGGGTCTTGAAACTTTTATCCTTTTGACTAAAAGGTAAATTATATCTTATGAATTTTTATCCTATCTGGATTATGAATTTCGAGACATATTGAATCAATAATTGTATCTTTTATTCTTTATCTCAAACTAGATAGAGAATAAATTGGGCTCCCACTTACTTATATAAAAACTAACTATTACTCAAAATTTACTATTGACTTGGTCAAAACTTTGATTAGTCAATTCTAATTTTAAGTAATGAACTTTGAGAATTTCCTTTTATAAAACTTAACTGGATTTGGTCAAATCCTAATTCCAGAACTTGGAATCTTTCTAGTTTCATAAATACTGTTATTAACGCCATCTGAGTTAATATCCTAAATTCTCCTTTTAAAACATTTGAATAATAAAACTTGATCAAACTTGATTAGTTAATTCTGAGAATTCTTTTATAAAACTTAATTGGATTTGATTAAATCCTAATTCCAGAACTTGGAATCCTTTTAGTTTTATAAATACTGTTATTAACGCCATCTGAGTTAATAAAATTTGATCACAAAACTATTATTCATAAATGTTTTATTCTCAAAACACATTCCTATAGAATTTCGTGTGTTTTGATAGTTTTTATACAAATTACTTCAATTTAATAGTTTTTATTGAAGTAACTATAACAGGCAACAACTAGGATCATACGGATTTAAGAATACTAAGCACAATCAGATATTTCAATGTCAAGACAATAACTTTTGAAAATAAAACCATAAAATTATAAATCCAAAAATATAATCATCCCAAAAAACTGTTTAAAACATAAATCCAAAAATAACTGTTTTAAAACATAAATCCAAAATATCTTGACTAATATCGAAATAAACTTGTACTTAAGATCCTCAGCAACTTCTGGGCACTTCACTTCTGACCTCCTGCAATAGTCATTTGCTCTAGGTATCAGTATACTTGTAAACTAACAAGTAAGAAGTGACAAATTAAAGCAATCATAAATATCTGAGGTTTACATACCTGCTTCATGATGCTTAGGGCAGTTTTGCCTCCAGTGACCGACCTTATTGCATGTGAAGCAGCGGTTCTCGGTCCTAGCTTTATTTGGCTTAACCTTCTTGCCCTTGCCCTTGCTTTTGCCTTTCTTGGGTGCACTCTGGACGGCCTGGACTTGTCCCTTTCCTTTGCTGGTGCTAGCATGCCCATTTTTCTTTTTCACCCCTCCGTCTTTCACCATCAAGACATCCTTGGTCTTGTTCTTGTTCCCCATATTCAGTTCAGCTGTCTTAAGCATGGAGTGCAATTCTGCTATTGTTTTCTCCATGTTATTCATGTTGTAATTGACCACAAATGGCTTGTAGTCGTCTGACAGTGAATTGAGTATAGTATCCGTTGCCAGCTGCAACGGAACTGGGTGACCAAGTCTCTCCAGATGATCCAAGTGCCTTTTCATTTTCATGACATGGTCACTTACTGATGTCCCTTTTATCATCTTGCACTCATTAAATGCTTTTGTGGCATCGTAACGTTATGTACGAGCCTGGGTCTGGAACATGTCCCTCAGCTGGCGGATCATGTCATAAGCATTTGTATTTATGAGCCCTGCTTGCAGATCTGGGCTCATAGTTGCAAGCATCAGACAGGCGACATCAAGGAGATCATCCGAGTGCTTCTTGTGGGCATTTCTGGCGCAGCCGGAGCATTTGCCGGAGGTGCCTCCCCAAGAGGCTCTTCAAGGACATACCATTTCCTCTCATGTCTGAGCACAATCATCAGATTGCGCTCCCAGTCGAGGAAATTAGAGCCGGTCAGCTTATCCTTCTCTAGGATAGAGCGGAGGGGAAGATTGTTAGTGCTTGTTACAGTGCTTGCCATCTACACAAATTAAAACTTTTGGTCTTTAGCAACTGTAAATAGATTAAATTCCAATAATTATCAATAAACCCTTAAATGATCAATTTATTGGACTAGGATCCTTATTTCATACGTCCTGATGTGCGTAATGTTCTTGCTCCACCAGACCCGTATTTATTTCGGTAGGTAAGGACTTTTACCAATCATGTCTAGCTGACATGACTCCTAGATCTTTTCGGGACCACGGCAACTACCTGTGCATGTTTTAGTCCCTCTAAGTGCTTTTTGGCCCGGTACCTCCCGGTGAACTTAATAGTACCAAAACAGATCTCACCATTTTGGGGACCTGATCACTATACTCTGGCCGGTACCACCCGGAGATAATTCGCAGAGTTATGTAACCCCTCCAGCTTCAGTTTGAACACGGACGTTGAATGTGTGATCACTTACAACGCCTGTGTACTTTACGCCGAAGGTGCCCCTAGATGGGTTGCACTACTGATCTATGATTTTCGGGGTTTTGAAAAACTTTACTTCCAGGCTTTTTGAAAAACTGATTGTTATAAAGGCCACTGATGTTTTAAACTATCTGTTTCAAACATGCATGCAATTTTAAAACTAACTGTTCTAAAATCACTTGCTAATTAAAACTAACTTTTTAATAGCACACCAAGTTGATTAAAACTAACTGTTTTTGTCAACTTGCCTTTTTATATAAAACAATCATCTATAGGTTTTAAAATAAAAACTACCGTTTTGAAAAGTTTGAAAAACTAGTATTTTTAAATACAAAACCTATATGTTTTTTTGTGATACAACCTAGTTTTAAAATAACCTTTCTATTTAAAACTACTAACATGCAAGATATCACAAATAATCAATCAACCATGCAATTAAACAATAATTAATCACATAATAGCTAATTATAGTTTTTGCCAACGTTTGTTTCCTAGGGACCAATAATGACCTATTTCACTAAAAGCTTCAAAACTTGCGTAGCTCCCACTGGCCTCGCCATGTTTGTTAGAACTCCGGTAAGAGGAAGAATTTTAGTAACTCCCACTGGCCTCGCCATCCCGAAAGAATAAAAATATCTATCCTAAGGTCATTATTACATAAGGGGTTGTAAATGGCACGCATGCCTCCCCGTAAATATGTCAAGGGTCTAGGTTGGCAAAACACTATAATATATATATATATATACTCAAACTGAGATGTATATATAGAACTCAAGCAATCACGCAATTATATATATATGCAATATAGTAAAACGAGAAATAAATCTGGATCCGTTAAAATTATCTTGTCTTAATTATCGCAAAACTTGGTTTTATAACTGATTCGAAAAACAAACTGTTTTATGAACCAAAATATTTTAATCTGAAAATAGTTTTATTCTGATTTATAAACTCATCTAGACTTATAAACCATAAGTCTTATAATTCAAAAACCAATTTTACAATTTATCCAAAATTATATCAAACCGGGTTTTATTGATCAAATTTTAAAATACTGGCCTTTGTGTTTTAATAAATTAGTGAAGACACGAAAACATGCCCAAAAATTATTTTAAAACTTGATTTTATAAAATACTTATCAAACCGGACTATTTTAGTCCAACTGGTTCGAATGAATAATAACCTGAATAAGAACTAAGGCCTAAAATCATTAACTCTAGTTGGGCCATAAGCTTGGTCCAAAAACTGGCTTGTGGGCCTATTCTCAATTTGTAAATTTCGGGCCCGTTATGGTTTTTACGATTTGTCAGAAAAACGATCGTGGATCGAGAAACCCTAATCGTCGTGTTTCGTGTTTCGCAATCAATCACCACCAACTGTTATCGACTTGTAAACGATTGACCGGGATTCCAGGGAGTGCTTTGCATTACGGGTGAGGTGAGTGGTTACGCTTAGACCTATTCCCTATCGGGGGCCAGGTCCATCCGCAGTTCTCCCCTTAGCCTTAGGGCAGGCACGAAATCAATTAACAGCTTCTAAAGAAAAGAGGACGACGGGTGACAACAACTGAGTCACTATCGCCATTGATGATGGTAACCACGGCCGCCATCATCTTTTGGCGGTTTCAAATCCGTTGATCGCCATCACCACAAACGGTGGTGTGGCTCTCAATCGGTTACCGCCACCTCCCGGCTGTCAACAACTATAATCGCCACCACCATTGCCGCCTCACGTGGCTGTTCCAAAAACATCACCACCACCGTCGCCGTTTCCGGCTTCGGTGGTTTGTTCAATCGATCGCCACTACCGTGGTTTTCGATTTCGATCGCGATCACCGACGGCCGCCGCCATCACCATCTGTGGTGCGGCCGGCTTTGTCGTCTTTGGTTCATGATTACCACCGTACAACGCCATCAATCACCACCAATCTGGTGGCGATACGATTGGCGATCGGGATTATAACCGCCACCACCGCTCGGTGGTTTAGAAGCTGTCGGCCACCACCACTCGGTGGTTTTGGCCATGTAGTCACACGATCGCCGCCACCACCACTCTGGTGGTCTGGTCGGGCGTCCGCCGCCGCCGCTTTGCGCGGTTTGGCCGGCGATTGTGACTGGTGGTATGATCCGGTGTCGACGGCCAAGAACACCGCCATCCACCACCGCTGTCGCGGTTTCAGGTGGTTGCGGTTGTGGCCTTGTCTCGGCCACGACTTGCTATTGTGAACATTAAACGCCGCCACCACCTCTCTGGTGGTTTGGCCAGACGTCCGCCGCCGCCGCTTTGCGCGGTTTGGCCGGTGCATTCGGTGAACCAAAAAAACTACCACCACCGCTTCTGGGTGCGGTTGGTGGTTCGATCACAGCCATCGCCGCTCGGCCACCACGGATCAGTGGTTCGGCCTTGCGGTGGTTTTCGTTGCTTCTTACGGCCATAGTTATGGCTTAGGTCGTACGGCCACCACCACGCTGGTGGTTCGGCCGGTGTTTGGTCCCACAGCCACGCCGCTACCACCACGCTGGTGCTTTGGCTATGGCCACCACCGCTCTTGGTGGTTTGAGGTTGATTTGATTTCGGGTTTTTCGAACGATAAGCATAGTTAAAAAATCAAAAATTTATATAAGCCATTAACATAATAAAAATCAGATTTTTAAACTTGTTATGCAAGAAACAGATTTTAACGGATCACACATAAATAGATAAATTGATAAAACTAAAACGATTTTAACAATGGCTCTGATACCACTGTTGGGTTTTTATGGGTATCCTCGGATCAAACTGACTCGAAGGTTAACACGGATCTCAAAAACCTCACTGGTTTAATAGATCCCATAGGTTTAACAATCAAACTGATAAAACCCATATGATCAAATACACACTGTTTCGATCTTATCATGCGGAAGCGATAAAGTTAAAAACCCTTAAATGCTCATTGATCTTTAATCGTTCTAGTTTAATTAATTCTAATGGTTTAGATGATTCACCTGGATTGCTCGAGAATTAGTCCACCGGTGATCGACCAACGAATGTTCTTCTAGTTGAACGGAATGAAAACCCGAAGACTAGAAAGCCAAACTGGAATCCCGAAAAGGGGGGGGTGTCACCGGCTGGAGAGAGAGAGGGAGAGAGAAACTGGAACTGATTTTTGTTAGCTGAAAAAGCTTAATTTTTCCTTAACCCATAAGCCTTATTTATATGGAGGAAAAAACACAGTTTGAACAATATTCAGTTTCCATATAATAGTTATCTCAAATTCTTTCCCTTTTTAATTACTGGAAAAGAATTTGCTTATGACAATCTTTTATATATATATATTTATCCAATATATATAAAACTAATTAATTAACTATTATATATTTATTTTATCAAATAAATATACAATCTTCTAATTAATTAATAGCCCTCCAACTTTGGGATTTCTGACTGAAATTACCCAACTGATTTATAATTAACTATTATAAATCCTAACTCTCCATTTCTGGGTTTCATATAACTTATTCGACTTATAGGTCCTCACAGGTGTGACCCTCAAGTGTCTTGTAACATTGGATGTGTAATCACTTGGTTTGTCAACTCTGCACATAATCCCTAACAGCCACCACCTACAAACCACCACCACCACCACAGCTACCTCCAAACCACCACCCACCACCACCACATCCACTACCAAACCACTACCCACCATCACCCACCACCACCACAGCCACCAACAAAACACCACCACCAACAAACTACCGCCACCACACACCTTCACACACACACACACACATCGACACAGATCTACACACACACACACACATAACGTCGTACACTGTAACACCCCTTTTTCCTTTTTACGTAAGTTAACGGATTTCCGTTAAGTTAACTTATTTTGGGTATTGTTGTTTCCAGGAGTTGAGGGGTTCATGTGTTAATTATGGAACTTAAGGGTTGATTAGGAGCATATAAGCCAAAGGGAACCCTCAACTCTCTTCAGTTTCTGTGAACGTAAGAGAGGGGGGGAGATGGCGTTTAAGGTTGGAAGCAAAGGAGAGAAATTGAAGGTGTTATGGAGCAATTGTTGTAGAAATCACGTTGACTACAACCAAGGTATGAATCCTATGTGTGTAATTGATGTTCAATTGAAGGTTTTAGTAAGATGAAGTCATGGTTAGGGTTTGGTGTAGAATGGTGATAATAGAATCATCAATTGGTGTGTTTTGGGTCAAATTGGTTGCATATAATCGTTAGATATCGACCCTAGTTAGTGCATAATCATGATTTTGGCTTGTTTTGATCATGAAAACCGTTCTAGAGCAAGAAACGAGAGAAAAGGGAAATTTTCGGAATTCCCGTCAGAATTGCGCGGCTGTGAGATTGGCTTGTTCTCCCTCGTTAACCGTCGGATCGTCGCGAAATTTGGACAGCAGCTTCACAACTCATAGTTCTTCGATCTGACCAGAGGAATCGAGCATCGGAGGCAACAGTAAGGAGAAACAAATGGTCGAAGTGGGCTAAAATTTCCAGAAAGTCGAACTTTGGTGTTTTGAAGATTTAGGTGGTGTGTGCGTGCGATTCTCGAAGGCAACCGAGGGAGAATCAAGTACTGAGTTGGAATTTCTCTTAAGGTATGATTACAAACCCCCTATAATTATTTGGATGAGTTGGTTACATAGAGTTTGTGAATTAAGGTTATGGATTTTGAATGATGGCCAATTGATCATTATTCGGAAGTGAAGAGTCGAGCTTGATGTCATGTGATTGTGTATAATCATTATGGGATGTTGTATGAACTTGATTTCGATGGTTTCGGTCGAAATTGGAGTTGTAGGTAAAAACTCTCGTTGGTAGTCGCAACCCGCGACATCCATTTTGAGTCCGTTTTAAACCGTTTGGTCGAGGTAGCTTATGAGACTTCTTAGGGACTTGTTTAGGCTTCTTTTAGGACTGTTTGAGGGTCCTAATTTTAGTTGTAAATTGTTACAAATACATGATTCGGTTTGAGGGATCGTGCGAGTTTCGTGCTTTTGATATCTTTGCGATCCAGGTGAGTTACACTTACTTACATTTTATTGTGTGGTATGTATTGTATGCATGATAGCGTATGTGAAAGGGATCCACATGCCCTTGATGAGTTGTAGGGGCCGACCCGTGTCCTAACTGATGGGAGAAAGGGAAACCACATGCCCTTGATGAGTTATGGGGGCCGACCCGTGTCCTAACTGACGGGAGAAAGGGAAACCACATGCCCTTGGTGAGTTGTGGGGGCCGACCCGTGTCCAAACTAACGGGTGATAATATCGATCTCATGAGAGTCGGGTGTCTGATGTGTTTGATAATTATTGATATGCTTGATGTGAATGATGTTGATTGTGTTGGTACCTGTTATGGTACAGTCCGTGCTATGTGGTAAGATGTAGGTGGTGCTAGCTCACTAAGCTTTATGCTTACCCCGTTGTTGTTTATCATTTTTAGTGTCTGGTATGTCCCGAAAGGGAAAAGAGAAAGCTTCCGAATGAGACTCCGAGGTTGCAGCAGTTCAGTCTAGGCATGTAGTTAAATAATGATGTTATTGAAGGGATGAACTAATTTTTCTTGGGTTATCATGTAAACATATAGATTTGGGTTTGTTTAAACTATGTTCGTGTTTACAAGCATTTAGCTTATGTTTTCTTTAAACCTATGACTTGGAAATGGTTTTTAAATGTTGGTTTTGGACGAGCTTCCGCTTTTTGTGCAAACTTGGTTACTTTTGGTATGAATGAGCTTTTTAAGTTTTTGGGTGTTACAAGTTGGTATCAGAGCCTAGGTTTAAGGGATTTGAGTATTCACAAGTGGTGGATACTTGAACTTAAACCAAATACTCGTGTTTTCGTAAATAAAAGTAACCAAAATGAAATGTTTTATGGAGAGATGAGTAGTGAGACTGAACTGCAGACCGGAGTATCAGAACGGGGGTGAGCACACTAACCTTACCTTGTGAGCATGTTGATTTACTATGTCAGTAAATGCACGTATGTATTATATGAATGTATGGCATGTGTGATAAGTGAACACTAGTTATGTGAATTACTAGTGTTGCACTATTAAGTTGAGCATGTACACTATGATGGCTGTTATGAACGTGTGTATGCATGTAAGCCTTACTTAGGCTTAGAGATATGTGGTTAAAAGTAGAAGCATGATAATTGTTATGTGATTAACTGGTAGACGAGCTTTTAAGCTCTTGCATATGAGTCATGTGTGTAACAACCGAGTCGGAGATAAGTACTTTAGTAATTGTGTCGAGGCTAGGCATGTAGGGTGTAGTTACAATGATATAAGGGCCCATATCATTACAAATACACTATGCATGTTGGGAATTGACATAGTTACGAGTTCTATGAACCTACAAAGTTGTGTTCTTGGGGGTAGTAGCATGTTAGGACCTACGTGTGTGTCCTTGAAAGAATAGATAGATCACTAAAAGCATGTTAGTAAGGAGACATATAAAGCAAGTGTCGTTGAACCAGGCTAGTTGATAGAATGGGAAGGGAGATAGATTTGGCTATATGAAGCATGATGTTTTACGGATCAATGTGGTGAAATCAAGGAGTGAAGGTAGGAGACCGGATGAGGACGAAGATCAGAAAATTCCTGATTTGAGAGAGATGATAGCGGCTAAAGTTGGAGAGGTACTTCATGATGTGCTCGGATCTTTTGATCAGATGAAGCAAGAACTGACCAAGGTGATCCATAGTAAGGTGGAGGCAGCTATAGCCGGTAGGGCTAGTGGGTTGGGAGGATCGCAGGGTAGACAGAAGACGGCGACAAGCTACAAAGACTTCTCGGCGTGTCAACCACTACACTTTGAGGGGCAGGAGGACCCCGTAGCCAGCTCTTGCTGGACATTCGAGGTGGAATGGCCCATGAGTGAGTCCTTATCAATGGCGCAGACGATGGAGTCAGTGAATGAAATCACCGACTTGTTTTTGGGAGCAGTCGCACTTTTGTCCAAATTACGTGGCAATGAGCGGATGAAGATTTAACGGTATGCAAGGATCCAAAAGCCCGAGATTCAAGAGTTTGTGTGATGGCAAGGTGCATTGATTTCCATCAGATGCACGAGACAGTATGAATTAGAGAGTTAGAATTGGAGAAGCCAGGAAGAAGAGTGATACCCCAAGACTCAGGGGCGTGTGTACCAGTTGATAGCAGATGAAGCAAGGACGGAGACTGGACGCTGTGACATGGTAAGTTAGAGAGTCCGATAGAAGAAAAACTAGTGGATGATGAGTATCGTTGGTGTAGTGATGTGTATAAGGATAAAGTAGTAGTTGGGATAAATTGGTTAGATCAGAACCAAGCTCGCACCAACCGCGAGAAGCATCAGGTAGTAGTTCGAACTCTAAGTGGGGGAGAACTAACTATCGAAGAAGACAAAAAAAAGGAGACTACCGAAGATGTGTACCTTGGCTAAGGCCAGGAAACACGTTCTTCATGGAGGCAGCATTTACCCGGCGAATGTGGTCGACAGTCGCGACGAGACAAGGAAGAGGTTAGTAGCGGACGTGCCAGTGATTAGTGAATAACTGGATGTATTCCCAGATGACTTGCCTAACATTCCTTTCGAGAGGCAAGTGGAGTTCTGGATCGACTTGGTCCCGGGGGCGGCACCGGTAGCCAAGGCTCCGTACCGGTTAGCACCTTCGAAGATGCAAGAGTTATCGGAGCAGTTAGAGGAGCGTTTGGATAAGGGGTTCATTCGCCCGAGCACCTCACCTTGGGGAGCCCCTATCATGTTCATGGAAAAAAAATGGATCGATGCGGATGTGTATCGATTACCGGGAGCTCAACAAGCTCACAGTGAAGAACAGATACCCGCTGTCGAGGATCGATGATCTATTCAATCAGCTTCAGGGAGCCGCTTGGTTCTCGAAGATAGATCTTCGCTCAGGGTACCACCAGCTGAAAGTTTAGGAAGAGGACGTGCACAAGACCGCGTTTCGGACTAGATACGGAAACTTCGAGTTCATCGTGATGCCCTTTGGTTTGACGTATGCACTGGCGGCGTTCATGGATTTGATGAGCAGAGTTTGCAGACCGATGTTGGATAGGTCGGTAATCGTTTTCATAGACGATATACTAATCTATTTGGGATCGACGGAGGAATATGTGGAGCACTTACGAGATGTATTGGAGACTTATGCAAGGAACGATTGTGTGGGGAGAAGAGAAGACAGCAACGATCGAGACCGTGAGAAGAGGGCAATGCGAAGCACCGGTGTTGACTTCACCGGAGGAAGTAGAGGACATGGCATTTTATTGTGGTACTTCTTCCATGTGGTAGTTGTAATATGATGAAGCGTGGGAAGTAAATGGATGCTGTAAGGAACTATATTGTGTGTTTGTGTTGTACGTGATAGTAGAGGGTAGATAACTATGTTGGATGGGAATAGCATGTTTTGTGTGCTTACGGACAGCCTTGTACCCATAAGGGTTAAGGGGATAGTATCGTTCTCGTTAGAAAAGAAGGCAGGATCAGTTCTGTTCTTGGAACGGAGAGCGGTTATATGTGCAGACGTGTTATGTTGTGAAATCCATCGTAATCCGTAGGAAATGATGTGTGGGTGGGACGCGTTTTGGGTTGTGACCTGGACTGGACAACTCCAAAGCAAAACCGTGAGGGAGTAGGGTGACCGGTTAGGGCCCTGTGTCTCCAAAGCGGTCAAGTGACAATGATAACCTCGCTAGTAGGTATTTTTAAGCAGTCATAAAGAAAAGCGGTTAAGAGTGAGAATTTGAAGAATGAAGGAATTAAGGGTCAAGTAGTTCGGTTAATACCCGACAGTTGTGGTCTTTTAAGTCGTTGAGACCATGTATAGGTTCCAGTATCAGAGACGTAAGGTCGGATTATTGGTGGCCAGAGTTAAAAAGGGATGTGGAAAAGTGTTAGACGTGTCTAAGAGTGAAGGTTGAATTAGAGTTAGAGTTATTGGATGGAAGAAAGAGCATGTGACGAAGGATTTGATTACAAGGTTGGTTGTACTTTTAGAAATCATGATGATGTATGGGATGAGGTGTAGGACTCCCATTTGTTGGGGAGAGGTTGGACCAAGAGAGCTTGGGAGTACTGAGATTGTACAGAAGACGACTGAGAGTATTCAGTTGATCCGTGAGAGACTGAAGACTACTCAGAGTCGTCAGAAGAGCTACGTAGATAAGAGACGGGTCAGACCTAGAGTTCAATGTGGGAGACATGGTGCTTCTAAAGGTGTCACCATGGAAATAGGTGATACGGTTCCGTAAGCGGCGCAAGTTGGGTCCGAGGTTCATCGAACCACTCAAGATAGTCGCATGGGTTGGGAAGGTTGCGTACCGCCTAGAGTCACCTTTGGAACTCAGTCTGATACACAACACTTTCCATGTATCACAGCTAAGGAGGTGTTTGGCAGATGAGTCTGCTCACGTACTGATCGACGACATACAAGTCGATGAGAGACTCAACTGTGCGGAGAAGCCGATAACGGTCTTGGGGAGAAAGACCAAGACCTTGAAGAACTAGGAGATCAAAATCGTGAAGGTTCAATGGGAGCATAGAAAGGGTTCCGAATGGACCAGGGAACCCGAGGATGAGATGCGGAGGAACTACCCTGAATTGTTCCAAGAATAGTCGATTTCGGGGACGAAATCCTGGTAAGTGAGGGAGAGTTGTAACACCCCTTTTTCCTTTTTACGTAAGTTAACGGATTTCCATTAAGTTAACTTATTTTGTGTATTGCTGTTTCCAGGAGTTGAGGGGTTCATGTGTTAATTATGGAACTTAAGGGTTGATTAGGAGCATATAAGCCAAAGGGAACCCTCAACTCTCTTCAGTTTCTGTGAACGTAAGAGAGAGGGAGAGATGGCGTTTGAGCTTGGAAGCAAAGGAGAGAAATTGAAGGTGTTATGGAGCAATTGTTGCAAAAATCACGTTGACTACAACCAAGGTATAAATCCTATGTGTGTAATTGATGTTCAATTGAAGGTTTTAGTAAGATGAAGTCATGGTTAGGGTTTGGTGTAGAATGGTGATAATAGAATCATCAATTGGTGTGTTTTGGGTCAAATTGGTTGCATATAATCGTTAGATATCGACCCTAGTTAGTGCATAATCATGATTTTGGCTTGTTTTGATCATGAAAACCGTTCTAGAGCAAGAAACGAGATAAAAGGGAAATTTTCGGAATTCCCGTCAGAATTGCGCGGCTGTGAGATTGGCTCGTTTTCCCTCGTTAACCGTCGGATCGTCGCGAAATTTGGACAGCAGCTTCACGACTCATAGTTCTTCGATCTGACCAGAGGGATCGAGCATCGGAGGCTCCAGTAAGGAGCAGCAAATGGTCGAAGTGGGCTAAAATTTCCAGAAAGTAGAACTTTGGTGTTTTGAAGATTTAGGTGGTGCGTGCGTGAGATTCTCGAAGGCAACACCTCCTATAATTATTTGGATGAGTTGGTTACATAGAGTTTGTGAATTAAGGTTATGGATTTCGAATGATGGCCAATTGATCATTATTCGGAAGTGATGAGTCGAGCTTGATGTCATGTGATTGTGTATAATCATTATGGAATGTTGTATGAACTTGATTTCGATGGTTTTGGTCGAAATTGGAGTTGTAGGTAAAAACTCTCGTTGGTAGTCGCAACCCGCGACTTCCGTTTTGAGTCCGTTTTAAACCGTTTGGTCGAGGTAGCTTATGGGACTTCTTAGGGACTTGTTTAGGCTTCTTTTAGGACTGTTTGAGGGTCCTAATTTTAGTTGTAAATTGTTACAAATACATGATTCGGTTTGAGGGATCGTGCGAGTTTCGTGCTTTTGATATCTTTGCGATCCAGGTGAGTTACACTTACTTACATTTTATTGTGTGGTATGTATTGTATGCATGATAGCGTATGTGAAAGGGATCCACATGCCCTTGATGAGTTGTGGGGGCCGACCTGTGTCCTAACTGACGGGAGAAAGGGAAACCACATGCCCTTGATGAGTTGTAGGGGCCGACCCGTGTCCTAACCTGCGGGAGAAAGGGAAACCACATGCCCTTGGTGAGTTGTGGGGGCCGACCCGTGTCCAAACTGACGGGCAATTAAATATCGATCTCATGAGAGTCGGGTGTCTGATGTGTTTGATAATTATTGATATGCTTGATGTGAATGATGTTGATTGTGTTGGTACCTGTTATGGTACAGTCCGTGCTATGTGGTAAGATGTAGGTGGTTCTAGCTCACTAAGCTTTATGCTTACCCCGTTGTTGTTTATCCTTTTTAGTGTTAGGTACGTCCCGAAAAGGAAAAGACAAAGCTTCCAAATGAGACTCCGAGGTTGCAGCAGTTCAGTCTAGGCATGTAGTTAAATAATGATGTTATTGAAGGGATGAACTAATTTTTCTTGGGTTATCATGTAAACATATAGATTTGGGTTTGTTTAAACTATGTTCGTGTTTACAAGCATTTAGCTTATGTTTTCTTTAAACCTATGACTTGGAAATGGTTTTTAAATATTGGTTTTGGACGAGCTTCCGCTTTTTGTGCAAACTTGGTTACTTTTGGTATGAATGAGCTTTTTATGTTTTTGGGTGTTACACACACACACACATCTATACACACAATCGATTTTAGGGTTTGGGGAAGGGGGAAGAGGATCTTCAAAATCGATTATAGGGTTTGGGGAAAATGGGAGGAGGTCGATTTAGGGTTTGGGGAAAGGGGGAAGAGGACCGGTGGTGGTTGGGGGCTGGAGGTGGTGATGGTGGGGGATGGTGGTGGTTAAAAAGATGGTGGTTGTGGCGGTGGCGGTTTCGAGATGGTGGTGGTGGTTTGCCAACACGGGTGGGGGTGCAGGTGGTGATGGTGGTACGGTGGTGGTGGGGGTGTGTAGGTGGTGGTGGTGGTGGTGGTGGTGGGGGGGTGGTTTGTTGCCTTGTAACAGAGAAAGAGAAAGAGAGGAGAGAGAAGAGAGAAGAGAGAGAGAGAGGAGAGAGAGAGATTGAGAAAATGAAGGGGTTAACCTCTTAAACAGGTTACCGGTAACCTTACCCTTTTTTGACAAAATTGAATGGTTAATCCTTTTACGGCAAAAAAAAAATATACGTTCCCTCGATTGGATTTTTTGGACATTTATATTACCTTTTTCGGCAATTTGCCCTTCAAAATATTCAAAAACGTTTTCGTTGAAAAATCCACGTGGCTACCGAAATTGCACCGCAAAATTGACGTTTATCACAAACTCACATAAAATCTTGAAAAATCAACTCGTAGGCTTGACTTGAGAACGCTCGAAACCTTATCGTTTGATCCCGAAACATTACGAAAATTAAACGAGCAACCTAAGATTAATCGTTTTGACCGCAAACACACCGAAACTTAACCGTTTCCAATCGAATAAAACAATAAATTTGAGCTATGTATGTGTGCGCTTAAGATATTTGCGGCTGTATGTGGGTAATTAATTCAGTTGTGTATGTGCGTGCATCACCAACATGTGTATGTGTTTGTGTGATACGTGTGTAGAGTATATGTGAGGTGTGTGTGACGTGTTAGGAATGAGGTGTTGAGTGTGTGTTGAATCAAAGGCCAATACAAAACACTTCACCAAAATTCAAGTCAACAAAAATTAAGTCCGATACAAAAGTCCGATTTTTCTTAAAATCAAAGGCCGAATAAAAAAACAAACTCCATATTGGCCTTTTTTAAGTGAATTTTTTTTTTAAAAAACCAAAGGCCGAATCAGTTTGTAAACCAAAAGCCGAATAGGATTTTTCAAAGTCCGTATCAGGAAACCAAGGTCTGAGACAAAAAAAATTCCAAAGTCCGTATCGGAGAACAATAGTCTGATTCGGATAATGGATAGTCCGATTCAGACTTTTGAAAATTTCGTATCGGAGAACTGATAGTCCGATTCGGACTTTTGGGATAGTCCGATTCAGACTTTCAGGGGAATCGGCTTTTTCGAGCTGATGAACACAGAACGTGAATTTCAAGTTGGGAGACAACTGAAATCACCAAATTCGACCCCAAAAACTTCAAATTTCACCAAAATTAAGCCTAAATCTCACCAAAACTTAATCCAAATCAATTCTAAACAACTCAATCACTCAAAAACTTCATCGATTAGCCTCAATTTTCATGAACTCAACCAAAATCAATTTCACAGACTCCATTTTTATACGAACAAATAGCTTCAAAAACTCAAACTTAAACCTACAAATCTATGAAATCACACACTAAACTAATACAAACTCAATGAAAATCAAATATCTAACACAATGAACACAAAATCTAATCAAATCAAACACAAATAAAAAAAATCAAAATCTTAGATCTCAAATTCAGAAAAGTATCATACCTTCAATTTCTAACAAATTAGGCTCTGATACCACTTGTAGTTCCAGATTCAAGTTCCAAACATCATGAATGAAACCCGTTCCTGTAAACTGAAATATAAAAGGGCTTTTATACCCAAACAACTAGAACCCTAAACTATTGAACAATTACACTTTAAACCCTAACATTACAAAAACTATTACAAAGAACAATTAACAACTAAAGTAACTTTGACATCTTTGACAACTTTGACTTTGCCATTGACTTCACTTTATGTGCCAACTTGTGATCTCGGATACAATCCGATTTTGCATCCAACAGAAGTATTGTATGAAAGTGATCAGTGTTAGTAATTATGTGCAGAAGTTGACAAACCAGTGATTACACATCCAATGTTATAAGACACTTGAGGGTCACACCTGTGAGGACCTGTAAAACGAACAAGTAAAATAACCCCAGTTTGGAGAGGTTTGATTTGTAATAGTTAATTATAAATCAGTTGGGTGTTTTTTGTAAGAAACTCCAAAGTTAAAGGTTTCTTGTTGAAAGAATTAATTAATAGGGATTATATATTTATTAGTTAAATAAATATATGTCAAGATTAATTAATCAGTTAAATATTTATCTGGAATTTATTTGGATATTATATGGAATATTCTTTTCTTGGTGGAAAAGAAAAAGGAATATTTAATTTCCTAAATAGATAAATATTGTTTTGTTTTTGGTATTATTACAATATGGTATCTATCACTATATATATAATAATAGGTTAAGCCAAATTCAATTCATTCAATTAATTTCTTAACCCAAAAGAAACCTACAAAATTCTCCCAATTCTCTCTCTCCCTCCTTTTGGTCGACGGTTTTCATAAACCCGAAACCAGTTCGATTTCGAGTTTATTCGATCAATTATTCACACAACAGTTTGTTCGTGAGTTCGGGGCTTTTATCCGGCTAGAAGGAGTTCTTCTGGTCTCATCACGGGTGGATCGTCTCAAGCCTCCCAAGTAATTATTTCTAACCCAATAATATTATGTATGTAATTAGATAAACAATAAGATCTGTGTTTTATGGTTTTTTGTCACATATTTGCTTCCGCTAATCAAACCAGTTAGGTTTGATTGTTTAAACCTTGGAAACAGTTTGATTCTCAAAGTTTTACCGTGTATCTCATTCTAGTTAGGTTTGAGATTCACAATTTACTTGTGTCAGTTTGATACGAGGATCTCACAAAAACCCAACAATCAGGTAGTAGTTTTTGTAGCATGAAGGCAAATAAATTGCAAATTAAAATGAATTAATCTCTTTTATTAACATTTCATGGAGACATTTTTCTGGATATCTTGTCATTAGAATGCACTCTTTGTTACTCAAGTGAACTAAAGAACTTCCATTGAGCAATCGCTCAATTCATCTATGTCAGCCATGAAGAATGAAACTGCATAGAGCCTTGTTCCTAAGGTTAGTTTTCCATCTCTATAGCATCTATCCTTTCCTAATTTTATTTTTACATTCAGTGTAAAGTCAGATTGTAATTTTAGCAGGTGCAATTTAATCTGCAGTTGCCTAAAAGAACGGAGCGATAGACCAAAAGTTGTACTTCTGTTCGAACACCAGGGTATGGAATATGGATCTATACTACAAATTGTTAAAGATTTTAATTTTGCAAATTGTTTTATGTATATGTGGTGCTTAATGGTTGTTGATTGATATGATGTGAAATGGCAAAAATTAAACCTCATGTTGGTGCCTAACTTCATTGCTTCTCATTTACTCATCTGTTACTTTTTTTTTGGTATATCTCAACTAGGTTTTTGTTAATTTTGAACAATCCAATTGGGTTTTTTTTTTGCAGAGCTGTCATGCTTTCAGCTCCTTAACCTCTAATTCACCCTTAATCTATGTAAGTTTTTAATGATCTTACTCATTTTAACTCATTCAAGTTGTCACTTACATGATTTGTTACACTTTTGCTTCATTATTTTGTACGTTGAAGTTGAATTATTCTGTTTATGGGTTGTTATGGTTATATAATTTTTTATGTTTAATTAGGGACCAGTGAGGGGTTATGACTTATTCTACATAACCATTTTGGCATAACGGCTTAATGATTAAGCTTTAAAGAACCATTAAGTATAGATGAATGAATAAGTTGACAGACTCTTAAGTTTGTTAATCCATAAGTGAATAACCCCTTAGGTGAACTTATCATATTTTTATATGTGTGTTTTATAGGGAATCAATACAAAATTGTATCAGGGTTTGTGTGTGAGGCATTGGGATATAACCCCATAATAGGTGAAAGTATAAGAATGGTACTCAGAGAAGGAAGAAGAGCATGAAGTGTATATTCGGATCAAGGCGACTGGCAAAATCAAAATATTTCAAATAGAGGTATTGTTTCTTGTTTCGTTTGTTATCTTTTTGAATCAAGATGGTATTTGGAAGATGGGTTTGAGGAAATTGCGTATGACGGTGTAGATTTTGGTGGAAAATACCAGAAAGGTTGATGCAATGAGGTTTAAATGAGTAATGACAGACGAGTCAGAAAGCATGAAGGACGTAAAGAAGCTGGTTCCGAAAATCATGAAAAGGAAATATGATGATTAATTAACTGCTTCACTTGATGAAAAAGATGGATTTGGTGTCTGGTTACAAGGTAATTAACGGGTTTAATATATGAAAATAGGTTTCAATCTCCTCTGATGATGTCTAACTCGGTCAATATGTAGTTTATTAGAATAGGTTGGTTGTATTTCTAATTTATAATTTCTTTTAAGTTTGATGTTGTCATATTGTTTCCTGGATATAAAACCACCTAATGTTGACTGCTATACATTTCACTTTCACATAATCAACCGTGGAATCGGTGGAAAATGCTATGACGCTTTTACGTTTACAAATCCATGATCTACACCTGCAGTTGATGCGATCAATGATATGGACGGAAGGGTATTTGCTATTAATTATCGGTTGATGTTTTTTAGTCATATATGCGTTGAGCATGTTCTTTTCATTTCAAAAAATTTCAGCTGTAGTTTGTCTTAATTGTTAGACATACTCTATTACACTATCGATAGAAGAGTAGTAAAAGTGAATGAAGTAACAAAAGAGCAACAACAGTTTGAGCCATACATCTGAACTGATGGATATTTAACAACCAAAGTTGAGCCAATTTGGTCAAATGCCATTGGCATAAAGTGATCCACAAGCCCAATAACAAAGTGGATCCCAAAGTCAGACCAAATTGAGAAAATAACAAATTGTAGATTCTTAAAACTCAATATATTATTTTGTTGTTTCTATGTCGTAGAAATTATAAACACAAGGTGCCTCTCGATTTAAGGAATAAGTTTTTTGGTAAAGCTCTTTAACTCCTCTTGTTCCTTGTTTCTTTATCCTTGTATTATTTCACGTATTAGCAACTTATCCATACCCCCTATTTTAATTTATTGTCTTTTGTAACATGGTTTTTGGGGTAAAATGATATAATGAACTGTTAGAACAATCATATATTACTTAGTTGATGAATACATGAATCATTTGCTCTTTTGTGTTGATAAGTTTTCTTGATCACCTGACAATGGTACCATCAAGTCGTCAAAAATCTCTTAAGTTACCCTTCATTCTGTTGGTCTCCAAAAAACAAGATTCTTTTATTGCCATTTACTTGATTTTGGTTGAGTTTGCTTGTATATATTCATTTTTATTTTGCTTTCAAATTGTTGATGCACCCCCTCTACATCTTCTCTAATTACATTAGGCAAAGAAGTAATGTTCACTGCATATTTATATTTTCCAATACAAAACTAAATTGTGTTGGCCAAAGCAGCAAGATTCATGGTGATGGTAGACCTATTGAATAGATTTACAACTAGCATAACAATCCCATATGCATTGTTAATAAGAGTTATCTTGAGTTATGTTATCTTATAGATCTTATCATGTTTATATTTATCATGTTTATATTTGTTTTCATTGATTCATATAACTTTGTATATATAGGTGCTTTTGTTAATGAATAACATCTAATTCTCATGAAATGTATTATCATGGTTTATAGCCTGGTTCATGGCACAATTGAAAATTCTTAATTATTGTGAAAATTTTAATTTGATGATGGTTTAATAGCTGGTCATTGTTTTATTGCTTTAAGATCTTTAAAACATTTGGATCTACCGGCAAATGGAACTTTTTTTTATTTTTTACCGGTAAGTTTCTCTAATATTTTCTTCTACTATTTGTACCGCCTAATGGGGTTGTTTTGGTTTCAACTTTCAAGGACAAATTGTTTTGCATGGTTGTACCAAATAACCAAGGATGAACTATGCGCGAGCCTTGAAATTTGCACGGGTCACTTCTGTTCTTTTTTTTTTATGGTTTGTTTTTCTTGTGCATAATGCTTTTGTTTGTTCTTAATTGGAAGTTTGGGGTATGAGTTGGGATATAGGATCAGGTTTTTGAAGCATTTTGGTGTTATTTACTATCTCATTATTGTTTTTTTGCTTGATTGTAGCGGGTAAATCTACGTAATCTTCGATGCACGGCAAATGAGATACTCAAGCATTGAGAGTGTGGAAATAGAATATACATCTCCGGATGCCGGTAACATGAACTGTCCAACAACGCATTTGTCGAGAAGTTCGTTTATAATCATTTGTTTAGTGAATGAACAAGCATGAACACATTTATTTGTTTGTTTAGTTAAATAAACAAAATGAAATGATCTCGTTTGTTCATTAAATTTGATTACGTTTATTTATACATAAATATAGTTGTATATTATGACATAAAATTAGCATTAACGAGACAAAGAATAGAACAATAAAACTTAGGGGCTGTTTACCAAATCCTGTCTGTCTGTCTGTATGGATAAATTTGTCTGTCTGGATAAATTTGTCTGTCTGACTAAATTTGCAATGTTGTTTACCTTTTTATCTGAACCAACTGTCTAAATAACATAAATGACAGATTTACCCCTAAATATAAAAAAATAAGTTTGAACACAATGTTTACTTGTCCTGTTGACCCCTTTCTTCAATTTCTTCTTATTGTTAATCAATGTATCCATATGAACAACAAATAAATATGATAAATGTGACAATGGAGTGATAACCATATGATCAGCTAACAAAAAATGACAGAAGCAGAAAATAAATATGAACACAAATAATAGGAAGCTGTGAAAAAGTAAGATAGGAAACAGAGAACAAATTGGATCGCAAAAAGGGGAGAACGCAATCAATGGAAATTTCTTAAACCTGGAAGAAAATCAAACTTTATAAACCTCAATCGAGATCCGGAACAAAAAGGAAAACCAAAACGAACTTTAAAAATGATATCGAACTCCAGAAACTTGAAACAAAATTTGAAATGAAATCGAAAACGAACTTTAAATCTGGAACGAATTTCAGAAATTTGGAACGAAATCGATCTTCAAATCTGGAACGAAGAAGAAAAAGGAAATCTGGAACGAAACCGATCCACAACAAACTTCAAATCTGGAAAGAACTTTAAAAACATTAAAGCAAAATCTGGAAGGAAATCGAAAGCAAAATCTGGAAGGAAATTGATAACAAAATCGAAAGCGAAATCTGGAAAGAACTTGATTACGAAATCGAAATCGAAATCGAACTTCAAAACCTTCACAATCTGGAAGGAGATTAAAAAAAACTTCAAATTAATCTAGAAGATTTGAGGAGACGTGGAAAGGAGTGTGGCTAGGGTTACAGATTTTGATTCACTGTTGAAGATGGGCGTGGGAAGGGGTTAGGGGCATGGGTGTCTTTTTTTGTCTTAATGGGGACAACACCTCCTTCTCATCTGAGTGAATAAGACGCTTTCTGTATGAATAAGCCATATGTAAACAACTCAAAAGAGCTGTGCGAATAAGCCAGACAGACCATTAAGCCCATTAAGCTCTAAGTAAACAGCCCCTTAATGTGTATGCTATTTTAAGTTTTTGGCTTCAAAACATAGATCTTTCACGCACATCGGGCATGGATAATTTTCTAGTAATATATAATTTAAAAGACAAAGTAAGGTATTTCAAAATTAAAAAACACAACCTCTCTCTCGCGAACACGACCTCCAACTCCAAGGCCCAAATCTCCGATCAATCTCTCTGTGTGTAGACCACTGACGACGCCGGCCACCGCCCACCGACCGGCGACCGGCCGACCTTCACCACCGCCCGGCGACCTCCACCACAAGCTCCAATGGATCTCTCTCTCTAACTGGTACATGCCGTTTTTATGTTACTATTTTTTTTATTCTAGTTCTAAGTTCTAATATAAAAAGCCCTAATTTTTAACTTTTATGGGTTAGGCTTTAGAATTTTGTACTGTGAAAAATTATATTAAACAACAGAAGTTAACTGTTCTTGAACCATTTATAGTTGTATAGGTCTGCAATATTTAGTTGCTAACATGATGAATTATATGAAGTGTCGTTAATTACACAATAGTTGGTGGATTTTGCTACATGAAGTGTTCTTTTGGTGGATTTTGTCGTTAATGATGAAAAATTATATTACACAATATGAAGTTAATTTGTTCTTGAACCATATATAGTTGTACAGAAGTTAATTTGTTCTTTTATTTTTCATGAATTTGTAAAGGTGCTGTTTTTGACCTCTGATATGATTTATCAGGAAACAATGGAGGGTTTAGACAATGGCTCATATTCATCAAGGTAAAATAGGAACATGTATTTATTACCAACTAATCTGCAAATGACCACCATCTTCAAATTTCTAGTGCTTCACTTACTTATTCCTACTGCCTTTCTTTTTGTAGCTTAAATGGAGGAGATGATAGCAACATGATGATCTTGATGCAAAAGAAAAAGAAAAATAATAAAGAGAAAAGTTCCAAACAGGTATGTCCCTGGTAATACTTAGGTTTTGAATCATCATTCTGCATCTTCTTATACAAAAGTTGCAACTTTGCTTTGCTTTTTTTCTTTTTGTCTTTTGAAGGGCTCTCTGAAGTCAAAGAAAAGGGAGAGATCTAAACCAAGCAACTCCCAGAAGAGAAAGCTGAAGAAGCTTGATGTTTGTGTCTTTCATCCATCCATCCATCCATCCATCCATCCTACTTTAGGCTGTGTTTGGCAAAAATAAGCTAGCTTATAAGCTAGCACATGTTTGGACGGACCATAAGCTAGCTTATTGAAATGCTAGTTGAAGTAGTGTTTCAGGAGCTTTTTGTAGCTTTTTCCAATTATACCCTTATTACTATTAATTATTATACCCCAAAATACCCTTTTTGGTCATTTGACATACTCATAAGCTAGTTTTGCCAAACATAATTTATTCTTATGCTAGCTTATCAGCTACCAGCTAGCTTATCAACTAGTTTGCCAAACACAGCCTTAAACTTTGTATGGTTCAAATGTGACTGATTTCTTATCTGCAGGAGGAAAAGGAGAAATCGGTTCTCTTATCTAAAAGCCTAGAGACATTAGAGTATGTGAGCTTCTATTTGGATACATGTTTTGACACATCATGTGCATGTTCTAATTTTTTACACCAACCATTGTTGGTTTTAACTTTTAACTTTTCAGGAAGTACAAAATTCAAGAGGATGCTTATTCACTCATGTGGTCTTCACGCAATTTGGGCCAGGTTTGGCTTTCGTTCTAATCTTTAAAACAACTCATGTTGGGATTTGTATTCATGTGTAACTAGCTAAACATTCACAGGTTGAAACTGCCCGTGAGAAACGAAGAAGAGAAGTTCAGTTTGCTAAGACCGTTTGGTACTGCAGCATAGCGATCGTCCTTTAAAAAGAAGGGTTAGCAAGAGCGATTCTTGTGACATTGAACCCGCTTCAAGTGAAATTTACTGGAACGAAGTTGACACAGAGGATGTGTCTATCCAGCCCATGAACACAGATATCAAAACTGCAAACGTCAAACCTTCTTTGAGTTCTTCTGCAGAGTTACCATGTAGCAAAGGAGCCGAACCCATTGGTGCATTAGACCCTCCTTTGTCTGCTAAGAAAGTTGATGATAATGAGCATATCGACACAT
Organism: Centaurea solstitialis; assembly: GCA_030169165.1. NCBI lineage: Eukaryota > Viridiplantae > Streptophyta > Magnoliopsida > Asterales > Asteraceae > Centaurea > Centaurea solstitialis. The sequence goes on along the minus strand of CM058042.1, from coordinate 49,118,643 downwards.
CCATGGTAGACGATCCCAAAGCTTCATTGCCAACATCTAGCTGTAGTAGAAGCATGGTCAAATCAGTGGTTAGCTTTATTTTATTAAACGCCTAAAAATATATCTTATTATAAAGTAAAGTGAAATTGTGTAAACTATGCTTTTTTCTTAACATGTTACAGGAGGTTAGTTGTTTGTCACCGAAACCTGTAGCTGTTCCCATGGTGGTACGTGTATGTAGGCCGATGGAGGTTGAGAGCAATAGGACGGATCTTCCAATAGTGATGATGGAGCAGGAGATAATGGAAGCCATATATGAGAATACGAGTGTCATCATATGTGGAGAAACAGGGTGTGGTAAGACTACACAAGTTCCTCAGGTGAGTTTATTTAGGCAAAACACATCGGGTGTGGTAAGACTACACATTGGTCTGAATGTAGTTTTGTTGACTTGGTTCTTTGTTTGTTTGTTGCCATCTTGCAGTTCCTATATGAAGCTGGATTTGGTTCAAAACATAGTAATAGTCGAAGTGGCATTATTGGTGTCACCCAACCGCGTAGAGTTGCTGTGCTTGCAACTGCAAGGCGGGTGGCATTTGAGCTTGGTCTTCGTTTAGGCAAGGAGGTTGGTTTTCAAGTTAGGCACGACAAAAAGATTGGAGAGAGCTGCTCCATCAAGTTTATGACTGATGGAATATTGCTTCGAGAATTGCAGGTTTGGTTTCTTTTTCTTATGATTCTTACTGTAATTCGAAGGTTTTGCTGAAAATATTAATTGAAGAAGTGGACTAGAGCTTATTGAAAATTTAGCATTGTTTATATTGAGAAGGAACCAATAACTCTTTGTTTACAAGTTAATTTCTTCGATCCATTTTTTCATATTCATTATCTGTATATTTTGCAGAATGATTTTCTGTTGAAGCGATATTCGGCAATCATATTGGATGAGGCTCATGAAAGGAGTCTAAATACAGACATACTTACTGGGATGCTATCTCGCATTATAGTAGAACGCCAGGTGGGAGAGCTTTAAACATGTCCTATTATCGTGGTTCATTATGTAAAGGATGAAACTGAGTTTTCACTTCAAAATATTTGTTGGAATGTTTAAATATGTATGCTCATTAAGTGCCGCAGACCTTAAGTTATGTAAATGAATACTATTATATGCTCATTCATGACTTCTGATGAATACATGATGCTGTAATTAAGTGACATTACGTCATCTCTTTTTCTTATTTCTGGAACTTTTAGCTTTCTCTATGTTCGTTTGCTTTTGCCTGTTTTATGTATGCTCTAGACGCATCCATAGTCAATGTTACAAAGATGAAGTATTTCAGTGTTCACAACTTTTTCTGTATTTCCGGAGTAAATTCCATTTGCAGTGTCATTCTTGGAATGATAGCAAACATGCCATAGCTTACCTTATATTTCTAATATTGGCTTAACTAGTAACCAAAAACATCATCATTTTTTTTGTTTGTTAGTAGGTTTTATAGGTGCAACTACATGCTATGATGTTACTTTTGTGTTTTTTAACAAAATTGAAAGATGTAACGAAACTAGCAAAGTACTTAGGGTATGTTTGTGTTATACCCCTGGGTTACTGAAGTTTATGAGTTTAGTCAATTAGTCAAAGATGTTAGTTGGATTAGTTGAGTCGGTTGTTTGAGTTGGATTAGTTGAGTCGGTTACTGGTTTGGTTAGTATAAATAGGTGAGTCAAGAGGTGGTTATTCATTCTGTTTTGTCAATTTGTAAACTGAGTTTCGGCTCTGTGGGAGAGAACAAGCCTCTCGAAAGCTTGTAACCATTTTCTGATCAATTTCATTACAATCAGTCGGTTAGATTCAGCCGGTGTATACCAGTTTGGTTGTGGAAAACTTTTCAGTTTTCTGGGAAAATTTTCCAAGGAAAATAAAAAATCAGAAAACGTGCCTGGTTCATTAACTTTCATAAAAGTTCCAAGAAAATGAAAATTTTCTGCTTTATAAATTTTATGTAAATTAGAAAACTGATTTTAATAGTTTTCCAAATTTTTCTAAATGCATTTTCCAGTTTTCTAAAATGGAAAATGAAAACTCCACCATTTCAACCAAACACGTTTTCTAAAATCTTCATAGAAAACTGAAAATAAAAACTCATCTCCATTTTCTGAAAACATTTTCTAGAAAAATGAAAACAGTTTTCCACAACCAAACGCACCCTTAATGTTTTTCATCTGTCCTTCACTTTTGATTCCTTATTTTCTTACATTGCTTACGGTTTTGGTCCTGTGTTTAATGACAGAAAATACATGAGCAACAGAAAGCATATGAGGTTTCGACCGGAAAGACGATCAGCCCTGAAAAGAAGATCTTTCCATTAAGGCTGATATTGATGAGTGCCACCATGCGGGTTGAAGACTTTGTGTCCGGTGGTAAAATCTTTGCAAATCCACCACCAGTAATTGAAGTTCCAACTCGACAATATCCAGTAACTACACATTTCTCAAAGAGAACAGATATTGTGGACTACATTGGCCAAGCCTATAAAAAGATATTATCCATTCACAAGAGACTTCCATCTGGCGGAATACTTGTTTTCGTCACTGGGCAAAGGGAAGTAGAATACTTATGTCGTAAGCTGCGTAAAGCATCTCTTGAGATGACAAAAAGGAAGACCAATGAGGTACCACCAGTTGTTGTGACCGCTACTCTTTTAGAATACGACATGAAGGAGATTGATGAAGCATTTAAGATCGAAGGACAATCAAGCCACCAACATGAAGATGATTGTGATTTATCAGAAGAAGATGAATCTCTTTCTTCCTTGGAATCCGATGATGATGAGAGTGATTTGGAGACAGTTGTCGATAAGCCTGATGATGATGTTTTAGGGGAAAATGGAAATTTTGCTTCACTAAAAGCTGCTTTTGAAGCTTTGGCCGGAAAAAGAAATTTGGACTCTAAGTCTGAGGATGATCCTATTCCTACTACTCCAGCTGATTTAAAACAATCAGATTCTAATTCCGATTCCAATTCTCCAGGTGGATTGTGTGTTCTTCCTCTCTATGCCATGCTTCCTGCATCTGCACAGCTTCGTGTGTTTGACGAGATTAAGGAAGGGGAACGGTTAATAGTTGTTGCCACAAATGTTGCTGAAACCTCTCTAACAATCCCAGGCATAAAGTATGTGGTTGATACCGGAAGAGAAAAGGTTAAGAATTACAATCCTTCGAATGGAATGGAAACTTATGAAGTACAGTGGATAAGTAAAGCATCTGCAGCTCAGCGAGCTGGAAGAGCTGGTAGAACAGGGCCTGGCCACTGTTATCGTCTCTATTCTTCTGCTGTCTTCAATAACATATTTGCCGACTTTTCGACGGCTGAAATCTTGAAAATACCTGTTGATGGCGTGGTTCTTCTCATGAAATCCATGGGTATTAATGAGGTAATCTATTCTGCTTTCGTCATGTATAGTTTCCATCTCCAATGCATAATCAAATTTATTACTTCATTCTAGAAAACACTACACTTTTTATTTTGGCTGTCCTAAAAAAATGCAACATTTTTTTTTTCTCTTTGCAATGTTTTCTGTCCTAATTTCCTTTTTTGCCTGTTAGTAATCACGAGGGAGGTTCAAGGGAAAACCTCAAAAGAACAGAAAACCAAGGAACACTCTCGTAGCCATCAATCTGGACCGTATGCACTTGTGCATAGTAGTAAATTAAGTTGTTTTTTTGTTTTTTATGCACATGTGCATGTTACAAATTACGTCTGCGCACAAGTGAATACGGTTCAGATGGAGCCACGAGGGTATTTTTCAGTTTTCCATTTCATTGAGGTTCTCCCTTGAACCTGACCCAAGTAATTATAACTTAGGGTTAGTAACTTGATTTTCTGGTGCATAAATCTAAGGCTTGCCAATGTTTTTAGTTATATGTGAGCTTTTTTTTTGGTGTAACTTGACTCAGATTACAAAGTTCCCATATCCTACTCCGCCTGAAGCTAAAGCCTTGTTTGAAGCAGAGGTTTGTTTAAAATCTCTCGAAGCACTTGGTAGTGACGGGAGGTTAACACCTCTCGGGAAGGCCATGTCACATTATCCAATGAGTCCACGCCATTCCCGAATGCTTCTCACAGTCATCCAAATCCTAAACAACGGAAAAGGCTCCGCAAGACGAAACTTGATTCTTGGATACGCCCTTGCGGCTGCTGCAGCTTTGAGCTTGTCAAATCCTTTTGTATTGCAGTTTGAAGGAGGGCCTGCTGATAATGACACCTTGAAGCAGGATCAAGACTCGAATGTTATCAGTAAAGATGAAAAGAAGAAGAAAAGGAAACTGAAAGAAAACTCCAAAACATCCCGTGCCAAATTTTCAAACCCGACCAGTGACGCTTTAACGGTAGCTTACGCCTTGCAGTGCTTCGAACTATCTGAAAACCAGGTGGAATTCTGTGACGAGAATTCATTACACCTTAAAACTATGGAGGAAATGTCGAAATTGAGAAAGCAGCTTCTGCATTTAGTCTTCAACCAGACCGTGTGCGACACACAGCAGGAGCTCGTGTGGACTTACGGGAAAATGGAGGACGTAGAACGAGCATGGATGGCTTATTCCAATAAGCACCCCTGATGCTTAACGAAGAGGTGCTTTTGGGGCAAGCTATATGTGCTGGCTGGGCTGATAGAGTTGCGAGACGTGTTAGAGGGGTTTCGGGATTATCAGAAGAAGACAGGAAAGTGAATGCAGCCCGATATCAAGCTCACAAAGTAAGTGAAACAGTGTTCCTTCATCGCTGGTCGTCTGTTTCGAGAACAGCCCCCGAGTTTTTGGTTTTCAGCGAACTTGTTGACCGGAAACGGCCATATATACATGGAGCCACGAGGGTGAAACCGGAGTGGCTGGCTAGATATTCCGGGTATCTTTGCAGTTTCTCTGGTGCACTTACGGACCCTCGACCATATTACGATCCTCAGACCGACCAAGTCTATAACTGGGTGAACGCAAGTTTTGGCGACCATTTATGGCAGCTTCCGCTACACAGTTTGGCTGTGAAAGACGAGAAAGTTGGGGTGATGGTTTTCTGTTATTCGTTGCTTGAGGGAATTGTGTTGCCATGTGTGAGACGAGTGCGGAAGTTTATGGCGGCCCAGCCGCGCACCATTTTGAAGGCAGAGACTTCAGGCCATAAGAGATTTGGGAAGCTTCTTTATGAGTTAAGAAAAAGGCATATCCAAAGTTGTGAGATGCTAAGGAAGGTGTGGGATGAGAATAGAGCAACATTGTATCAGGAAGTTTTGGATTGGTTTGATGATGGATTTTGTGGTGATTTTGATGAGTTATGGGAAAATATGCAGCGAGAAGTACGTTTAGATCCCGAACAACGGTTTGCGAAAGTAGCAAAGAAAGAGAAAAACAGGAGTTGATGGCTTATTTTCAACACTCAACGGAATAGTGTAACATTTTTGAACCACAGATTTGATTTTTGAACCATGACACAAATCTGAGTGAGAGTTAGGGGCCGTTTACTTGACGCTTACCCGGTAAGTGCTTACCGGGTCAATTTACCTTACGTGACGAACATGAAAATGACTAGAAGGTAAGAGCGATAGCATGAAGCAAGAGTCTTACCCGGGTAAGTGAGATCGACAACTCTTACCCAGCAAGAGCTTGCCGGGTAAATTGTTGCATAAGATACTGTTTTGAGAAACTATAATATTCACCGCTATGGTAGTGATAGTGATCAAATTCACCGGTTAGCACTTACCGGTAAGTGTTCAAGTAAACGGGCCCTTAATTGAGTTATGTAATATTATATTATGAGAAAGGAAAGGAAAGACACTTGGATTACATACTAATTTTGTTGCAGTAGCAACACCCTATTGTTTTTTTGGATGGTATCTTAGTCAACAAGTTATTGTTATTAACTTATTAGAGGAAGGTTCATGCGAGAAGCATATCAATTTAAGAGAACGTAAGGAGCAATCTCAGTCACACATATTCGGTTACGGTGGACGCGATCACGGAGGATTGATGCTGACAGATTATAGAATATATTTGATGGAATCGATGACCTGATAGGCATGGCAGTGAGTTTTGAACAACTCTGCCCACGAGGAGTACTGCCCTTTTTCCATTTCGAGAGTGATTGGAACGAAATTTTTGATGTTGTTAACGGCAAGAGCCGGGTGAAATTTTTGTTCAGCCATGGGAGCGGTAAGAAGAAGGTTTCGAAAAAAGAACAGACAGGTGGTTTAGGGATTTTAGCAGAGAAAGAAAAATCGCTCTGATACCATGAAATAATTCAATGTGTTATTTTCTATTGAATTAGAAGAGCCTATATATACACATTACAAGCCTTCGTATCAAAGGTAAAAATCCTAACTAATTAGGAGAATATTAAGGAGATATTCTCTAGGCTATAGGTGATATACATTCCATACAAAAGCTACAACAATATCTTCTATATTCTATCAAATATATTCTATAATCTATCAGACGCGATTCATGGGAGGGTAGAAATAATTAAAGGGGGGGGGGGGGGGGGGGGAGGGGACCGGTTAAAGCCGCCTTTGTTGACCGGATGAGTGGCTGAGATTGCTTCTCATGTTCTCTTAAAAAGTTATGTTTCTCGTTTGAACCTTTCTCTAACTTATTATTTATATAACAATGAGAACTTATTATCAACGAGTATTGATGCAAATTATAAGACCATCCGCGGCCAAAGCGTCAAAGCGATCGGCAAGGGCTTGTTGCCGATCGGCAAGCCTGGCAACACCGCCAACACCGCCGTGGTTGATTGGCATGGAGAGAATTCGGCACGCCCTTGCCGACTTGTTAGACTACCCACCCCACCCCACCCTCTCTCTCTCCTTTCTCTCTATGTCTCTTCTTTCTCTCTCTTTTCTTTTTATTTATTATTTGGATTGGTATGAGTGTGGATGAATTGGTAAGGTTTTCTTAAGATAGTGAAAAGCTAATGTGGCGCTGATGTGGCGATTGGCAAGATTGACAAGGGAGTCTACGGCTGTGGATGGTACAAGGAGTTGATATTTAATTTAATTAGCAAGGATGCAAGAGTAAGTAGACGAAAATATGATTATGAAATTTTGCTTCTTGGTATGCTGCATTTATAAAGTATTGAAGTCTATTTTGGTTTAGATTTAAAACGATGTTAGAGTGTCTGTGCGTTGCTGCAGGTTATGATGTATGTGCGTGTATGGAAAGGTTCTATCATGTTGCATGTTTGAGAAAGGCAGAGACCATAATTGTTTTCTAATACAAATTGTTCTTATTTTGTTTCATTCCACTGACGCCCATTTTAAGATTCATCTTCATGGCTATTAATTTTTTAATATCAAATTTCTTGCAGTTTTTTCCCTTTATAATCTCAAGATTACGATTATATATGTATTTTAACGTATTTTAATATATCTTAAAATTACACTCTATACCCTATAATTATTAAGTTAATTTATTTTTTACTTTTTACTTTTCTATTTTTAACATAATTGGATTAAAAAAAATCAATATTAGGCTCATTTCGAAGGTATCGACGATACGATTATAATGGTGTAATTTGTTAAAATTAAAACGTACTGATGGGGAGGATTCGTAGTGAGGAAGGATTATAATGGTGTAATTTTTGTACCTCTAGGAAGGATTTGTAGCGAGGATTCTGAATATGTAATTGTATTGATAGGTTCTTCAACAATTGAAGAGTAATTTTGGAGAGAACGAAAGAGTTTTAGAGAGAGAGAAAGAAGATGATGAATCGGTGGAGAGAAGAATGTAGTTTACTCAGATAGATGATGATGATGATTATTATTATAATAAAAGCTTGATTATGTGGAGGTTTTAACCTCTCAACTATTTTTGAATACATATATAATCGTATAAATAATTAGATAAAAAAATATTTAATATTAGGCGCATTTCAAAGGTATCGACGAAATGATTATAACGATGTAATTTGTTAAAATTAAAACTCATGGATGATGATTTTATTATTTTATCATTATTACAATAAATGTTTGATTAAATAACGTTTGTAACCCCTCAATTATTTTTGAATACATATATTATCATACTATATATAGTGTATAATAAAATAATTAGATCAAAAAATATTAAATATTAGGCTCAATTTGTAGGTATCGACGATACGATTATAATGGCGTAATTTGTTTAAATTAAAACGGATTTGTTAACATATTTAAACCAATATACGATATATGACTAAAACGTAAAATGAAATATAAAAAACTAAAAAGTATAAAGTGAAAAAATGTTATAAATTTAGGGGGTAAAGTGAAAATATTGGGAATTACTGTTCAATAAACAGTGTTTTGATTCCTGTCAAATGTTATATATATATATATATATATATATAATATGGTATATGTTGAAAGAAAAATTTTGTTGTTTGTGACCCATGTACCTGAGCTAGGGCTGGCAATGGGTAGGTATGGGTAGGGTAAGGGTTATTCCGTTATCCAATCCATTTAAAATAGCGGGTAATGAAACGAGTAATTATCCATATCCTACCCTACCCATTAAAAATAGCGGGTAACGAAACGGGTAATGGATAAATGGTAAAAAAATTATTTTGATCAATAAATAATATCGTTAAACCTCAAACATATAAGTAAAATATTAGTTCATAAATAATTTTTATATATGTAATTTGCTCTAGTTAACATTTAAATATTACCAAAAACATATTCATATTAAAATAAAATACAAATTAACATACGACAACATTATAAAAAATATTAATAATATAATTAATATAATTATTTAATATTTAACTTTATATAATTATACATGTATATATATCATAACGGGTAACAGGTAATGGATAACGAAAAAAAAATCATTTTTCCATATCCTACCCACTAAAATTTCGGGTAAACGGGTAATGGGTAAGTGGATAAATGGATAATTTTTTTTATCCATACCCTTATCCAACGGGTCGAAACATAACTGGTAACGGATGTACCCTTATCCCTACCTGCAGCTTTCCATTTCCAAATTTGTGCACACTTAGGTGCATGTCCTTTTCTTTATAGTCTCCCCTCATTACTCCCCTATTTCGTTTAGGATGTGTTTGGCAATAGTCCATTCAAACATGTACCATAAGCTAGCTTATTGAAACGCTAGTTAGAGTAGCATTTTAGGAGCTTTTGTAGTCTTTTTCCAATTATACCCTTATTAGTATTAATTATTATATCCCAAGAAGTCATTTTTGGTCATTTTACATACTTATAAGCTAGTTTTTGCCAAACATAATTTATTCATAAGCTAGCTTATCAGCTACTAACTGACTTATTAATCTACAACTAGCTTTATTATATAAGAGCTTCATCACTTAACTGTTTGTTTTTACTAGGCTTAAAGCCAAACACCTTTTCTTTTATATCAGGCCAAGTTAGTGACAGCTCTAAGGTCCTGAGCGGAGCGGTGGATGTCGATAGACGATTTTTGGGAAAAGTGCACTTTTGATGATCAGTGGCGTACATGTTCATCCATGCCCCTTTTGAAAGATTCGTATCAACATTTGTTCTTAAAGTAGTTTATATTAGTAGGTTGTTGTGTATATTCTTCATTTATAAATGTTTGTTAATGCTTCACAACTTCCCTTCAAAGGTGATTTTGTTTCGTCAAACATAATTTCTCTAACTTTTAGCAAGTTTAAATTACCTTTATTTTTAAGGGTGTTATAATATATCATTAGTTCATTACAATGAAAAATGTAATCTGGTTATGGGTACTCAAATATGGAGATGAATCTGAGGAGGAAATGGATTCATCGGAGAAAAAGGAAGTTGATGGTAGACTTTCTTGGAAGGGCGGCTAGAGTTGTATGGATGGTGATGGTAGTTATCACTTACCTTGATTAAAGGGGATTTAATATTGTTTCCTATTTTTGAGATGAAGACGAAATAGACCACTATGCCCTTTCGGGATATTTTAATTAAAATTTAAAATAAAATTAAAATTTTTACTTAACAAAAATAGCCCATTTTCATGTAGATCATTGATTGTTATAATGTATGGTTATTAGATGGTTTGCAAATGAAGTGGCTTCTAAACCTACTTCCAGTGAAATTTAAGTTAATATGAGAAGCATGAAAAGTAGTTCTCAATTATTGGATGCGAAGTGGATTGCATTAATGTAACACCCCAAAATTTGGAGCAAACAAAAAACCTTCAATTACGAAAGGTGTTAGCACAATTATACGCCAAAGCGTGAGCTCTTCCCAGATGGGGTACAAATAATGTATAATTATAATTGTTCATAAACGAAAGGGACAAAAGATAACCGACTAGTCTAGTTCCTCACTAGGAAGAAGACTACCAAAAAGGGTTATCATTTTACAATAAATCTTGTGGTCAAGACGACCGGTCTCTTCACACATCCCCCAAAGCTCACTCTAACCCAAGCATCTACTTGGGAACGGCGCCACTAGCACTTGAGATACACATCGACACCAATCAAGTGTTAGGCCAAAGGAGCCTAGTGAGTTGTATCAACATAATACCGCATAATTTAGAGCATGTTAAGACATGTGAGATATACAAGAGTATATTAACAACAAAATGAAGCATGCTAAACCGGTTAATCTTTTATCTTCGGAAACAATGGGAGCGACCCATTTCCCCCAACCAATATCCCATCACTCGTTAGTTCCAAACACCTCGATGCCATATCAACCATGACACCATCAGAGGCCCGCGCACCCCGGAGCAACCCGAGGGCCGGCGACATAGGGGCATTCCTATTTCAGAACCTCCCAAGACTGTTTGGTGTGGAAATATTGCGTTGGTTCGTCCATGTTATTTAATTTCAATCAACCTCGATGCCATATCTATCATGACACCATCGGAGGCATATACTTACTGTCTAGAAAGACTCATACAATTATCTTAACCTTCCATAGGTATTAATCGAGGGTCTCAAGGCCTTCATTCATTTCATATAAGCCAACATGCTCGGGATTCAGTTCCTTCACATCATTCCGTGGCATACATAATAACACGTATTTCTCACAAATACATTCTTTCATTTCATATAAGCCAACATGCTCGGGATTCAATTCCTTCACATCATTCCGTGGCATACATAATAACATGTATTTCTCATAAATACATTCTTTCATTTCATATAAGCCAACATGCTCGGGATTCAATTCTTTCACATCATTCCGTGGCATACATAATAACACGTATTTCTCATAAATACATTCTTCATATAATCACATGGATTTAACTCACGCATTAGTAGCATACGATAATCTACTCCATGTATACAATAATCCAAGTCAAGCCATTCATACAGGCATCGTTACTCATTCATTTCATGGCAATCCTTAAACCTAACAATTTAGGCATTTCATCCAAAAATCATGTTTATTCACAATAACCAAGCAAGATATGTAAATCAAACAAGATGATGTGTTCTCAGTTTTAACATAACGGGTTTAGCAACTCACCTTAGGGATTATAAAGCCAAAAGCCCCAAATCTTATGAAACCCTAGATTAGTTGCTTAGATGACCACCTCAACTGATAAAAGGTTAATACTCTTGGATTAGTTCAGATCTACAACATATATTACTAGATCTACAACATATATTACTAGATTTGCACTTAAAACCATAGATAAAACTTACCCCATCAAGATCTTGGTTGAAGCCCTAAAATGAAGAACTCTCCAATGGTGGAAATGGAAGCCTAAGGTGAAGGAGATGAAGATCTTAATACTAGATCTTGCTAGTGGGTGATGAATGATTCTTTGAAATGCTTGAAGGATGAGCATTCTATGCTCCAAAATCGTTTCCAAGAAAGAGAGAAGAAGAGAGAATAAGTTTTGGGTGAGAAATGAGAAGAAAAGCTGAAATGGTGAATTTAAGCATCTGGTACACGCGGGCTATAGTGTCATGCTATTGTGCCAGTGGCACAATCGCATGGCACAATCGCAGAAAGGGCCCTGGGCTATAGTGACATGCTATTGTGCCAGTGGCACAATAGCATGACACAATCGCGGAAAGTGTACCGAAGCTACAAACTTACTTTTCCAACTATGGGTTGAAGCATGATAGAGGGGGTTTCATAAAATGACTTACTCTTAAATATGGACCCGGGATTTTAGGGACAAACAAGAGTATGAGACAAGAGAGGCGAGATTCTTATTTACGAAAAGTACGGGTGTTACAATCCTCCCCACCTAAATAGAATTTCGTCCCCGAAATTGCAAATCTCGTCCGAACCACCACCGGTAACCTCATTCAATCATCTCTCAAGGAACTCGAATTTCGTCTACTCGTCCATGGATACCATAAAGAAGGTAAACTTATTCACTTAGCAAATCGTTCATCATCACTAGATCCTTACATTCTCGAATCCGTATTACCAAAACTTTTCCAAACATCCTATCGTCTGCAAAGAAATCGTACTTGACGTCTTAGATGATTTAGGTAAAACATCTCGAGCGATACTCCTGCCTAAACTCATCTTAATTTAATCAACACGAGCCACCATTTGGCCACTTTAACACTTATTGTCATACGATGAATTTCTCGCTTAGCTTGGCATGTAGTGCCGCTATCCCAAACATAACACTCCTACTCCTCACAAATCAATTATAAGCAACGTTTTCAAGACCACTTTACACTCTTAAAAGGCTTATCTCTCTATGGCAATTTAACATATTGGTATCTTGCACCTCTCACACGGCATGCAATGCCCTTAGCAAATCACAACATCACCACTCTTGTACTAATGATAACGTTTTCTTGATTCTTAGCTACACAATTCAGCTATTAGTCCACTCACGCAATCACCATCCTACTACGTCCTCTATAATCACAATTTGGAAAGCCACTTAGTACACACAACCATTATTGTTTCTTCTAAACCACTCATACCAAGGTAAGTATCGCCTCACAAAGACCTCCAAAACATGGTCACTTAATCCACCCGAACAAGTCTCGTTCTAGCCGGTTCGCTACAATCTCTAGAAACATGCTCCAATAACCTATAGGACTTCTCTTTGTAATAGCTAGTATGCACATCGTGCATCCACTTAGGTGGTGCTAACCAATTCCCCATACCTGGACCTGTCCACTTAACAATGTCTTTACCTAGTTAATAACAGATTTCCTTCTAGATGAGGGTCTCCCATCGGACCACCCTTCTTCTCGTGATCATGGGCAACACGGTGCTCCTCAACAACACTCTCGTAAGAGAGATACGAAACCAAATCCCTATGTAATCTTTCGATCCACATCGGGCACAACACAACTCCATCCAACCTTCCAAGTGTTACTCCACTATATAATAGCACGTTCATAAAAAATAAAACGAAATTAATTCATGTAACACATTGGAGGATAGCATGCAATCAGTCCGCACATGGGCATCGACCTTCAACCACAACTTTAGTACATCAAGAAATTTGATAACTCCAAAATTATGCATGGCAACATTTATCGAAGCACGCAATGGGATACAAGCACACATGTATTTTACACAAAAGACTTGACAACAACGGCATGACTCGTATTCTCGGAGAGAGTGAAGGCACATAGAATACATAACTTATACCATATTAATCGTACAACACTTCAACCCACAAAGCTCTAAGTGCTTGCTATGACCCCAACTAGTCTTACTAAGAGACAACTAATTTCCTGCCAAACTCCCAAGATAGCCCTTCTAGGACTCAACCAACTTTGGGGCTACATGACGAAAATCGAATCCAAATTAGTACACTTGAGGCTACTCATCGAAAGTCAATCCTAATAATAAGGGGTCCAAAAAAATGACTATCAACCATAACAACGCTCCAGGACTTAGCCCACTTAGTGTATACTAGTAAGACAACGGTCATGCGACATGGGTTCCCGACTAAATATTGCGACACCCAGTAGTCCCAACAACTATGACTAATTTATGTGTCTATGCATCTGATGTAACGTAGTCCTAAAGCTCATCGCCGTGCGATTAATAATCCAAGCTTACCACTTCGTTATTTTAGAATCCAAAGCTCATAACTGAGCTATTTAAAATCGAAGCTTATAACCAAACTATTAAAAATCAAAGCTCGTAACAGAGCTGTTTAGGAATCAAAGCTCACAACCGAGCTATTCTAGAAACCAAGTTCATAACCGAGCCCCTTTAAAATCAAAGCTCATCATCGAGCTATTTTAGAAATTAAATTCATAACCGAGCCCTTTAAAAATCAAAGCTCATGATCGAGCTTTTTTAGAAAACGAGACTTGTTCCCGAAGTTCTTATAGTCAAAACCGAGCAATAGCTCTAAACTCAATAGACCCAAAATTGACGGTCTTAAAATAATTTCATTTAGTTCACTCCATTAGTGTGGATGTAACCCACGAAGTCATTTTGACCCAAAATCCCAACACAGTTTAACAAAACAGTTACCCAAGTGGGTCCACACCTTTATAAATCTCGTTTAAGTGGTAAATTATGTAAGACTGTATTTATAATCATTGTAATTCAAGTCATCTCAAGATCTCATATACGATTATTTTACTAAAATTCATTCGATAAACACACCCGGTAACAAACTCGACAACCGTTTGATTAGAGATAACTTTATGGAACACCCAACATTTTGGAAAACATTATTTTGGCACATACGCCATTTTGCAAAGACAATTTGGAAATACTCACGCGACAAGACGGCCACATTGTATAAAACACTACAAAGTTGGTAGGCTACCAATTCGCCAAAGACAACCACTTACATTCCTCCTACATTACCATCAGTGTTTCACAATCATCTAAGCAATATCATGTAAGGTGCAAGTCCTTTATATCGTACTAGATAACACCATCCAAGTGTTACATTGATAGACTCCTATTTTAGACTGGATCTTAGACTTCTACCCTCGGTATTGCCTAAGGTATCTCCACAAGTTCTTACCCCCATACTATTCTAGGTATGGGTCTTTCTCAACTATCCGCTCGACCTCTGGTCAGTTACGAGTCACCCTCTTTAATCGTCAATATTCGATCTCAGGTTAAAACCATCCGATTTCCTCTTACGGTCCTCCTCTTTTAAATCTAGATAATTTGGCACGACTACTGAAAGAGAGAGGCTTTCTAGAATCTAGACTTATTTACAAATCAACCAATCAACTCAGTAAATTAAACAGATTCTATCACATGAAGGAATATTCCTATTCCTAATGATCACCCTCTTCACGTTTAAGTCGATTTTAAGCCTAGCTCATCATAGTCTACTTTCATGACATACTATATGGTCTCTCATTAACGCCTTGACAATTAAGCTGTATCTATCTCCCACACTTCCAATATCCACACGATTTACCGAAATAATATTTTCCGACACATGCCTTCCAAGCCTAAATAATAATTTTGCCACTAGTTCACACTCAAGTTAAGATACTCAAATCACTTTCAAACCAATCATCAAAACATGACCTTTAAATAGAGACTTATCATAATTAGGGGTCCTTTATGACCGAGCAATTATCCTATCACAAGAAAATTAAGAAAAGTAAGACTGGACTACCATACGTACCAACATTTATCAATCATTACATCGATAGTAACCAAGAATACCCAAATGACGATTGATAACACCAAAATTATACATGTTTTGGTTATGCTTAATTGTCTGATTTCGCCCCATTTCTCACCCATTTCTGGTCTAATTACTTACACTTTGGACTTATTCTTACTTTTATAGGTTTTGGAGGCCGTGGAACGGAAAAGTACGGAAAAAGGCGAGAAAACGTGAAAATTGCATAAAGACAATCCAGTAGCCATTTCGCGTCTGTGAAGTTTCAAGTCTGGCGCCGCCAAGTTCGTCAAAGTTGAAATCCAGGGTTTGACCTAAGTGTTTCGCGCCGTGAGGTTGCCGCTTGGCGATCGCGAAACGGTCTCCGAGTCTCTCCTTTTAAATACTGGCTTCCTCCTTCAGTTGAAAAAGAGACATATGAGTGTGTAGTTCTGAATAGTAGAGTCCTCTGGTGTTAGAGAGAGAGAGAATTATTGTGCCGATACGCTGCGGGGTTTGATTCTCGATCATTCGTTGTTGTACTGTCGGTATAATGTCTGTTTCTACTCTTTTGTTTTCTGACTCTATAATGTTTAGTGAGTAGTTTTCTGTAGTGGTACTTATTATGGTTGATAAACCTTGTGGATGATGATTTTTATGATTTAAAGTTTATTGGTTTGTTTTCGGTTTATTGAATGTATGTTATGGTTCCGATTTGATTCGTATTGTATGGTTATTTGGACTCGTTGGTTGGGTGTATTTGTTGGACCAAGATAGATAGATTCCGATAGGTTAATCAACCTTTCTTGACCTTCCCTTCAGAACCCGGAGAGTGGTGTTAGGTGGTTACTCGGACAGAGAGCGACCACATCGTAGAATACCGTGCAATAAAGATAGAATTGGGTGACTGGTACTAGATTGCCTGACAAACAGTCTATGTATTGGGAATAGGGGGACCAAAAACCTAGTTGACAGCCATAATAATCACATGCTAGGGTGTCCCAGACTTAAATTCCTACAATAACCAAAACAACCAAACCTTTGGCCAGGTTAAATCATCCACTTGGGGATTCACTATACCATGATAAGTACTACTGTTTTCATTCATATAGTTTTAAATAATCTTTTATTGCTTTCTTAGTTTCTTAGTTATTTTGGTCGTCTTTTAATTAATTAAACATTTTTTCATAAAACCCCCCCAAAGCTTTAGGTTAATTAAACTAGTCAAGATTAATAGTCTACAAAACTTGACCGTTCCCAGTGGTAGATACGATACCTGGACTTTCCTACACTATATTACTCACGATCAGGTACGCTTGCCTGTGAATATGGTAAGACAGTGGCTAGGCATTAGAGGTTAAAACTTGTTTCGCTTTTTATATACATTAATTACCGCATCAAGTTTTTGGCGCCGCTGCCGGGGAACGGTAGTTGTTGGATTTTAGTCTTTATTAGTTTTGTTAATCGATCCTTGTGAGGGATTCTTTCCCTTGCAAGTTTTTCGCTTTCTAGTTTTTATTTATTTTATTTTTATCTCTTTGTTTCCCGCAAGTTTCCCGTAGTCGTTTGTTGTGGTTTGATGCAGTAATTATCATACATAAAAAGCGTAACAAGTTTTAACCTCTAATGCCTAGCAACTGTCTTACCACATATACAGGCAAGCGTACCTGATCGTGAGTAATATAGTGTAGGAAAGTCCAGGTATCGTATCTACCACTGGGAACGGTCAAGTTATTGTAGACTAAAGTCTAAATCGGTTTAATTAACCTAAAGCTTTTTGGGGGGGTTTTGTATGAAAAAGGTTTGAATACTTAAAAAGATAAATAACTAAGTAGAAACTAAGAAAGCAATTAAAATACTGATTTAAGATTATATTAAGGAAAAACAGCAGTACTTATCATGGTAAAGTGAATCCCCAAAATGGATGATATGAATAGGTCGAAGGTTTGGTTGTTTTGACTATTGTAGGAATTTAAGTCTGGGCCACCCTAACATGTGAAGATTATGGTTAGAAACTAGGACACGATCCTCCTAATTCCAATCCTAAATCGTTTGGTCCACAATCTAGAATCGGTAAACCAGTCCTAATTAATATTGCAATGGCTCTTCTACTATCTGGTCACTCTTGGTCCAAGTAACCCCTTAACACAACCTCTTGGTCCAAAGTCAGGCTAAGGTAGGTTGATTATCCTTTCGGAGTCTATCTGCTTTGGTCTAACAAATACACCCAACCAATTGAATTCAAATTGCCAAAACAATATCAATCAGAAAAGAACCATAATAAACATTCAATTAATCAAAACAAACCAGTAAACATTAATCACAAAAGTATCATCCATAAAGGTTCATCGACCATGACAAGAACTACTACTAAAAACTACTCACTAATCATAATGAAAACGAAAACAAAAGTAGACATCGACATGATACCGACAGTACAACGACGGATGATCGAAGATCGACTCCTGCAGCGTATCGGCACCTTTCGTACTCTCACTCTCGTTCCTCCTCGTATCCCGTACCAAAAATCATGCAAAACGTGTCGTCTGAACTGAAGGAGGAGGCTGTATTTAAAAGAAAACGTCCAGGGGCCATCTGGCGATCGCCAGACTGCAGGTTTGGCGACGCCAGACACTTAGGTCAACCCTGGTCTTCAATTCAGTCGAATCTGGCGGCGCCAGATTGAGAATCTCGCGAACGCCAAACAGCTACTGTTTTGACTTTGTGCATTTTTCACGTTTTCTCGCCTTTTTTCGTACTTTTCCGTTCCACGGCCTCCAAATCCTTCATAAACAATAATAAGCTCATTTAGTGCATGAAATGATCAGAAATGGGTGAGAAATGGGGTAAAGTCATGCAATTACGTTTAACCAAAACATGTATAATTTTGGTGTTATCAAAATCCCCACACTTAAGCTTTGATTGTCCTCAATCAAAAGACTGAAAGATAAGAAAGATAACTCCAAAATTATCTCCACCCAAGATCATCAAAGAGAACAAAGTATACTCACATAATCGAACACATAAACAAGACTCATCAAGCACTCGGATACCAAGATCAACCTTTTACCCTCACATAATATGAATAACAATATAAAGTGTATCTCTCGGGGGTAAAAGTGTATATGTAAGTGATCACACCAATACTCGACTAATTCCCGCATGCATAAGCTTGTCATCAAATCTAATTTCCACCACTGAGAAGTTGTCAACCGTCAAGAGGACTTTAGGGTTGTAATGTTAGGCTAAGGGTTAAGGGTAGGATAAAGGATATATAAGTGACTAAGGTTATTGCAACAAAAATTTGAAAACTCAATCAGTAATGATCCAAACAGTGAAACAAGCTGACTTTCGA
The DNA here is from genome assembly GCA_030169165.1 of Centaurea solstitialis. Classification (NCBI taxonomy): domain Eukaryota; kingdom Viridiplantae; phylum Streptophyta; class Magnoliopsida; order Asterales; family Asteraceae; genus Centaurea; species Centaurea solstitialis. The sequence goes on along the minus strand of CM058042.1, from coordinate 49,099,772 downwards.
ACAATGAAACTTTTGGGATGAAGTGTATAGTGGGTAATGAAATGAAAAGGCTAAGGCTCAAAATGGTTTCAAGGGATAAAGTGTTAAAAGGTGAACACTTTTCAATCAAAGGCTAGGCAAATCAGACAATCTTATGATGAGATTATCTGACGAAGGCTAAAAGGGTTAGAAACGAAGGCCTCTATCAGTGCAATGGTGATAAATACTTCTCTTATGTGGTCTCGACAAGCATTCAAATGACAAGTTCTACCTTGGGTCAAAGTCGGTATTCCTCACAAAATAAATAGCAATTAAGGCTCAATCTCTCAATGGAATCGGGTGAGGCACTCATGGTAATCAGTATTCCAAGGCATCCTTTTACTCAACTAGTCCTATTCAGTGTTCTCCTATACAAGCAACTTAGTCCCAAAAACAATCTCAGATTTCGAAAAAATTGGGGTCAAATCTCAAAGCTTTCAAAAATTTGAAAAACGACAATCCATAAGCAAAAAGTGAACCCATTTAAACAGATAAGTCTACATAACCCCCTCTCTACACTTAAAGTTTGCAGTGTCCTCAATGCAACAGTTAACACAATTAAGGAGTAATTGGGAAAAAGAGAAACTTCCCGGGTTATGTGACGAAATCTGTTCTGATCTGAGAGTGGTCCAAAAAATCGTGCTCGATCAAAGATCATAGGTCGCTGTATCTGCCAACAAAAAGAAAAAGAAAAAGTAAAAACGAACTACCAAAAATAAACCAAACCAAACTATTAATAAGCTACTAAAAATCCTAAGGAATCCAAACAAATAAAAATTGTTCAACCAAACCAAACAAGCAAAAATAAAATTGTCTCAAACAACCATATCGAATAACGGAGATAAAAGAGAGAGATCAATAAGGGCCACGAGGTTGGTTTTGCCAATCCTCGTAAGTCGGGTAACCGAGCGGAGCATCCTCGGAGTATGGGCAATATGGAGAGGGAGCATACGCGGTATTCGGTTGAATACCGAAGTGGGAGGCCATCTGGTTCATCACTCCACTTTGCCAGTTGGCTTGGTGAAGAGCCTCCACGGTGTTGTACTCCATATGCTGATGATGACGGCCGTAAGAAAGTGACATCTCCGAGAGTCGGTTACTCAAGTCTTGGTAACCCGAATATGCCGTCCAATCTGCCGGTTGCTCTCCCGCACTCGTCCCACTTGTTCCACCAATCTCATGCGTGCTCCTCGGTGCTTGACTTCTCGCTTGACTTCTTGGTTGACTCCCCGTTCCGTAAGCTTGAGGATTATGGATCCATGCATTGTAATCCCTTCCGATCATATGCTCAACCCTCGCTACTCCCATTCTACGGAGTTGGTCCATGTCGATCAATCCCATCTCCCCAAGGTTCGTCATCGAGGAAATGGCACCCGCGGTAAGGATACCAAAGTGCTTGGCCAATAGCGTCACGTACTGGCCACCAACTATGCGACTACCCTCTCGATAACCACTCACCTTGGCGAGTTGAATGGAGATGAGATACGGAGCATTCGGATATTTGTCATCCATAGAGAGTTGTCCCAGAAGCCATAGATCGTAAACCGAAACTTTCTCCTCACTTGAAGAACGAGCATTCACCGCTTGAATGAGCATGCGGTGTAGAAGTCTATCCGAAGAGGCAAGAAAACCTTTAACTTTGAGATTAGCACCATATTCACCTTCACCAAGAATTGCCCAAGCCAATTGAGGATCAAAACCATCCGGCCTCTTTGCGGTTGCCCACATGTACTCCGCGAATCCGGGAGCATCAACCCCCTCTTGGGTATATATCCCCAAAGCAACGGCAAACTCGATCAAAGATAGGGATCTCCAAACGCCACCAAGTCGAAACGTCATGCACGATTGATGAAACTCCTCAAGGGCCTTGATGGCCTCAAAACGGAATGTGGCCATGAACTCCACAATAAGCTCGCGATAGAGGGTCTCGACAATGTCAAAGACTCGCTCCCATGCATGGCAAATATAATACTTGGTGCTATCCTCGTCGTAGGCATGCTTCTCGAGTATCGCCTTAATATTGTTTTTGACACTCATCGATCGAAGAAGGTCCCAATCAACTCTTCTTGGAATAAGCACTTGACGGGCAAGAAGTTGGCTCACGGTATCCCGGTACTCCTCCCGTTTTTGGACATTCAAAGTTGGGTCATTCATGAAGTAGGTGAACACGTGACTACCATTCGGTGCACGAAAATTGGTTGTGGTGGAAGTTGATGATCGGGTTCTTTGTCTCTATAAAACCAAAATACCATTGTCTTAGATGAATTTTTATCCAACGAATGCAAGACAAGGTTTATTCATGTCAAAACCAAACGAGACAAACATTTCCACGACTAACAAGTTCAAGTATCAAAATCATGTACGAATCGAAGGACAAAGGGGATGTGGAACATCCCCACACTTGAACTTTTAGTTCAACCACAATTACAAACCAATCTAGCTATCAAAAAAGAATGGGGGATTTTGGTGTTCTCAAAATCCCCACACTTATCATTTAACCACAATCACTAGATTAAACAATCAAATAGCATGCTAGAACAAGATTTCAATCATAATATATGGCATGCATTAATCTAAAAGCTCTAAACAATCAATGGAGTATCAAGAACAATGTTAAATCCATTTAAGCAAACAAACACCATTGATGCCCAAAACAAGATCTACATTTACCAAATCAAGCAATCCTCACGAAATTAAAGTTAGGAAACGTACCTTGTTCATGTTGAATGATGAAATTGAATCTCAAGAAGGTCGAATTTCGCAAGAACGTGAGAGGGTTTGGCAGCGCCTAAGAGAAATTAGGGATGTGTGTTTGTGAAAAAGTGACAAAAGAGGGTTAAAAACCCGTGTGCCCCGACTTGGCGTCGCGAAACCCAGGGTTTCGCGTCGCCAAACAGGCGGTTTTCAAAAATACCCTAGTTTTTAAACATTTCGCGTCGCCAAACGGTCCTCTTCGCGTCGCGAGATTCGCCAAATCTTACCCGGTACCAACCTTACCAACTTCGCGTCGCCAGACTTGAAATCTGGCGATCGCGAAGTGCCCACTGTTTCCAACTTTTGAAAATTTGCATCGCACTCCGAATTCGCTCGAATTTGGTTTTTATCTCCTCCGTATGGTTACCTAAGCAATATCAAATGAAAACATTAATAAAAACACACACGAAAATCATTAAAAACGAAAGAAAACGAAAAAGCTCGGGTTGCCTCCCGAGAAGCGCTTCATTTTTTGGACGGGTCTAGAGCTCGACCCCACTTCCGGCTCATTTCTTGGCACGTCGGGCTGACGAGCCCTTCTTCTTTCTGTGATCTTTCTTGGAGGATCCCGGTTCATTGGTTGTTTGCTCCTTTTGATGCATCGGGTTTGGATAGTCCTCCGTTTTCTTTCCATGCTCATGTGGGAGTAACGGGCGGTTCGTGCTCTTTTTGTAGGCCAGAGAAGGATCTTCGTATGGTTCATCGAGGTGTCTAACCGGATCTCCGTTAGGATCAAAGTAAATCCGATTTTCCCCATATCCCAAGCTCGTGACTTGGTTTCGCATATCGGTATTCACTTGAGCGGTGTGCAAGAAAGATCTCCCGAGGATAATCGGAATCTCCGTGTTTTGTGAAAGATTAGCTATGACGAAGTCCGTATAGTAAACAAACTTTCCAATACGAATCGGGACTCCTTCCGCTATTCCTAACGGCTTTGTCATGTAACCGTTCACGCCTCGGTATTGATAGTCTGTTGGTATGATCTTTTTAACTCCTATTTTCCTGCAATAACCAACAGGCATCATATTAAGAGCAGCACCTGAATCCACTAAAGCAAGACCTTTAAATTTATGACAATAAATAGGTAAGTTATAACTCCCTGGATCATGCTTGATAGGTGCAATGTAAATGAGGTCGTCCTCCGGTGCTTTTTCCTTCTCTTTTTCCTTGCCTTTATCTTCTCTCTTCGGGATCACGAACTCCGCGTATCCGCCTTGCTTTCCATCTTCCTCCTCATGATCATCACTTGAAGCTTCGGGCACTTTGAGTCTTAAGTGTTCGAATGACACGGTGAACCCCTCCGAATCGTAATCCGTGGCATAATCGGGCTCACTTTCACTCTCAGTTTCCATGTACTTCTTTGTGTAGATGTCCGTCCACTTCTTCTTTGACGGCTCTCCGGTCATCATGAGCATTGGCTTCACATTTTCCACCTTCGGGTTGACTTGTGTTTGCGTTGGTAACTCGCCTTGAGTCCTTTCACTTAGCATTTGCGAAACACGTCCAACCTGCAATTCCAGATTCTGGATAGTACTTTGGTGATTACGTAAGTATGAACCTACTTTATCGTTTAGCTTCTTTTGCGCATCCATGAATTGGATAATCCGATCTTCGATAGAAACATGTGGCTCTCCATCTGGTCTTTGGTTCTGTTGATTTGGTGCAAAGAAACCGGGAGGTCTAGGGATGAAATTACGGTTGTTGTTCCACCTCCCTTGGTAATCGCCTCGGTTGATATAGTTCACCTCCTCGGGTGTCATCATTGGTCTGTTCGGGCAATCCTTAGTCAAGTGTGGTCCATTGCACTCCTCGCATCCAACCTGCAAAGCATGAACAGATTTAATTAGTTCTTCGATTTTGCGTTCAAACTTTACCTGTTGGTTTTTCATAGCAGCTAGTTCATCGGATGGATCGAAGTCGGTTGAGATTTTTCCGGCCATCCTCGGGATTTGCAATCGCTTGTCCGTCCTCCAATCTATGTTATGTATGAGCAAGTCCTTGAGGAGTTTGTAACCTTCCGTGGGCGTTTTGTACATGAAGACACCACCTGCAGATGAATCCAAAGTAGCTCGTGAAGAATAAGCAAGTCCACTATAGAAAGTTTGAACCTGTTCACTCTTATTCAACTCGTGACTCGGGCACGAGTTTAAGAGGTGCTTGAAACGTTCCCATGCTTCGGATATAGTCTCCCCGTCTTGTTGTTGGAAAGATCGGATCTCGGCTCTCAATTTATCGATTTTGGATGGTGGAAAGAATCGGGAAAGGAACTTTGAACGAAGTCCTTCCTAAGTAGTGATTGAACTTGGCTCTAAGGATCGCAACCAAGCCCTAGCTTCTCTGGTAAGCGTTAGAGGGAAGACCCGAAGACGAATTGCATCATCCTGGTCTGCCTCCGTTTTGAACAGATCACAAATATCCACGAAGTTTTCCATGTGAACGATAGGATTGCTATCGTTTTTCCCGTCGAAGGTAAGGTCCTTGATCATGTGTAGGAGCTTCCCCGGGATTTCCTTGTTCAGGTTCGGCTTCGTGATTGGATTGGTGGGCACTGTTGGAGCGGCTCTCCTGGCAGTCCACATCGGTGCCTCGTCTCCCATCTCAAAAATCAAAGCTCTCGGGCGAACTTTGTTTGATTTTGACTTCTTTTTGTTTCTTTTTCTGAATTCTCTCTCCGGCTCCTCAAATGGCTCTAACAAGTCTGCCGTGACCGAAATCACAACAAACGGTTACGGGCAACTTGCGGGAAACAAAGAGATAAAATAAAAATAAAGATAAAACTAACTAATTAAACTAGAAAGCGAAAAACTTGCAAGGGAAAGAGTCCTTCACAAGGATCGATTAACAAAACTAACTAATACTAAAATCTGACAACTACCGTTCCCCGGCAACGGCGCCAAAAACTTGATGCGGTAATTATCATACATAAAAAGTGTAACAAGTTTTAACCTCTAATGCCTAGCCACTGTCTTACCACATATACAAGCAAGCGTACCTGATCGTGAGTAATATAGTGTAGGAAAGTCCAGGTATCGTATCTACCACTGGGAACGGTCAAGTTATCGTAGACTAAAGTCTAAATCGGTTTAATTAACCTAAAGCTTTTTGGGGGGGTTTTGTATGAAAAAGGTTTGAATACTTAAAAAGATAAATAACTAAGTAGAAACTAAGAAAGCAATTAAAATACTGATTTAAGCTTATATTAAGGAAAAACAGCAGTACTTATCATGGTAAAGTGAATCCCGAAAATGGATGATATGAATAGGTCGAAGGTTTGGTTGTTTTGACTATTGTAGGAATTTAAGTTTGGGACACCCTAACATGTGAAGATTATGGTTAGAAACTAGGACACGATCCTCCTAATTCCAATCCTAAATCGTTTGGTCCACAATCTAGAATCGGTAAACCAGTCCTAATTAATATTGCAATGGCTCTTCTACTATCTGGTCACTCTTGGTCCAAGTAACCCCTTAACACAACCTCTTGGTCCAAAGTCAGGCTAAGGTAGGTTGATTATCCTTTCGGAGTCTATCTGCTTTGGTCTAACAAATACACCCAACCAATTGAATTCAAATTGCCAAAACAATATCAATCAGAAAAGAACCATAATAAACATTCAATTAATCAAAACAAACCAGTAAACATTAATCACAAAAGTATCATCCATAAAGGTTCATCGACCATGACAAGAACTACTACTAAAAACTACTCACTAATCATAATGAAAACGAAAACAAAAGTAGACATCGACATGATACCGACAGTACGACGGATGATCGAAGATCGACTCTTGCAGCGTATCGGCACCTTTCGTACTCTCACTCTCGTTCCTCCTCGTATCCCGTACCAAAAATCATGCAAAACGTGTCGTCTGAACTGAAGGAGGAGGCTGGTATTTAAAAGAAAACGTTCAGGGGCCATCTGGCGATCGCCAGACTGCAGGTTTGGCGACGCCAGACACTTAGGTCAACCCTGGTCTTCAATTCAGTCGAATCTGGCGGCGCCAGATTGAGAATCTCGCGAACGCCAAACAGCTACTGTTTTGACTTTGTGCATTTTTCACGTTTTCTCGCCTTTTTTCGTACTTTTCCGTTCCACGGCCTCCAAATCCTTCATAAACAATAATAAGCTCATTTAGTGCATGAAATGATCAGAAATGGGTGAGAAATGGGGTAAAGTCATGCAATTACGTTTAACCAAAACAAGTATAATTTTGGTGTTATCAAAATCCCCACACTTAAGCTTTGATTGTCCTCAATCAAAAGACTGAAAGATAAGAAAGATAACTCCAAAATTATCTCCACCCAAGATCATCAAAGAGAACAAAGTATACTCACATAATCGAACACATAAACAAGACTCATCAAGCACTCGGATACCAAGATCAACCTTTTACCCTCACATATTATGAATAACAATATAAAGTGTATCTCTCGGGGGTAAAAGTGTATATGTAAGTGATCACACCAATACTCGACTAATTCCCGCATGCATAAGCTTGTCATCAAATCTAATTTCCACCACTGAGAAGTTGTCAACCGTCAAGAAGACTTTAGGGTTGTAATGTTAGGCTAAGGGTTAAGGGTAGGATAAAGGATATATAAGTGACTAAAGTTATTGCAACAAAAATTTGAAAACTCAATCAGTAATGATCCAAACAGTGAAACAAGCTGACTTTCGAACAATGAAACTTTTGGGATGAAGTGTATAGTGGGTAATGAAATGAAAAGGCTAAGGCTCAAAATGGTTTCAAGGGATAAAGTGTTAAAAGGTGAACACTTTTCAATCAAAGGCTAGGCAAATCAGACAATCTTATGATGAGATTATCTGACGAAGGCTAAAAGGGTTAGAAACGAAGGCCTCTATCAGTGCAATGGTGATAAATACTTCTCTTATGTGGTCTCGACAAGCATTCAAATGACAAGTTCTACCTTGGGTCAAAGTCGGTATTCCTCACAAAATAAATAGCAATTAAGGCTCAATCTCTCAATGGAATCGGGTGAGGCACTCATGGTAATCAGTATTCCAAGGCATCCTTTTACTCAACTAGTCCTATTCAGTGTTCTCCTATACAAGCAACTTAGTCCCAAAAACAATCTCAGATTTCGAAAAAATTGGGGTCAAATCTCAAAGCTTTCAAAAATTTGAAAAACGACAATCCATAAGCAAAAAGTGGACCCATTTAAACAGATAAGTCTACATAACCCCCTCCCCACACTTAAAGTTTGCAGTGTCCTCAATGCAACAGTTAACACAATTAAGGAGTAATTGGGAAAAAGAGAAACTTCCCGGGTTATGTGACGAAATCTGTTCTGATCTGAGAGTGGTCCAAAAAATCGTGCTCGATCAAAGATCATAGGTCGCTGTATCTACCAACAAAAAGAAAAAGAAATAGTAAAAACGAACTAGCAAAAATAAACCAAACCAAACTATTAATAAGCTACTAAAAATCCTAAGGAATCCAAACAAATAAAAATTGTTCAACCAAACCAAACAAGCAAAAATAAAATTATCTCAAACAACCATATCGAATAACGGAGATAAAAGAGAGAGATCAATAAGGGCCACGAGGTTGGTTTTGCCAATCCTCGTAAGTCGGGTAACCGGGCGGAGCATCCTCGGAGTATGGCCAATATGGAGATGGAGCATACGCGGTATTCGGTTGAATACCGAAGTGGGAGGCCATCTGGTTCATCACTCCACTTTGCCAGTTGGCTTGGTGAAGAGCCTCCACGGTGTTGTACTCCATATGCTGATGATGACGGCCGTAAGAAAGTGACATCTCCGAGAGTCGGTTACTCAAGTCTTGGTAACCCGAATATGCCGTCCAATCCGCCGGTTGCTCTCCCGCACTCGTCCCACTTGTTCCACCAATCTCATGCGTGCTCCTCGGTGCTTGACTTCTCGCTTGACTTCTTGGTTGACTCCCCGTTCCGTAAGCTTGAGGATTATGGATCCATGCATTGTAATCCCTTCCGATCATATGCTCAACCCTCGCTACTCCCATTCTACGGAGTTGGTCCATGTCGATCAATCCCATCTCCCCAAGGTTCGTCATCGAGGAAATGGCACCCGCGGTAAGGATACCGAAGTGCTTGGCCAATAGCGTCACGTACTGGCCACCAACTATGCGACTACCCTCTCGATAACCACTCGCCTTGGCGAGTTGAATGGAGATGAGATACGGAGCATTCGGATATTTGTCATCCGTAGAGAGTTGTCCCAGAAGCCATAGATCGTAAACCGAAACTTTCTCCTCACTTGAAGAACGAGCGTTCACCGCTTGAATGAGCATGCGGTGTAGAAGTCTATCCGAAGAGGCAAGAAAACCTTTAACTTTGAGATTAGCACCATATTCACCTTCACCAAGAATTGCCCAAGCCAATTGAGGATCAAAACCATCCGGCCTCTTTGCGGTTGCCCACATGTACTCCGCGAATCCGGGAGCATCAACCTCCTCTTGGGTATATATCCCCAAAGAAACGGCAAATTCGATCAAAGATAGGGATCTCCAAACGCCACCAAGTCGAAACGTCATGCACGATTGATGAAACTCCTCAAGGGCCTTGATGGCCTCAAAACAGAATGTGGCCATGAACTCCACAATAAGCTCGCGATAGAGGGTCTCGACAATGTCAAAGACTCGCTCCCATGCATGGCAAATATAATACTTGGTGCTATCCTCGTCGTAGGCATGCTTCTCGAGTATCGCCTTAATATTGTTTTTGACACTCATCGATCGAAGAAGGTCCCAATCAACTCTTCTTGGAATAAGCACTTGACGGGCAAGAAGTTGGCTCACGGTATCCCGGTACTCCTCCCGTTTTTGGACATTCAAAGTTGGGTCATTCATGAAGTAGGTGAACACGTGACTACCATCCGGTGCACAGAAATTGGTTGTGGTGGAAGTTGATGATCGGGTTCTTTGTCTCTATAAAACCAAAATACCATTGTCTTAGATGAATTTTTATCCAACGAATGCAAGACAAGGTTTATTCATGTCAAAACCAAACGAGACAAACATTTCCACGACTAACAAGTTCAAGTATAAAAATCATGTACGAATCGAAGGACAAAGGGGATGTGGAACATCCCCACACTTGAACTTTTAGTTCAACCACAATTACAAACCAATCTAGCTATCAAAAAAGAATGGGGGATTTTGGTGTTCTCAAAATCCCCACACTTTTTTAACCACAATCACTAGATTAAACAATCATATAGCATGCTAGAACAAGATTTCAATCATAATATATGGCATGCATTAATCTAAAAGCTCTAAACAATCAATGGAGTATCAAGAACAATGTTAAATCCATTTAAGCAAACAAACACCATTGATGCCCAAAACAAGATCTACATTTACCAAATCAAGCAATCCTCACGAAATTAAAGTTAGGAAACGTACCTTGTTCATGTTGAATGATGAAATTGAATCTCAAGAAGGTCGAATTTCGCAAGAACGTGAGAGGGTTTGGCGGCGCCTAAGAGAAATTAGGGATGTGTGTTTGTGAAAAAGTGAGAAAAGAGGGTTAAAAACCCGTCTGCCCCGACTTGGCGTCGCGAAACCCAGGGTTTCGCGTCGCCAAACAGGCGGTTTTCAAAAATACCCTAGTTTTTAAACATTTCGCGTCGTCAAACGGTCCTCTTCGCGTCGCGAGATTCGCCAAATCTTACCCGGTACCAACCTTACCAACTTCGCGTCGCCAGACTTGAAATCTGGCGATCGCGAAGTGCCCACTGTTTCTAACTTTTGAAAATTTGCATCGCACTCCGAATTCGCTCGAATTTGGTTTTTATCTCCTCCGTATGGTTACCTAAGCAATATCAAATGAAAACATTAATAAAAACACACACGAAAATCATTAAAAACGAAAGAAAACGAAAAAGCTCGGGTTGCCTCCCGAGAAGCGCTTCATTTTTTGGACGGGTCTAGAGCTCGACCCCACTTCCGGCTCATTTCTTGGCACGTCGGGCTGACGAGCCCTTCTTCTTTCTGTGATTTTTCTTGGAGGATCCCGGTTCATTGGTTGTTTGCTCCTTTTGATGCATCGGGTTTGGATAGTCCTCCGTTTTCTTTCCATGCTCATGTGGGAGTAACGGGCGGTTCGTGCTCTTTTTGTAGGCCAGAGAAGGATCTTCGTATGGTTCATCGAGGTGTCTAACCGGATCTCCGTTAGGATCAAAGTAAATCCGATTTTCCCCATATCCCAAGCTCGTGACTTGGTTTCGCATATCGGTATTCACTTGAGCGGTGTGCAAGAAAGATCTCCCGAGGATAATCAGAATCTCAGTGTTTTGTGAAAGATTAGCTATGACGAAGTCCGTAAAGTAAACAAACTTTCCAATACGAATCGGGACTCCTTCCGCTATTCCTAACGGCTTTGTCTTGTAACCGTTCACGCCTCGGTATTGATAGTCTGTTGGTATGATCTTTTTAAGTCCCATTTTCCTGCAATAACCAACAGGCATCATATTAAGAGCAGCACCTGAATCCACTAAAGCAAGAGCTTTAAATTTATGACAAGAAATAGGTAAGTTATAACTCCCTGGATCATGCTTGATAGGTGCAATGTAAATGAGGTCGTCCTCCGGTGCTTTTTCCTTCTCTTTTTCCTTGCCTTTATCTTCTCTCTTCGGGATCACGAACTCCGCCTATCCGCCTTGCTTTCCATCTTCCTCCTCATCATCATCACTTGAAGCTTCGGGCACTTTGAGTCTTAAGTGTTCGAATGACACGGTGAACCCCTCTGAATCGTAATCCGTGGCATAATCGGGCTCACTTTCACTCTCAATTTCCACGTACTTCTTTGTGTAGATGTCCGTCCACTTCTTCTTTGACGGCTCTCCGGTCATCATGAGCATCGGCTTCACATTTTCCACCTTCGGGTTGACTTGTGTTTGCGTTGGTAACTCGCCTTGAGTCCTTTCACTTAGCATTTGCGAAACACAACCAACCTACAATTCCAGATTCTGGATAGTACTTTGGTGATTACGTAAGTATGAACCTACTTCATCGTTTAGCTTCTTTTGCGCATCCATGAATTGGATAATCCGATCTTCGATAGAAACATGTGGCTCTCCATCCGGTCTTTGGTTCTGTTGATTTGGTGCAAAGAAACCGGGAGGTCTAGGGATGAAATTACGGTTGTTGTTCCACCTCCCTTGGTAATCGCCTCGGTTGATATAGTTCACCTCCTCGGGTGTCATCATTGGTCTGTTCGGGCAATCCTTAGTCAAGTGTGGTCCATTGCACTCCTCGCATCCAACCTGCAAAGCATGAACAGATTTAATTAGTTCTTCGATTTTGCGTTCAAACTTTACCTGTTGGTTTTTCATAGCAGCTAGTTCATCGGATGGATCGAAGTCGGTTGAGATTTTTCCGGCCATCCTCGGGATTTGCAATCGCTTGTCCGTCCTCCAATCTATGTTATGTATGAGCATGTCCTCGAGGAGTTTGTAACCTTCCGTGGGCGTTTTGTACGGTCAAGTTATCGTAGACTAAAGTCTAAATCGGTTTAATTAACCTAAAGCTTTTTGGGGGGGTTTTGTATGAAAAAGGTTTGAATACTTAAAAAGATAAATAACTAAGTAGAAACTAAGAAAGCAATTAAAATACTGATTTAAGCTTATATTAAGGAAAAACAGCAGTACTTATCATGGTAAAGTGAATCCCCAAAATGGATGATATGAATAGGTCGAAGGTTTGGTTGTTTTGACTATTGTAGGAATTTAAGTTTGGGACACCCTAACATGTGAAGATTATGGTTAGAAACTAGGACACGATCCTCCTAATTCCAATCCTAAATCGTTTGGTCCACAATCTAGAATCGGTAAACCAGTCCTAATTAATATTGCAATGGCTCTTCTACTATCTGGTCACTCTTGGTCCAAGTAACCCCTTAACACAACCTCTTGGTCCAAAGTCAGGCTAAGGTAGGTTGATTATCCTTTCGGAGTCTATCTGCTTTGGTTTAACAAATACACCCAACCAATTGAATTCAAATTGCCAAAACAATATCAATCAGAAAAGAACCATAATAAACATTCAATTAATCAAAACAAACCAGTAAACATTAATCACAAAAGTATCTGTTAGATGTAAAGATGAATCAATCTAACATGATCTAAGCATGATCATCATAGATCTAGCATGTAGATGATGAAATCAAGTAGAGAGAGAAAGTAGAGAGAATAGAGAGAAAATCATATGTCATTCATATCCCAAAAGCTTAACATACAAAACATGGCAATGAGGTATTTATACCTCATCCCTAAGAATGAAAAAACTTTCACACTAAGTCCCTCAACTTCTATTATAAACATAACACTAACAATCTCCCCCTTTTATAAAAGAAGGAGGGACATTCAAAAGAAATAAACAACAACTCGATTAAGATTGCTTCACTGCCGGTTTTCTCAACTTGAACTTGATTTCTGCAAATCTGATGTCATTTCTCAGTCTCAATCTTCTATCTATCTATTTTACAAAATGCTTGATCAAAACCTTGTTGGCAGCTGAGATGTCATGGACATTATGCTTATCCATTTGCAACCTTGTATTCAACCCATCCATTACCATCTTCAACGTATCATCACAAAACAACATGACTTCATGTGAATACATTCTCTTCTTGTTACCTAGAGAATCTGGATACACACACGAAATCCTGGTCTCATCCGCATCATAGAAAACAGTATACATAACAAAGTCCTTCTCTTCACCAATCAGACTTCTTTGTGGTTTGTGGCAAAATAGCTTTGACGTCCAATTTTCCAATCCCAACTGAAAGTCATACAAATGAGCCAATGAGATAGAAGCCTTGACATGCCTGACAATTGCTGTTAGAGCAATTATTTCCTCCTCTGATCTAAAGGCTTTTCCTTTGAGATCATATAAAATCCCAAAAATCACATCAAAGCTCACATCCTGGAAATCTGCTTCTGTAATCACATACTCTTTCCCATCTTCTCTAGTAAAGGCAATTACTGGATAGAAATAAGCACTAAGCTTGTTAGTCTTGTAACTCTTCAGAGCAAAAAACTTGTAGTTAGACACTAACACTTCTCTTCTTTACTTGTTCACCTTCCTCATATGAACATATTCTCTTCTGTACTCGTCTTTTAGATTCTCAATCCCGTACAGCTTCACATAACTCAGCTTCCGCTCATGATAACAAAATCTGCTCTTGTATTTCTCTTCTAGATACTTTCCATTTGCTCTTGTGAAACGGTTCCACTCTATTCTCTTTAAAAACTTCCCAGAACTTGCTTTCATTTTCTCCCACAACTCCATTTTCTTCTGATCAACGGGCATTAGATCATTCTGTGGCAACACTTCTTCAAGCAAAGGTCCTTCCACATTTTCCACTGGTTCTTCCTTCTCAAAATCAAACTGTACATCATCGAACATATCTTTCAGTTTACTATCCTCTGCACACCTTGCATCATTTATCTCCTCATTTGTAACTTGATACTCTCTGAGATCAGAAGCTACATTCTCAAGAAGTGCTAGAACTCTATCTATTTCAGACATAGAACTAGAAGCTCCTGAAAATCTAACTCCCCTTTCTTCTACACCCTCAGCTGGTATCTCCTCTTGAACAGAACTCAAGAAATCTAGAGTAGATTGCAATTCTGGTTCAGTCTCCATTTCTTGACCTCCCGTAAGCACTATAGCATCTCTATGTCTCCCTGGCTGCTTTTCTCTTGGTTGTCTCTCTTCAAAACGGTCCACCACTCTTACTCTAGGAGATGTCGGTTCCCTAGACGGCTCTCTTTCCAACCTTCTACGCTTCCTCTCCCCCTCATGATGATCATGATCATTGGCCGTCTAGCAGCTACCTGACAAGTCTCTTCAATCCCCCGAATCCGATCAGAAAACTGAGATAACCCCTCGGTAAATAGCTTGTTGATTTCTGTGAAGGTCTTGGTTAGAGAAGCATCAAGAGTCGCTTGAAACTGCTGAAATTCGATGTGTGTGACCAAATGAGCCTGAGACCGTTGTTCTTGAATGGCACGTTGCTGCAGTACAATTTGTTGTTGTAGAACACCGACAAGATCACGATCTTCTGCATTCCCGGATTCCAAGAGTTTGGAAAACAACAACCCCTTTAATTCAGGAATAGTAAGAGAATCAGCCGCTGAATGAGAAGGCTGTGATGGAGGATCAGGCATTGGAGCTTTGCCTTTAGCTAACAATGCTACTTGCTTCTCCAAGGCTGAAATTCGGGCCGTCTGCTGTTGAATAACATTCGCCATCTGTTCATTATTCGCCCGATACATGGAACGTGTAATCAGTTGGTTTGCAGTGGCTACTACATGAATACGGGAGAGATCAATATCTGGGGTTGAAGCCGTGCCAGTCGGAGGCAGTACAGAGACAGATGGTGTAGTAGATGCGGATGATACAGGCACTGTGGAAGATGTGGAAGCTGGAATCGAAGCAGATGAGAAACTACCAATGGCTGTTGAGGAAGAACCCAAAATGGTAGACTGCTGCCTTAGCTCCGTGCTAATAGTGGATGCGGGTAAACTAACACCGAGGTCACTGAGACTTCTCGTTGATCCAAGAGTGGAACTCAAGGAACCCATGTTCAGCGTTGGCGTGATGTTAACACTGATGGGATTTCCCTCCGATTCTTGCAAGCCCGCAACAGATGCAGAACTCACTACGGTGGTTCCGGCAGGGCTACTGAAGCCTCCTGCAAAGGTGGTTTGCACCTGTGTCCTAGCCAAAAGAAAAGATGTATTAGTTACAAGTGGATCTAGACTCGATGTGGAAACAATTGAAGTCGTGGGCGGGGGCAACTGCCTCACTGTGTCGGTACCACCAACCTCCAACTGAGGAATAGGTACAAGTTGTGATATATCCCCGTGGGAAGATGAAACTACCATTTGTTGAGAAACGGTAGAGTGGCTTGGTTGGGTTGTGCATTGCATGAGTGGGTGTCTCATGTCTTGTTCAATAGGTGGTGGCAACATATGCTCACCCCTAGAAGTTGTGGCTACCCAGCTAGACTCGGCTTGGGGAGGGGTTTGCACTTCTTTTCTGGCCCCTGTCTCACACTCACCATCTTTTTCTGCTTCCCAACACTCATCCTCACTTCCGGATTTTCAACTAAAACTCCCTCATCCGTCCTTATTTCACCTTGAGTCAACAAACGACTCGAGCCTTGATCAGGCATATCATCATCATCACTATCATCAACATCATCATCCGACCCTGGAAGTTCTTCAGTAGGTGCTTGAGTATCTACATCCTCATCCATAAACTGATCATCACTTGCATGTAAGCTGTCCTCAGACGAAGAATCATGTCCCATAAGTCGGTTTAGTCGTTGAGCCATCTCATTCGGAGAGTAACACTGTACTTCAGGAATATCATCATCTGGTTGTGAGAGCTCCAACAAGGATTCTGCCACTTCTTCGGTATCTAAGAACGTCTCATGAAACGGAGATAGATCAAAGTCTGGCATAGAAGCCTCGGTCATAGGTTGTTGAACATGTGAGCTCACACCTTGATCATCTTTCACAACAGCAAAAACATCATCCATTGGTATCTCAGAACTTATCTGGCCAATTTGTGCACCAATATTGACTGTTGATGAGTGAGCTAGCTGATCAGAATGGGCCCCACTTGTACCCCTCTCGGTATTTTCCCTCATCACACCCTGACCAAGATCCCGTGATCTTTGGTCCCTACGAACTATACCCTCACTTCTAGGGATAACACCTTGGGTAGGTTGTAACACCCCGCTAAAGCGGAACCGCAGGGTGTAACAGTCTAGATTTCATAGCGATAGGAGATAAATCACACCAATCATTCATACCGAAAATAAATATAAAATTTACAAAGTATTACAATCCAACCATAGTTTAAGTTTACAGACTTAATCAAAATGAGAACGACATAATCTTGATTGGTGAATACAAAAACCCCACAATTTAATCCTTATCAAACCTTCGGATTTCCTGAAAAGCATGTTAAGACAAGTGTCAACTACGAGAGTTGGTGAGTTCACAGGTTTTCATATGCACAAAACAGTTAAATGCAACAACATTTTCAGTGAACCTTTTTATTCACTCAATATTCGTAAATCATTTATAGTGAATCTTTTTATTCACTAAGTTTTCAAAATCAGTTTACAGTGAACCTTTTTATTCACTACCGATACTAGCCTCAACATTAGTGAACGTTTTTGCTCACTCCATTTCAAGCTTAGTATCAAATGTGAGTAAATTTTCCGGGTGATTTGTTAATCGCATGATATTTATTCTGTGAGTTACTACTAATCCTCCATTTCATGACATGCTACGCCCCTATTCTACCTCAGCGGTGGGACTAAATCCCACATGTGTAAAATTTTTATTCAATACAGTGCACCTATCACTCGTCAGTTTAAGGTGGGTATGTCAATCCAAATAGCGCTATCCACATGTATTATAAGCCCATTGTTATGAGTTAATAGTAGTTATCGGGGACTTAAACATTTCAGACTCACTATATCATGCCTCAAAACATATCAAATTTAGCTCACAATACATTTCATTTCATTTCGCAACATTTTCACAATTATTCACAATCATTTGTAAGCATGCTTTTCACCCCAAAACACGTAAAAACGGTAAAAAGTGGGGCTGTGAATACTCACCTGGAGTAGCTTTTGCGTTCTTAAACAACCGTTAGTGTGTGATTAAGTCCCGGCTCCGAGTCTATATATGCCCTAACACATACGTAATTGACGTAAGTTCTAAGTTCAACGGTCCATATTTAATAAGTCAATACCGATATCCTATATAATGCCTTTACTATATTTTATTAAGTTCAATTTAATATAAAAATATATTTTTGTTACTTTAGTCCATGTCCAAACATATGGGGATCTCTTGATATTTGCAAAACAACACTTTTGAACAAATCTGATTCTGGCAGATTTGTATTGTTTCAAGATTACTACCATTAAGCTTGGTTCAAAAAGGAGTTAAGCCACCAAATTTTTATCCACTGATATTAAGGGTATTAATAACAATCCTACCAAATTTCATTATTTTAGGAGATGTTTAACATATTTTAAAGATTTTTACAAAATCAGTGTGCATAACTCATTTTTGAAATTACAAGTCAGTAATGTTTGTACTCTATAGAATTCATTTCTTCACCAAAATTAGATTTTCAAACGGGATATTCAAGATAAAACTAATATCTAATAAATGAAATAAGTTTAACACATTTTTGATGATTTTTGAATGAGATATGACCTCATGAACTCATGCATGTGAATCTGCCATACTTGGACAGATTACACCACGAATTCTTTTTCATTGGTTGAACACTCAAAAATCCACCAAATCATGTGTTTTTGGATTCTTTGGAAAGCTAACTCACTGAACTTGAACTTAGAATCAAGAATCATGCATTTTAGTTAAGATATCAAGAAGATATGCATGTAAGAAGTTGATATAAGATTCTGACTAGAAGCTGATGAACACTAAAAAGTTTTATCATGGTTGAGGGCTCAAAACATGGAATTTTTGAGTGATTCCAGTGGGATTTGAACCCTAACACATAAAGTATTACCCCATAAAAATCTCAGAAAAGAAAGAGTCTAAAAACACCCTTTTTGGGTCGTACAAACAACATGCAACAGATCTGTCAACACCATCCAGATTCTAGAGTAACTTTTTCTCATCAAAAACACATAAAATCACCAATATTTGGGGTTTTCTTGGAAAATAAACTATAAACTCTTAACTTATCACAAATAAATAGATAAAATACATTGATGCCATCAAAATACATGCATGAACTACTAGAAGAGTTCAGCCCCAAATAGAGAATCAAAAACATTCAAAGATGAGGTTTTTACTTCCATTTTTGTGTTCATAAGGAGGATTCATAGAATTTTGCCTTCTTTGAAAGTTCTTACACATTTCTAAGGCTCATTCTCTTCCTCAAACATTCAAGAATGGTAATCCCACATCAAAGAGGTTTTAAACCTCAAAAAGATTAAGAAAAGGCTCTAAAATGAGCCAAAATCGAAGCTAAAACGTTTATTCTATTCTTACCTTAAAGATGATACCACTTTGAACTTTGA
Source organism: Centaurea solstitialis (assembly GCA_030169165.1). Classification (NCBI taxonomy): domain Eukaryota; kingdom Viridiplantae; phylum Streptophyta; class Magnoliopsida; order Asterales; family Asteraceae; genus Centaurea; species Centaurea solstitialis. Next base: position 49,080,906 of record CM058042.1, on the reverse strand, counting down.
AATTGTGTTTAAACCTTCAAAGATCAGATTTTTGAGGATGAATATGGCTGGAGTTCTTGAGAGGTTTTTAGAGAGAGAGAATGATAGAGAGAGAGTGATAATTTGAAAATGGAATGATGGAAATGAGTTGGGAAAAGAAATAAATCATCACTTGTATGGAAAAGAGAGAGAGGAGAGTAATAGGGGGGGGGGGGTGGCCGGCCTTGTGGGGCCCACCCAACCCTCTCTCACATATATATTTTTTTTTATTTAAAAAGGCTAGGGTTTTATTTTATACTGATAAGTCCATCGCAGTGTCGGTTTGCAGCAGTTTTTCGACAAAACCAACTTTTTGAGCATGAAATTTGGTTCTTTAGAACAGTTTATTTTTATTTCTATAAAATCATTATAATGTATATAAGTTGACTTAAAATTTGGCATTATAGGACTTTCGGGTGACTTTGGGCCGGTACGGGCTTTTTCGGGCATTTTTCGGGATTTTTAGGTTTTTGCCTAAATTTTTCACGCAAACTAACCTAGTTTCGTCTAATAACTTAAATAACTAAATTTTAACCTACGGAAACGCTACTGAGTGATCTAACGAGTAGCTAACCCGAAGGTCAAAACTGTCAGTTGTCACATTTACCCCCGGTTGAAAGAAATTTCCTCCCGAAATTTAATTCTTGCTGCTTCAACAGGGGTCTTTTGTGAAAAGGTGAGGGTATTTGCTTTTCATGAAAGCCTCCCGCTCCCAGGTGAACTCCGGCCCATGCCTTGAATTCCATCGAACTTTGACGATCGGTATCTTACTGCGCCTAAGTTGCTTGATTTCTCGATCAAGGATTTCAATTGGTTCCTCCGTGGTGCGCAGTTGGTCATCGATTTGGATTTCCTCCAGAGGTAATACCACTGTCTCTTCTGACAGGCATTTCTTCAAATTGGACACATGGAAAGTGTCATGAATGGTGGTGAGCTCTGGGGGCTAGTCCAATTTGTAGGCGACCGGTCCGATTCTTTCCAAGACTTCGAATGGTCCAACAAATCGAGGGCTCAATTTTCCCTTCTTTCCAAATCTTATTAATCCTTTCCAAGGCGATACCTTCAGCAGTACTTTATCGCCAACTTGGAATTCTAACGGTTTTCGTCGATTATCGGCGTAACTTTTCTGGCGATCTCTGGCCGCTTTAAGCTTCTCTTGAACCATTTTGATCTTATCGGTTGTTTCTTGAACGATGTCAGGCCTAATTAGTCGACTCTCTCCCACTTCCAACCAATTAAGTGGGGATCTGCACTTGCGTCCGTACAAGGCTTCATATGGAGCGCACTGAATGCTGGCATGATAGCTGTTATTGTAGGAGAACTCGACTAAGGGTAGGTGATCATCCCAACTACCTCCAAATTCTAACACGCAAGCACGTAACATATCCTCCCACGTCTGTATGGTTCTCTCAGTCTAGACATCTGTTTGAGGATGGTAAGCTGTGCTCAGATCTATGCTGGTACCCAGTGCTGCATGACTATCTCATCGACATACAATTGCGCAGATTTCTCTTATTGGCAAGAAGTACGCAGATTTCGTGAGGCGGTCAACAATTACCCATATCGAATCATGGCCCTTTTTAGTCTTGGGTAACTTGGTCACGAAATCCATCGATATCCGCTCCCATTTCCATTCTGGGATTTTCGGTTGTTGTAAATGTCCGGATGGTTTCTGATGTTCCGCCTTAATTCTTGCACAAGTTAGGCATTTGCTCACATAAGTGGCGATATCCTTCTTCATTGCAGGCCACCAATAGTGTTCCTTCAGTCCTTTAGTCCTTTGTACATTTTGTCAGATCCTGGGTGTATCGAGTACCTTGATTGATGAGCTTCGTCCATGATCATTTTCCTCAACTGGTCGACCTTTGGAATCCAAACTCTACCCTTGAAATAACGCACTCCATCCGTTTTCTCCTCAAATTCCTTCTCCATGTTGTGAAGAGTTTCTTTCTTTAGGTTGTCAGCCTTTAAGGCTTCCAATATATGGCTTTTGAAACTGGTCTGAACTAATACTCCCATGGTCCGTGTCCTTGTAGGCTTCACCCTTTCCTTCCTGCTTAGCGCATCGGCTACTACATTCGCCTTCCCTGGGTGATATTTGATCTCACAATCATAATCACTGAGCAACTCAACCCATCTTCTCTGCCTCATGTTCAACATCTTTTGATCAAGAATGTGTTGGAGGCTCTTGTGATCCGTAAAAATGGTACATTTGGTGCCGTAAAGATAATGTCTCCAAATCTTGAGGGCAAACACCACTGCTCCGAGCTCCAAATCATGAGTGGTGTAGTTCTTCTCGTGGACTTTCAGCTGCCTGGATACATAGGCGATTACTTTCTCGTTCTGCATCAAAACACATCCCAAGCCTTGATGTGAAGCATCACAATACACCACGAAATTGTCCGTTCCTTCGGGTAATGCCAGAATGGGTGCATTGCACAACTTATGCTTTAGCAATTGAAACGCTTCTTCTTGTTTCTCTCCCCAAATGAACTTCTTGTCTTTTTGCGTTAAAGTTGTCAGGGGCTGCGCAATCTTGGAGAAATTTGCGATGAATCGTCGGTAGTAGCCTGCCAGACCGAGAAATTGTCGAATTTCTGTCGGCGTTTTCGGGGCTTCCCACTTCTTTATAGCCTCAATCTTAGCTGGATCGACATGTATTCTCTCTTTATTCACCACATGACCCAAAAAGTGTACTTCTCGAATCCAAAATTCGCACTTTGAAAACTTGGCATAAAGCTTTTCAGCTTTGAGTAGTTCTAATATCAGCCTCAGGTGTTGCTCATGGTCCTACTTGCTCTGCGAGTAGATCAGGATGTCGTATATGAAGACAATCACGAACTTGTCTAAGTACGGTCGACATACTCTGTTCATCAGGTCCATAAAAACTGCTGGAGCGTTCGTCAAACCAAAAGGCATGACCAAGAATTCGTAATGACCATAACGAGTTCTGAACGCTGTCTTGGCAATATCTTCTTCTCGAACTCTCATCTGGTGGTATCCGGATCTAAGATCGATCTTGGAGAAGTAAGTCGCTCCTTGCAATTGATCGAACAGATCATCGATGCGTGGAAGAGGGTAACGGTTCTTGATGGTGATCTTGTTCAGCTCCCTATAATCGATGCACATGCGAAAAGATCCATCCTTCTTTTTGACGAACAGCACGGCGGCTCCCCAAGGTGAAGAGCTGGGTCGGATGAATCCCTTATCTAACAGCTCTTGAAGTTGATTTGACAGCTCCTGCATCTCGGACGGTGCTAGACGATATGGCGACTTCGCTATGGGGCCTGCTCCGGGAACTAAGTCAATGTGGAACTCTACTTGTCGTTGTGGAGGCAATCCAGGTAACTCTTCCGGAAATACCTCAGGAAATTCTCGCACAACTGGAATATCTTGGATTTGCTTCTCCTTTGCCTTCTTATCTATGACGTGCGCCATGAACGCCACGCATTCTTTCCGTAGATGACCTCGCATCTTCATATATGACACGATCTTGATGTCTCTCCTTGGCTTGTCTCCATGCACTTCGAGTACACCTCCATTGGGTAGCGCTATAACATAACTATCTTCTCAGCACAACATATTGTCGCTCGGTGGTTAGACATCCAGTCCATACCAACAATTATGTCAAAACTCCCTATCTTGATCGGGATTAAATCTATGCTAAATTCCTTTCCTGATAAGCCTAGAGTGCATTTTCTGACTACCTTGCTAGCCTTAACTAACTCTCCGTTAGAGTATTCAATTATATGCTCCTCTTTCAAATTCTGTGACTTCTTGTTTATCTTAGGCCTGAATTCTAACGACACATAGCTCCTATCTGCTCCAGAATCAAAAAGCACAGTAGCAGGATAGTTGTTGAGAAGAAACGTACCTGTAACCACGTCAGGGTTTTGCCTTGCTTCCTCCGCTCCAATCACAAACGCTCTTCCTCGAGCTAATCCTCCACGGTTTCCTTGGTTTGCTGGCTGTGTCTGGTTCGCGTAAGGTCCTTGGTTCACTTTGGGACAAGCATTCCGGTAGTGATTAAAGCTTCCACACTCAAAACACGTTCTTTTTCTGCAATCTTTGTCAGTATGGCCTCCCCTGCCACATCTAGTACATATGACACATCTCCCAGCATGATGGTTCCCGCACTTGCCACACCTCTGATATGTCCCCTTCTCTTTTTCTGCTGACTGAGTCTGCACTCCGTAGTTCCTGGTCACTCTTCTATCCTTGCCTGACCTTCCCTTGAACTGTAGTTTGGTAGGTTCCTCCTTCTTCCTCTTTCCCTTAGCTTTGTCACTTGAAAACGTTCCTGATCGGATAGCGTTATTGGTGAGGCGGTTTGCTAGATTGACTGCTTCCTGTAGACTCTTTGGGTCTGCTGCTGTTACATTCCCTCTGATCTCGGGAGATAATCCCCAAACATACCTATCAACTCGGTTCTGCTCCGATGTCACCAGGTGTGGTACCAATTTGGCCAACTCGTGGAATCGAGTAGTGTAGGTGGTGATTTCGTTTCCTTTCATCTGATGGTGCCATAATTCAGCTTCCAACTTTTGGACCTCACTTCTTGGGTAGAATTCCTCCTTAAGCATCTTTTTAAAATCCTCCCAGGTAATCTGGCCAGTTGCGTCACGGCCACGGATTTGTACTTGGGTGTTCCACCACGTTAGAGCTCGTCCTTGAAGTAGACAGGCGGCATATTCGACCTTGTTTCTTTCAAGGCACTTGCTAATATGAAGGACAGACTCCATGCCGTCGATCCATGCTAGTAAACTGACGGCTCCCTCGGTTCCGTGAAATTCCTTGGGGTTGCAACTTCTGAAGGATTTGTATGTACAATCCCGTTCTCTTGTCTCTTGGTTGTTGTTTTGATTGGTATTCAACCCAGCAGCCACTTGGCTGACTATGCTGGGTAACAAAGCCATTACTTGCTCCGACACGAGTCTTGCCAAGTTCGGGTCCTCTCTTCTTGGAGGCATGTTTCTAAAACAATACCATACTCAATAGTTTTAATGACATTTTACGTAATCTAAGTGTAGTTACACTTCTACTTATTTTTCACAACTCAAGTGCCATACTAACCCATGCTATCAGTTTAACATAGCGTTTTTAGACATTTCAAGCAAACCACAATAAGCATGACAATTATATATTCATTTACTAATGCATAAGTGAAGCATAGTCTAAATCATAAAACTTTCATTCATCATAACATAATATGATCATAATATCATCCCAACAAGTTCCGTATAAAATAATATCCATACAGTCATCCAAAGCAATTCATAAATTGTTCAAGTCTAGGCATCTCGCCTCAAAATAATAATCCAAAAGTTTATCATAAGGTCCTCCTCCTAAGCCCTAACCCTCCAAACGGCCCACACAAGCAGAAGCACCACCACGGCAATCACCAAATACACTACTGTATACAAGTGGTGGAGTGAGGCCATGGTGTGGCCGAGAAGAGTCACTACTCGGGTCAGCTGCTGACTATCAGCTCCAGCTACATCGACCAGGGAGTCGATCATATGATCGTGGTGGTCAATCATATGCTCATGGATACCCTGACCCCGGGCTAGACGTGCGACCTCCTGACGCTCAGTCGGGGTCATTCCCCTCAGGCACAGGACGGGGGCACGAGCCATCGGTGGGCGTCTAGGGACAGGGGCTATCGGTGGTGGTCGGGCGACGGGTGATGGTCGGGGAACTCGAGCTATCGGAGACGATGGTCGGTAGGGCGGTGGGGATGTCGATGACGAAGATGGCGACGACGAGAAGGATCCGCCTAGGCCTCTCACCCAGGATGGTCCTGCCCCATCCCCAGCGGGGACATGGAAGGTCATCCTAGTGGGTAAGGGCACGCTCTTCCGAGTGGTGGTGCGAACCCTGAGTCCGGGTCAGGTCGCCTGGACAGGTCGGTGGGAGTCGGCGTCGCTGTTGCTGTCACTATAGGGATCACGTTCTCGGTCAGCGGTGTGGGATCGAGGAGCAGTGTTCCCACTCCGGGGTGCTCATGGGATCCCTGGGATCGGTACTCGGAGGGGTCGGTCTCTTGAGACATGTTAACTGCGATAAAAGAATTAAGTCAATTCACGGAAAATTCTTTTGAAAATTTTTTTTTTGTACATGTCAATGCAAACTCACACAGATTACGTTTTTCAGGAAATTTTTAGAAAGTTTCAACTTTTAAAATTCTTGCAGAATGATTAGTTTATAAGTCTTATCCTACTTATATCATGGCTAGGCGTAGGTGATCAGGCTCCGCATATCTATGATATATCAGAATAGCACCTATCCTAATCGTACTAGTATTTAAATTCTCCTACACTTCGAAATCTTATAATTAAAAGTTTTAACTTATTTTAGAAAAAGGTTGGTTATAGTACTTGGTTTTTATGAAAAACCGATGTTCTCTATAACCTATGGCTCTGATACCAAATCTGTAACACCCCGCTAAAGCGGAACCGCAGGGTGTAACAGTCTAGATTTCATAGCGATAGGAGATAAATCACACCAATCATTCATACCAAAAATAAATATAAAGTTTACAAAGTATTACAATCCAACCATAGTTTAAGTTTACAGACTTAATCAAAACAAGAACGACATAATCTTGATTGGTGAATACAAAAACCCCACAATTTAATCCTTATCAAACCTTCGGATTTCCTGAAAAGCATATCAAGACAAGTGTCAACTACGAGAGTTGGTGAGTTCACAGGTTTTCATCTGCATAAAACAGTTAAATGCAACAACATTTTCAGTGAACCTTTTTATTCACTCAATATTCGTAAATCATTTATAGTGAATCTTTTTATTCACTAAGTTTTCAAAATCAGTTTACAGTGAACCTTTTTATTCACTACCGATACTAGCCTCAACATTAGTGAACGTTTTTGCTCACTCCATTTCAAGCTTAGTATCAAATGTGAGTAAATTTTCCGGGTGATTTGTTAATCGCATGATATTTATTCTGTGAGTTACTACTAATCCTCCATTTCATGACATGCTACGCCCCTATTCTACCTCAGCGGTGGGACTAAATCCCACATGTGTAAAATTTTTATTCAATACAGTGCACCTATCACTCGTCAGTTTAAGGTGGGTATGTCAATCCAAATAGCGCTATCCACATGTATTATAGGCCCATTGTTATGAGTTAATAGTAGTTACCGGGGACTTAAACATTTCAGACTCACTATATCATGCCTCAAAACATATCAAATTTAGCTCACAATACATTTCATTTCATTTCGCAACATTTTCACAATTATTCACAATCATTTGTAAGCATGCTTTTCACCCCAAAACACGTAAAAACGGTAAAAAGTGGGGCTGTGAATACTCACCTGGAGTAGCTTTTGCGTTCTTAAACAACCGTTAGTGTGTGATTAAGTCCCGGCTCCGAGTCTATATATGCCCTAACACATACGTAATTGACGTAAGTTCTAAGTTCAACGGTCCATATTTAATAAGTCAATACCGATATCCTATATAATGCCTTTACTATATTTTATTAAGTTCAATTTAATATAAAAATATATTTTTGTTACTTTAGTCCATGTCCAAACATATGGGGATCTCTTGATATTTGCAAAACAACACTTTTGAACAAATCTGATTCTGGCAGATGTGTATTGTTTCAAGATTACTACCATTAAGCTTGGTTCAAAAAGGAGTTAAGCCACCAAATTTTTATCCACTGATATTAAGGGTATTAATAACAATCCTACCAAATTTCATTATTTTAGGAGATGTTTAACATATTTTAAAGATTTTTACAAAATCAGTGTGCATAACTCATTTTTGAAATTACAAGTCAGTAATGTTTGTACTCTATAGAATTCATTTCTTCACCAAAATTAGATTTTCAAACGGGATATTCAAGATAAAACTAATATCTAATAAATGAAATAAGTTTAACACATTTTTGATGATTTTTGAATGAGATATGACCTCATGAACTCATGCATGTGAATCTGCCATACTTGGACAGATTACACCACGAATTCTTTTTCATTGGTTGAACACTCAAAAATCCACCAAATCATGTGTTTTCGGATTCTTTGGAAAGCTAACTCACTGAACTTGAACTTAGAATCAAGAATCATGCATTTTAGTTAAGTTATCAAGAAGATATGCAGGTAAGAAGTTGATATAAGATTCTGACTAGAAGCTGATGATCACTAAAAAGTTTTATCATGGTTGAGGGCTCAAAACATGGAATTTTTGAGTGATTCCAGTGGGATTTGAACCCTAACACATAAAGTATTACCCCATAAAAATCTCAGAAAAGAAAGAGTCTAAAAACACCCTTTTTGGGTCGTACAAACAACATGCAACAGATCTGTCAACACCATCCAGATTCTAGAGTAACTTTTTCTCATCAAAAACACATAAAATCACCAATATTTGGGGTTTTCTTGGAAAATAAACTATAAACTATTAACTTATCACAAATAAATAGATAAAATACATTGATGCCATCAAAATACATGCATGAACTACTAGAAGAGTTCAGCCCCAAATAGAGAATCAAAAACATTCAAAGATGAGGTTTTTACTTCCATTTTTGTGTTCATAAGGAGGATTCATAGAATTTTGCCTTCTTTGAAAGTTCTTACACATTTCTAAGGCTCATTCTCTTCCTCAAACATTCAAGAATGGTAATCCCACATCAAAGAGGTTTTTAAACCTCAAAAAGATTAAGAAAAGGCTCTAAAATGAGCCAAAATCGAAGCTAAAACGTTTATTCTATTCTTACCTTGAAGATGATACCACTTTGAACTTTGAAATTGTGTTTAAACCTTCAAAGATCAGATTTTTGAGGATGAATATGGCTGGAGTTCTTGAGAGGTTTTTAGAGAGAGAGAATGATAGAGAGAGAGTGATAATTTGAAAATGGAATGATGGAAATGAGTTGGGGAAAGAAATAAATCATCACTTGTATGGAAAAGAGAGAGAGGAGAGTAATAGGGGGGGGGGGGTGGCCGGCCTTGTGGGGCCCACCCAACCCTCTCTCACATATATTTTTTATTTATTTAAAAAGGCTAGGGTTTTATTTTATACTGATAAGTCCATCGCAGTGTCGGTTTGCAGCAGTTTTTCGACAAAACCAACTTTTCGAGCATGAAATTTGGTTCTTTAGAACAGTTTATTTTTATTTCTATAAAATCATTATAATGTTATATAAATTGACTTAAAATTTGGCATTATAGGACTTTCGGGTGACTTTGGGCCGGTACGGGCTTTTTCGGGCATTTTTCGGGATTTTTAGGTTTTTGCCTAAATTTTTCACGCAAACTAACCTAGTTTCGTCTAATAACTTAAATAACTAAATTTTAACCTACGGAAACGCTACTGAGTGATCTAACGAGTAGCTAACCTGAAGGTCAAAACTGTCAGTTGTCACATAGGTCCCTCCGGTTCTGGTTGACCATAGGTGCAAAACTAGCCCTATACTCTATCACACACGCCACATTCTGATCAGCATACGCCAGAAGCTCTGAAAATAAAGGAACCTCCGGAGGAAACTCCTGCTTTGGATATCTAATAGACTGCATATCATGTATCTTGACCTTCTCCGCATCTGATCGACGTGGAATAGCCGGATTACGCTCCATTGCACTTGCTATAATCATAATGCTTGTTGAATAATACTCCATAGAATAAGACCAGAAATGATTGTGTTGCAGTATCTTGAGCTGTCCGCTTTCCAGTCAAACTACGACTCAGAATAGTGAATAACGTGTTATAAGTTGGAGGAAGCTTGGACTTGTTAAATTGAGACGGTGCATTGATTTTCTCCAGATGACCAACAGATTCTACCCCGGCCATTGCCACTTCCAACGATGCAAATGGTTCAAAGTGATTAGCATTTGGTCGACTAGTCACTTCCGGAAAGCCCAATATACAGTGAAATTTGTTGACGCCAAAGCTGATAGTATAGTGATCCAGCTTAGCGGTAAAGTGATGATTATCCGGATCAGCATGAAATTGCAGTGTGTTCCATAGTTGTTGCACATAAATCATAGGTACTTCAACCATCTTTGTAAGAATTGTGTACAATGGATGATTTCGTAAAATGGCAGTGATCACCGGAGCGCCCATCCTTGCATGCGGGTTGAATGGAACGTTGTTCGAGATCGACGGCAGGAATAACGACGGATGAATTAATTGTCTATCCACATCAACATTCGGATTATGTGGAGTGGATTGCACCGAGAGTATGTCTGAAATCGCCATATCATCTGAGTCTGGAAAAAAATAGTCCTCCATTGCTGTAATTCATAAAAAAACATTAGAGTTTTGTCTTTTAAGTTTAGTCTTTTATGAAAAAAACACGTTTAAGTGTGAAAAAGTAATTCACACAGTGTGAGACTTGAGAAAAATATAGAGAACTAAATCAGTTAAAATTATATAAGCCTTCTCCCCCCCTTTTTTTTAAAAAAAAAAAAACAATACTCAAGACGTATGTCTCCAGTGAGATTCGAGATATTAGTTATGCTTGATATCAACTTTTAGAACCTTTATTTTACAAGAACTAGTCATTGAAAGGCTTATAGACATTAATTCGATTAAGTTCACCACATTGTTGATTTGAAGGTCAATCTTAAAGTCAAACATGAAAATACGACGTTCAATGTCTCAAGTCCATATGATCCGGAACAACGGGTCATGCACACTTATATGTTTAAAATAACAAAGATACAATCCCGAGATGTTAACCCGTGTGTTACGATTAGTTCATACAAAAACATTAAACTACTAGCCTAATCGATATATGATCGAATGAATACCTATAGGCGTTGTAGAACCCGAAATACGTATACAAAAAAAAAAATAAACAATACTAAGTAATATCCTATGAGAACACAGTCTTGAGCAGGAAGCAACAACTTGAACAGGATCCACACGAGCAAAGAATTTCCAGAAAGATTGGAAATGTTGAGAGAAACGATGTATTTATAGAAGAGTATGCAAGAGGATATGAAACTCAAAATGACTTGAACACGTGGCACTCTGTAATTGGGCCGCACATGTCTCGAGCGGAAAATATGAAAGGATATTTGTTCGAAAAAACCGCTCGAGATATATGAACGGACTCGAGATATATGTCTCGAGCCCATGTATCGAGTCAATCTGATACAATGAATTCATTCACATAATGTAGAGGACTCGAGATACAGGAGTCGAGATATATGACTCGAGATACATGAATCATATTAGTTTTAACCAATTCAAGCTCAGGTACTCGAGATACGTGACTCGAGAAGCATGTCTCGAGCACATGTATAAAAGATGCATGTCTCGAGCACATGTATAAAAGATGCATGTCTCGAGCACATGTATAAAATGATGTTTACCCCACTCGAGATACATGTCTCAAGTCAGTATGATCACACGAAATTCATGCAAGTAAAATGGAAGACTCGAGATACATGACTCGAGATACATGACTCGAGTACATGTCTCGAATCAATATGACACAAAGAATTCATTCAAAGAAAGTAAAATACTCGAGATACATGACTCGAGATATAGTACTCGAGATAGTTGACTTGAGATCCATGACTCGAGATACATTAAACAAATCAGTTGCAATCAACTCGAGATACATGACTCGAGATGCATGTCTCGAGCACATGTATAAAATGATTTCAACCCCACTCGAGATACATGTCTCGAGATACATGACTCGAGATAGATATCTCGAGCACATGGCTCGAGTCAGTTGTAAACAAGGATGTAATACATAAGGCTCGAGATAGACAACTCGAGTTCATATCTCGAGTCAGTTTTTCACATGCATGACTCGAGTCACGTGATGTTTAGCATGCACATGTTTATGCTCGAGAAGTATGACTCGAGATCTATGTCTCAAGAACAAAACTCGAGTCAAAGAACCAGATTGGATGACTCGAGTTACCTAACTCGAGATACTAGTCAAATGCAAGTCTCGAGTCAAGACTCAAGAAGTAGACCAGTAGTACTCCCCTTACCATTAATGAGACGTAATACTCCCCCTGAAACTATGCATACCTGAATTTTCCTGTAAGAAGCAAAACCACAGCAACTGTACGAACCTGTACCAGATAAGCTCCCCCTTGATAAAACCATATACTCAGAAAACAAACATATTAGTAATCAAAAGAAAGAGAAGAATAAAATTCCAAAAACAATCAACTTGATACATAAAAACAAATGTAACAGATAAACTATATTTCAAACTATACATAGAAGTTCAAAGTCCATACTAAAGTCAGTATTCCATTATCCTGCTATGTAATCTCTGCCTCGGTTGGTGGCACCTATGGTTCTTAAGGTTTTTGATTCCAAGAAATATAAAGAAATACAGATTATTAGATCTTTTTGTCAATCATACCAAGTCTAGAGATGAGAAATTTAAAACGTTTCTCATCTAAAGCCTTAGTAAACAGATCTGCAAGTTGATATTCAGTATTAACAAAGTACAGTTCTATATTCTCTTTTTCCACATTGTCCTTTAAAAAATGATACCTGATATCAATGTGTTTGGTTTTCGAGTGTTGAACCGGATTAGCTGATATGGCTATGGCACTCTTGGAATCACAATAGATGGGAATCTTTTTGTATTCAAGACCGTAATCTCGAAGTTGCGATTGCATCCAAAGTACTTGCGAACAACAACTCGCAGCAGCAACATATTCAGATTCAGCGGTGGAAGTAGATACACACTGTTGCTTTTTGGATGCCCACGATACCAACTTATTCCCCAGGAATTGTAAATGACCTGATGTACTCTTCCGGTCCATATTGCACCCACCATAATCAGCATCAGTATACGCTTGTAGCTCAAATCCAAGACCTTTTGGATACCAAATGCCATAGTACGGTGTCCCCATTAAGTATCGAAAAATACGTTTAACTGCAACTAAGTGAGACTCCTTTGGTTTAGCTTGATATCTGGCACATACACATGTTGCAAACATGATATCAGGTCTGCTGGCAGTGAGATACATTAAAGAACCAACCATACTACGATAATTCCTCAAATCTACATTCTTCCCTTCATGATCTGGACCAATTGAATTACCAGTAGCCATTGGAGTTCCTATTGAATGACATCCAGACATATCATACTTCTTAAGTAAATCAAAGATATACTTAGATTGATTTATGAAAATGCCATCGGAAAATTGTCGCACTTGTAGACCAAGAAAGAAATTGATTTCTCCCATCATACTCATCTTGAATTCTTCAGTCATCACAGCTCAAACTTTTTACACAACTCCCTACTAGTAGATCCAAAAATAATATCGTCAACATAAATCTGAATAACAACAATATGTTCTCCTTCCTTCATCAGGAATAATGTTGAATCAACCGAACCTTTCTTGAAACCCTTGGAGAGCAGATGTTTAGACAATTCCTCATACCAAGCACGTGGTGCCTGCTTTAAGCCATACAAAGCCTTGTCTAGAACATAGATATTAATCTGGATGTTCTTTATCTACAAATCCTTCTGGTTGTGCTACATAGACCTCTTCTTTCAAATGACCATAAAGAAATGCTGTTTTGACATCCATTTGAAAGACATTAAAGTCTTTATATGCAGCATATGCCAAAAACATGCGAATAGCTTCAAGTCGAGCAACAGGAGCAAAGGTTTCATCGTAATCAATACCCTCCTGTTGACGATAACCTTTGGCCACAAGTCGTGCTTTGTTACGAACAATTATGTTATTCGCATCTCTCTTATTTTTGAATAACCACTTGGTATCAATGACTGATTTAAACTCAGGTAATTTGACCAAACGCCACACTTTTAATGCCTCGAACTGATTGAGCTCCTCTTGCATAGCAGTAACCCAATCAGAGTCTTGTAAAGCATCAGAGACACGTGTTGGTTCAATAGTACTCAAGAATACCGAGAAGTTACACTCATTTGCTGTTGCAGCTCGTGTTTGAACACTTGAAGTAGGATCACCAATGATCAAGTCAATAGGATGAGCCTTTGTCCATTTGGCAATATGTGGTAAAGGTGTTTGATCATTTACAGAAGAGGATTCATAGACATCGTTAGTTGATGCAGGTTGCGTAGTAAAGGGTTCATACCCATCAGGAAGGAGATCATTGTCACAGACATCATGAGAAGACGACTGAATAGGAGCATCTACTGTAGTATCTAGATGATGACTATGCATAACTATGGGAGATGATGACGGTGAGGATTCAATACTGGGTAGATTTTGACATGGGAAAGACGATGTGGGAGAAACTTCAGATGAGGGAGTAGCCGAACTTGAAGGGGTAGATGATATACCTGTATCAGACGAAGATGTTTGATTAGTGCCATACAAATCATCATAAAAATACTCAAATAAACTGTCTAACTTATTGAATGTAGCTGGAGGGTCAATGAAGGTAGTTGTGGATGAAGATGCATCTGTAAACACAACATTATTAGACACAACATCTGCATTAGAAGCTACAGTTGATGAAATCTCAACAAATGGATCAAATCTAACATTTACACTTTCATACACAACTCTCGAATTTTTGTTGAATACTCGATAAGCAACTGAACAATCTGAATATCCCACAAAGATCATCCCATCAGACTTAGGTCCAAACTTTCCCCGATTCTCAGATTCATTAAGAACAAAGCAAGGACATCCAAACACTTTAAAATAATCAATATTTGGAATTCTTCCAAACAAAAGGTGATAGGGTGTTTTTCCAAATCTCCGATGAATGATAGATCTATTTTGTGTATAACAAGCAGTATTCACAGCTTCAGCCCATAGATACTGAGGTAATTGACTTTGAGCTAACATTGACCAAGCTGCTTCAACCAACGTTCGATTACGACGCTCAACTACACCATTTTGTTCAGGAGTTCGTGCTGCTGAAAAAGTTTGTGTAATTCCTAAAGAATTGTAAAAACCTTTTAACACTTGATTTTTGAACTCCGTCCCATTATCTGTCCTAACAGTCTGAACAAGTAGTTTAAGTTGTACTTGAACAGCTTTGATGAAATTAATTATTAAATTTGATGTTTCATCTTTTGTTTTAAAAAATTTTGTCCAAGTATATCTTGAATAATCATCAACGATGACTAAAACATATTTTCTACCTGCTAGACTGACAGTTTTCATTGGACCACACAGATCCATATGAATTAAACTCAACGGAGATTTGGACCCTTGTTCAGGTTTGGGAGGATGAGATGCTCTTTCCATTTTACCCGGAGCACAACCTGAGCACATTTGACCAGGTTCAAACTTGATCATTGGAATACCAGATACTAACCTTTGTTTTACCAATCTATCAAGGTATCTGTAATTCAAATGAGAAAGTCGACGATGCCATAGTAAAGATTGATGAGATGACTTCTTTGTGATGAGACACTGAGATTTATTTGCAAGCATATGTCGAAGTTTGATTGTATAGAGATTAGTTTTCTGAGTGCCAACTAATAATTCTCTACCCAATTCAGTTCTGACAGCACATCTACGTTTGTTAAAATTTACCTCTAAATCTTTATCGCAGAATTTGCCAATACTGAATAGGTTATGATTCAAACCTTCGACATGTGCTACATTGTTGATTGTAATATCCTTACACACAATGTCTCCATGACCCACAACCGGTGAAAGTTCATTATTGCCAAATTTGACTGAACCTCCATATTCTTCTTTGTAATTAGATAGAAGCTCTTTCCTTCCAGTCATATGTTTGGAACACCCAGAATCAAGGTACCATTTATGACTGGCCTGCAATGAGGAAATCAGGTGGATTTAGGAACCCATTTTAAAATGGGTCCACTACGGTTAAAACTCTTAACAGTACAAGATATTGAGTCCCAGTAATACTTTGTGCCTCTAAGCATATTAAAAACATGATATGGAACATATCTAGGAACTGAAGAACGAAGAGTAGTAGAGAAATAGTAGAGAAATTAGATTTAGTATGATGTATATCCTTTGAAGAACTTGAAGCATGAGAAACTGAAGAAACAAATGTAGACCTTGTATTCATAGAATTGAATTTTGAAGGTACATTATTTTTAGAACTCAGTTTGTTTCCCACACTAAATTTGCTATTTGTAGATTTCATACTAAAATCTAATTTCTTAACATTTCTCTTCGTTGACTTATTCTTTCTTGTCTACTCAATGCTCACACTGTTGGAACTTCCTGTAGATGGGTTAGCACAGATATCAAATGATTTCAACTTAATTGGAGCAGGTGCAGTAGATGAATCAGTTTCCTCAGGGAACACCATGTTTGGATTTTGCTTTTTCAAATCAATTTGATACTGAAATTTCCGTAACATAGATTTTACTCCCTGAGTGAACTGAACATTGTTGATGTATGCATGAGTGACCGGAGTATGTACAATCTTTTGGTTTTTCCCAGCATAGTGTAGACCTTCTTCATATATAGACAGTCGTTCAACCAATCTATCATAGTTCTTAGTTAAGGTTACACATTTGTTGTTCCAAAATTTTGTATCACACTTTTGACGAGAAAGTTCTGTCTTTAAGTGATGAAGTGTGTTTTGAAAACTTCGTTTTTCCTGTTCATGTTTCTTTTCTAAATAAGAGATTTCATCATGAAAATGACAAACTTTGGATCTTGTTGATGAATACAAAGGTTCAGAATTTTTCAGAGATGACTTCAATGATTCCTGTGAAGATTCACCCAATTCACTACTACTCTTCGACAAAGCAATTGAAGATAAACCATTTGAAGGTGTTACTGAAGATCATGGAGCAGAAGATGTTTCATCAATTACGGTTTGTTTTGGATCAAGAGATTCAAAAACATAAGGAACTTCAACATCATCAGTTGACATTGCTGACGGTTCTTTGAACTCAAAATAACCTTTATTATTTACAACACGAACAACTTCTTCCTGCTCATCATCAACACCTTCTTTCAAATTCTGATTGATTCTAGAATTGTCATGAGAAGAATTTCTGTTTTCTACTGATGTTGACACATTACAAACTAAATCATTTAGTATTTCTGAGACCAGTGAAATTGGTTCAGAATCAACATCAGTAGTATTCCAATGAAGAAAATTCTTTGACTTGGTTAAAAGAATTGAATTCTAAACTTTCAGATCCACAATTTGTTTCTCAAGATCTGAAACTTTACATTCTAAATCTTTGGTTGATATGTATGGTTTTACAACATTGCTCGACGATTCTGGGTATACAAAATATACTGGATCATCCTTGAGTGAATTGGATTTAATCTTCAGAGTATCATCATTATACACAAACTTGACCCTATGATATTTAGAATCATGATACATAGGATCATGTAGTTTCATATGTTGCATCTCTGAAAATTCTTCCTTCATTTGAAACCCTTTTAATGA
This sequence comes from Centaurea solstitialis, assembly GCA_030169165.1. Classification (NCBI taxonomy): domain Eukaryota; kingdom Viridiplantae; phylum Streptophyta; class Magnoliopsida; order Asterales; family Asteraceae; genus Centaurea; species Centaurea solstitialis. The sequence continues at coordinate 49,063,524 of CM058042.1, read as the reverse complement.
AGGAAACCTTTTACTCATTAACATGCTTGTAAGGTCATAAAATGCTGCTTTTTCTTTAAGAGCTTTTTGCAAATAATTTGGGTTTTTAACTCCAAGGGTCTTTTCCAAATAATTTGGATTTGTGTAGCCAAGACCTTCTTTGGAGTAATAATCTCTAAACTCAACTTGTTTGTTCAAGAAAATTGTATGCTCAGTTTGACCTATCTTATGAAGTTTAAGATCAAGATCTGAAATCATCTTATTCAGCTTAGAAACATTTTCTTTTTCCACACTCAAGCTGATGGTTAAAAAATCAATTTCTAGCTTTTGTGACTTATGTTCAGCTCGAATTGTCTCAAACTCATTCACTGATTGTTGCAATTGTGCTTATTGAGAACTTAATTGCTCTTTTTGTTGCAACAAATCAGTAATTTCGTTAGTTTGTTTTAAAATGACAAGTTCGAGTTCTTTATTTTTGTTATGAATTAATGTTGTCACCTCAAGCATTTTTCTTTTATGATCATCAAGAGAGAAAGAGCGTACCGTTGAAGTTTCTCCATCACTCTCTATGTCTTCATCTGATTCTGATTTTTCCTCCATCAAGCCCATAAAGCACATCTGTGCTTGATCATCATTGTCAGAGTAATCCAGCCATTCTTCATCATCAGCCATCAGAACCAATCCTTGTTCTTGTTTCTCTGCTAGTTCCAACTTCTTCCTCAGCAGTTCCACCTTTGTCATTTTAGTGGTACATCCTTTAGCAATATGCCCTGTCTTTCCACACTTGTAATAGATAATACCTGCTTGACCTTTCTTTTCCTCTGTTCTTTCAGGAGTATCTTTGACAACTTCCTCTTTCTTGGTTGCATATTTATCAACATACTGATTTTCAACCCGAGGAGGATACCCTTGTGAACTTTGCATGTAGTTTCTGTTAAAACCTCGACCACCTCTAGTGGAAAATCTTCGGTTGTTGGATCCAGACTTATTATAATACTTCTTCTTATAGGCCTCAGTTAGACTCAATAAACTTTGCAACATTTGATTCTATTCATCTTCATCATATTCTTCTTCATCCTCTTCCTCCTCATCTTCAAATGCTTCAAAAACTTTAGCTTTACCTTTTCTTACTTTCTTCTTAGCTTTCTCTTTTTCAGCAAGTAAGGCCAAAGTATCTGCTTCAGTCTTTTCTTTCTTCTTTCTTTCAGCAGCAATTTCATTCACCTCTTCCTCGAACAATAAAAGATTCTCATATACTTCATAAACTTTCAATTCATTCAGAACCTTATGTTGCTTCACAAACCTTGAAAATTGTTTCCAATCTGAAGATAGGTTGTTAATGAACTTCACAATATAATCCATTTCTGATCGAATGATATTATTTTTCTTCATATCATTCATCAGTTCCACAAACCTATCGTAAGCCTCTTCTAGAGATTCATCCTCCTTCATTCTAAAATTCTCATACCTATCCATAAGATTTGTTATCCTCATTTGATTTCCTACCTTGGAACCCATCATTATCTTTTGTAGTTGATCCCAGATGGATTTTGCTGACTCATCATAACTATCTAATTTTTGAAAGATCTCATTAGGAATAGCTTGAATTAGATAGTTATGAGCTTCAACATCAATCATAAATCTTTCTCTTTCAGCAACATCCATTTCTGAAAAATCTTTCGGCACTTCTCTTCCATCAAGTGTGGTAACAGGAATAGGATGAGAACCATGTAGAATAGAATGAAGAAATTTATCTCCATCTTTCTTTCTCCTGATATATAATTTGAATTGTGAGACCCACAATTCATACTCGTCCTTGAACAACACTGGTGCTTTGGTCTCTGATCCCATTGACATATCATCTCTTCTATTTGCTAGACTCATCTTTAAACGGATCTTTATTACTGATTTTTATGTGAAATCTCAATTTATGAATTTGAAGAACTCAACTTGATGACTCAAGATTATGATCGAGACACTCAAGTTAATGATAGCTCGAGACACAAAATGCTTGACTCGAGACCCACAAAAGACTTTGCTCGAGACACAAACAATACTCGACTCGAGTCACACAAAGACTTGACTCGAGACACTGGAAATACTTGGCTCGAGACACAAATACAACTTGGCTTGAGACACAACTCAGACTTGGCTCGATATATCAGTAAGACTTAGCTCGAGACACCTACCCTATCTGCTCGAGATACTTACTTGGCTCGAAACACTCAAACTTCAACTCTGCTCGAGATACTTTGAAAAACAGACTCGAGACCCTCAAAACTTCAACCCGCTCGACATAATTGTCTCGAGCTGACTTTTTTCAGCTCGAATTTCAACTACCAATCGAGACATATGAATCTGAAGCCTCGAGACATAAGAACATCTTCGAACAAATCACGATTTTCATCTTATTTCAACTAAAAATTCAAATCTGAACACTTTCTAATGATCACAAATCACTCCTAATACATAAAACTTGATAGATTCATGAAATTATACACAATTTCATGAATAATCAAGTAATATGTCTTCAAATTTGCTCCAAAATTGAATTCTTCAAGTTTTCTTCATTTTCTTCAAATCTTCAACAAATTCACATGATAAATCTTCACTCAATCAGCAAATCCATCTCTGATACCACTTGTTAGATGTAAAGATGAATCAATCTAACATGATCTAAGCATGATCATGATAGATCTAGCATGTAGATGATGAAATCAAGTAGAGAGAGAAAGTAGAGAGAATAGAGAGAAAATCATATGTCATTCATATCCCAAAAGCTTAACATACAAAACATGGCAATGAGGTTATTTATACCTCATCCCTAAGAATGAAAAAACTTTCACACTAAGTCCCTCAACTTCTATTATAAACATAACACTAACAGTATCATCCATAAAGGTTCATCGACCATGACAAGCACTACTACTAAAAACTACTCACTAATCATAATGAAAACGAAAACAAAAGTAGACATCGACATGATACCGACAGTACAACGACGGATGATCGAAGATCGACTCCTGCAGCGTATCGGCACCTTTCGTACTCTCACTCTCGTTCCTCCTCGTATCCCGTACCAAAAATCATGCAAAACGTGTCGTCTGAACTGAAGGAGGAGGCTGGTATTTAAAAGAAAACGTCCAGGGGCCATCTGGCGATCGCCAGACTGCAGGTTTGGCGACGCTAGACACTTAGGTCAACCCTGGTCTTCAATTCAGTCGAATCTTGCGGCGCCAGATTGAGAATCTCGCGAACGCCAAACAGCTACTGTTTTGACTTTGTGCATTTTTCACGTTTTCTCGCCTTTTTTCGTACTTTACCGTTCCACGGCCTCCAAATCCTTCATAAACAATAATAAGCTCATTTAGTACATGAAATGATCAGAAATGGGTGAGAAATGGGGTAAAGTCATGCAATTACGTTTAACCAAAACATGTATAATTTTGGTGTTATCATGGTTTCAGTCACGACGGAACTGTTAGATCCATTTGAGGAGTCGGAGAGAGAATTCAGAAAAAGAAACAAAAAGAAATCAAAAGCCAACAAAGTTCGCCCGAGAGCTTTGAACTTCGAAATGGGGGACGAAGCACCGATGTGGACCGCCCGGAGAGCCGCTCCAACCGTACCCACCAATCCGATCACGAAGCGGACCTAAACAAGGAGATCCCGGGGAAGCTCCTTCACATGATCAAGGACCTTACTTTCGACGGGAAAAACGATAGCATCCTATCGTACACATGGAGAACTTCGTGGACATATGTGATCTATTCAAAACGGAGGAAGGCCGAGATGATGCTATTCGCCTTCGAGTTTTTCCTCTTACACTCACCGGAGAAGCCAGAGCTTGGTTACGATCATTGGAGCCAAGTTCGATCACCACTTGGGAAGGACTTCGCTCAAAGTTCCTTTCCCGATTTTTTCCACCATCCAAAATTGACAAGTTACGAGCCGAGATCCGATCCTTTCAACAAGATGATGGGGAGACAATATCTGAAGCATGAGAGTGTTTCAAACACCTTCTAAATTCGTGCCCGAGTCACAAATTGAGTAAGAATGAGCAAGTCCAAACTTTCTATAGTGGGCTTGCTTATTCTTCACGAGCTACATTAGATTCATCTGCCGGAGGTGTATTTATGTACAAAACGCCCACGGAAGGATATAAGCTTCTCGAGGACATGCTTATACACAATATAGATTGGAGGACGGACAAGCGCTTGCAAATCCCGAGAATGGCTGGAAAAATCTCAACCGACTTCGATCCATCCGATGAATTAGCCGCAATGAAAAACCAACAGGTAAAGTTTGAACGTAAAATTGAAGAACTGATTAAATTTGTTCATGCTTTGCAGGTTGGATGCGAGGAGTGCAATGGACCACAATTAACTAAAGATTGCCCGAATCGTCCGATGATGACACCCGAGGAGGTAAACTACCTCAACCGAGGCGACTATCAAGGGAGGTGGAGCAACAATCGTAACTTCATCCCTAGACCTCCCGGATTCTTTGCACCAAATCAACAAACCCAAAGAACGGATGGAGAGCCGCGCGTTTCTATCGAGGACCGACTTCTCCAATTCATGGATGCACAAAAGAAGCTCAACGATGAGGTAGGTTCGTACTTACGTAACCATCAGAGTACTATCCAGAATTTGGAATTGCAGGTTGGTCATGTTTCGCAATTGCTAAGTGAAAGAACTCAAGGGGAGCTGCCAACGCAAACCCAAGTCAACCCGAAGGTAGAGAACGCGAAGCCAATGCTCATGATGACCAGAGAACCATCAAAGAAGAAGTGGATGGATATCTACACGAAGAAGTATGTGGAGAGCGATAGTGGTAGTGAACCCGATTATGCCACGGACTATGACTCGGAGGGGTTCACAATTTCGTTCGAGCATCTAGGACTCAAAGGACCCATTTCTTCAAGCGATGATGAGGAGGAAGACGGAAAGCAAGGTGGATATGCGGAGTTTGTGATACCGAAAAAGGAGAATAAGGGCAAAGAGAAGGAGAAAGAGAAGGTGGCGGAAGATGAACTCACCTACATTGCACCTATCAAGCATGATCCGGGAAGTTACAATTTACCCATTTCATGTTCTAAATTTAAACGTCTTGCTTTGATAGATTCAGGTGCCTTACTTAACATGATGCCCGTTGGTTATTGCAGAAAAATGGGAGTCAAGAAGATCTTTCCAACAGACTACCAATACCGAGGGGTGAATGGATACATGACTAAACCGTTGGGGATAGCGGAAGGAGTCCCGATTCGAATTGGAAACTTCGTCTACTTTACGGACTTCATCATAGCTAACCTTCCGAAAGACACGGAGATCCCGATTATTCTTGGAAGAGCCTTTCTACACACTGCCCAATTAAATACCGACATGCGAAATCAAGTGTCTAGCTTGGGGTATGGAGATAAGCGGATCTACTTTGATCCCACCAGAGAGCCGATCACCCATCTCGATGAGCCTTATGATGATCCTTCTCAAGCTTACAAGAAGAACGCGAGCCGCCCATTACTCCCTCATGAACATGTAAAGAAGACGGAGGACTATCCGAACCCGATACACTAAGAAAATGAAACACCCAATGGGTTGGGACCCTCCAAGAAAGAGCATAGGAAGAAGAAGGGCTCGTCAGCCCGACATGCCAAGAAATGAGCCGAAAAAGGGGTCGAGCTCTAGACCCATTAAAAATGAAGCGTTTCTCGGGAGGCAACCCGAGCATTTCCTTTCATTTTTCATTTTAGTGTTTTTCAAGTATGTTTTTACTAATATTTTTGTTTGTTATTGCTTAGATAACCATACGGAGGAGATAGAAGCCAGAATCGAGAAAATCCGACGCGCAACGAAGATTTTCATAAAGTGGAAACAGAAGGCTCTTCGCGATCGCGAGTTTTTAACTCTCGCGACGCGAAGTAAGCCATCCTTGGTATCAGGTAAAATTTTCGAATCTCGCAGCGTGAAGATGCTGTCTCGCGACGCGAAGTTTTTTGGTATCAGAGCCTTAGGTTATAGAGAACATCGGTTTTTCATAAAACCAAGTACTATAACCAACATTTTTCCAAGATAATTTAAAAACTCTTTAATTAAAGATTTCGAAGTATAGGAGAATTCAAATACTGATATGATTAGGATAGGTACTATTTTGGTATATCATAGATAGACAAAGCCTGATCACCTATGTCTAGCCATGGTATAAGTAGGATAGGACTTATAAACTGATCATGCTGTTAGTATTTAGTATTGGGAACTTTCCTGAAATTTCCTGAAAACATATTGTGTGAGTTTGCATTTATCATGTACAAATTTTTTTTTTAAAGTGTTTCTTATGTATTAATTAAATCTTTTTATCGCAGTACCATGTCACAGGAAACTGACCCATCAGAGCATCCATCTCAGGGGTCTTCCGAGCATCATAGCGGTGCTCCAAGATCCCTCACTGCCGTTTAGGAGCAGGATACCTCTAGCGATAGCGATGCTGACTCTCATAGGGCCCCTACCCGATCAGCTACCCCGGTCTGACCTTATGGACCCGAGACCCAATATGGCCTCAGGGGTAGGGTCACCGCTCGGAAGAGCGTACCCTTACCCACCCAGTGGCACTTCCGCATCCCATCTGGGGATGGAGCAGGGCCATCACGGGTCAGAGGTCAGGGTGGGTCGTCATCTTCTTCCTCATCATCGTCCTCGTCACAACCGTCATCCAGGACTCGAATACCACCACCTGTCGCCCGACCACCACCTGTCGCCCGACCACCACCAGCTGTCCATGCTCCGATAGTCCATCTAGGCGGGATGACCCCAGTGGAGCGTCATGAGGTTGCGAGGATAGCCCGGGGCCAGCGTATTCATGAGAGCCTAATTGACTACCATGACCATATGATCGATGCTCTTGTCGATGTAGCCGGAGCCGATAGCCAGCAGTTGACCCGATTCGTAGCTCTCCTTGGCCACACTATGGCCACACATCGCCATTTGTACACGGTGGTGTACATGGTGATGGCTCTAGTTGTGATCCTGTTTGGGTGGGCTATTTGGAGGGCTAGGTTCTAGGAGGAAGTGATCCTTGGATAGATCTTTTGTTGATGAAACTTTTAACTACTCTTTTGGGGCGTGATGCCGTGGTTTGATGAACATTATGTAGTTTATTTTGGGATGTTGTATGGTTATTATCGTATTTTGAACTAGTTTGGATGACTGTATGAACATGATATTATTATGAATGGTGGAAGTTTAATGATTAAGATTATGCTTATCTTATATGTTTGTAAATGAATGTATGATTGTTATACAATTGTTTGATATTTGTGCATAATATGTTAAATCGGTAGGCCTATAGATGTATGACGCTTGAGCTGTAAAAAGTAGTTACTTGTGATACAACACTTGGTATATAGAAACTTATCACTAAAACCTGTATTATGGTTATGATTTAGAATCATGCCTCCAAGACGGGAAGACCCTGAGCTTGCTAGACTGGTTTCTGAACAAGTACTGGCTTCATTGCCGAACATAGTGAGCCAAGTAGCTGCAGGTTTAAATGCCAACAGGGAGAACAACCCGGTACAAGATGCTGTAAGGAATCGCGAATGTACTTACAAGTCATTCAGATCATGCAATCCCAAGGAATTTCATGGAACCGAAGGAGCGGTTGGTTTACTAACCTGGATAGAAAGTATGGAATCCGTTCTCCATATCAACAAGTGTACAGAAGGGAACAAGGTTGAATATGCGGCGTGCCTGTTACAAGGACGAGCCCTAATGTGGTGGAACACTCAAGTTCAAACCCGCGGTCGTGCAGCTATCGGGAAAGTTTCTTGGGAAGACTTCAAAAAGATGCTGAAGGAGGAGTTTTGTTCGAGAAGCGAAATACAGAAGTTGGAAACAGAGCTATGGCACCATGAAATGAAAGGGAGCGACATCAGCACTTATACCACCCGGTTCCACGAGTTGGCCAAGTTAGTACCACACTTGGTGACACCTGAACAGAACCGAGTAGATCGATATGTCTGGGGATTATCCTCTGTGATTCGAGGAAATGTGACCACAGCAGATCCGCAGACCCTACAGGAAGCAGTCAATATAGCAACCAGACTCACCAACAATGCTATCCGTTCAGGGACATTCGGGAATGATAGTGTAAAGGGGAAAAGGAAGATGGAAGAGCCGGTGAAGGGTAAGTTTGGGCAGAGAATCAATAAGGACCGAAGAGTAACAAAGAACTTTGGGATTCAGATACCGACCCCAGAAAAAGGGAAAGGACAGCACCGTGTGTGTGATAAGTGTCATCACCAACACTTGGGAAGATGTATTACTTGTTTTAAGTGTAACCAGGCAGGGCATGTTGCACAGGATTGCAATACGGGACAAAGACGAGCTTGTTTCGAATGTGGAAGCCTGGATAATTATCGGAACATGTGCCCCAAGAGAAACCAGAGGCCTTACGCAAACCCAACTCAACCCGCAAATCAAGGGAATCGTGGAGGTTTGGCTCGAGGAAGAGCATTTGTGATAGGAGCAGAGGAGGCAAAGCAGAATACTGATGTGGTCACAGGTACGTTCCTTCTCAACAACTACCCTGCATCTGTACTTTTTGATTCCGGAGCAGATAGGAGTTATGTGTTGTTAGAATTCAGGCCTAAGATAAATAAGAAATCACAGAATTTGAAAGAGGAGCACATAATTGAATATTCTAACGGTGAGTTAGTTAAGGCTAGCAAAGTAGTCAAGAAGTGCAATTTAAACTTATCAGGAAAGGACTTTAGTATAGATCTAATTCCGATCAAGATAGGGAGTTTTGATATAATTATTGGCATGGATTGGATGTCTAACCACCGAGCGACGATATGTTGTGCCGAGAAGATTGTCATGGTAGCACTACCCGAAGGAGGTGTACTTGAAGTACACGGAGATAAGCCAAAAAGAGATATCAAGATAGTGTCATACATGAAAATGCGAAGCCATTTACAAAAGAAATGCGTGGCATTTTTGGCGCATGTTGTGGATAAGGAGGCAAAAGAAAAGCAACTTCAAGATATTCCGGTTGTGCGAGAATTTCCCGAAGTATTCCTGGAGGAGTTACCTGGATTACCCCCGCAAAGGCAGGTAGAGTTCTACATTGATCTAGTTCCAGGAGCGGCCCCCGTAGCAAAGTCACCGTATCGCCTGGCGCCATCAGAAATGCAAGAACTGTCGAATCAGCTTCAAGAGCTACTTGATAAAGGATTTATCGCCCCAGCTCTTCGCCATGGGGAGCCCCAATATTATTCGTCAAAAAGAAAGACGGATCCTTTCGGATGTGTATAGACTATAGGGAGCTGAACAAGATCACTATCAAGAATCGTTACCCTCTTCCGCGCATTGATGATTTGTTCGACCAACTGCAAGGAGCTACTTACTTCACCAAGATTGATCTTCGATCCGGATACCATCAGATGAGAGTTCGTGAAGAAGATATCGCCAAGACAACATTCAAAACTCGGTATGGTCATTACGAGTTCTTGGTCATGCCTTTTGGTTTGACAAACGCTCCAGCAGTTTTCATGGATCTGATGAACAGAGTATGTCGACCGTACCTAGATAAGTTCGTGATTGTATTCATAGACGACATCCTAATTTACTCACAAAGTAAGAAGGACCATGAGCAACACTTGAGGTTGATATTGGAGTTACTCAAAGCTGAAAAGCTTTATGGGTCATGGAGTTACTCAAAGCTGAAAAGCTTTCTGGATTCGAGAAGTTCACTTTCTGGGTCATGTAGTGAACAAAGAAGGAATCCATGTCAATCCAGCCAAGATTGAGGCCATAAAGAAATGGGAAGCTCCGAAGACACCAACAGAAATCCGACAATTTCTTGGTTTGGCAGGCTATTACCGGCGATTCATCGCCAATTTCTCCAAGATCGCGCAACCATTGACAACTTTAACTCATAAGGATAAGAAGTTTGTTTGGGGAGAAAAACAGGAAGAAGCATTTCAACTGCTTAAGCATAAGTTGTGTAACGCACCAATTTTGGCATTACCTGAAGGAACAGATAACTTCGTAGTGTACTGCGATGCTTCGCATCAAGGCTTAGGATGTGTTCTGATGCAAAACGAGAAAGTCATTGCTTACGCATCTAGGCAGTTAAAGATTCATGAGAAGAATTACACCACTCATGATCTAGAACTTGGAGCTGTGGTGTTTGCACTAAAGATCTGGAGGCACTACCTTTATGGTACCAAATGCACCATTATTACGGATCACAAGAGCCTCCAGCACATTCTCGACCAGAAGATGTTGAATATGAGGCAAAGAAGATGGGTTGAATTGCTCAATGACTACGACTGCGAGATAAAGTATCACCCAGGAAAGGCGAATGTGGTAGCTGATGCACTGAGCAGGAAAGAAAGGGTGAAACCTTCAAGAGTACGAGCCATGGGAATAGTAGTGTAGACGAGTTTGAAAAATCAAATACTTGAAGCCCAAGAAAAAGCATTGAAGGTAGAAAATCTGAAGAAGGAGACTCTACACCAGTTGGAAAAGGATTTTGAGGTGGAATCAGACGGAATACGTTATTTTAAGGACAAGATATGGATACCAAAGGTCGATCAGTTAAGGTCAACGATCATGGATGAAGCTCATCTAGCGAAATACTCGATGCACCCAGGAACTGACAAGATGTACAAGGGACTGAAAGAACACTACTGGTGGCCTGGAATGAAAAAGGATATAGCCACATATGTGAGCAAATGCTTGACTTGTGCAAGACTTAAGGCGGAACACCAGAAGCCATCCGGACTCCTGCAACAGCCAGAAATCCCAGAATGGAAATGGGAGCAGGTATCAATGGACTTCGTGACCAAATTACCCAAAACCAAGAAGGGTCATGATTCAATATGGGTAATTGTGGATCGACTCACGAAATCTGCGCACTTTTTACCAATACGAGAGAATTATAGCATTGACCGACTCGCGCAACTTTATGTCAATGAGATAGTTATGCGTCATGGAGTACCAATATCAATCATCTCCGATAGAGATAGTCGCTTCACGTCACGATTTTGGCAGTCATTACAGACGGCAATGGGTACTAGAGTCGATTTGAGCACTGCTTACCATCCACAGACTGACGGACAAACAGAGAGAACCATTCAAACGTTAAAAGATATGCTGCGTGCTTGTGTGTTAGAGTTTGGAGGAAGTTGGGACGATCATTTACCCTTGATCGAATTCTCATACGACAACAGCTACCACTCTAGCATCCAGTGCGCGCCTTATGAAGCTTTGTACGGACGCAAGTGCAGATCACCCTTAATTGGTTGGAAGTGGGAGAAAGTCCACTGATCAAACCAGAGATCGTCCAGGAAACAACTGATAAGATTAAGAAGATCCAAGAAAAGCTTAAGGCGGCCAGAGATCGTCAGAAAAGTTATGCTGATAACCGCAAGAAGCCACTTGAGTTCCAAATTGGTGATAGAGTACTACTGAAAGTATCGCCATGGAAAGGATTGTTCCGCTTTGGGAAAGCTGGAAAATTGAGCCCTCGATTTATCAGACCGTTCGAGATTCTGGAGAGGATTGGGCCAGTCGCTTATAGGCTGGACCTACCTCAGGAGCTCAGCGCGATTCACAATACCTTCCACGTGTCTAATTTAAAGAAATGCTTATCTGAAGAAGCAGTGGTCCTACCATTGGAGGGAGTTCAAATCAATGAGCGATTACACATCACGGAAGAGCCAATCGAAATCCTGGATCGAGAAATCAAACAGCTAAGGCGAAGCAGGATACCAATTGTCAAGGTTCGTTGGAGCTCAAAGCATGGGCCAGAGTACACCTGGGAGCGAGAAGCTTTTATGAAGAGCAAATACCCTCACCTTTTTACGAAAGAATCTCCGGCAAGTGGCAAATAGTAAATTTCGGGACGAAATTTCTTTCAACAGGGGGTAAATGTGACAACCGACCGATTTCGGCTCTCAGGTTAGCACCCGACTAGCACCTATAGGTATTATTTAGTAAAAATTTCTTAATAGGAATTATTCAGAATTATTTAAGACAAAGTCCCTTTAGAATTTCTAGCGTTAGCTTAGAAATCCCGGAAATTGCTTAGAAAACCTAGTTTTGGGCCCATACCTGTCAAAATCATCTTATATAATGCCAAATAAAAATATTTAGACCTAACATAGATAAAATATTAGTTATCCTTAGAAAAAAAATCGTTAAAAGTTGCGTTTATCTGAAAATTATCGCAAACCGTAAAATCATCGCAACTTTATCTGATTTTGGGCCAAGTTTCTTTAAAAAAATAAAAATGTGTACATACTAGAGGTATGGGGGCCCACGTGGCCAGCCCCTCCCCCTCTCCTTCCTCTCTTTTTCCTTTCATATTTAAACCCCTACATCTCATTTCCACTCCTCACTTTCATTTTAAATTTCTTGAAGCAACCATATTGTTTTCTCTCTTCACCTCTTCTTTCTCCTCCTCTTTTCCATTAAAACAAAACTCAGCCCCATTTCATTTGCAATAAAAAAAATCAATTTTTGTAAAGTCAAGTGGAAGAAACCAAGATCTTATAAGGTAAAGCATTTTTTTTAGTGTTCATCTCATTTCTCCAAGTACTTTCATGCTTTTGTTTTTGAAGATTTTATCACTAAATTCGTGTTACCTTCATATCTATACCTTCTTGTGATTCTAAAAGTGAGGTTGAACATCATGCATGTGGAAAAAAAACACATAAAATGGTGTAAACCTATGATACTTTCATGATGAACACAAGAAATGGATGAAAAACTCTCAAAAATCACATGTTGTATTCACATGTCAATCTGAAAATTTGGGACTTATGCATGCATCAACTAACTTGAAGTTTTGATGATTGGTATTTTGCATGTCACAAATTTTGCAAAAGAATTAGCTTTATTCATGGGAATCTTGATTTCAAGGGTTTGATTGTGTAAAAAAATATATATAGGATTCTTGAAGGAAAGGTTAATTAGTTTGATTTTTGGACAGATTTAGAGGACTGTGATTGGACGGTCCTAATCAAGTGAATTGAAGCCCAAAATGACAATATTTTCTTATGAGAGCTATATTTTACGTATTAGCTTGAAGTTCCTAGTGGAATCATGCAAAAATAAATTTTAGTGATCTCTCACCACCTAAAACAAGTTTGGGGTACAGTTCTGGACGACCAGAAAATTTAAGTCACTTCACCAAGTCATAAAGTATAGTAGAAAGGTCCAAAACGCATGGATTCCACCTCTGGAGTCAAGTTTAATGAGTTAGCTTTCCAAAGAATCAAGATTCACCTCAAAATATTAAGATTTGAGAGTTCAAATGATTTTTACAAAACTATTGTGCAATCTGTCCGGATTGAACACATTCTTGTATGCATGTTCAAAACACCATTATCTCCTAATCTACACATGGGATTGGTATGAATTTTTTTTTAAAAGTTAGAACTTTGAGTTAGCTTTCAAAAAAATCCTAAATCATTTCAAGGTATGGTCTGTAGCTCCTTCTAGGTCAGTTTCTTTAACCAAAGGTTTTCTGTCAAGTGTAAAATGTGCACTGTTTTAGTGAAAATTATTAAAAATACTTCCAAACATGTAAAAACCATGAAACTTGGTCAAATTTTCCCTAACTCATTCAACATCCGTAGATAAATTTTTGAGAATTTTTATCTTTATGGAAAAAGGTTAAAAATGCCCTTTTTGTGGACACTTAGAATCTGTCAGCAGCCTTAGAAAACAAAAATCTTCATTTTTTTTTACATAAGATTTTCCTAGTCATTATTACTAAAACCCATATTCTTGTCAATATAATTTATAAACATCATATTTTTCGAAGGCAATATATAAGTTATGATTAAGGACGTATCATGGGCCATAGGAATAGAAATTTGAGACTTATGAACTCATTTTTTGTATAGGGCGTTTTCTAGGCATCAATCCGAGATTCAAGTAACTGTTCCCGTTTAGGGTGTACCGCTTATCAAGGTGAGTATTCACGGCCCCTATTTTACCGTTTGTACGCGTTTTGCGGTGAAAAACATGTTAGTTGATAAATGATTTATGAAGTTTTAATTGCGAATGATTGATTATGCAAATAATGATATATATTGAGTAAAAGTCCCATGTTGAATACACTACTATTAACCCGTTTCGGGCCAATGATTACATGTGGGATTTAGTTCCACCGCTGAGGTAGTGCAGCGTCTACACATGTGGGGTTTTAGTCCCATCGCTGAGGTAGTTCGCGAAAGCGATCTACACATGTGGTTCGCTACCACCTCTGAGGTAGATCGTTGGGGCAAAGTAGTTTTAGGTTTAGTAGTGGCTCGAGAATATATCTTGCATAAATGTTATGTTTAATAGTGCTGGTTGAACATTGGTTTTTACGATAAAGATTTATGCATATGAAACTGATTTGTGCATATAAAACCTGTGAACTCACCAACTCTTTGTAGTTGACACTTGATTTAACATGCTTTTCAGAAAAATAGATGGTAGTAGGGAATGTCTGGGCTACAAGCTACATCAAATTTACATTTTACTTTTGTAATGACTTTTGTAATGTTTGAATGATTTCAACTTTTGTTGGTTATGTAAAATTTTGGTAATGTAAACCGTAAACTTTGAAATGAAATGTTTGATGTTATTTATCTCCTATCGCAATGAAATCTTAGCTGTCACGCCTCGCGTTTCCGCTTTAGCGGGGTGTTACAAGTTTTCAAATTAGGGTAAAATTTTCGAAAACCGCCCGTTTCGCGACGCGAAACATTCTGTTTGGCGACACGAAATCGGTGCAGACAGGTTTTTAAACCCTTCTTGCTCACTTTTTCAAAGTTCACAACCCTAATTCTCTCTAGGCGCCGCGAGCTCTCTTCAAGTACTTGCGAAATTCGAATTTCTTGATCTTCAATTTCATCATTCTTCATGGCAAAGGTATGTTTCCTAAACTTAATTTCATTGGATTAGCTTGATTTGGTAGGATTAGATCTTGATTTGGGAATCAATGGTGTTTTTGTGCTTTCATAGGTTTTAGATTAGTCTTGAAGCTCCATTGATTGTTTAGTGCTTATTGGTTGATGCATGCTATACACTTTGATTGAGATTTCATCCTAGCATGCTATTTATTTGTTGAATCTAGTGAATGTGCTTTGATGATAAGTGTGGGGATTTTGTACCAAAATCCCCCACTCTTGTTTAGTTATCTAGATTTCTTTTGATGGAAGTTGGACTAAAAGTTCAAGTGTGGGGATGTTTCACACCCCCCCCCCTTTTTGATCTAGTTTTTCACGCATGCATTCGTTAGTTGAACTTGTTAGTCATGGAAGCTTTGTCTCGTTGGGTTTTGATATGCATGAACCTTGTCTTGCGTTTATTGATCAATTATATCTAAGACAAGGGTACTTTGAATTTTTGTAGAGACAAAGAACCCGCTCATCAACTTCCACCGCTCCTACCTTCCGCGCACCGGATGGGAGCCATGCCTTCACCTATTTCATGAACGACCCTACATTGAACACTCCGAAGCGTGAGGAATACCGGGATACAGTTAACCGGCTTATCGCTCGTCAAGTTCTAGTGCCGAAGAGAGTTGATTGGAACCTCCTTCGATCCATGGGAGTCGAGAACCACATCAAGGCGACACTCGAGAAGCATGCCTACGATGAAGATGGCACCGAGTATTACATATGCCGTGCATGGGAACGAGTCTTTGACATTGCCGAGACCCTTTATCGCGAGCTTATCATTGAGTTCGTGGCCACTTTTCGTTTTGATGCCGGAAAGGCCCTTGAGGAGTTCTACCAGTCATTCATGACGTTCCGACTCGGTGGAGTGTGGCGATCGCTTTCTTTGGTTGAGTTTGCCGTTGCTTTGGGGATATATACCCAAGATGAGGTCGATGCTCCCGGATTTGTGGAGTACATGTGGGCGACTGCAAAAAGGCAAGACGGTTTCGATCCTCGGTTGGCTTGGGCGATCTTGGGTGATGGTGACTATAGCAACAATCTTAAAGTGAAGGGTTTTCTTGCTTCGGACCGACTTTTGCACCACATGCTCGTTCACGCGGTAAATGCTCGTTCCTCGAGTGAGGAAAAAGTTTCTACGTACGATCTTTGGCTTCTTGAGCAGCTTTCTACAGATGACAAATATCTGAATACTCCGTACCTTATTGCCATGCAACTTGTTAAGGCAAGTGGTTATCGAGAGGGGAGTCGATTAGTTGGTGGCCAATACGTTACGCTTCTAGCTAAGCACTTCGGTGTCCTAACTGAGGGTGCCATTGCCTCAATGACGAACCTTGGTGAGATGGGGTTGATTGATATGGACCAACTCTGTGGCATGGGTGTGGCGATGGTTGATCATTTGATTAGCGGGGATCGGAACACGTGGATTCACAACCCTCAAGCTTATGGGACGAGGAGAGCACCTCGAAGCACGCAAGAGACCGGTGGCACGAGTGGGGCGAACGCGGGAGAACAACCGGCGGATTGGACGGCGTATTCGGGTTATCAAGACTTGAGTAACCGACTCTCGGAGATGTCATTGTCCTATGGCCAACATCATCAACACATGGAGTACAACACAACGGAGGCTCTCCACCAAACAAATTGGCAAAGTGGAGTGATGAACCAAATGGCCTCCCACTTCGGTATTCAACCAAATACCACGTATGCTCCATCACCTTTTTGGCCGTACTCCAAGGACGCACCGCCCGGTTTCCCTACATTCGAGGATTGGCGCAACCAACCTCGTGGCCCTTATTGATCTCTATCTCTTTTATCTCCTATTCGATATGGTTGTTTAAACAATTTTTATTCTTGCTTTGTTTGGTTTGGTTTGGTTAGACATCTTTTTATTTTTTGTTTGGTTTGTTTAGGATTTTAAAACTTTTAATTGTTTGCTTTAGATTTGGTTTATTTTTCTTATGTTCGTTTTTACTTTTTCTTTTTCTTTTTGGTAATAGATACACCGATCTATGATCTTGAACCGAGCACGATTTTGGATACTCTCTCTCAGATCATATCAGATTTCGTCACATAACCCGGGAAGTTTCTCTTTTTCCCAATTACTCCTTAATTGTTTTAACTGTTGCATTGAGGACACTGCAAATTTTAAGTGTGGGGATGGGGATATGTAGACTTATCTGTTTAAATGGGTTCACTTTTTGCTTTTTGATTTGTCGTTTTTCAAATTTTTGCTTTGAGACTTGACCCCATTTTTTTCAAAATCTGAGACTGTTTTTGGAACTTAGTTGCTTGCGTAGGAGAACACTGAATGAGATTAGTTAAGTAAATGGATGCCTTGAAATACCAATTACTATGAGTGCCTCACCCAATTCCGTTGAGAGTTTGAGCCTGATTGTTTATTTATTTCGTGAGGAATACCGACTTTGACCCAAGGTAAAACTTGTCATTTGAATGCTTGTCAAGACCACATAAGAGAAGTATTTATCACCATTGCACTGATAGAGGCCTTCGTTTCTAACCCTTTTTAGCCTTCGTTAGATAACCTCATCTTAAGGTTATTTAATTTGCCTAGCCGAATTTTTGAAAGTACTCACTTTTAGTATTTTATCCCTTGAAACCAATTTTGAGCCTTAGCCTTTTCGTTTCTTTACCGAATATCATTTATCCTTTAGCCATTCATTCTTTTATCTATCTTTTGGCCGTAGCTCAAAGTTGAATGCTTTTCATGTTTTTGGTCCATTTTATGAAATCTGACAAATAGAGAAAGGGATTGTGAAAAGAGTTGAAGTTGAAAAAGAAAAAAATATAGAGCTTGAAAAAGAAAAGAAAACAACGAGAAGAAAAGAAGTTAGAAAAGAAAGAAAGTCAAAAGAAAAAAAAACGACTCATTATCAAAAAGCAAAATCAAAAGAGTCGATGTGCTTAAAAGAAAAGAAAAATATCGAGCCCCAAATAAGCAATATGCTTAGGCCGATACAAAAGTGAAAGTGATAGAAATCCCGAGCTCTAAAAATCTCAAAAGTCAGATGATTAATTTAGATCTTGAACTATTTGGTTTTCAGGTTTTTGCTACAACCCTTAGTCACTTATATATATATCCTTTATCCTACCCTTAACCCTTAGCCTAACATTACAACCCTAAAGTCCTCTTGACGGTTGACAACTTCTCAGTGTTGGAGATTAGATTTGGTGACAAGCTTATGCATGCGGGAATTAATCGAGTATTGGTGTGATCACTTATCATATATACACTTTTACCCCCGAGAGATACACTTTAAATTGTCATTCATACTATGTGAGGGTAAAAGGTTGATCTTGGTGTGCAATTGCTTGATGTATCTTATTCTTGTGTTCGATTGTGTGAGTATTCTTTGTTCTCTTGAATGATCTTGGGTGGAGATAATTTTGGCGTTATTTTTCTTATCTTTCAGTCTTTTGATTGAGGACAATCAAAGCTTAAGTGTGGGGATTTTGATAACACCAAAATTATACATGTTTTGGTTATACTTAATTGTCTGATTTCGCCCCATTTCACACCCATTTCTGGTCTAATTACTTACACTTTGGACTTATTCTTACTTTTATAGGTTTTGGAGGCCGTGGAACGGAAAAGTACGGAGAAAGGCGAGAAAACGTGAAAATTGCATAAAGACAATCCAGTAGCCATTTCGCGTCCGCGAAGTTTCAAGTCTGGCGCCGCCAAGTTCATCAAAGTTGAAATCCAGGGTTTGACCTAAGTGTTTCGCGCCGCGAGGTTGCCGCTTGGCGATCGCGAAACAGGCTCCGAGTCTCTCCTTTTAAATACTGGCCTCCTCCTTCAGTTGAAAAAGAGACATATGAGTGTGTAGTTCTGAATAGTAGAGTCCTCTAGTGTTAGAGAGAGAGAGAGAGAGTTATTGTGCTGATACGCTGCGGGGTTTGATTCTCGATCATTCGTTGTTGTACTGTCGGTATAATGTCTGTTTCTACTCTTTTGTTTTCTGACTCTATAATGTTTAGTGAGTAGTTTTCGGTACTGGTACTTATTATGGTTGATAAACCTTGTGGATGATGATTTTTATGATTTAATGTTTATTGGTTTGTTTTTGGTTTATTGAATGTATGTTATGGTTCCGATTTGATTCGTATTGTATGGTTATTTGAACTCGTTGGTTGGGTGTATCTGTTGAACCAAGATAGATAGACTCCGATAGGTTAATCAACCTTTCTTGACCTTCCCTTCGGAACCCGGAGAGTTGTGTTAGGTGGTTACTCGGACCGAGAGCGACCAGATAGTAGAATACCGTGAAATAAAGATAGAATTGGGTGACTGGTACTAGATTGCCTGACAAACAGTCTATGTATTGGGACTAGGGGGACCAAAAACCTAGTTGACAGCCATAATAATCACATGCTAGGGTGTCCCAGACTTAAATTCCTACAATAACCAAAACAACTAAACCTTTGGCTAGTTTAAATCATCCACTTGGGGGTTCACTATACCATGATAAGTACTACTGTTTTCATTCATATAGTTTTAAATAATCTTTTATAGCTTTCTTAGTTTCTTAGTTAATTTAGTCGTCTTTTTATTAATTAAACCTTTTTTCATAAAAACCCCCCAAAGCTTTAGGTTAATTAAACTAGTCAAGATTAATAGTCTACAAAACTTGACCGTTCCCAGTGGTAGATACGATACCTGGACTTTCCTACACTATATTACTCACGATCAGGTACCCTTGCCTGTGTATGTGGTAAGACAGTGGCTAGGCATTAGAGGTTAAAACTTATTTCGCTTTTTATATACATTAATTACCACATCAACGATACCTTCATAACTCAGTAGCTAAGTGATTTATGAATAGACCGTACACGAGATTCCCTGCTTCTAGTGACGCAAATTCTCGATCCATGTATTTCGTATCCCTAGCGCTCTCCACACCTAAGACTTTACCCATGCTAGGTGACATGTCTATTTGTGCACAAGTTTAAGTCTAGGTATTCTACCGTCAACACCTAGTTCGCTAAAACTAAAGCTCTGATACCAACTTGTAACACCCCAAAATTTGGAGCAAACAAAAAACCTTCAATTACGAAAGGTGTTAGCACAATTATACGCTAAAGCGTGAGCTCTTCCCAAATGGGGTACAAGTAATGTATAATTATAATTTTTCAAAAACGAAAGGAACAAAAGATAACCGACTAGTCTAGTTCCTCACTAGGAAGAAGACTACCAAAAAGGGTTATCATTTTACAATAAATCTTGTGGTCAAGACGACTGGTCTCTTCACACATCCCCCAAAGCTCACTCTAACCCAAGCATCTACTTGGGAATGGCACCACTAGCACCTGAGATACACATCGAAACCAATCAAGTGTTAGGCCAAAGGAGCCTAGTGAGTTGTATCAACATAATACCGCATAATTTAGAGCATGTTAAGACATGTGAGATATACAAGAGTATATTAACAACAAAATGAAGCATGCTAAACCGGTTAATCTTTTATCTTCGGAAACAATGGGAGCGACCCATTTCCCCCAACCAATATCTCATCACTCGTTAGTTCTAAACACCTCGATCCCATATCAACCATGACACCATTAGAGGCCCGCACACCCCGGAGCAACCCGAGGGCCGACGACATAGGGGCATTTCTATTTCAGAACCTCCCAAGACTGTTTGGTGTGGAAATATTGCGTTGGTTCGTCCATGTTATTTAATTTCAATCAACCTCGATGCCATATCTATCATGACACCATCGGAGACTCATACAAATATCTTAACCTTCCATAGGTATTAATCGAGGGTCTCAAGCCTTTCATTCATTTCATATAAGCCAACATGCTCGGGATTCAATTCCTTCACATCATTCCGTAGCATACATAATAACACGTATTTCTCATAAATACATTCTTTCATTTCATATAAGCCAACATGCTCGGGATTCAATTCCTTCACATCATTCCGTGGCATACATAATAACATGTATTTCTCATAAATACATTCTTTCATTTCATATAAGCCAACATGCTCGGGATTCAATTCCTTCACATCATTCCGTGGCATACATAATAACACGTATTTCTCATAAATACATTCTTCATATAATCACATGGATTTAACTCACGCATTAGTAGCATACGATAATCTACTCCATGTATACAATA
This sequence comes from Centaurea solstitialis, assembly GCA_030169165.1. NCBI lineage: Eukaryota > Viridiplantae > Streptophyta > Magnoliopsida > Asterales > Asteraceae > Centaurea > Centaurea solstitialis. Next base: position 49,042,436 of record CM058042.1, on the reverse strand, counting down.
ATCCAAGTCAAGCCATTCATACAAGCATCGTTACTCATTCATTTCATGGCAATCCTTAAACCTAACAATTTAGGCATTTCATCCAAAAATCATGTTTATTCACAATAACCAAGCAAGATATGTAAATCAAACAAGATGATGTCTTCTCAGGTTTAACAAAACGTGTTTAGCAACTCACCTTAGGGCTTATAAAGCCAAAAGCCCCAAATCTTATGAAACCCTAGATTAGTTGCTTTGATGACCACCTCAACTGATAAAAGGTTAACACTCTTAGATTAGTTCAGATCTACAACATATATTACTAGATCTACAACATATATTACTAGATTTGCATTTAAAACCATAGATAAAACTTACCCCATCAAGATTTTGGTTGAAGCCCTAAAATGAAGAACTCTCCAATGGTGGAAATGGAAGCTTAAGGTGAAGGAGATGAAGATCTTAATACTAGATCTTGCTAGTGGATGATGAATGATTCTTTGAAATGCTTGAAGGATGAGCATTCTATGCTCCAAAATCGTTTCCAAGAAAGAGAGAAGAAGAGAGAATAAGTTTTGGGTGAGAAATGAGAAGACAAGCTGAAATGGTGAATTTAAGCATCTGGTGCACGCGGGCTATAGTGCCATGCTATTGTGCCACTGGCACAATCGCATGGCACAATCGCAGAAAGGGCCCTGGGCTATAATGACATGCTATTGTGCCAGTGGCACAATAGCATGGCACAATCGCGAAAAGTGTACCGAGGCTACAAACTTACTTTTCCAACTTTGGGTTGAAGCATGAGAGAGGGGGTTTCATAAAATGACTTACTCTTAAATATGGACCCGGGATTGTAGGGACAAACAAGAGTAGGAGACAAGAGAGGCGAGATTCTTATTTACGAAAAGTACGGGTGTTACAATTAAGATGAAGGGTTAAGTACATGGGGGTGTATCGAACTTGTCACGTTTTATCATTGTATGTACCTAACTTTAAAAATTACCAATTAATGTACTGAACTTGCTAGAATTGCCATTGTGTGTACCCAACTTTAGAATTAAACCACAAATTGGTAATTCCAGCAATGGCAAGAGTACACACAATGGCAATTCTAGCAATGGTTGGGTACACACAATGACAATTCTTGCAAGTTTAGTACATTAATTGGTAATTTTTAATGTTGAGTACATACAATGACAAAACGTGACAAGTTCGATACACCCCCATGTAATTAACCCTAAGATGAAATACACTCGATCAATTCTCTTCTAAAGCGCAATTCATGGGAGAGCATGAAATAAAAAGTGATCAATGGTTTAGGTTCATTTCTCATGCTTCTAACATTAAGAATTTCTAAAAAAAATTAGAAGCAAAGAAGTCATCATAGACTTTGATATGGCTATGATTAGTTTTGACTTGTCAAAGATTGCAGTTTTAATCGTTTAGAATTTGTGGCTACACCAAAAATAGAGTGGTAGTTTTTAACTTTTACAAATAGGCTGTAAAGGGGTTCATATACGAACATGTTTTATTCATATATGAATTATATGTTTATATATGAACCAGTGTAAATCACACATTAATTTATTTTTAACTGATTCATATATTAACTATATGTTCATATATGAACCTGTGTAATCCACATATTAATTATTTTTAACTTATTCATATGTGAACTATATGTATAAAGATATTAACAGAAAATTACTTTTCTCATTAGCAATTAAAAGATATATATACAAGGGAATATCCTATTAAGGTGGATTTGTTACAACAAATTATGAGGACTATTTCCTTCCATATTAATCTACAAGACTATTTTCTTCCATAGTTATCTACAATATTTGAATATTTGAAATTCAAAATATATAAAATAAATGAAAGCTATTTATCGTTTAATATGCTCCCGCAAGATGGACGATCTAGAGACAAGTCCAATCTTGGAAAGTAAATCATGGTGACGATGTTTTAGCAAGGGCTTTGTGAGAGCGTCGGCTAGTTGGTCATCACCTTTGATGTGAGTAACTCGTATAGTGCCTTCTTGGACCTTTTCACGGACAAAATGAAAATCCAGAGTCAAATGCTTCATCCTTGAATGAAAAAATGGATTAGCGAAGTAGTGGATGGCACTAAGATTGTTGCAAAAAATTGTTGGGGTGACAATGGATTTAAAATCGAGTTCTGATAGTAAAGAACTGATCCATTGAACTTCTGTGGTTGTGGAAGCTACAGCTCGAAATTCAGCTTCTGTGGATGATCTTGCCAAAGTGGGTTGTCTTTTTGAACTCCAAGCTATTGGTTTGAAGCAAGATAAACAATATAACCGATCGTACTTCGATATGTTTGTTTGTCGCCCGCCCAATCAGCATCGGTGAATGCATGAAGTTGTAATGGAGAGTTGTGCCTTAGAAATAATCCATGGTGAATGATCCCTTGATGGTATCGTAATAAACGTTTTACGGCAGCCCAATGATTGTCCGTGGGACGGTGCATAAATTGGGAGAGCTTATTCACTGAAAATGCGACATTGGGCCGAGTATGTGATAGATATTGTAGACACCCAACAAGTAATCGATAATCTTTAGGATTAGGTAAAGGAGTGCCATCGGTGGTAAGATGAAGTGATGTGGTTGATTATGTGGAAGCCGGCTTACAATCACTCATGTTAGATCTACTGAGAAGATCAAGAATGTATTTTGCTTGTGATAAGAAGATACCTTTAGAATGAGGTAGTACCTCAACACCAAGGAAGTAAGATAGGTTGCCTAGGTCTTTGAGAGAAAAACGATTGGCAAGTGAGGTAATGAATGAAGAGACTTTGGAAGAATTAGGACCGGTGATGATTATATCATCAACATAGACAAGAATGTAGATGGTAGATTTAGTAGATTTGTGTACGAATAAAGAAGGATCGGATATGGTAGGTTGAAAACCAGTGGAAAAAAGGAAAGATTTAAGTTCATTATACCAAGCACGAGACGCTTGTCGAAGGCCATACATAGCTTTATTTAGTTTGCGTACATGATGTGGAAAATATGGATCGGTTAAACCGGGTGGTTGAGACATGTAGACATCTTCAGTTAGAGTGCCTTGTAAGAGGGCATTGTTGATATCAAGTTGGCGAAGGCACCAATTGTGAGAGGTAGCAAGTGAGAGAATGATGCGAAGTGAGGCGGGTTTGACGACGGGACTAAAAGTCTCAATATAATCAAGACCGGGTCGTTGGTGGAAGCCTTTAGCAACAAGGCGTGCTTTAAGGCTGTCAACGGTTCCATCGGGTTTGAATTTAGTTCGGAAAATCCACTTGTTTCCGACTAGATTAGGGACGGATTCAGGTGGAACAAGAGACCATGTATTATTGCGAATTAAAGCATCATATTTGTTGGTCCCAAGTAGGTGACCTTCAAGTAAGGATAGTGTTTGGGATTATAGAAGGGGGGGGTTGAATATAATCACACAATTTCTCACTTTTAAATTCTTGTTTTATAAACAATATGAATTTACAGATTGTTGCGGAAATAGAAAAGACAATTAGTCTAAACTAAACAATCTAAGTTCCTTCACTATGCACTAAGTGAGAAGAGAATAAAGAAAGAAGATAGAGGGAATAAGAGAGAAAGGACTTGAGTATTTTAGGATGAAGAAGAAGTATGGAGAACATCTCTTCACGTCCTATTTATACTCCATGCATTAAATGCATGCAGACCTACTATTGTGACGTGTCACAATGTGAGTGGTCTGTTGTACTATTTACTATAAACAAATACTCTTTGCATGGTGAACAAAAGAGGATGTTTGTAAACAGTTGCCTTATGGTCTGATAAGTACGGAGGGAACAGTAAAGTAACTGCCCTTATGTACTATTGTGTCAGAAAAGGCGGATAATCCTTTTGTGCATTAGACTAAGACATTGTTCTAATCCTTCAGGATCAGGATACTGATCAGTGACTAGAGTCCTGAAACTAGGGAAGTTCAGGGTCACGTGTATCCTGATGAATCTTCAGGATGTCATACGATAGTGAACATACTGCTATCACTGAGTTCCGTCTTCAGATCACGAGCATGCTGTTCCTGTCATCAGCTATTTCTTCGACGTCGCTGATGGTTCTTTTTGTATGATCTTAATGTCTTCAGGAGGAGGTCTTCACTTCAGTGGACAGGATCAGTAGACTACAGAACAGGCTCGTTAGTCTCCTGATCCTGATCCTGAAATCTATAAAGTTAAGTTACAGCATAAGTAACATGGAATAACACTGAACAAACTCAGTGATAATTCCTCAAGCTATAACAGAAGTAAAAACCTATTCACTAAGTAAAGATTCAGGATCATTATCATTTCATCAGGTCTTAGGAGAGCTGGATCAACAATCTCCCCCAAAATGATAATGATAAGACAACAGAGTAATTGTCTTAATCTAGAAAAGTTAGAAATAAATCTAAGTCTAGAACTAAACAGTAGGAAATAGAACTCATAAAGGTACATGTCCCATTTACTGTTTTGAGGGATCTTTTTCAGTACTATGATGGAATGAAGTACAATGCACTGAATTGCATTCTCATTAATCTCATTTAAATATTACAAGAGTAAGGAAAATACAAGAGTACATGATAGAAGTACTGAAAGAAAAAAATACAAGATATCTAATTATCAGATTCTTCGCTAATGTATTCAGTCTTGACGCAAACAGGAACAGGAGTTTCGCTGAAGGCAAGTCTGTGATCAAGTATAGCTCTGACATTGCGAATAATCTCTTTGTTGTCTGGATTTTTCTTATCTTGTTGTGCAGTGAAGAGAACTGTCAAAAGATGTTCATAGGGCGCTATGTGTAGCTCACTGAAGCGCTGAAAGCGTAGGATTGAGTTATTGCTAACACAAATGCCATGAACAGGTTCTCTGATTACTTGTCCTTCAGATAGAGAGATTCCAGGAGGGAATGAAAGATCAAGCATCGAGAGGTCCAGAGGTTTAACAACCATTCTGGGAAGACAGGGAGTTGGTCTTCTTGTAGAGGTGCCTGCAGATCTTCGAACAGGCTGCTGAGATAGGACTGAGGAGTGTTGGAGCAGGTCATTAGGTATTTCAGTTGTCCTTCTGATGCGAGCAATAAGTCCTTCAATGACTTCTTCTACTTCAGCCCGATAGTTCTTGTTGGCTTTGGGAAGTAGGGATCTGATTTCGTTCCACTCTGACAAGTTGTAGCGATCTAACTTGTCCAGAGTGTGCTCTACGTCCTTTACTCCAGAGCGTTTGACTGTGATCCAGGTTTTGCCAGGATTACCTTTCTTGCCTCTAGATCGGCGAAGATGGATTCCTGAGATGGCAGCACCATGCTTTCGGAGGTGTAACCGATCTCTGCACCAGTCAAGCTCAGCATTTACTTCTCCAGTCTGTATCTCTGCATTTTTGTTGAAGACCTTCAGAACAGCCTTCTGTGCAAGGACAGGATCTGCACTTATTTCAGCATCTTCATCTACAAAATCCGATGCAAGCCTTCGAGCGGCTTGGGCAGAGAGGAAAGCTTCCTTCTGCTTTTTATTGTGCTCTAGTTGAGCCTGTACAGCCTCGTTGTACTCCTCCTGCGAGAGATAGGCGAACTCGGAGTCACAAGAGGTACGAAGAGGGATTTTTACTCTTGTACTCTCGAGTCGCTCTATCACGGCGTCTAAGCGCCCATCCCTGTCAATGGCAAAGGAATTGTCAGGGTAATTTTCACCTTCAGATCTAGGAGAGTTTGAGGGAGGTGATCTGGGTGAAGAGGCAGGGGTAGAGAAGTCATCAGAGATGAATTCATCATCTGATGAAAGGCATATGGTTTCAGGGGTGGCTCGGATTTCAGGGGTTCTGGATGAAGAGGCTTCTTGGTTGAAACGGGTTGTAGGACGGGTAGAAATGGTTTCTTGGTTGAGGGGTGTGATCCTGAAGGTCATTTTAGATAATTCAGCCCTGGTCTGTTCATTGGGACTATTCTCCATTAGGCGAATAATGTCACCAGTGACAGAGCCAAAGTTGACATCTTGAGTTTCAGGATCGGCTTGGGTATTAGGTTCAGGTTCAGGGTGAGAGGTGAGTTCAGGAGTTGGTTCAGGAGAAGGTAGTTTAGGAGGTTGGTAGATAACCATTTGAAGGTTATTGGGAGGGGAGTCTTCAGGTGAGGTGTCTAAGATGATGGTTTCAGGGGTAGGTTTGGTTTTAAGAAGAGTAGATATAGGTTGATTATCAGAGGTAGAGGGAGAGGATGGTAGTGGAGACATACCAGAGGCATCAGGGTTCTCCCCCTGAGGTTGTGCGAGCCCTGGAATGGGCGCTGTGGCAGGAACCTTCTCGACGAAGATGTCGTCTATATCATCATCATCATCTTCATCATCATCATCGTCGTCTTCATTATTCCCCCCGTCTTCAGTGGTTCTCCAGTTTGTGGAGGGGGAATAGGCTGAATGGTCTCGGGGCTGTCTCTCCCCCTCAACAGGTGCCTGCACTAAGGCAGTTGTTGATATACTCCTTTGGAGGAGAGAGGCCATGTCACTGAGGACTTTGCGCTGGATGAAGGATGATGAGATCAGGGACTGCAATACCTCCCTGTCCGCCGTGGTGAAGGATGGAGGCGGCGCAGGAGCAGAGGTGAGGGCGTTGACAGCAGAGGAGAGCCCTGCCACCTGCTCCTGGATGGCTCGGAGAGCGGCTTCCTGAGCATCCAACCTCTGAACCACCGTTGATTGGAAGGTGGTGAGAGACTTGGTGCTGTTGTTGATTTCTGAGGAGAGCGCAGGGATAGCCGTTGCCTTCAGGTCATCAATAGATGCCTGAAGGTTGGTGGAGGAGGAGGCGACTTGCGAAACCTTGTCATGGATATTATCCAGACAAGGGATGGAGAGGGTGACGGCCGTGGGCGGCGGAGTCGCGGCGATGGCGGCGGCAGTGGCACTGGCGGCGGCGGCTTCAGCAGCGGCTGCAACAGCTTTGGCAGCAACAAGCTCCTGTTGTAAGTTCTGGAGTTGTGCTGAGTGCTCTGCCTCCTTCTGCTGGAGGGCAGTGCGGGCCTCATGCAGGTTCCTTTCAGCGGACTGCCTGCGGAGTTCAACTGTGTTCAGCTGATGCTCGGCATCCGTGAGAACAAAATCGTTGAAGGGGTCATCCTGATGAAGATGCCCTTCAGAACCTGCTCCTAAAGAACCTGTAGACAGAGTAGCTAAGTGAGTACTAGAAGACTCATTAGCTTTCATAGAAGAAGTAACAGTAATAGATTTCTTAGAAATATTACCTGAGGCTTGGAGGGTATCAGAATGATTACCCACCACATTCTCTGAGGGTTCGAGTTGAACCACCTCAGGTTCTTGTGTAACAGGAGCAGATATAGGAGTATCTGCAGTGGAAGAATGTTTAGATAAAGGGGATGGTTTATTAAAGTACTGGGGCAGGGTAATGTAATATTTCTTACCAGCCGCCTGTTTCTTTTTCTTTTGCGCCCTAGCCTTGGCGTGTTTTGGAGGAGGTGGAGGAGTGGCAGAGGATGGTTGGGGGCGCTTCTGGAGCGCAGAAGTTGTGGTTGCAGCTGGGGAAGTCAGTATGGGGTTAGCTACTGACATAGCATGCATAGAAGTAGAAGAATGTGGTTTGGAAGAGATGAGAGAAAACGTACCTGCAGTTGGAGAGGTTGATGGTTCAGCATCCTCCTGATCCTGATCCTGAGCAGGTTCAGGAACGACCAGGACGTCAGAGAGAGGGACGTCATCAGGATGATGAGCAACCTGGTCCAGGAACCTGGGGCCAAGGGTGTAGTTGTTGGAGTTTCCAATCTTGCGGTAGTTGTCCCCCAAATGCAGCTCCAGGATGGCCGAGAAGAATCTGGGAAAGGCAATGTTGACGACCCGGTTCTTGCTCCGGACCTTCTTCACCATGTCGTCCCAGATAGAGCGAGCATAGTCGAACTCGCGATTTTTGATCGCAGAGAAGACCATGTGCTGGATGACCGTAGGGAACTGCTCCGTGCTCCCTGTCTTGCCCGATAAGCACAGGCCAAACGTGTTCCATATATAATAGAACGTAGCGTTTAGTCCTGACTTATGGACAGTGGCACCTGTCTTTGGTAGCAGGACGCCTTCCTTGTTGACAGGCCATCTGTAGCCTATGGCGTCCAGGAACTCGATGATCTCGTCAGCGGTGGGGACAGGAGGGAAGCGCTTCTTCTTGGGGAAGTTGAGCACGTTCCTGAGGGTTCCAAAACCAAAGGAAATGATGTTTTCCTTGATTTGGAATTTGATGACCTCTCGCAGGACACCTTTTGCATTCTTCTCCTTGGCAACAGTGGCTGTTGACCAAAGTTGTTGCAGCATTGGCTTGTTTGGCTTGGGGTCAAGGGTGAACGCCGTCTTCAGAGGGCTGTTCAGTAAGAATTCCTTGGCCGGCAGCAGGTAATCTTTGTCTTCCGGGATGTCGAACAGTCCTACGACGTTGTTCTGTTTGAACTGGACGTCGTGTTGTGGGATGACAATCGGCAAGCTCTCAGTAGCTTGCAGAGGTGTGGCCTCTGAGGAGAGCTGGGCGTCCAGGGATGTAGATGTAGTAGCAGCCATCCTGTTAAAACATAAAAATAACATATATGGATGATTAAGAGTCCAAAATATGCATTTTTCTTCATTTTTCAATGAACACAGAATATGTTCATAAAAATGGTGAAATCCTTTATACTTAGAATAGATTAGATACCAAAAATACACAAAAGGAATGTGTTTTGGTATTAAAAAGGACTTCTATTTTGATGAATAGATGTCAAAATAGGAGTTTGTGATTGTTCTTAAAAGAAATAAGAAAAATCATGTTAAACAGTTTTAACACAAATCTTAGAAGATTTTGGGAAAACTAAGATCAAACGGAGTGATCTTAGGGTTTTTGGAAAAATGTTTATCAAAATAAGTTGTTTTTAGAGAAGAAAGCCAACTTAGATTGTGGAAAGAACAAAGAACATAAGGAAACTTACGTTGATCTTGTTAAAGAAGTGGTAAGTGTGTGTTCTTGGTGTTCTTGAGAATGCAGATTCTTGCTTTTTCTTGCTTGAATGCTTAGAGTGTATTATGTGAGCGTAAAGAGTGAAAAGGATTACGAATGAGGTTTTTATACCTCGTGGTTGGAGAGAGAAAATGGATGAGAGAGAAAAGAGCGGCTAAATTCAAACGTAATGATGAAAAAGAAGCTCTACGCGCGTTCACGCGCCTGACACACGTAGTGGGGAATAGGAAACGTCCCATTACGTGTCAGTGCAGATGAAAGGTTTGTTTTATTTGAAAAACTAAAAACCACCTTTTCAGGGGATGATTCCATTTTGGTGAAAGATATGATTTATTGGAATCAGAGTACTTATCAGATAAGTACTGTTTTGGGAAAAAGCCTCTTATCACATTTAATGCGATAAGGTTTCAGTAGCAGAGGGAAGAAATACTTACCTGAGAATCATCAGTATTCGGATATTGAACAAAGATTTTGTAAGTACTGAACAGAGTTATCCTCTGAAGAAGAGTTATTCAGGAGTTGTTAAGAAAAGAGGTCCTGAGAGAATATTTTCATAAGGACTTTAACAACTGTTTGTCCTGAGAACTTCTATTCTTCAGGATTTAACATCCCAAGTTCACTGAGGAGCATATTAAAACGCGTCACATCCAGTGGTTTGGTAAAAAGGTCAGCAAGCTGATATTCAGTAGGGACAAAATGGAGTTCAATATCACCATTCATCACATGATCCCTGATGAAGTGATATCTCACTTCAATGTGCTTTGTCTTAGAGTGTAAGACAGGATTGTTAGCGATGGCTATAGCTGAAGTGTTGTCACAGTAGATAGGAATTTTGGAGAGTTGTATGTCATAGTCCTGAAGTTGATTTCTCAGCCACAGGACCTGAGCACAACATATTCCTGCTGCAACATATTCAGCTTCAGCGGTTGATGTGGACACAGAGTTCTGCTTCTTGCTAGTCCAACTCACCAACTTGCCACCTAATAGGTGACAGCCACCAGTAGTGCTTTTCCTGTCGATCTTACATCCTGCAAAGTCACTATCAGAATAAGCTGTTAGATCGAACCCTGAGTCCTTGGAGTACCAAAGACCCATGTTAGGAGTTCCCTTCAGGTATCTGAAGATCCGCTTTACAGCGGTCAGATGGGATTCTTTGGGTTCAGCCTGATAACGAGCACAGAGACATGTAGAATACATGATATCAGGACGACTCGCTGTAAGATACAACAGTGAGCCAATCATTCCTCTATAGAGAGTCACATCAACAGGTTTCCCTTTGGAATCCTTGTCAAGAGACAGAGGAGGAGCCATTGGAGTCTTCATCGGTGTACAGGATGTGAGATCAAATTTCTTCAGCATCTCATGTACGTATTTACCTTGATTGATGAAAATTCCCTTTTCAGATTGCTTGATCTGAAGTCCTAAAAAGAATGTTAGTTCGCCCATCATAGACATTTTATATTCAGATTTCATGAGCAACTCAAACTTTTCGCAGAGTTTGGGATTGGTGGATCCAAAGATAATGTCATCGACATATATCTGGACAAGAAGGATATGCTTAGGATATTTCTTTAGAAATAAAGTGCTATCAATCTTTCCACGAACAAAACCTTTAGAGAGAAGAAAGGTTGAGAGGGTATCATACCAGGCACGAGGAGCCTGTTTTAACCCATAGAGAGCCTTGTTTAACTTGTAGACGTGATCAGGAAACTTAGGATCTACAAAGCCAGGAGGCTGAGCCACATAGACCTCTTCATTAAGTTTTCCATTCAGAAAGGCATTTTTAATGTCCATCTGATAAACTTTGAAGTTCATATGTGCTGCAAAAGCTAGGAAGAGTCGAATTGCTTCGAGCCTAGCAACAGGAGCAAAAGTTTCATCGTAATCAATGCCCTCTTCCTGCCTGTATCCCTGAGCCACAAGGCGAGCCTTGTTTCGAATGATTGTACCAATCTCATCAAGTTTATTTCGAAAAATCCACTTGGAACCAGTGATTGTACGTTTTCGAGGCCTAGGGACGAGAAGCCAGACATTGTTTCTGATGAATTCTGCTAGCTCTTCCTGCATGGCTGAGACCCAGGCAGGATCACGCAAAGCATCATCTATTTCTTTAGGTTCATTTTCAGAGATAAAATTTACATAAAGACAGACGTTACCAGCCTGACGTCTGGTTTTCACACCAGAAGAAGGGTTTCCAAGAACTTGATCAATGGGATGATCTTTGGTCCATCGGAGAGCAGGTGGTTGATACACCTGTCCTGAAGTAGATGCTTCATTGGATGATGGATCAGGAAGAAGATTGGTAGGTGAGGGTTCACTAACAGTGGTTTGAGAGAAGTCTTCACTGTTAGTGGGTTGATCAGGTTCAGGTGGTGTGATTTGAGAGATAGGGGTGGCATTTATGAGAGGTGGAGTGGTTATATCAGTGGGTGGTATAGGATTATCTTCAAAACCATCAGGAAGGTCTTGAGGAGATGGATCAGCAATAGGAGGTTCAGGGACTTGAAAGAAAGAGTCAGCCCACTGATTGATTTCAGTATTATCATTTGGGTGAGGAAAGGTAGGACCCGATTCATCAAACTTGACATGAATCGTTTCCTCAATGGTTTGTCTTCGTTTGTTGAAACACACGGTAAGTTTTAGAAATGGATGAGTATCCGAGGAAAATTCCATCATCAGATTTGGAATCAAACTTTCCAAGATTATCTTTGTTGTTCAGGATGTAGCAGACACAACCAAAGATATGGAGATGTTCGATTGATGGTTTCCTGTTACGAAAGAGTTCGTAAGCGGTTCTTCTGAAACGCTTGACAATCAGAGATCTGTTCTGAGTGTAGCAAGCAGTATTTACAGCTTCAGCCCAGAACTGAGTGGCAAGGTTGGCTTCACTCAGCATAGATCTCGCAGCTTCAATCAGCGTCCTGTTCCGTCTTTCAGCAACACCATTTTGCTGAGGAGTTCTCACAGAGGAGAAGTTTTGAGAGATACCTTTCTGTTCAAAGAAAGATTCCAGGGTACTGTTTTTGAACTCAGTCCCATGGTCACTTCTTATTGAACGAACAGTAAGGTTGTTGAGTCTTTCCATCTTCCTGACGAACAGGATGATTTCTTCAGGAGCATCACTCTTGGCACGTAAGAAGAAAACCCAAGTATATCTGGAATATTCATCTACGATTACCAGAGTATATTTCTTTCCACCAATGGATTGGACATTAACGGGTCCAAAGAGATCCATGTGGAGAAGTTGTAGAGGAGAGCTGATGGAGGAAATCTGCTTAGACTTGAAGCTAGCCCTGGTCTGTTTTCCTTTCTCACATGCTGAACAAAGAGATTCCTTTGTATAGCGAAAGTCAGGAAGACCAATAACCAGGTTGTTGATGCAGAGTTGATTCAGCGTCTTGAAGTTGAGATGAGAGAGACGCTTGTGCCAGAGCCAATTCATATCAGTGGAAGCACGTGATACGAAACAGAAGTTATCAGTGGAAGTATTCATATTGATGATGTAGATATCTGCATGTCTAACACCATTGAGAATGACTTCCTTTCTCCTGTTCTTGACTTTGCACTTTTTCTTAGAGAAAGAAACTTTGTGATTCTTATCACACAGTTGACTGATGCTCAGAAGATTATGCATCAGGCCTTCAACATAAGCAACTCTTTTGAAAGTAGTTACTCCGTTGGTAAGAGTGCCATACCCTCGGGTTTGGCCTCTACCGTTTCCGCCAAAGGTCACAGCAGGACCTCTTTCTTCACGGTAGTCAGTGAGGACAGATTTAGAACCAGTCATATGTCGAGAGCATCCACTATCCAAGTACCAGATGCCCTTATCCTGTAAGATGTAGAGTTTAAGTTTTCTTTGGTACCCATAGAACTATGGATCCAGGATTATCAGTAGGACTGGTTGAGTCAGTGTCAGCCTTTACTGAAGTGTCAGTACAGGAGGCTGGAGTCTTGACTGAAGGATCAGTCTTGACAACCTTCTTTCCTTTGACTGATTTCTCAGTCTTGGGAATCTTCTTTACCTTAGCTGATTTTTCAGCTTTGGTAGCATCAGAACACTTACTCGCAATATGGTCATTTAATCCACAGTGATAACATTTGCGATATTGAAAGCGTTTAGTGTGGTCCATAAAGTTTTTAAACTTCAGGTGAGCAGGACCAGCACCAAGTATGCCTTTAGCATTGGATATTGGAGGAATTGGTTTCTTCTCCTGAGTCTTTTGCTTCAGGTCAATCTTCAGTCTGGGAGCAGGACTCTGAGAAAGAGACTTAGTTCCAGAGACTGAAGGACCACCACCCAGAACTTTGTTCTTGGGTTTAGGACCCTTGGTCTTTGAAGGTGTTTCAGTTTTGGATTTATCCTTAACTGTATTCTTTTTGCTCTTAGGAGCACCTTCAGGGTGAGTGTTAGAAGAAGAAGAAGGAGTGTTAGGAAGGGGAATAGAAGAAACAAATTTTCCAAATTTTAGCATGGAACTATCAGACTTAGTTTCTTCTTTCTTGTATCCACGAAAGAATCCAAGACCTCTTTTGCTTTTGTCAGACCTCCCTGAAGCTAATATTTCATCAACTTTTTCAGAGGCGTCACTCCATCCTTTGATGGTGACTTTTTCAGCATTTAATTGAGCAAGGGCCTTTTCTTTAGCAGCAAGGGCCTTTTCTCTTTCAATGCAAAGAGTTTTATTTACAGTGACCTGGTCCTTATAATTTTCTTCCAAAATGGTAAGCTGTTTTATTTTTTCTTGACATTCTTTGAGTTGTCCTCTAAGATCAATATTCATTTTTTCAGCAGAGGTTTTACCATTAAGGGCTTTGTAAAGGTCGAGAGTGACCAGGTCCAACTGAGTTAAGCTTTCAAGAGGGACAAGAGGAATAGGTACCTGACTGGTAGATTCAGTCGCAGAGGTTGAAGCTTCAGTAGTAGGGGAGGGAGCTTCAGGAGTAGGAACCTCTTCAGGGACCTCTTCTATTTTAGCCATGAGAGCTAAGATAGGTTCCTCAATAATGGCCATGAGTGCCACTTGAGTTTCCTCTTCATCAGATGAGTCGTCAGAGGACACATCATCCCAATCGCAGTCTTCTGCGATTAAACCTTTGCCTTTACGCTGAGTTTTCATCTTTTTGTACTTTTCCTTCAGGCGTTGGTATTTGGGGTTCTTAGAGGAAGATTTAGCAGAGGAGGGAGCAAACTGACTTTTTCTGTACCTGCAATCATTAGCAAAGTGTCCTTTGCCCTGACAGTTGTAGCAGATAGCAGTAGCCTTGTCAACAGGATCTGACTTAGGCTTGTCAGTAATAGAAAGATGTTTCTTTTTATGGAAGTTTCCCTTTTTGGCAAACTTCTTGAAAGATCTGGTTAAAAGAGCAAGAGATTCATTGAATTCAGGATCTTCTGACATGTCAGAGTCAGAAGATTCTAATTCAGTAATAGTTACTGAAGAAGAAGTGGCAGCAACAGGAGGAACTGAATCAGAAACCAATGCAACAGATGTGCTTTTGGATTCTTTAGAATCTCTTATGAGATTCTTTTTCAGTTTCTTCTGTTGTTCACGGTTCAGAAGAATACCGTACAACTCACTTAGTGTGAGTGTCTTTATGTCCTTTGACATAGTTAAGCAGGAGGTGTAAATTTCCCAATGTTCAGGAAGAGCTTCCATGAACTTGGTAACCACCTCAGAGTTAGAGTAGGTAGTACCAATGGTCTTCAGATCAATCAGAAGACAGTTGAATCTCTGATGTAGCTGGGAGAGAGTTTCATCCTTCTGATGAATAAAGCTTTCGTACTGACGAACCAAGAAAATCTTTCTTGATTCCATGAGTACGGCAGTACCTTCATATTGAACACAAAGAGTGTCCCATATCTCCTTAGCAGAGCGAAGGTGACAGACAGAATGAAAGACGTCATCAGGGAGTGACATGGCAATGAGAGACCTAGCCTTGGTGTCAATGTTGACCAGGCGTCTGTCTTCATCATTCCAGTCAGTTACGGGCTTTACCAGTTCACGTTCTGGTAGAGCAGGTTGACCGCCAGCAGCAGGAATAGGGTGGACGGTTTGTGTAGGCACATGTGGTCCGTTTTCCAGAAAGTAAGGAATCTGGGGATCAGAACCAGAGAGGAAAAGTTCCATCCTGGTTTTCCAAAGAGAGAAGTTATCTTTGTTAAACCGAGGAGGCTTTCCAGCAGAGCCGGTATCAAAGTAGTTATCCTTAGCTTGAAGAGCCATAGAATAAGAAGAGAGAGGATCACAAGATTTTTCTTAAGAAGAAAATGAGAGCTTGTATCTGCTCTGATACCACTTGTTGGTCCCAAGTAGGTGACCTTCAAGTAAGGATAGTGTTTGGGATTATAGAAGGGGGGGGGGGGTTGAATATAATCACACAATTTCTCACTTTTAAATTCTTGTTTTATAAACAATATGAATTTACAGATTGTTGCGGAAATAGAAAAGACAATTAGTCTAAACTAAACAATCTAAGTTCCTTCACTATGCACTAAGTGAGAAGAGAATAAAGAAAGAAGATAGAGGGAATAAGAGAGAAAGGACTTGAGTATTTTAGGATGAAGAAGAAGTATGGAGAACATCTCTTCACGTCCTATTTATACTCCATGCATTAAATGCATGCAGACCTACTATTGTGACGTGTCACAATGTGAGTGGTCTGTTGTACTATTTACTATAAACAAATACTCTTTGCATGGTGAACAAAAGAGGATGTTTGTAAACAGTTGCCTTATGGTCTGATAAGTACGGAGGGAACAGTAAAGTAACTGCCCTTATGTACTATTGTGTCAGAAAAGGCGGATAATCCTTTTGTGCATTAGACTAAGACATTGTTCTAATCCTTCAGGATCAGGATACTGATCAGTGACTAGAGTCCTGAAACTAGGGAAGTTCAGGGTCACGTGTATCCTGATGAATCTTCAGGATGTCATACGATAGTGAACAGACTGCTATCACTGAGTTCCGTCTTCAGATCACGAGCATGCTGTTCCTGTCATCAGCTATTTCTTCGACGTCGCTGATGGTTCTTTTTGTATGATCTTAATGTCTTCAGGAGGAGGTCTTCACTTCAGTGGACAGGATCAGTAGACTACAGAACAGGCTCGTTAGTCTCCTGATCCTGATCCTGAAATCTATAAAGTTAAGTTACAGCATAAGTAACATGGAATAACACTGAACAGACTCAGTGATAATTCCTCAAGCTATAATAGAAGTAAAAACCTATTCACTAAGTAAAGATTCAGGATCATTATCATTTCATCAGGTCTTAGGAGAGCTGGATCAACAATATTCTTCTTGCATGGCTTTACACCAATGAGGTTGTTTGAGGGCTTGAGTGATGTTTTGTGGTTCAGAAAAAGGTTGTACAATAGAGTGATAAAGAATAAAATCATTATTATGGTATTTTGGGTTGGGTTTGCGGATAGTTCTAGTGGGACGGGATGATGTAGGATCGGGTGCTAAAGGTGGTATGATCAGGGAAGGAACAGAGATATTAATGGGGTTGTTGGGAGTTGAGTAGGAAGGTTGTGTGGTGGTGGATGGGCTATTTTGGTGTAGCAAATTATTGTTTTGGGTGTTTGTGGAAGTAGGTTGGAAAGATTGTATAGGAATTATATTTATGTGAAGCCACGAATATGGACCAGGTGAAGGAGAGATGCTAGATTGAGTTAATGAGTTGTATGGGTACACATGTTCAATAATTTGAACATGTCTAGATGTGTATATTTTATTTGTGGTGGGGTCAAGTAAATGATAAGCACTTTGGGAAGAAGAATAGCCTACAAAAATGCAAGGCTTGGATCGAGATTCTAATTTGTGTTTTGTGTATGGTCGGAGCCAAGGGTAAGCAAGACAACCGAAATTACGTAGTTTGGAATAGTTTGGTAATTTTTGGAAGAGGCGAAAATATGGTGAGTCGTTTTTTAGGATGGGTGTTGGTAGAGGATTTATAAGATAAGTGGCGGTAGTAATGGCAAAAGGCCAAAAATTAATGGAAGTTTAGCATAAGAGAGAAGTGATAGGCCGGTTTCGACTATATGACGGTGTCGTCTTTTGGCATAGCCATTGTGTTCTGGCATGTGAGGTGGAGATGTGATGTGAGATATGCCACAAGAAGCAAGATGAGAGGTGAGTTTGGTGTATTCTCCGCCATTGTCGGAAAATAATTGTTTAATTTTGGTTTGAAAATAGTTTTCTACAAGACGTTGAAAACGTATAAAAGTGATGAGTGAGTCGGATTTATGTTTTAATGGATATAACCATATGTATTTAGTGAAATGATCCACAAAAATAATATAGTATTTAAAGCCATCAAAAGATGTGATAGGAGAGGACCATACATCAGAGAATATCAATTATAATGGAGCATTTGAAGTAAGAGAATAGTTATGATTTATGAAAAGGAAGTTTATAACTTATATTAATGCAACACGAATTACAATTGTTTTGCGTTGATGTAATAGTAGGAACAATGAAAGACAAATGCTTTAAAACTTGAAGATGTGGATGTCCAAGTCGATGATGCCAAGAGATGGACTGATTGTGTCGAGCAAGAAAAGCAGAAGCTGAAGTTGTGAGACGAAGTTGATAAACTCCATGGCTAGTTGTCCCGCGGAGTAGAGTGTATTTGGTTTTGAAGTCCTTGATAAGAAAATTGAAAGAAAATAATTCAATTAGTATATGATTATCAATGCATAAACGAGATATAGAAATGATGTTTTTGGAAATAGAAGGAACACAAAGAACATTTTTTAGTATCAATGATGTATTAGAAAAGCGAAGAATTAAGGAGCCAACATGAGTAATGGTAAGAGATGAACCATCACCAATAATAAGTTCATCAGTACCATCGTCGGGTGCATGGAGAGACAATGCATTGAGATCATTGGTGATGTGGTGGGAGGCACCACTATCGAAGAGCCAACTTTGATTATGATCCGGTTGTGTGGAAGTCATGGCATGAGCTTGTGGTTGGGTGTGTGTAGGTTTCGAGTATGAAGGTAAAGCTACTGTAGGGTACTTGTTTTTGAAGGCATAGCAGGAGGTGAGAGAGTGACCTTTGGTGAAACAAAATTGCCATTTTCCAAGAAACGGGCGAGTTGGGGTGATGTTTGTAGGGGTAGGTAGGAGGGCAGATGAGGAATTGGAATTTCGGTTGTTCGATGGTTTGTTTGGTGGTCATTTATTTGCTACAAAGGCAGTGACCGGTTGGTGAATAGTGTTGGTTGTAGAGGTTTGTTGAAGTAAAGATAGCTCGTGATTGATAAGTTTTTCATGTAATTCATGAAAAGAAATGGGTTTATCACGGGCATGAACAGTATCGATAATGGTTTTCTAAGAAGTTGGATCAAGGCCATTCAAGACAGCATCGGTGAGGTCTTCTTCATCCATTTTCTTCCCTAAAATGCTAAGTTCATCGACAAGAGTTTTGACAGATTGCATATAATCTGTGATGGTCTGATCAGCGGTTTTGGTGGAGTTTTTCAGCCGGTGCTGGAGTTGTTTAATGTTATGACAACCCGCAAATTTCACTTTAGGTTGGTAATAATTTTAGCTGACTACTTTGGACAGAACAGGGTTATGTACTGTCATTTTATGAATAATATATGCCCTACAACTAAGTTTGTGGCTATATAGCTAAATAAAGTGCCTTTGGAAATTTTAAGTTGACACTGTGTTCGGTTCGCGAATCCGACTGACTGTAAATGGCAGATTCTGAAAGATCTTTTATGCTCAAGATTCATTATGTAATGATATTTGCTAATAACATATGATCCTATAGGGTCACACCATAAAACAAATAAACACTAATTGATTATTTATTAAGTAATTTGATTATTAATAAATATAAGTAACACTTGTATTTAAATTGGGAATTATTGTTTATTGGAAATAATAATTAAAATAGCAAAAACTAG
The DNA here is from genome assembly GCA_030169165.1 of Centaurea solstitialis. NCBI lineage: Eukaryota > Viridiplantae > Streptophyta > Magnoliopsida > Asterales > Asteraceae > Centaurea > Centaurea solstitialis. The sequence goes on along the minus strand of CM058042.1, from coordinate 49,023,531 downwards.
ATATATTCATAAGGTATGAATATTTATGTCATGTACATTATTTTGGAACCTTAGAAAGTCTAGGTATCTAACCATATGGAATGGAACTTACTAATATACATGGAACTAGCTAGTTTACCTTGAGTAAACATCACACTACCTTGCCATCTTCTCATCATGAAACCATGGGTTTCATGGCATGGGAGGGATGGCTTGTGATGACTTTCTTACTCATGGACCTGCTACTTGGAAGACCTTACTTACATTAATTCAAGGCATGGTGTAGTTGTCTTGGATGGAAGTATACAAAGAAGGCTTTGGCATGAAAAATAAACTAGTTCTTTTTCTTCTTCTCTTGCATCAAAACCTTAGGCTTCCAAGTTTCTTCCCTCTCTCACTTTTCTAGCAATGGTTGTGTAGATTTAAGTGATCTTGTTGCTTCTCCTTTTATAACTTATTTAGTATAAGTTATTAAGGCATATGAACAACAATATTTACAAGTGGAAACTAGCATTTCAAGGTGGTTTGGTGACTTGTTGGTGGATACATATAAAGAGATTCTTGCTTGGATCTATGCCTTCTTCATCAACTATCAAGCCTCCCCTTGAGGACTCAAAGATCTACAAAGGTTGTTATTTCTTATTCCCTCTATGGTTGTTTTTTAATCTTTCCAAGTGTTGCATGATGATCCTTGTTTGGGAATAAAACTAGTTTTATTGTTATACGATTAATTTGCTTCCGTTGCTAAATATGAGTTTTTGAAACTAAAATTGTATAAAACCCAACAATTGGTATCAGAGCAAGGTTGCAAGCTTGGTTAGATTTTTTTTTTTTTTTTGATCATTTGGATGATCTTAGTTTTTGGAAAACATGGATAACTTTCTTTTGTAAGAATATGTTTATACATGTTTTCTATGACAACTATAATATTGTTATTATTTGTTTTTGACCAAAAGTTTACATGCATTTTTGGTCATACAAGTTGTCTTAGAAAAACAAAGAGTTGTTTTATGTTTATATGTATATTTGAGTGCATAAACAAGCCATGGACCTTTTGTGATGTTGTTTGTGTTGATTATTCAAAATGGTTGTAATATTCTTTTATTCATATGGTATATAATAATTTAATAGTTAGTTTTTGATCTTGTTTATTTTGTAAGTAATAGATTAGTTTTAGACTAGTTTATCTTTATATAAAATGTAACAATAGTGAAGATGGTGGCCATTTTGAAGGTCAAAATCAACCTTATGGTTTTGTGAAGTTTCACAACTTCCATGGATTTTTCAAGAGTTTGCTACAAGGAGTTGTCTAAGCAAGTGGGAGCTTGAAGAACATCATTTAGAAGATTTGTTCTTTTTGTCCCTTTAGGAATGGACTTGGCATTTTGTGATGGCTCACAATATATCACTAGTTTATGGCTTGGTTTATGCACATATGCATGCTTGTGATGTTTAATTTTATGTTAATACTATGCTTGGTTGGTAAAATAGGATTTTGCATGCTAGACAATATTTTGAACATAAATATCATCACATGGAGTTTGGTTTTCAAAATATGACTTTTAAACATAAGATGTAAAAAATGAGACTTTAAAATAAAATAGTTTTGTTTTGAAAGCTCTATTATGACAAATTTTGAAATATTGAAATTAATAAGTTTGAAATGGTGATTTTGAAACTTATCCGAACTCTACGTCTTTATAATAAAAGGAAGTTTTATTAAAAGGTTCCAAATGGTTCTATAACGCTCAAACGTCGAACTTAATATATAAGATATTAATTTTAAAATTTGATTGCGTCGAAATATATAAAACTAGATTTATATAGAACCTAAAATGTGGTTTTTTTGATACCATGACTAATTGGATGCATGCAGTAACCACGATATCAGATGTTTTAAACTAGAATTATAAAACATTTATAAATCCCTTTCAAACGCAAGTCTATGCCATCCAAATTTTGAAGCATTCGCATCACCATTTGTTAGATGCTTGTGGGATAAAGTGAGTCAGCTAACCACTTGTCCCACTTACCTTGCTGGGTTGAAAACCAAGAAGGCCGGGGACGGCACTTCAGGTATATCTATTTTCATGATTGAAATGGGAATATTTACTTTTTCATCTACTACTTGGGTATTTGATATCGGGTGTGGAACTCATATTTGTAATTCGTTACAGGGGTTTCGATTTTCGAAGGAGTAAGAAACTGAAGGCAGACGATATGGTACTACACATGGGCAATGGAGCAAAAGTTGCAGTCCAAGAAATAGGAACTTTTGAAATGTGTTTACCAAATGGCTTGTACTTATTGTTAGACAATGTTTGTTATATTCCAAGTTTAACTCGCAATATAATTTCAGTTTATCGTTTAAAACAATCTGGTTTTAAATATCAATTTGTTGATGATAATATTCACTCTTTTTTTAAAGGAATATTCTATTTTGAGGCAAGGCCTATTAATGGAATATATGAATTAATCCTTGATTGTTCTTCAAGCATTAATTCCATTTATCATGTAAACACCAAAAGAATCAAATATGATTTGAACCAAACCTATCTATGGCATTGTCGTCTTGGCCATATAAATAAGAAGCGCATATCCCAACTCCAAAAGAGTGGACTTTTGGAGGCAAATGATGATGAATCGTTTGATATATGTGAATCTTGTTTATGTGGAAAGATGACAAAATCCCCTTTCTCTGGTTTAAGTGAAAGGGCAAGTGATTTGTTAGGAATCATACATACTGATGTATGTGGTCCATTCAAAGTCATGTCGAGATATGGTGAAAGATATTACATCACCTTCACTGATGACTTTAGTCGCTATGGTTATGTGTTCTTAATGAAACATAAACATGAAGCATTTGAAAAGTTCAAATTGTTTCAAAGTGAAGTTGAAAATCAACTCAACAAAACCATTAAGGTCCTTCGTTCAGATAGAGGAGGTGAATACCTCAGTGAAGAGTTCCAAAATCATCTTAGGAATTGTGGGATTGTCTCACAACTCACTCCACCCAGAACACCGCAGCATAATGGTGTGTCTGAGAGGAGGAACCGAACCTTACTTGATATGGTTCGTTCTATGATGAGTTGAAGCACTCTTCCACTATCATTTTGGAGTTATGCCTTACTCATTGCTGCCCGTATTGTGAATATGGCACCAACTAAAAAGGTAGACAAAACTCCGTATGAGATCTGGCATGGAAAGGTTCCATCCCTATTATACATGAGGGTTTGGGGTTGCGATGCTTATGTGAAACAACAAGCTTCTAGCAAACTCGATCCAAGATCTACCAAATGCATATTTGTAGGATACCCTAAAGATTGTTTAGGTTATTACTTCTACATCCCTAGTGAGAATAAGATTTTTATTGCACGAAGAGCTGAATTTTTAGAAAACAAGTTTCTAAATGATGAAGCAAGTGGGATGAAAGTGGATCTTGAAGAAGATCAAGAACCACAGCCAGATGCAACTCAAGTTGGCACTAGTACTCAACAAGAAGATGTTGAAGATGAACAAATGGTTGTTCATGGACCAATTGAAACACAAGGCGTTCGAAAATCTAATAGAGTTCGTCAAGAACCTGAGAGATATGGATTTCTCATTGACGAATGTTTCTTGATGAGTTCCGATGAACCTATCAACTATCGGGCAGCTGTGTCAAAATCTAAATCTGACAAATGGCGTGAAGCCATGAACGCTGAGATGCAATCCATGTATGAGAATCAAGTATGGGACTTGGTTAATCTTCCTCCCCGTTGTAAGACTGTAGGGAGTGAGTGGATCTTCAAGTTGAAGACTGACATGGATGGTAATATACACACTTATAAAGCAAGACTTGTTGCAAAAGGTTTCACTTAAACTCATGGTATTGACTATGACGAGACCTTCTCTCTAGTTGCTATGATTAATTCAATTAGGATATTGTTTGCCATAGCCGCATATTATGACTATGAGATATGGCAAATGGATGTCAAAACCGCTTTTCTTAATGGACTCTTGGAAGAAGATGTCTATATGGATCAACCAGAAGGTTTTGTCGACCAAAAGAATCCTAATAAAGTGTGTAAGCTTAAAAGATCCATTTATGGATTGAAGCAAGCATCTCGAACTTGGAATATTCGTTTTGATGAGCAAATCATAAAGTATGGTTTTATCAAAAACGAAGATGACACTTGTGTTTACAAGAAAACTAGTGGGAGCATAGTAACATTCCTAGTTTTGTATGTAGATGACATACTAATCATGGGAAATGATATTTCGACCTTGCAAGGTGTTAAGTCTTGGCTTGGAAAATGCTTCTCAATGAAAGACTTGGGAGAGGCAGCATATATTCTTGGTATAAAGATCTATAGAGATAGATCAAAGCGATTAATAGGTTTAAGTCAAAGTACATACATTGACAAAGTCTTGAAGCGGTTCAAGATGCAAGATTCTAAGAGAGGATTCGTACCAATGCAACCTGGCATTATTTTAAGTACATCTCAAAGTCCTAGCACAAAGGTTGAGCTAGAAAAGATGAATGGTATCCCATATGCCTCCGCTATTGGTTCAATCATGTATGCCATGATATGTACTAGACCTGATGTATCGTGTGCTCTGAGCATGACGAGCAGATATCAACAAAATCCAGGTGACAGTCATTGGATGGCTGTGAAGAACATTCTAAAGTACTTAAGAAGGACTAAAGAAATGTTCCTTGTCTATGGAGGTTTGGAAGAAGAGCTTAATGTAAAGTGTTACACTGATGCTTCTTTCCAAACTGATCGGGATGATTGTAAGTCACAATCAGGATATGTCTTCATTATGAATGGAGGTGCGGTTTCATGGAAAAGTTCCAAACAGAGTGTTGTGGCACAGTCCACTACAGAATCAGAATACGTTGCTGCTTCGGAAGCTGCAAAGGAAGCTGCTTGGATGATGAAGTTCATTGATGAACTAGGGGTTGTTCCTTCCATTCAGGATCCCCTATAGATCTTTTGTGACAATGAGGGTGCTATTGCTTTAGCCAAAGAGCCCAGGTCACATCAAAGGACAAGGCACATTCACCGAAGGTTCAACTACATTCGTGATGAAGTTGGAAGTAGTGATATTTGTATTCGCAAAGTACACACAGATCATAACTTGGCAGACCCATTCACGAAGCCCCTATCGCAAGCCAAATTTGAAGGTCATGCTAGAGGAATAGGACTTCGTTATTCTAGTGAATGGATTTGATCTTGGTTTAGTATTGAACATTGAACTTATAATCAATGACTATTGTAATGATTATGATATACATGGAATATGATCTTTTCATTAAATACTTATTGAGTTCTAGATTAACATGTTTAAATCCTTGAATAGTTTAATTATTCTAAATGTCCATAGTCAATCATTATTGTGGGAACAAAATGAAGTAAGACTAATATGAATTGGATTGGTTTGATGTTTCATAGAGATGAAAATAGCAAAAGGTTGCAACCAAGTTCATAGGTACTTGTCAGAGAACAAGTACTGGATTTGACCCGTTCAAGATCACTACATGGATCGCTATCATGAGTGATACTTGATAAAGGTATTATCTTTGTATCCTTAGACCTTAGATATATATTTGGGACTCGAGTATGGGGAATGTTGTACTTTGATGTGGTCCAACGCTGTTCTTTGAACAGGCAGCTATAAAGGCCATTATTGGGTATAATGTGAACTGTGCAAAAGGCATATGCAGTCGGAAGGGATTTGTTCCTCTTACTCGGTGAGAGTTAGACATCTAAGGCGCCTTATCAAAAGTTGAACACCAAAATGAGATTGATTGCGATCCGTATCTCATGTTCAACATGATGTCTGTGACAAAGGAATAATTGATAACTTACCTGATACACCAATTGTAGCTTTGAGCTAAGGGGAATTGGATGTTGATTGAATGGCACCTCGTCGTGTGTTATTGGGGGCAGTAATGCGTTGCTAGACGTTGACCACTGTCTATATCAATGCACAATGAACCTTGTGCAAGTGGGAGATTGAAAGATCTTTTATGCTCAAGATTCATTATGTAATGATATTTGCTAATAACATATGATCCTATAGGGTCACACCATAAAACAAGTAAACACTAATTGATTATTTATTAAGTAATTTGATTATTAATAAATATAATTAACACTTGTATTTAAATTGGGAATTATTGTTTACTGGAAATAATAATTAAAATAGCAAAAACTAGATATATTCATAAGGTATAAATATTTATGTCATCTACATTATTTTGGAACCTTAGAAAGTCTAGGTATCTAACCATATGGAATGAAACTTACTAATATACATGGAACTAGCTAGTTTACCTTGAGTAAACATCACGTACACTACATTGCCATCTTCTCATCATGAAACCATGGGTTTCATGGCATGGGAGGGATGGCTTGTGATGACTTTCTTACTCATGGACATGCTACTTGGAAGACCTTACTTACATTAATTCAAGGCATGGTGTAGTTGTCTTGGATGGAAGTATATAAAGAAGGCTTTGGCATGAAAAATAAACTAGTTCTTTTTCTTCTTCTCTTGCATCAAAACCTTAGGCTTCCAAGTTTCTTCCCTCTCTCACTTTTCTAGCAATGGTTGTGTAGATTTAAGTGATCTTGTTGCTTCTCCTTTTATAACTTATTTAGTATAAGTTATTAAGGCTTAAGAACAACAATATTTACAAGTGGAAACTAGCATTTCAAGGTGGTTTGGTGACTTGTTGGTGGATACATATAGAGAGATTCTTGCTTGGATCTTTGCCTTCTTCATCAACTATCAAGCCTCCCCTTGAGGACTCAAAGATCTACAAAGGTTGTTATTTCTTATTCCCTCTATGGTTGTTTTTTAATCTTTCCAAGTGTTGCATGATGATCCTTGTTTGGGAATAAAACTAGTTTTATTGTTATACGATTAATTTGCTTCCGTTGCTAAATATGAGTTTTTGAAACTAAAATTGTATAAAACCCAACAGATTCCAACCATCAGACTGATAAATTAGGCCATGAAATGACCTAAAATAATGAAAGTATTAAATTTTAGTGAGTTCCCTTAATAAAATCCGAAAACTGCTTTTCGTTACGTAAAAACTGCAAAAACGTGTGTTTTTTTGTAACGGTTTCCAATTTTAGCAGCTTTATTCCACCAACACTTCTATATTTTTATAAAACACATCTAGCTAAAATAAAAATCAGCTATATGAAACTATTGAAGCTTCTAGAAACACTTAAATAAATTAATTGCAAAAGACATGAATTTAAATTCAACTAATATACATTTCACCTACTTATACACCCTAACTTCACCAACACACCACACCACCTCCCTCTCCCTCCTATGAACGTCCACCACCACCCCCATAACCTCTTTTTCTTGTATAATATCCCACCCACCTCCTAATTTCCTCTCATAATTCATCATCCCTCTCTCTCTAACTTTCTCACTCTAAAAGTTTCTCTCATTTTCTCTCTGGCTTCCTCTCCAATTCTTGAAGAACTTCAACTGTCTTCAAGGATATTCAAAAGTAAAATCACTTATTTTCTTCTTTCTTTGTTCAAGTAGAGCCAATATTATGGTTCTTGAGGTTGGAGATGCACATCTAGCATCCTTATGCTTCAAAAATGATGTTGTATCCATGAACAACCAAAAATCTTGAACAAATCTTGTATAATCTTCTTTTATTTAGCATGGTGGTGTGATTATACACCCATGCATGTTGCTTTTATTATCATCTTTGTCATAAGAATGGCTAGGCCTTCATTATTTACTTGTTATTCTTGCATAAAATACGTATATTCACATGTGAATAAAGCAGTAAGTTGAGGTATTAAACCCACATTGCTTCTTCTTTCTACCGCAAATCTGATTTCTTTCTTTTAAATAATAAGTTGTATCAAGCTTAGATTGACACATGCATGTGGTAAAGATGATGCATCTCATGGCCAACAACCATTTTGAGCTTGGATCATCCAAAAACCAAGCAAAAAGTGTGTAAATGGCTTTGTGACTGCATCATAGTTTGTTTGGTTGGTAAAATGAGTCTTGCATGTGTAAGAGAAGAGTAAATAAACTAAAAATCCTTCTAAAACAACTGATATTATGTATTGGAAAAGAAAAACCAACATAATGAGGACAAACCAAAAGAATAACCTTGTGTACACACAAACTATTGCAAAATTCGTCCATCAGCATTATGGCATATTCTGACATTGACTTTGGGAGACCATAACTTGCTCATAAAATGTCCAAATAACTTTCATACCCCACTGGCCGTTTGCAAAAGCTCCAAGATTTGGACCCCCAAACAGTCCGTACAAAAACATTGCGCAACAGCTCAAGTTGCTGTCGAGACCAAAATAAACCTACTGTTTGTAGACTCATTGTACTAAAACATATTAAAATTTCATGATTTTTGGAGTTAAGAAAATAACTCAAATGCATGTCCCAAAACAGTCCTAGAATCTGCTAGATTCATATAAAGTTGTCAAGTAATATTTTGTGTGTTTCACCATCTTTTTCTAAACTCTTTTTATGAAATAATTATTTTAAACATCCCAAGGACTAAATAAAAGTTGATATTGTTAGTAATTATGTGCAGAAGTTGACAAACCAGTGATCTCACGTCCAATGTTATAAGACACTTAGGGTCACACCTGTGAGGATCTGTAAATCAAATAAGATAATCCCAGTTTGGAGAGATTGGGTTTATAATAGTTAATTATAAACCAGTTGGGTATTTTATGTAAGAAAACCCAAAGATAGAGGTTTGAAATGGTTCATATATATTTATTAGGTAAATAAATATGTATAGATTTATTAGTTGGTAAATTATGTATTTATTAAGAAAAATAAATACATAATAGATAAAAGATAATTATCTAGTTTAATGGAAATTCTTTTCTTTAGGAAAAAAAAAAGATAATTACCATAGATAATTATAAGTGTTATATGGTAACTAGGATACCTTACCTTATAAATAAAGGCTTAAGGTTTATCAATTATTCATTCGATTTGATTCACTCAACCAACTATCAGAAAAATCTCCTCTCTCCTCTCCCAAAACCGGCGCCGATTCCTATACCCACGGAGTTCGTTTTTCGGTTATCATCACGTGACAGCTAGTTTGTGATCTCGGGATTTCAGCCAACTAGAAGACGATTTGTCTGATCGTTCACGGGTGGATTAAGCTCAAGCTATCCAGGTAAACAAATCAAAACCTCCTTATAAGATTGAAAACTTAAACGATTAAAGATTATTAGAATATTTTGGGTTTTAATTCTTTGCTTCCACGATAATCAAACCAGTTAGGTTTGATAAGGTTTAAACCTTTTGGTCTGTTTGACTATTAGGTTCTACCGTGTATCTCTTCCAGTTAGGATTGAGATCCATAGTGGTTCTTGTGTTAGATCGATACGAGGAATCCTCAAAAACCCAACAGATATGTGAAGAATCCTACTGATTTACACGTGCATGATCATTTACCAAACACACACACTTTAGTTGTAAGCACAAAAAGTTCGTAATTTCGGAAAACCGCTAATCGCGCTAAGTAGTCGTGTGCATGCATTCTAGTCGAATCTAAAGTCTAAATCAGTTAAGGAACTCATTAAAATACGTTATTTTACTAGGGTCGTAAATCGGTGGGACCTTGCCAACTTGAGAAATCCCGAACTTGTGAACTCGGTGAGTTTATCACGGCCCCTTTTTATGATTTTACGTTTTGGAGTGAAAAGCATTATTATTATTATTACCGGATGGTTTAAATGTTTTTGAAATGGTTATTTGTGAATGATCTATTTTTGGAACGATTATTTGTGAAATGTTTTTGTGGCTATGGTACGCATACTTAACTTGAATTGAATGAGTGAATTATCGCATATAAAAATCCTCGCATGTTTGTTGTTGTACACTACTAATTTAATTCACGTGGTGAACCGGGTAAATATTGGTAGCGCTATCGGGTTGACACCCCCACTTCTTGTCGCCCTACTTGCAATGGGAGCACTTATGGCGAGTGGTGTATAATTATCTCTTTGTTGTTGTTGTTGTGCCATGTTTGCGATAATGCATGACGTGGCGAGGTGTGAAACTTCATTAGGGTATTAGTAGTGGCTCATTATTCTATTGCTTAAGTATTGCGTTACAAATACCATATGCCGACTTGTTGTAGATTTTGCGAAATCCGTGTGTATTGGGAAAGATGCGTCTTCCCATGTGTTTTGAATTATCTCCGGTATTGTTTTTATTATGACAATGTTGTGGCATTAAAACCCGTGAACTTACCAACTATGACGATAGTTGACCTTTTTAAACTCTCATGCTTTTCAAGCGAACCAAAGTAAGAAGATTATGGTGCACGTGTGAATCATCATTTTGCATGTCAAGATCAAATTTCTTTTCCGTTGTATTTCCGAATATCGTTGTAGTAGAACTCGAAAATTAGTATTAATGTTCGAATTGTAAACCTTTAAATTTGATTTTGATATGCTATGGTGTATTTATTGTCTTATGCTTTGTGCCATGCTACTTTGCGCTGTAACACCTCGTGTTTCCGCTTTAGCGGGGTGTGACAATTGTGACCACGAGAAGGGCTGGCATAGGTGTTGGACAAAATGGTCCATGCTTCAAGGGAAGAAGATGCGTTGGTTATGAGGGGGACTATGGGTGGGGAGAGAGTGCCAACGAGGGCGCCAAAAAGCAACTTGTACTGGCGAAACCAGGCAGGGTAATCTTTATGAGGAGTAGAGACACCCTCAGTGACGGTAGGTTGTGGGGAAGGGTGAGTGCCATCAATCTATTTATAGAGATCAAAGCCATGAAGAAGGGCTTCGATTTGGGTTTTCCAGCTTAAATAGTTTTTTTTTGGAAGAGGTATCCCAGACCACATTGGGCCCAGACTAATCCTCGGCAATTTTTTGGCCGAAGCCCGATTGCTAAAGCATGCAGCCCGGGGTCGAAGCCCCGTACCTCCAGAATGCGTCCCCCAGGGCCCGAACTCGGCTCACCACTATGTAGTGCCCAAGCCTTACCCTAGGCTATCACTCCTTTGGTAGCTTAAATAGTTTGTGGAGGAGAGTTTAAGAGAGGGTGGAAATTGAACCAGAGTTAGGGAAGGTGTGTTGATGGGAAGGTTGGGGATGACAGGTGGAGGAAGAGCTTGAAGTAGAAGCCATGGTGATTCAATACGTAAAAGATATATACAAGGGAATCTCCTATTAAGGTGGATTTGTTACAACAAATTAGGAGGACTATTTCCTTCCATATTAATCTACAATACTATTTTCTTCCATAGTCATCTACAATATTTGAATATTTGAAATTCAAAATATATAAAATAAATGAAAGCTATTTATCGTTTGATAATATGTTCATATGTGAATCTGTGTGATTTACATACTAACTATTTTTAACTGATTCACATATAAACCTTTGTGATTCACGTGTAAACTAATTAATTGATTCACGTGTAAACTAATTAATTGATTCACATATGTACCAACTAATTGATTCACAAAATAAACACGTGGGTTCATATGTAAACTAGTTAAATAGTTCACATTTGAACTAGTTAAGAGATTTATATATGAACTGATGAACATATAGTTCATATTGTTTGATGTTTAATTGTAAAAGTCACAAAACTACCCCTCTATCTTCTACATACCCATACGAGAAATTATTCGATACTTTATAATTAAAGCCGCAAATGTTGACCAAATAAAAGGTTAGGATTACGAATAGATTTACCTTTTGAAGGATGGGGCATGGGCCCTCATCAAAAACAATTTTTATCTTGTTTACCTGTATTAAAATTGTATATATATTTTTTAATTTGTTAGAAGACTCCCTCCAATAAAATGTCACGTGTGTATCAAACAGAAAATAAACCTTGAAATTTATCAAAGACTAATAAAGTCTCTTGAGATTAATTAAAAAATGAAAAAATCCCTTAAAATTAACAAAAAAACTTAAAAATTTCATTGATATCAATCAAAAAACTTTTAAAATCTTTTCAAAGATGAAATTACGCCTAAAACGCATCGAGCAACTTTACGGGACCTTAATCTACGTTAAAAGTGACCCATTAAGTATAAATCATGGATCCACCACTGGTTAGGATAATTCTCCACTTTTTATTTGAACCTCTCCCCCCCACATATATATATAGGGGTGGGTTCAAATACAAACCATTTTTTGGTTGTGAACGTGAGGACAACCTAGAGCGCGCCACGTGTCAATCTGAATTTTCTGCGACTAAGCATATCATACTGAATAACACTATTATTTAGACTGAATAAGCCTAATTCAGTATGTATATAGCTTAGTCGCAGAAAATTCAGGGTGACACGCGCGACTTGTCCCCGCGACTTAGCCTTATCCAGTATGAATTTAACGTTATTCAGTATGAATAACACTAAGTCGCAGGCTATATTCAGACTGAATAACACTAAGTCGCGTAAGTCAAAATGCCACGTGTCGCGCTTTGGGTTGTCCTCACGTTCATGATAACACCAAAATTATACATGTTTTGGTTGAGCGTAATTGTATGACTTTACCCCATTTCTCACCCGTTTATGATCATTTCACTCACCAAATGAGCTTATTATTGTTTATGTAGGATTTGGAGGCCGTGGAACGGAAGAGTACGAAAAAAGGCGAGAAAACGTGAAAAATGCACAAGTTCAATACAGTAGCAATCTGGCGTCCGCGAGATTCGACAAAGATGAAGATCAGGATTGACCTAAGTGTTTGGCGCCGCCAAACCAGCAGTCTGGCGATCGCCAGATGGCCCCTGGACGTTTTCCTTTAAATACTAGCCTCCTCCTCCAGTTCAGAAAATGGGGTTTTACACGACACGAAGCAGAGACGATAGAGTGAAAGTCAGAGTGGTGCCGATACGCTGCGGGGTTCGATCTTTGATCATCCGTCCTTGTATTGTCGATATCATGTCTACTATCATGTTTTCTGTTTTCAGTATGTTTAGTGAGTAGTCTTTTAATAGTGGTACTTGTCAAGGTCGATGAACCATTGTGGATGATGATTTGATACTTAATGTTTATTGGTTTGTTTTTGATGGATTGAATGTGTGTTATGGTTCTGTTCTGATTATTATTGTTTGGTTATTTGAACTCATTGGTTGGGTATATCTGTTTGACCAAAATAGATAGACTCCGATAGGATAATCAACCTATCTTAACCTACCCTTGGACCAAGAGAGTTGTGTTAAGTGGTTACTCGGACCGAGAGTGACCTGGAGGTAGAAAACCATACAATAGAATTAGGATCGGATTTCCGGTATTAGGTTGCCTGACAAACGACCTAAGTATTGGACTAGGAGGACCGAGTCCTAGTTAAAGACCATAAGCACTATTGTTAGGGTGTCCTAGACTTAAATTCCTACAATAATCAAAACAACCAAACCTTTGGCCTATTTAAATCATTCACTTGGGGATTCACTATACCATGATAAGTGCTACTGTTTTTCCTTCATATAGTTATTTATTAATCTTTTTATTGCTTTCTTAGTTCATAGTTAGTTTAATTGTCTGTTGTCCCACAAATAAAGAAAAGAGGAGAAATGGATTGAAATCACTCAAAGATTGATGAACTTGAAGCTTTGAGGTGCAACAATGGAGGTTTCATATATTTAGCAATAAAGAGTAAAAAACATTTTTTCAACCACAAAACCCTAATACCATCTCATTCCTTTTATAGGAATGAGGCAAAAAGAAAGATTGTCAAACAAGGCCCCCGAGGTTCCAAACCTCTAAACAAGGGCACTACAAACGTTAACTGTTTACAATGAAAAGGAATTAAACTACGAAAGCAATAAAGATAGGTTTTCTGACTCTTCACAACAAAGAGGTCCAACAATCTCCCCCTTTGTGAAGAAGTCAGAAAGGTGGTGGAATCTCCAACGCCGGTTCCCACTTAGACATCTGTAAGAACTCGTCCCAGTCTCCAATGATCCTCGCTCTCATCTGCATAGCCGCTTCTACACGTCGGTACATCAGCCTCTCTTTGAGCTTTCTCTCGATCAAGTTCATGCCCTCCAGTAGCTTTTCCTTTCCGTCTATGATCTTCCGCCCGGGTATCTGATCAGCCAGAAGTCTACTTTGCATCCCATTGTAGACATAGAGAAGAGTCCCGTCGCAGAACTTTGCAAGCTCGCCAAAACGCATAAACCTGCGTTCCTTCTTCTTCCTTGTCACATAGAGGACCCCATGCTCCGGTATCCTGGTTGGCATATAAGGAAGGTAAGCATCAATACCAGGCACGAACAGGTTTGGTCTGAGCAAGTTGAGCTTCGCCTGACGGCTCTCGATCGCTAATTGGTAGTCCGTCACACGCGCAAGAGTGATCGCATGACGAACGTACTTCTTCAGAATCTTAGTGCCGTCTCGGTAGTGTTCTAAGTGCACCCGATCCAGATCTGCCTCAGTAAATGACCAGTTCTGCAACTCTCCTCGAGGAATGCCAGTCCCGTACATATGGACGTCGTACTCAAGGAATAACTGATGTCCGTGTTTGTAAGGGCGCATCGCAGTTACCTTGATGAATCGACATCGTATCCTTTGACGTCCGTGGGTGGCCCAGTTGCACATCCTCTGGTGAACATAGGCAGTTCTTCTCCTCTTCGTCTTGATGTGTGAGATCCCGAAGAAGACCTTTCGGGACCATACGTGAAGTTTCTCCTGTTGGAAGATGCGGGTGAAAGACTACTCAAGGAACGGCCTGAAGATGACCGAGTGGTTCCAGTTTAACTGGTTGACTGTCGGAGCGGAGGAATCTGGAGTCGTCGTGGAGATGGTTCGAGGAGCTTCTGGTGTGGGAAACTCAAACGCTGAAAGGAAGTTGTTGTAGTCTGAATCCCGGACAATGTCGTCCCCTTTCTGAAAGATCCTGAGGCTTTGAGCAAGCGATCGAAGAATTTTCCGGGCTTCCTCCGGAATCTGGAGATCTGATAGATCTGTCGGTGCAGCTTCCGGGGGAACGACGTCAATCTCTGCTGTGTCGGTTAGATGAGGGAATTGAACTACCTCACCTGCCGGGATCGGCTCGTAGTGCCAACTCCCCATATCAGGAATCTCCTCCGTGTCTGAATCAACATAGAGAGTGTCGGCGGCGGCAGATTCTGATGGAGCACTCGAGCGAGCAGCCGTTGAAGCTGGAGCGGATGTGGAGCCGGAACCGGAGGCTGAATGGAGGTCGGTGCGAAGCCTTTTGGAAGAAGCTTGCACCTCCCCCTCATGAGGACCCGGTGCCGAGTCATCAGGGTCATCATGCCTCCGTTTGGAAGGCTGAGCCTGAGACCGACACATGGCCTCCAGTTCCCGTATACGCTGCTGGAGAAGCTCGATATGGGCGTCTCTCTCTCTGACCTGGGCGGAGAGGCGGTCGTTCTGGGTGGTGTAGGAAGTCATCATCATCGAGTGTTCCACCTCAGTAACGTACCCCGGAATGAATGGTAGATCACCTGAGGTCGGAGGAGCAAGTCTGAGAACGTCTTCTGATTGACGAGGAATCGGTGCTTCGGTTGACGGGGCAGCTTCCGAGTGTTTGCCCTTCATCCTCCGTTTGAGCTCATAATGCTCCGCATCCCTGTCTTCTTGAAGCTTTCTTGACGCCTCAAGATCCGCCAATCTCTTTTTCTCGGTCTCGGCCAAGGCTTTCTCCAACGCCTCGACCCGTGCATCCCTAGCCCGGTTGGCTTCCTCCATAGCAAGTAATCTGGTGTGGACGACTTTTAGGATGTCGTCCGAATCCGTCGGACCTGAAAGTCCCGTTGGTACATGGGTGGTTTTAGGGATTCCACCCGAATCCGTCAGGCCTAAAAGCCTCGGTGTTGCATGAGCGTCTTTAGAGACTTCGCTCGAGTCTGTTGGACCCGGTCCCGGTAGTACTAAACCTGGTGCCACTTGGGCTCCAGTTGTCGAGAGAGTCCTATTGAGGTGCTCTCTCGGCCTGACGTCACCGCTGGTATGATGTTGACGGTGTCAGGGCTTCCGGCGGATCCTCGAAGGGCGTCTCCTGACGCACCAACTCTCCCCGTTCCGGCGGAGTCCCGTGGGATCTCCGCGAGTGTCACAGTAGATCGTGGCCTAATGATAGAAGGGATCGTAAACGTCCCGGGAAGTGGCTCTACGACTCTATGTGCATCAAATGAAGTCGAGAGGTAGGGCAGATCCTCTCTTATCTCAACACCGGCACACTCCGAATGAGTGGCCGGTGGAAGTTGTGCTACGTCCCCGTGACTGACTGAAACGACCATCTGTTGAGAGATGGTCGAGTGGCTGGTAGAGGTGTGCAATTGCGCTAGTTGGCTGCTAGCGTCTTGACCAGACACCGTAGGGTGCCCGGTCTCGATGAGGGTTGCCTCTGTGTTGGCTTGACTCTGGGTAATGGGAACTTCCATTTCTATCCTAAGAGGCTCTTCTTCTCCGCCTCCCTCTTGAATCTGAGCCCACGGCTCGTCTAATTAGACCTCTACATCTTCGGTCTCTTTTGCTCTCATCTCTCTCTCTTCCTCTTCCTCACTATCTTCTCTTCCCCAGCCGGTAGCAACTTCGGCCTCACCTTCTTCCTCACGACCGACGGTCCAGTCATCTGAAGCTAGATCCCCAGCTAGAACGGGATCCCCGGAAATCCTGTCGTCGTTGAAGGAGGAGGTGGCTTCATCAACATCGATCACTTGGGCCTTTCCGCCCTTTGTCGGTTCTGACTCTTGGAACTCCGAATCAGATCCATAATCCACCATCTCAGAATCTGTGGCTTCATCATCGGCCTCACGACGGTCAGAAGGAGTATGCTCTGAAGATTCATGACCGTCGGAGTCATCGCCGGAGGGGTCGCCAGAGGGTTTGCCTGCTTGTGTAGCAACGGCCGCCGCATGTGGTGGTGAAGGCAAGTGTGCTTGTTCTTGTGGGGAAGCTTCCACTTCCTCACCAGTCTGATCGGGTTGTTGCGGCGGCGATGGCGATCGGCGTTCGTCTGATGACGAGTGTACCGGGGATTGCTGGAGAATCCCGGTGTACTGCTTTACGCGGTAGCCTCGCATGACGTCTTGGTCGGCAGACTCATCTATATAGGTTTGCGTTCGGGCACAACGGGTTCGGTTCTGGATCATTATCTGGTAGGCCTCGGCTTGCGACATGTGCGGTGTGGCGGACGTTCTGACAACTCTACCCGCTTCTCCCCTAACGGCCACACTCATCACTCCCGAGCCAAGAGCTCCCCCACTAGAGCTCTGGCCTGCCGTGCCAGTGGCATGGCCCCTAGGAAGGACGGGTCGCGCATCCGGGGTAGGGCTCCTCCGTTCTGAGGAGTCCGTGGACGCGTCTTCTAAACCTATGGACGCTCGGTAAAGTCTAACGCTTTCCGCCCTACGGTCCGCCATACTTACCACATTGTCAGGGATAGGCATTTCTACCTGACCGGGTCGCAGATTCCTTCTGTTCATCCTGCCGATCTGTTGGCTTTCGAAGCGCTGGTGGCCGGATCTACGTCTGACGGCCGGATGGTGATCCATGTGATCACGGATGATCAAGCTGAAGAACCGCATCCAAGGGATGGATGTGTGACGAGTCCTTGCAGGCCCTGCCCTGACTTCGTTGACCATGTCCGCCCAAAGTTGTTGAGCAAGGTCGATTCGCCTTCCGTAGGCGACAGCATGAATGACGTGCCAGAATTGGGTGGAAGCACGGTCCACTCCATGAGTCTTTGAAGACAGCGTGCGGTTCAGGATGTTGAAGAAGGAGAACCAAATGGGAGGCAGCATCCCCTGAGTGACTTGAGAGATCCCGTTCGGTCTCTGATTCCGTGTGAAGTGGACCCCAAGCGCGAGTATCTCGCTGAAGAGTTCGGGGCCGGAAACTAGTGGCTCGAACGGGGCCTCGGGAGTGGCGGCAGGCAGATGGAGGATTCGCGTTAGATCCTCCACAGTGATAGTCAGCTCGGTGTGGTCAACACGACCCATGATGGTTTGCACGCCATCTCTAGTCTCTACGTGAGAGGTCCTCCAGAACTGCTGAAGGTAAAGCACAGGAATGTCAGCAGTGGACTGCATCGCATACGCCAGTGGATGCGCCTGAGGATCTCAAGTACCACCTCGTCTTGAACAACGAAGTTAGTCAGGTCGACATATTCGTTGTTCTGGTGGATTGGACGGATGTCAGTCGGATCAATGAGAGCTCGGTCAGCGGCGTTGTTGACCGGGGAAGGAGGAGCATTCGGTTGACGAGCCATTTCTGTCAAGTCACAATCATGAAACAAGTTAAGTGTTTTGAAAGATGCTACGTGAAAAAGACTATACCCTCGACTAGGCGCGAGTCGGAAAACCTCGAAAACCCAAAAATGAGTATTTCGTATTTTCCGAGTCGAAAACGAGCAAACACACGAGAGGGGTTTTCCGATTCGGAAAAGATGGTTTTCCGATTCGGAAAAGATGGTTTTCCGAATCGGAAAACACTCAACACTTAGAAAAAAATACGCCACTTTTAAAGACAAGTTTTCCGATTCGGAAAACATGGTTTTCCGAATCGGAGAACTTCAACACTTAGAAAAATAAAACATGTATTACAGATGGGTTTTCCGATTCGGAAAACAAAACACTTAGAAAAATAAACGAGCAGAACTTGGCCTCACACGCGATTCGGAAAACCTCGGAAACCCATAAGGGTAATTCCATGTTTTCCGAATCGGAAAAGATACACTTGAAAAACGAGGCACAAGTTGGATTCGGAAAACCTGATAATCCGAATCGAATTTATCTGGTTTTCCGAATCGGAAAACACTCTTGCATACTTATCGTTGAAGAGTTCGGAAAACATGAATGTTCATGTTTTCCGATTCGGAAAACATGAACGTTCATGTTTTCCGATTCGGAAAACCGCAATGGTTCGTTTTCCAAACTCAAAAACCGCTCACAAAACATCAATTTAACGTTCTAAACTAGTAACATGCATCCTAAATTAGTTAAGAACAAGTTTAGAAGCCTTTTTGGATCGATTTAACGTCCCGAAATCCCATTCCAAGAAGTTTGGGTTTCGGGTAAGTTTGAAAAGTTTAGGCTTCGATCTAGACCTTAAGATGAATGATTTAAACGTTATAACTACATAAGTATTGATCGTAAACTTACCGGGAATCCAAAAACGTAAGCGGTTTGACGATCGGAGCAAAAACGAGCGATTTCGGAATCGAGCGCGAAGTGGTTATCGGGTGAGATTTCAGAGAGAAAAGTGAAAAGTTTGAAAATTGTGAATAGTAAATCTTAAAAGTTAGTATTTATATTTTTACCAAGTTTGTACTGTGTTTGGCAAAAGAAATACTGTTTGGCTCTCCTGTTTGGCTCTCTTAACCCGACTTTCACCTATTGGCAAAAACCACCCCTGGACTTGAAGTTTCAAGAAACTTACAAACAAGTCCCTGAACTTGTAGTTTTAGAAATTTTCAAAACAGACCCTGGACTACAAGTTTCACAAAAGTGCAAAACGAGTCCCTGAACTTAAGAATCAGAAAGTGGCAAAGTTAGTCCCCGAACTTGTAAGTTCAAGACATGTTCTCTACCGCCCCCTAAACTTTCAAGTTCACAAAAATTTACAAGTTCAGCCCCCGATTTCCAAAAAAAAGAGACTTACCTGGTACGTCTCAACTGGGTTTTGTGCGAGTTCTGATCTGAAGTAACCAGAAGTCGTAGTGGTTTTCCACATCTACAAAATAAAGTATAAACTGGTATCCAGGGTGTTGTGGATCCGAGAACGTTAGCACTCACACAACAACAATCAAATCAAGACTTAGTACTCCCCCTCAATACATGCAATCTCTCAGATAATTGCAAAGACTCCCCCTACACACATGCATGCATAAAATGAACTCCCGACTCCCCCTAGACCTCAGGCAGGGAGATCTAGCATTCCTAACTTGCTTAGGAGAAAGAAGTGACGTTTCTCGTCAAACGGCTTTGTGAACAGATCAGCAAGCCGATAGTCACTCTCAACAAAGTAAAGTTCAACATTACCTTTCTCGACGTGGTCCTTGATGAAATGATATCAGATATCGATATGCTTCGTCCGAGAATGTTGAACCGGATTTGCCGTGATCCAAATCGCACTCTTGGAGTCGCAATAGATGGGAATACGTTGCATGGTGTATCCGAAGTCAGCAAGTTGGGTTTTCATCCACAGAACTTGCGAGCAGCAGCAAGCGGCGGCAACATATTCTGCCTCTGCGGTGGATAAGGATACGCAATTCTGCTTTCGGGATGACCAACTCACCAGCTTGTCTCCGAGAAACTGGCAAGCACCAGATGTGCTTTTCCTGTTGAGCTTACAACCTACATGGTCTGAGTCTGTATATGCAATTAGTTCAAAACCAGAATCCTTTGGGTACCAAAGGCCAAAATCCGGTGTGCCCTTCAGATACCTAAGGATTCTTTTGACTGCAGAAAGGTGTGAATCACGTGGATCACACTGAAAACGAGTGCAGACACCCGTGGAGAAGACAATGTCTGGTCTACTAGCCGTGAGATACAAGAGAGAACCAATGATTGCCCGATAAGTCTTCTGGTCAACCGGTTTACTAGAAGAATCAGCGTTTAGTTGAAAATTTCTGGGCATTGGTATTGCCGCAGAGTTTGAACCACCAAAATCAAAGCGTTTTAAAAGATCTTGAACATATTTGGCTTGACTTATAAAAATGCCATCAGGGCGTTGCCGAACTTGAAGTCCTAGAAAGAACGTCAACTCGCCCATCATGCTCATTTTAAATTGGGATTTCATGGTGTTTTCAAACTCTTGGCACATCTCAGGCTTCGTAGATGCAAAGATAATATCATCCACGTATATCTGAACTATAATTAAGTCACTACCTGATTTCTTGAGAAATAAAGTGGGATCGATTGTACCTTTCTTGTAGCCAACTCCTAGCAAGTAATCAGTGAGAGTTTCGTACCATGCCCTAGGAGCTTGCTTGAGACCGTAAAGCGCCTTGTCCAACACGTACACGTGGTCTGGAAATCTGGGATCGACGAATCCTTCCGGTTGTTCGACGTACACCTCTTCTTCAAGAACTCCGTTCAAGAAGGCACACTTGACGTCCATTTGATATACCGTCATGTTCTTGTGTGCGGCATACGCAAGGAAGATCCGAATTGCCTCGATCCGAGCTACGGGCGCAAACGTCTCATCGTAATCGATACCCTCTTGCTGGCGATAACCTTTGGCAACCAATCGGGCTTTGTTCCGGATGATGAGGTCATTCTCGTCTTTCTTGTTCCGGAAAATCCACTTCAGGCCAATTATTGACTTTCCCCACGGTCTGGTTACCAAACGCCAAACTTTGTTTCTCTCGAATTCCGCAAGCTCTTCTTGCATCGCTAAAACCCAATCAGGATCGGTGAGAGCTTGGGAAACATCCGAGGGTTCGAATTCACTTAGGAACCCTCCGAATAGAATTAGATTTTCTACGTTCTTGGAAGATCTCGTCTGTATAGGTTGTGAGGAACTCCCGATGATCTAGGAGGGGGGATGATCT
Source organism: Centaurea solstitialis (assembly GCA_030169165.1). Taxonomy (NCBI): domain Eukaryota; kingdom Viridiplantae; phylum Streptophyta; class Magnoliopsida; order Asterales; family Asteraceae; genus Centaurea; species Centaurea solstitialis. The sequence goes on along the minus strand of CM058042.1, from coordinate 49,002,021 downwards.
CGTGTCCACCTTCGAGTGTGTGGAAGAGTGACATAAGCTTGTTGGTTGTTGGTGGCGTCGTTCTCATCTTGCACGGCAAAGACCTCACGCTGGTTTATACTCGATGACCCGGCTTCTAGATTATTCTGCGGTGCTGCCTCCAACCGGGGCTCACGCACTACCTGAGCATAAGTTCTCTGAGCTGAACTGGGTGAGGGTAGCGGAGCTTCTTCCGGGATAGGTGCAAGAACAGGGTGTGGGGTCTGTTCTCGGACGGGTTCCAGTGAGGCAGCGGATGAGGCTTCAGGAGGAGAGACCGCTGATTCTGGTGTCACTGAGTTTGTAGATGTGCTTGAAGAAGGCTCAGTGACGAAAGCATCGGATGTCACGGAAGTAGATGTTGAACCAGTATGAGCAGGAACTACAATCGGACCCGTGAGAGTGGGTAGATCATAATCTGCGAGGTCTAAGAAGTCTAAAGCAGAAAAGTTAGTGGAAGAATCTGTGCTCGGTGGTGCGGTGAACAGTTCAGGAAATGAGGCATTTACATTACTTGGACTTGCAACATAATAAGTTTCGGTTTCGGAAAAATCAACATTTGAGCTTTCCAGGATGGTTCGGGTCCATTTGTTGAAAACCCTATAAGCCTTTGAGTTATGTGAGTATCCGATGAAGATAGACTCATCAGACTTGGGTTCAAACTTTCCCAAATAATCCCGGTCGTTTAAAACATAGCATTTACATCCAAAGACTCTAAAGTAATCGATGTTAGACTTACGCTGTTCGACCATCTCGTAGGCGGTTTTACCGGTCCGCTTAACGATCAAGGTCCGATTCTGCGTGTAGCATGCTGTTGATACTGCTTCAGCCCAAAATGATTGTGGAACGCCGGAATGAGCCATCATGGATCTTGCTGCTTCGACTAACGTCCGGTTCTTCCTTTCCACTACCCCATTTTGTTGAGGAGTGCACACGGCTGAGAAGTTGTGAGAGATTCCCACGTCTTCAAGAAAGGATTGCAACTTTGCATTGCGAAACTCGGTTCCGTTGTCACTTCTCAACTTCTTCACTCGGCGACCCAAGAGAACTTGAATCCTCTTGATGAAGGCAATGATTCGATCGGCAGCGTCAGACTTGACTCGAAGAAATTCAAGCCAAGTGAACCTAGAGAACTCATCAACGAGAACTAACATGTACTTCTTTCTGGCAAGGCTCTCGGTTCTTGTCGGTCCACACAGATCCATGTGAATCATGTCAAGGGGACTCTTGCTATTTGTGTCCATCCTCGGTGGATGAGAGCTTCTCGTCATCTTTCCTTGTTCGCAAGCAGGGCACAATGTTTCCTTGGAAAGTCGAGTCTCCGGAAGTCCCTTGACGAGGTTTTTCGAAACCAGCTTGTTCATGTCTTTGAAATTCTGATGGCAGAGTCTTCGATGCCACAACCAACTGTCCTCCTTTGATGCCTTTGCGAGCAAACAGATTGCATTCCTCGGATCAGAAATTGCTTCAAACTGTGGGTGTGTCTGAGGGATTGAACGGAAGACGGTGGAGTAAAGATTGCCGTTCCTCCGTGCACTAAGGATGACGTTGTTGTCTTCATCATTCACGTCGCTTCCGTATTGAAATTGCTTCACCCAGTATCTGTTGTCGCAGAACTGACTGGAGCTAAACATGTTGTATCCTAACCCCTCGACATACCTTACATCTTTGATGATGTATCTCCCATCCGTAATTTTCCCATAACCCACCATTGGCTTAGGTGTCTTGTCGGCTGTTTTAACATATCCCTCAAACCTTTCAACATAGTCAAAAAGGAAGGATCTCTGACCAGTCATGTGTCTATATGCGCCGGAATCGAAGTACCACACATGACTGACCTGCAAGACAGACTAAGCTTGTTTAGGGACCCATTGCCAAATGGGTTCCTTTGGGTTAGAGACAGGTAAATCAGTCGGTGTAGTCCCCTTTTCGGATTTCTCCTTAGGCGGAGGGGACTTCACTGACAAAGAGGACTTAGCTTTCCCTCTTTTTCTTCCCCTTCTCTTTCGGGATTTGACATTAGATTGAGGAGCATTGAAAGAGTTAGACACACCATAACGCAGGAAATTATCAAACATAAAGCACATGTCATTGCGAAAAGTATTAAAGGCATCGTTTAAGTTGCGATTACAATTAACAGACATGTTCGAATACATTCCTACACTAGGTGGAGCATAGCCTAAACCCGCACGGCTAGGACTATGCTTCTTAGGGAAAGCAGAAAAAGAGTTGTTCCTTCCATGATGATCCTTTCTTGGTGGCTTCACATTCTGTCCACCATCTTTCCTCCTCGCATCTGCATGAAAAGCACGGTGTGAGTTAGAGGACGGCTTTGTGGGAATGGAGTTGCCACCTTTTCCAGATGATATTTTAGAAAATTTAGGTTTTGTGGAATAGAAAGGTTGATTGGGTTGTAACTGAGAAGTCTCACCCACTTCAAAGGTACTTGAATGAAAGTCAAGACTTTTAATGGGGTTGACTGAGTTACGAGCATCGTTAGACTTTGAATGCTTTTTCTGGAGTCCTTTGGGTGCGTGAGGCTTAACTGACTTACCCTTGTCAGTACCAACACATTTTTCACCCTTAGGGTTACTTTTCTCAGAAATAGGAGCTCGTGATTCAGTAGGCTTCTCAGATTTGACAACAACAGCTTTTGGCTTCTTTGGAATAAAGCCTGAAGGATCATCACCTTCATCTAAAAACACCTTCATATCATATTCAATATTTGGATCATGGACAGTCTTGGGTTCAGCTATCTTGTGGTGTGAGTTAGGGGTTCATCATCATCCGAGACTATGGAGCAATGGTTCTCAAGATCTATGACAGGTTTGGGTTGGGGATTGGCTACCGGATGGTTAAGGATTGGAGCAGTCTTATCATCAACTGAGTCTGAACAGTAAAGATTTTCAAGATTCATAACTTTCCTTTTCAGAATGGAGTTAGACACAAGTTGGTTGTTTAAAGATCGGCGATACATTATCCTTTCATCATGATCAAGTTCTTTTAAAAGTTCAAAATGAATATCTAGGAGAACGTATCGAGTTTGAAGATCCGCAACCTTGATTTGGAAATCAGTAAAAGCCGAGGTTGCGGTCTCACACTCTGAAGAAAGCCTAATTCTCTCGGCATTGGCCTCGAGCAAGTCTTTTTCCAGAGTGCGAACCAAGGTGTCTTTCTCTGAAACAATTACTTTCAGATTCAAGATCCGATGTTGACATGCATCCAAATCCATGGCTTTTAACCTAAGAGCAAACACCTCCTTTTCTAGATTGACTAGGTCTGGACTCTTAGCTGCGGAAGTATCCTCGGGTGGGATAACTAAGGTCTCCTCTGAAAACTCCATTTCCCTAGTATCATAGCTTGAGTTTAAGTCTGTATAGTTGATGGGGGGCATTGCTACTCTAGGGGTTCTAGCCTTAATGCCTTCCCATGTAGGTTCAGAGTTGGTCGGATCACTAGCCGGAACAAAGATTGGTCTATTATGAGGGGGCTAGTGGGTGGACTACCAGAGGTACTGTTTGACGGACTAGTGGTTCTTGTGATGGTCTCACCGTTTATTACTTCGGTGTATGTGACAGTCTGTCTAACGAATTCCTCGGTCACATGTCCTCCTACTAGGGCAGGTTTGGGCTTGGAGGCGGCCATATCCTCAAAATTGTATAGATGAGAGGGTGCTTTGTCTAAAACATGGTCTTCTGATAGACCTAGGCCGGGTTTGGCTTTATAAAAAGGATTCCTTTTGGCATGCTGAGTGAGGATACTTAAAGTCTGTTTAGATTGTCCTCTTTTGAAGTTGTTGTCCTCAAGCTCTTGGATTTTTTAAAACAACCGAGTTCTTTCTTCCGAAAGTAACTGGAATTTAATGTTGAGCTCCCCATGATCACTGTTAAGTTCCTCATGGGTTTGTTGAAGACAACCAAGTTTGTTTGATAAATTGGACTCTCTAATGCCAGACTCAAGTGTTTCACGATTATAAACTATGGTCAAATCCTCGAGAGAGCTTTTATAAATGGCACTGTCGATTCTAAATTTCGTGACGAGAGTCCTCTCCGATTGGAGACATCTCTCTAATTCACAAATTTTAGATTCTAACATTGCCACAGTATCAGTTATATCTGGAATAAAGGATACCTCAGACGGATCAATGTCTTGATAAGTGCTTGGTCCAACGGCTTCTGATCCCTCGAAGTCAGCCATCAAGCATAGACCCTTCACCAAATGATCATCCTCGTCTGAGCTCTCCTCTTCACAAACCCAGTTCTCTTCATCAACCAACAAAGCAACCCCTTTTTCCTTCTTCCTCATCAACGCGGCCTTCTTCTCAAAGTACGCGGCATCCTTGTACTTGACGCAGCAATCTCCGGCGTAGTGTCCCAACTTTCCACACTTGTAGCAAGTGGTAGTGGGACTAGCGGCTTGTTGAGGAGCGGGGTTCTGGGTTATGGGAACCTGGGGATGATTTGACCGTTGAACTCCTTGGTCAGCTTGAACCTGTTGATCTTCCCTCCATGTCTGAATCAACATAGAGAGTGTCGGCGGCGGCAGATTCTGATGGAGCACTCGAGCGAGCAGCCGTTGAAGCTGGAGCGGATGTGGAGTCGGAACCGGAGGCTGAATGGAGGTCGGTGCGAAGCCTTTTGGAAGAAGCTTGCACATTGTCTTTTTAGTGTTAAAACCTTTTTCATTAAAATCCCCAAAAGCTTTAGGTTAATTAAACTGATTTAGATTAATAATCTACGATAACTTGACCGTTCCCAATGGTAGATACGATACCTGGACTTTCCTACACTATGTTACTCACGATCAGGTACGCTTTCCTGTATATGTGGTAAGACAGTGGCTAGGCATTAGAGGTTAAAACTTGTTACGCTTTTTATGTATGATAATTACCGCATCAAGTTTTTGGCGCCGTTGCCGGGGAACGGTAGTTGTTAGATTTTTGATCTTTATTAGTTTGATTAATCGATCCTTGGTTGGGAATTGATTCCCGATTAAGTTATTTGCTTTCTAGTTTAGTTTTTAATTCTTAATTGTTCTCTTTTATATTTTTGTGCTACTCCGGGTATTCTTTCTTTATTTGTGTTGCAGATATGGAGGATTACTACTCCGGAGGTTTTTGGGGAAGGAAAGAAGAAAAGCATCCCGATGATGATGTACCGATGTGGATACTTAGGAATCGCCAACATGGGTCAATGCTAAAAGAGTTCTTTGAAAAACCCGTGGCGAATCAATCATCTCTACAACAAAAGGTAAATCATCAATATGTTAAATCCGAAGATTCTAACAGTTCTTTAATTTTACAGGATGAAACAATGGGTGAACAGTCAGATGATGATTTCTGGGAAGATTTTGAGCGTGTCTTGCAAGAGGGACATGAGGAAGAAGCTCCAAGAGAAGATCAATCTCCTATTCAACAAAAGGTAAATCTTCCAACTTCTGATTGTGAAAAATCTAACAATGAGCCTTTGTTGTGTCAGGATAATCCACATATTGATCGGTACGAGGGAGTGATGGTACAAGATCCTTTTTGGGAAGCCAGTTGTCAAAAGCAATTGGACGGACCAACGCATATAATGAAGTACTTAAAGGATCTAGTTCCAAGGAGGCCAAAATCACGCGAATCCGAAACTCAGTCTGCAATCCGACGAGGTAAGAACCAGAATGGTAAGTGGTGCGTAACTCTACCTGGTGAATCATGCAAAGGTAACGTATTAAGCCCAGGTATGTACCACTACTTTTACCCTTGCTTGATTGCAAGTGAAGGGTGTTTTGTTTCAAACGGGAGTGCTTAAACCCGGAGTTAGGCTCGAGACTCATGACAAAAACAAGCGCTTCTCGGGAGGCAACCCGAGCTTTTTCTTTCTTTTTGCATTTTTAGGTTTTTCGTGTGTGTTTTTTTCTAATGTTTTTGTCTGTTATTGCTGAGATGACCATACGGAGGAGATAGGAGTAAGAATCAAGAAAAATCCGACGCGCAATGTAACATTTAAAAAGTTGGAAACAGGAGCCAACTCGCGATCGCCAGTTTTCAAGTTTGGCGACGCGAAGTTGGTAAGTCATGGTAACACGTAAATTTTTCGAATCTCGCGACGCAAGGAGGGCCGTTTCGTGACGCGAATTAGGGTTATTTTTCAGAAAATGCCTGTTTCGTGACGCGAAACCCTGGGTTTGGCGACGCGAAGACAGTGCATACGGGTTTTTAACCCTCTTTTCTCACTTTTTCAAAAGAACACAACCCTAATTTCTCTTAGGCGCCGCGAAATCCTCTCATGTCCTTGCGAAATCCGACCTTCTTGAGCTCCAATTTCATCATTCACCATGAACAAGGTATGTTTCCTAACTTTAATTTCATGAGGATAACTTGATTTGGGAGATTTGGATCTTGTTTTGGGCATCAATGGTGTTTGTATGCTTATATGAATTTGACATTATTCTTGATACACCATTGATTGTTTGATGCTTGTGAATTGATGCATGCTATATGTTTTGGTTGAAATTTCATTCTAGCATGTTGTTTATTCATTTAATCTAGTGAATATGCTTTGATGATAAGTGTGGGGATTTTGGTGACATCAAAATCCCCCATTCGTTCTTGTTAGCTAGATTAGTTTGTAATTGAGGTTGGACTAAAAGTTCAAGTGTGGGGATGTTCCACATCCCCTTTGATCTTTGATTTGTGATTTTTCATATATGAATTTGATACTTGAACTTGTTAGTCGTGGAAGTTTGTCTCGTTGAGTTTTTGATGTGAATAAACCTTGTCTTGTGTTTATGGATTAAATCTTCTAAGACAATGGTATTTGGATTTTGTAGAGACAAAGGACCCGATTGTCAACTTCCACCGCAACCAATTTTCGTGCACCGGATGGGAGTCACGTGTTCACCTATTTCATGAATGACCCAAATTTGAATGCCCCGAAACGGGAGGAGTACCGGGATACCGTTAACCGGCTTCTTGCCCGTCAAGTGCTAATTCCGAGGAGAGTCGACTGGGATCTTCTTCGATCGATGAGTGTCGAAAACAACATCAAGGCAATACTCGAAAAGCATGCCTACGACGAGGATAGCTCCGAGTATTATATTTGCCATGCATGGGAGCGAGTCTTTGACATTGCCGAGACCCTCTATCGCGAGCTTATTGTTGAGTTCGTGGCCACGTTCCGTTTCGACGCGATCAAGGCCCTTGAGGAGTTTCATCAGTCATGCATGACGTTCCGACTTGGTGGAGTGTGGAGATCGCTATCTTTGGTCGAGTTTGCCGTTGCTTTGGGGATATATACCCAAGAGGAAGTGGATGCTCCCGGATTCGTGGAGTACATGTGGGCGACTTCGAAAAGACCGGATGGTTTTGATCCTCAATTGGCTTAGGCGGGTCTAGGTGAAGGTGACTATGGTGGTAATCTTAAGGTGAAAGGTTTTCTTGCTTCTTCGGATCGACTTCTACACCGCATGCTCATTCAAGCGGTGAATGCTCGTTCTTCAAGTGAGGAGAAAGTTTCGGTTTATGATCTATGGCTTCTTGAGCAGCTCACCACGGATGACAAATATCCGAATGCTCCATATCTCATCGTCGTTCAACTTGCCAAAGAAAGTGGTTATCGAGAGGGTAGTCGCATAGTTGGTGGCCAATACGTGACACTCTTGGCCAAGCACTTCGGTGTCCTTACCGAAGGTACCATTGCCTCAATGACGAACCTTGGGGAGATGGGATTGATTGACATGGACCAACTCCGTGGCATGGGTGTAGCAAGAGTTGAGCATATGGTAGGAAGGGATTATAACGCATGGATCCACAATCCTCAAGCTTATGGGACGAGGAGTCAACCGAGAAGTCAAGCAAGGAGCATGCATGAGACCGGTGGAACGAGTGGGACAAGTGCGGGAGAGCAACCGGCGGAATGGACAGCATATTCGGGTCACCAAGACTTAAGGAACCGACTCTCGGAGATGTCATTGTCTTATGGCCGTCATCATCAACATGTGGAGTACAACACCGTGGAGGCTCTTCACCAAGCCAACTGGCAAAGTGGAGTGATGAACCAGATGGCCTCTCATTTCGGTATTCAACCGAATACCGCGTATGCTCCATCACCTTTTTGGCCATACTCCGAGGATGCTCCGCCGGTTACCCGACTTACGAGGATTGGCAAAACCAACCTCGTGGCCCTTATTGATCTCTATCTTTTATCTCTCTCATTCGATATGGTTGTCATAAACAATTTTATTTTTTTCTGCGTGGTTGTGTTTGGTTTGTTTAGGATTTTAAGTACTTTTAATTGCTTTAGTTTGGTTTACTTTGTTTAGTTCGTTTTTACGTTTTTACTTTTTCTTTTTGGTAGTAGATACAGCGATCTATGATCTTGAATCGAGCACGATACTTGGAACACTCTGAGATCAGAACAGATTTCGTCACATAACCCGGGAAGTTTCTCTTTTTCCCAATTACTCCATAATTGTTTTGATTGTTACATTGAGGACACTGCAAATTTTAAGTGTGGGGACGGGGTTATGTAGACTTATCTGTTTAAATGGGTTCACTTTTTGCTTTATGGTGTGTCGTTTTTCAAATTTTTGAAAGCTTTGAGATTTGACCCCAATTTTTTTTCGAAATCTGAGATTGTTTTTGAGACTGAGTTGCTTGCATAGGAGAACACTGAATAGGATTAGTTGTGTGACATCCGTCAAATTTTGACACTCAGGTTAGCTACTCGTTAAATTCACTCAGTAGCGTTCCTGTAGGCTAAAAGGTAGAATTTAAGTTGCCTGGATAATCTAGGTTAGTTTGCGTGAAAAAGTTAGGCTAAAACCTAAAAGTTCCGGAAACTGCCCGAAAAAGCCCGAACCGGCCCGAAATCACCCGATAATCCTAAAATGCCAAATTTAAAATGAATCTTGAAAATTTAAGTTATTCTGTTTAAAATATGAGTAAACCGACCTAAATAATCTAAAACCACCTTCGAAAAGTCGGTTTTTGCCAAAAAACGCCGAAAACCCGGTACCGAATCGAACTGACAGTGTAAGAAAGTGTGTAAAAAAAAAATAAAAGAAAAGAGAGGAGGAGGTGGGACCCACTAGGGGGCCGGCCACCCCCCCCCCCCCTATCTCTCTCTCCTCTCCTCTTTTCCCTACAAAATCAATTCATCATCATCACTTCACCCATTTTTCAAAAATCCCTCTCTCTCTAAACTCTTCCTCTCTCTAAAATCCTCTCATTTCTCTCTCAAGTCCAGCCCTAAACTCATCTTCAAAAATCAGATTTCTTGAAGATTAAAAACCACATTCAAGTTATTGTAATCAAAATCTCAAAGGTAAGAAGGTTAGGTTAAGTTTAGATTCGTTTTTCACTCCTTTCAAGCTCTATTTTCGTGTTTTTCTTGAGGTTTAACCTCCTTCTATGGATTCTAAATCCTTATGGTGTTTGGGAAAGAGATTCCACCTTAGAAATGTTGGAAAAACAATCTATGAAGGTGAGAGTCAATGACTTCCCCATAAGAACACCATTTGGATGTAAAATCCTTGTTAAATGATATTTTTGACCACCAAACTTGTGCTAAACTTCATCAATAGTTCATGCATGGGTTTGGATGGTATGAAAGCATATATTAGTTGTATTACATTTGAATAATCTGAGTTATGGGTGAAATAGCAAGAAAAACCCCGAAATGGTATGATTTTATGTGTTTTGGTATCATTTTGAATGTTAAATGTTGGACAGATTCTGTCAAAATAATTGCATGTACTTTGTACGACTCAAAAAGGGTCTTGTTGTAGTCATTTCTTTATGAAATTTTTATGGGATGAAATTTAAGGTGTTAGGGTTCATACCCCACTGATTTTGCATAAGAACACCAAGATTTGAGTTCAAACCATCCAAAAACATTTTTGTGTGCAACAGTGTTTGGTCAGAAACTTTGGTCAACTTCAAACTAGCATAACTCCTTGATTATTCATCTAAAGCACAATTTTCTTGATCCTAAACTCAAGTACTTTAAGTTAGCTTTCTAAAAAGTCCAAGCTCATGTCATTTAGAGGAGTTTTGAGACTTCAACCAATGAGTTTAAGTTGGTGGTGTAGGCTGTCCTCTTATGGCAGATTACACATGCACCACTTGAAGAGGTCATAAATCTCTCAAAAACCATCCTTATGGCATGAATCTTATCTCAAAAGTTTGGTATATGTTTTATCTAGGAAATCCTTTGGAAATTCGTGATAAAGTGGTGTATGGAATTATTTATGAACTAAACTCTATCTAAAGGTATTCTGGAATTCCAGCCCTTACCACTAAAATTGTAAAAATGTTTAAAATTAGTAAAAATTCTCTAAAAATTATGAAATTTGGTGGAATTGTGCCTAACATCCCATAATTCAGGGGGTAAAAATTTTAAGACTCAATAGTTAGAGGACCTAAGTTCAAAATAGCAATTTTTACAACTCAAAAATTTTGACAGATTCTGAAATTTTAGAAAAATCCAATTTTATAAGTTTTGAACCCCAAAATGTTTGGAGAACCTTAAAATTGTGACAAAAGGAATTTTTATTAAATTTGGACTATAAAATTTACATAATGGCATTATATGGATTTCGGTACGATTTTTAAGGACCGTTGGACTTAGGACTTACGTTGAAAATTACGTGTTTGATAGGGCAACCGTAGTTCGGAGACGGGCACTAGACCACGCACCAACCTTAACAAATCCGCACTAAACGCTAGAGGTGAGTATTCACAGCCCCATTTTTACCGCTTTTACGAAATTTTTGGGGTGAAAAGCATGTATATGATTAAATGTGTTTGGTTGTGAACTTGTTGCGAAATGAATTGAATTATCGAAATGAAATGACTTATTGTGACAAAATGAAATGATTCGTTTATATGAAATGTTTTATAAAATGATGTAAATCGAAATGTGAGTATGTTAATAAAATGAATTATTGAAATGAAATGTTTTGAGTTTATTGAAGTGAATTGAAATGAAACCATGCTTCGAGTATCAAATGAATTGAAATGAAATGAACTCGAGCATCGAAATGAAATGAAATGAAATGTTTTATGAAATAAATTTTTGATTTGTTGAATCATGATATAGTGAGCAATAAATGAAATGTCCCCTGCACTACTATTAACCCTTACAAATTGGGCCTATGATACAAGTGGATAGCGCTATTTGGATTGACATACCCACCTAGAACTGACGAGTAATAGGTGCACTGTATTGAAAAATATTCACCCCGGCTGGAATTAGTTTTCCCCCGGCAAGGCTGAATAGGGGCGTAGCAATGTCACGAAATGAAGGATTGTAGTAACTCACTGATATATATCATGTAATTAACACATCGTTTGGGAAATCTACTCACTGTCGTTTACTAAACTGTTATTTGTTTTGGGGGGGTGAATGAACGATTCCCCCAAACTGTTTAAAACCCGGGTATTCGAATAAACGTCTTTTGGGGGATGAAATTGTACATAAACTGCTTTACATCTAAAAAAAACCTGTGAACTCACCAACTCTTGTAGTTGACACTTGTTTTAACATGCTTTTCAGAATTCCCAAAAGTTTGATATTTTCATTAAGGGGAACTTTTGCATAACACCATCATGTCAATTTCTTTTGTTTAAATTTGTAACCTAAATGAAGGTTTATTGTAATACTTGAAATATTGGTAAACTCTTTTAAATTTTGGTATAATGTTGGTTTATTTAATCCTATCGCGATGAAATCTTAGCTGTATCACCTTGCTTCCCCTTTTAGCGGGTTTACAATTTTACCCAGACCCATAGGTTTATAGAAACATTGGTTTTTTCATAAAAACCAAGTACTATAACCCTTTTTTCCAAATAATTTAAAACTTTTAAGATTTCAAAGAATGGGAAAATTTAATACTATATATAAGTAAGGGGTTTTTCTGAATATCATAATATCGGAGCTGATCACCTACGCCTAGCCACATAAAAATAGGTAAAGACTTAAAAATTGATCAACTATTGGGGTTAAAAAATTAAACTTTCCGAAAATTCCTAAAAATGTAAATTGTTGTGAGTTTGCATATGAATGTACAAAATTACTTATTTCTAAAAATTTATTTTCCCGTAAATTAACTTAATTCTTTTATCGCAGTATCATTTCTACGAGTCAGCCCCCATCCGAGTACCGATCTCATGGGTCCCTGAGCACCCAGGTACGAGAAACGGTAACTCCCACTCGGACCGCCGTGCCAGGGGCGGGATCCCTATACCGATACCTACCTCGCCCTTTCCCTCTGTCCGGACTGGACCCATTCGCACCACCGCCGAAGAGCGGCCACCCCTACCCGAATGACCTTCCCATTCCCACGGGATGGGGCGGGGACCACACGGGTCAGGGGCCAAGGTGGGTCACGTCGTCCCCCGTCTCCTCGCCCATCAGGTCCCCGCCCCTTAGGGACCGTCGCCCGATCATTCATTACCCCACCGCAGCCTCCCCCGACCCCGCCTGTCCCGACCATCACCATTCCCGACCCCACACATGGCTCTACCCCTTCCTTGCATGAAGGAATACTCAGACCGAGCGTCAAGGTCAAAACGTCTTGCTAGAGGTCAGGGTACCATGACATATGATCGACCACCATGACATATGATCGATTCCCTATCGATGTCCGAGCTATAGCCACACTCACCGATGGGGGCTCTCCTCAGCCACACCATGGCATCACTCCACCACCTGTATACGGGGTGTATTGGTGGACCGTGGTGGTACCCTACTTCTGTGGACTGTTTAAGGAGGCCTGGGGGGGGGTGGTTTTGGTGTTTTGATTTTTTGATAAAACTCTTATTTTTGGGGCATATGCCTAATTTGAAAATTTTTTGTTATTATGGATACTGTATGGAGTATCGATTTTAAAACATCTTGTAATTTATGATTTGGTTTTTGGGTTTTATTAAATGGAAGCTTTATGATCTTATCTATCTCCGCTTATGTGTTAGAAAATGAATAGCAATTACAGCTTATTGTGGTTGTTTGAAATGTCTAAAAAACGTTAGGTTAAAATGATACGTAATTAATGGCATTAAATTGCGAAAATAATAAATTGCATTACACTTAGAAAATGGGAAAATTCATTTAAACTTTGCTGCTTTCTTTAGAAACAGCTCCGAGAAAAGAACCCGACTTGTCGACCGGATCGGAGCAAGTATGGGGTTCGTTACCCGGCATAGTTACCATGGCTGCTGGGGTGAACCCAATCAAAACAACAAACAAATCAAGGACAATTTACATACAAATCCTTCCGAAGCTGCAACCCCAAGATTCCATGGGAACAAGGGAGCTTTGGATTATTAACAGGATTGAAATAGGAATCAGCCTTCACATAAGCAAGTGCCTGAAAAATAAGGTCATTTGCCGTTGTCTACTCCAAGGGGGAGCTTTGACATGGGGAACACCCGGGACAAGTCCGTGCCGTACCAAAACCGGTTCACCTGGAGGATTTCAAGAAATTGAAGGAGGAATCTGTCCAAGGAGCAACTTCAAAAGTTGGGAAACTGAATTATCGCCACGAAAAAGGGAAACGACATCACCTCATACACTCCCGATTTCACGATTAGCCAAGTTATGCCCCACTTGGTGACACCTGAACAAACCGATTTGATAGGTTTTTGGGGTTTGCCCCCAAATCAGAGTAACGTGACCACTATCCAAAAGCCCACAAGAGGAGTTAACTTAGCAAACCGCCTTACCAACAACGCTTTCCGATCGGGAACTTTCCGAGTGACAAGGCAAAAGGGGAAAAAGGAAGATGGAGGAAGCACCCAAACTGCAATTCAGAGAAAGACGGGAAAGGATAAGAAAAATGACTAGAGCTACGGAATCAGATCAAGTAGCAGAGAAAGAAAAGGGGGGCCATACCGAAAAGGATTTAGAAAGAGACCTTTTTGAGGGGGGACTAAATCACTACCGGAATCTTGCCCAAGTTGAATCCAAGGCCTTACGCAAATCAGGCCAGCCGCGAATCGGAAACCAAGGAAAACCCCGGAGGCTACTCGGGGAGAGCGTTTGTTTTTGGGAGGAGGAAGCAAGGCAAAACCCAGACGTGGTTACAGGTACTTTTTTTTCTCAAAAACTATCCGCCACTTGTTTTTCGTTTCCCCACAATATACTATTTCTTTTGAAATTTACCTAAATAAAAAAAAAGTCCAGAATAAAAGACCACAATTTTAATACCCCCAAGGGGGAACTATTAGGCAACAAAAAAATCAAAAAATGCCTCAGGTTTACGGGGGAAGTTTTTTAAAGATTTTATCCCAATAGAAGCTTTGCAAAAGTCGTAAAGAGGATGCCAAGCATCGAGCAACAATATGTTGTAAAAAATTCCCATTACCTTCCGATGGGATTACCGAAGTGTATGGAGATAGGCCAAAGAGAGACATAAAGATTGTTCGTTTATGAAGGGGGGGGGTCATTACAAGGAATGCATAGCATTGGGGGCCACCTAATCAAAAAAAAGGGAAAAAAAGCGAATTCGATTCCATTGTGCAAAATTTTTCCCGAGGAAATTTTCCGGGGAAAAATTTTTACCTTTTCCCCTCCAAAAAGACAAGGGTTTTTTTCCCCATTCCCCTAGTTCCGGGGGGGGTCCCATACAAACCCCCTTTTACCCCCCCAGCACCTCCAGATGCAAGGCGTCAAATAAACTTAAAGGTTTTTTTTGGGACAAAAAATTCACCGGGACCCACTCATCCCCCGGGGGACCCCGTGTTGTTGTCAAAAAGAAGGAGGGAAATTTTTTCGTATTTGAAATCGTTAAAAAGGACAAACAAGACAAAAAATTCGCTACCCCTTTCCCCTTTCCGACGCCCTTTTCAAATAAAGGGCAAGACAACGTACTTCTCCAAAATCAAACTTCGCTGTTTACCATAAAATGCGATTTGGGGGGAAACATCGCAAAAAAAGGGGGTTTAAAAACCCCCCTTTTGCACTACGAGTTCTTAAAATTTTTTTTTGACAAACCCCCCGGGCAATTCGGAAAATTTGATGAACGAGAAATGCCCAATTAGATAATTTTTTTTTTGTTTTTTTTTTGATACATCCAATCTATTTGGGGGCGGGGGAGACCAACTCTTTTGGGCTTTTTTGGGGAACTTTAAAGGGGGCATTTCCCGCCAAACTCTAAAGGGGGCAAATTTTTGGGATTGGGGAATTTCCCCTTTTTTCTAACGTAGTAAAGAAGGGGAAATTTCTTTTAACCCCAAAAAAACACTAAAAAAAGGAACCCCCCAAAACACCACAAAATTCGACAATTTTTGGCGGCGGTTATTACCCGGAATTTCATTGAAAAATTTTTTCCAAATCGCGCACCCGACAGCCCTAACGCAAAAGAAAAAAAATTTTTTTTTGGGGGAAAAAAAAGAGAATTTTTCCCCAGGTGTTGAAGATAAATTGTGAAACGCACCCATTTTAGCTTTCCAAAAAGGGGGACAAAAATTTCGTGGTTTTAATTTGGGCCGTCTTCAATCAATTTTTGGGGGATGTTTTAATAAAAAACCCGGAAAGTCATGTTTAAACCACCAACAGCTGAAAGTTCACGAAAAAACCCTCACCATCTTTTTTGGTTTTTGGGGACTTTTTTTTGCCCTTAAGAATGAACTTTTCCTAGGGCCCCCAAAAATCCCCTTTTTTTGGGATTTTTAAAGCCCCCACTACTTTAAAAATTTTTTGAATATAACAAAGGGGGGGGGGGGAAAATTGCCAGCGCAACAAATTGCAGATAAGTATCACCCAGGGAAACGAATGTTTTTTTGGGTGATCGTTAAGCCAAAGGGGAAAGCCCATAAAACCACAGCAATGGAATTGGGGTCAGACCACCTAAAAACTCAATTTGGGGGAAACCCAAAAAAAAACCTTGGGGTTTCAACTTAAAAAAAATTTTCAAGGGATAAAAAAAAAAAAAAAATTTTAGGAAAAGGAGGAGTTGGTTTTTTAAAAAGGGAAAAATTTTGGGTTTCCCGGGGGGGAGCAATTAAAAAAATTTTCAGGAAAAAGCCATCAGTCAGGGAAAATTTTTATCCGGGGGTTTATAAAATTACAAAACTGAGAACATTCTGGGCCCTATAAGAGAGATATCGCCATCACTAAGTAAACTTTAAATTGCCAAAAGAAAAAAAAACCCCCCAAAAAAACCCCCCTTCTTAAAAAACCGAAAACCAATGGAAAGGGGGGCAATTCAGGGTTTTTCGTGACAAAACACCCAAACAAAAAAGGGGGATGATAATTGGTAATGTTGAAAACCCCCCAAATCGCCATTTCTTTTCCCTAAAAAAATTTAATAAAAAACTTCGCCCCTGGAATTCTGAAATTGTCATCCCACTGAGTCCCGAATCGTCATCTCTGTTGGAAACAATTTCCCCCGCGTTTTGGGGAATTTTTCAAGCCTTTGGGCCCCTCGTGTGTTTTTTCACCCGGTTTTTCCTCCTCAACCATAAAAAACGACGAACCATCCAAAATTTTGGGGTTTTTTCCCCGGGCCTTTTTTTTGGGGAATTTTGGGGGAAGGGGGCGATCATCCCCTTTTTTTTGGGTTTTTTCCTAAAAACAATGCTATACCAAATTCAGTCGCCATCGAAGGGATTAAAAGGACGCAAGTGTAGGTCCCCATTTAATTGGGGTTGGGGAAGGGGAAAGGGGAAACGATTTTTTTGGCCGAGTCGGCAGGAGACCCCGACAAAATCAAAAAGGTTCAAGAAAACTAAAAGGGGCCCGGGGTCGCCAAAAACTTGGGCCCATAATGGGGGGAAACCCTTTGGGGAATTTTTTAAGTTGGTGACAAATTTACTAAAAGTATCACCAAAAAAGGGGGAAAAAATTTTTGGGAAAGGGGGAAACTAAAAACCCCCTTTTTTTTTTGGCCCCTTTCATAGGGGAAACCCCCGTTCCCAAAAATTTTTTTACTTCCCCCAAAAGCTAGCTCAATTCATTTCACTTTTTACGTTTCCAACCTAAAAAAAAGTCTGTGGGGGGAAAATATTTCTGCCTTTGATGAGAAATTAAACAGGGGAAAAAACGTGTTTGGGGGGGAAACCCAAACGAAATTTTTTAAAGAAAAAATTTTAAAACCCGACGAAAGGGGTACCGTAGTAAAAGGGGAAAAGGGGAATCTAGGCCGGACCAGATTTAATTGGGGCGGGGGGCCCCCTTTATGAAAAGAAAATCCCGCATCTCTTCCAGAAAACCCCGGGGTGTAAACAAAAAATTAAAAATTTTGGGGGCGGGAAAATTTTTTTAAACCCCGGGGGGAAATGTGAAAATCCCCTTAAAAATTTTTACACCAGGTTGCTCCTTTAAAAATTTACTCATACGTTCCTGTGGGGAAAATAGAATTTAAAATTGCCGGGGTAATCTAGTTTTTGCGGAAAAAGTAGGCCCAAAACCAAAAAAATTTCCGGGGGAAAATGCCCAAAAAGCCGAACGCCCAAACAGATAATCCAAAATTGCCAAATTTAAAATGAATTTTAAAAATTTTTTAAATTTTTTTTTAAAATATATAAACCGACCTAAAAAAACTAAAAAAACCCCCTTTTGAAAAAAGGGGGTTTTCCCAAAAAAAAGCCGAAAACCCCCCACCGAACGAACTCATTAAAAAGTGGAAAAAAAAAAAAAAAAAAAAAAAAAAGGGGGGGGGGCCCACCGGGGGCCGGGGACCCCCCCCTACTCTCTCCCTTCCTCTTTCCCTACAAAAAAATTCAATTTTCATCACTTCCCCCATTTTTCAAAAATCCCCCCTCTCCCCTAAACTCTTCCCTCCCCAAAATCCTTTTTTTCCCCTCTAAAACCCCCCTAACTCATCTTCAAAAACAATTTCTTGAATTTTAAAAAACCCCATTCAAGTTATTGTAATAAAAATTCAAATTTTTTAAAAATTTTGGGGTTTAAATTTAGTTTTGTTTTTTTTATTTCCCTTTTAACTCTATTTTGTTTTTTTTTTATTTTTCCTCCTTTAGGGGTTCAAAAACCCCTTTTGGGGTTTTTGGGGAAAAAATTTCCCCCTTTTAAAAAGGGGGAAAAAAAATTATGAAGGGAGAGTCAATTTCTTCCCCTAAAACACCTTTTTGGGTTAAAATTTTTTTAAATGATTTTTTTTACCCCCAAAAAATTGTGCAAAAATTCATCAAAGTTCACCGGGGGTTTTTGGGGGGAAACATATATTGTTGTATTACCCTTTAAAAAAATTATGGGGGAAAAGCAAAAAAACCCCAAATGGTATGTTTAAAATTTTTGGTATCATTTTGAAAAATTTTAAAATTTTGGGGCGTTCGCAAAATAATTTCCTTTTCTTTTACACTAAAAAAGGGGCCCTTTTTATCTTTTTTTTATAAATTTTTGGGGAAATTTAAGGGGTTTTGGGTTTTTCCCCACGTTTTTTCATAAAAACCCCCAAAATTTGATTAAAAAACCCCCCAAAAAAATTTTTTTTGGGGGGAAAATTTTTTGGGCAAAATTTTTTGGGAAATTTTAAACTCATAACCCCTTTATTTTCATCTAAAGCCCCAAATTTTTTTTGATCCAAAAATCAAATTGATTACTTTCAAAAAAATCCAAGCATGTCTTTTTGGGGGGTTTTTTTTCTTCAACCAATTTATTTTTTAATTTTGGGGGTGTAAATTCCCTCTTAGGGGAGATTACACACCCCCTTTAAAAGGGGGCAAATCTCTCAAAAACCATCCTTTTGGGGTTTAAACTTACTCAAAAGTTTGGAATTTTTACCCCCAAATCTTTTTGGGGAAAATTTTGATAAATGGTGTAGAATTTTTTTTAACTAAACTCATCAAAGGATTCTGGAATTCCCCCCTTTCCACTAAAATTTTTAAAAAAATTTTTAAAAAAATTTTAAAAAATTTTTCTAAAAAATTTTAAAAATTTGGGGGAATTTTTGCCAACATCCCAAATTTTGGGGGGGGAAAAAAATTTTTAAAACTCAATTTTAAGGGGAAAAATTCAAAATAAAATTTTTTTAAAACCCAAAAAATTTTAAAATTTTTAAAATTTTTAAAAAAAACCAAATTTTTTAAATTTTAAACCCCCAAAAATTTTTTGGGGAAAAAACCCTTTAAAAATTTTGACAAAAAAAATTTTTTTTAAATTTGGACTATAAAATTTACATAATGGGTTTTTAAAAAGGATTTGGTACATTTTTAAGGCCCTTTTCTTTTAATTTTTGTTAAAAAATTTCGTGTTTGGTAGGGCAAGTGTTTGGGGGAAAGGACAACCCACGCCCCAAAACCCAAAAAAATCCGCACTAAACGCTGGGGTTTAAATTTCACACCCCTTTTTAAAAACCCCTTTAAAGAAATTTTTTGGGGAAAAAATTTTTTGATTAAAATTTTTTTGGTTTTTAAATTTTTCAAATTTGAATTTCAAATAAATGACTTTTGTGACAAAAAGAAATTTTCGTTTATAAAATTTTTATAAAATATGTAATCGAAATGGGTAGGGGAAAAAAAAAATTTTTTAAATAAAAAGTTTTTTTTTTTATTAAGGGGAAATTTAAAGAAACCATGCTCGAGTATAAAAAAATTAAAAAAAAAGAACTCACTCGAAATGAAAAAAATAAAAATTTTTTTTAAAAAAAATTTTTTATTTTTTGAAATTAAAGGGGGAAAAAAATGAAATGCCCCCCCTTTAAAATTTAACCCTTTTAAAAAATTGGGGGCCCTAACAAGGGGGTACCCTATTTGGTTGAATCCCACCTAACTGACGGGAAAAAGGTCATTTTTTAAAAATTTTCACCCCGGGGGGGAATTTTTTTTCCCCCCCAAAAAGGGAAAAGGGGCGTAAAAAGTCCAAATGAAAAATGTTTTAACCCTGATATATTTATGTAATTAACACAAACGTTGGGGAAAACCCACTCAGCGTTTTTCTAAACTTATTGTTTTGGGGGAAAAAAACGTTTTACCAAAACTTTTAAAACCGTTTTTCAATAAACGTCTTTTTGGGGTGAATATTGACATAACCTTTCATCTTAAAAAAACCTTTTTAAAACCCCCAACCTTTATTGACACTTTTTTTAAAATCTTTTCAGAATTCCGAAGGTTTTAAAATGTTTTAAAAGGGGAAATTTTGCTTTAAAACCTCATTTTAAATTTTTTTTTAAATTTGTAAACCAAAAAAAGGAGTTGTAAACTTGAAATTTTTTGAAAAATCTTTTTTAAAAATTTGGGGATAATGTTTTTGGGGGGTTTTTAAACCTATCCGATAAAATTTTACTGTTCACCTTGCTTTCCCCCTTTTTGGGGGGTTTTCAAGTTGAGTAAAAGGATCCTTTGGAAAAAAAATTTCCAGGATGCCTCCCCCAAACCTTTAAGAGGGTTTTCCTTAATTGGGAAAAAAAATTTTTTTCGTAATACCACTTTTACCCAATAAAAACTTTCATTAATTTTTTCGAACCACTAAAAAGTATTTATCACCTTTTCACTATAAGGCCTTCTTTTAACCCTTTTTACCTTTCCCTCCAAAAACCCCCCTCAAAAAGGGTTTTTTGAATTTTTCCCAGCCTTTGATTAAAAGTACTCATCATTTTAATTTACCCCCTTTTTAAACCTTTTTTAGTTTTCCCTTTTTTTTCTTTTTCCCACTAAAAACCTTTTTTTTGCAAATTTTTTTTTTCCCATCTTTTCCCCAACAAAAATTTTATTCTTAAAATTTTTTTTCCCAAATTTTTTTTAAACACTTTTTTGGGGTTAGTTTTAAAAAACCCCCCAAAAAACTAGTTGCGCCTAAAAAAAAAAAAAAGAAAAGAAAAGAAAGAAAAAAATTTAAAAACCCCGGGGGAAAAAAAAAGAAATTCAAAAGAGTAAAAATTTTGAAAAAAAAAAAAAGAATGTGACTAAAAAAAAATCAAAAAAAATTTTGGGCCCCAAATAACCATGGGGGGGGCCAATTTCCCAAAAGAAAGAGAGAATCCCAAACCCAAAATTTTCCCTTGTTCGAAATCAGATTTTCCTGTTTGGACATTACTGATTGATTTTTTCTTTTTTGGGTTAAAAAAACCCCTTTTAAGCCCTTTAAATATACCCCTTTATCCCCCCTTTTAAACCCTTAGCCTAATTTTACAACCCAAACCCCCTTTTAAAGGGTTTTCAACTTCTCGGGGGGAAAATTTTTTTGGGGTCCCAACCCTTTTCATCGGGAATTATCGAGTATTGTTTATTACATTATTTTTTCCCCCCCGAGAGAACACTTTAAATGATTATTCAAAATTTGGGGGAAAAAAAAGGGGTTGATTTTATCCGTTTTTTTTAAATGATTTTTTTGTGTTCGTTGGGGTTGATATACTTTTTTCCCTTTAAATGATTTTGGGGTGAAAATTTTTGGGGATTTTCTTTTTATTTTCACCCTTTTGAGGGGGGACAATAAAAATTTAAATTTGGGGGGTTTTTTGATAACCCCAAAATTATACATTTTTGGGTTGGGGAAAAATTTTTGTATGATTTTCCCTTTTTTTCTCCCCCCTTTAAAATTTCTTTTCACTCACCAAATGAGCTTTTTTTTGGGTTTATGAAAATTTTGGGGAGGGGGGGAAGGGAAGAGTGCGAAAAAGGGAAAAAAAATGAAAAATCCAAGTTCAATACAGTAGCATCTGCGCCCAGAAAAAGATCGGGGGCCCCCAAATTTTGACAAAGATAAGATAGGGTTAAAACCCAAGTTTGGCGCTCCCCAAAAACACATCTGGCGACCCAAGCCCCCGGGGGGTTTTCCTTTTTAAAAACCACCCTCCCCTTTAGTTCAAAAATTGGTTTACACACCAAGCAAACGAAAGGAAAGTCAAGTGGTGCCGTACCCGGGGGGTTTGATCTTTGATCCCGTTTGGTTTTTGGGGGAATTCACATCCCTGTTTTCTATTTTCATATTTTTTTGGGGAGTTTTAATATTTGGGACTTGTCAAGGTTTGTGAAAACCTTGGGGATGAAAATTTTAATTTAAAAGTTTTTTTGGGTTTTTTTTTATTGATTGAATTTTTAAGGGTTTTGTTCTGATTATTTTTTTTTTGGGTTATTTTGAACTCAGGGTTTTGGGGTTTTCTTTGACCAAAAAAGAAAAATCCGAAGATAACCAACCCCCCTTAAAAACCCACCCTTGGCCAAAGATTTTTTTAAAGGGGGTTTTTCCCCCGGGGGAGTGACCTGAGGAAAAAAACCAACAATAAATTAGGAAAGGGGTTTCCGTATTGGGGTTCCTCCCAAAAAACCTAATATTGGGGCTAGGGGGGCCGAGTCCTATTAAAACCAAACAATACATGTTGGGGGTCCAAAATTTTAAAACCTACAATAATCAAAAAA
This sequence comes from Centaurea solstitialis, assembly GCA_030169165.1. Lineage (NCBI taxonomy): Eukaryota > Viridiplantae > Streptophyta > Magnoliopsida > Asterales > Asteraceae > Centaurea > Centaurea solstitialis. Next base: position 48,979,703 of record CM058042.1, on the reverse strand, counting down.
ACCAAATTTTGGGGCCATTTTTAAAACATTCACGGGGGGTTTACTAAAACCATGATAATGCTAATTTTTTTTCCTTTTATATATTTTTTAAAAAAATTTTTTTATTGTTTTTTTAGTTCCCTAGTTAATTTAAAAATTTTTTTTTGAAAAAAACCTTTTTTTTAAAAAAACCCCCCAAAAAACTTTGGGTTAAATTTTAAACCCGTTTAGATTAAAAAAACTACGTTTAAAAATTTCCCCTTCCCAGGGTAAACATCCGGGGTTTCCAAAACTAAAATTTCCACATCAGGAAAACCTTTTCCGTTATGTGGTAAGACATTTAGCATTAGAGGTTAAAAAAATTGTTCCTTTTTATGTGAAAATTTTCCGTAGTTCCAACCAAAAAGTTTTTTAAATTTAATTTTTTTCTCTTCTCTTTTTCCCCAAAATAATATATTAAAATTAAATAGAAAGGGGTTAAAAAGAAGACAAACTTTTTAAAAAACGTGAAAAAAATCTCAATCACTCCCCGGTCAAAAAAGGGGGGGCTTTGCCCGGCCCCCCCTTAAAAAATTTTTTAAAGACCGGAAAACCTTTTTTCTGCCCCCTAACCAAAGGGGTTGCAGAGATGCCCCTCATGTTCTCCCTTTTAAAATTGATTGCTTCTGCTAAAATTTCCCCTCTCTCTCTTCTGTGGGGGGTTTTTAAAATTAAAACCCTTTTCCCCTTGTGAACCCACAGTATCACCCAAGACAATTTTTTTATTTTTAAAAATTCTGTTTTTTCAATGAATAAAAGCTTTATTTTTAAAAAACCCTATCCCAAATTTTTTTAAAATTTTCCCAAAAATTTTCTAAAAGAAATCATTAGACCAAAATTATAAAAAAAATTTGGGCCCAAAAAAAAAATCCAAAATCCCCCAATTAAAAATTTTTAAAAGTTAAATAATAATCATCCGGGCCCAATTGGGAAAGCTACTGCTGAATCGCAAGCCACCTCCCTTTTTCAACACTTGAACTCGCAAACCCAAAAAAAAAAGAAAAATGGGTAACCCAAAAAAACCCCCCTTGTGGGGCAAATATCACATACAAATATCGAACATATAATACTCATCCACATAAAACCCCACATCTTAACTTTCCCCCGCTTTCGGATTGCCCCAAAACCCCCCTTTTGTTACCCACTTTTTTCACGTCCCCCCGGGGGCCATAATAACACTTTTTCCCCCCCCATATAAGGCCGTAAAACCCACTCCCCTCAAATTACAAAAACCCGTTTTAAAAGTATCCCACAACAAAAACCCCCCCCAAAACCAATCTAAATTTAAAAAAATTAAAATTCAAAATTTTTAAAGACCCCCCCAACCCCCTTTTTGGGGAAAAAACCCCCTAACCAACGCTAACCCCAATTTATCCCCCCGGGAAAAACCCGGGGGATTTGTCTACGATCCAAAACAACCCAAAAAAACCCCCTCCCCCCCCCCCCCCCCAGCAAAAACCGACGTCACCCACCGCCAACCATCCCCCCCTCCCCCGATAGACCCCCAACCCCAAACCCCCCCCGGGGTCGCCATTTCCCTTTCTCGCTGCGGTCAAAGCCCCCCCCTTTTTCCCCCGGCCCGGCTACTGCAGCTCTGTTGGGGGCCAAAAATTCCTCTCGGGCGTTTTTTCCCCTTGGGGGCCGACTTTGCGTTTTTTGTCGCTACCATCTTTGGGGGCAACCGTCGCCCGCAACAACAACACCCCGGGTGATAAATCCCACCCCGGGGGGGTCCACCGGGCACCAGCTGTAACCCCCACCACCGCTGATCCAATCAAAAAAAAGCAACACCGGTACACCCCACCGCCGCGGCAACCACTAACACAGCAACACGTGGTGGCCATCCGCCAAAAACCCCAAAACGACAGCGCAGCACGGGATAAAAACCCCCGCCCCCGGGGTAAAAAACAAAAAAAAGGTGAAAAAAAAACCCCCGCCCCTAAACTGCCGACCATCAACGCGGGGGGAATTTCCACTTTTTTTTCCCCAAATTTCCCCAGGGGGAATTTTTCCAAGGGCATTTTGCCTGGGGCCTCTAGCTCACCTTACCTTCAGCAAGTCAGAACATTCCACTAACTCACCCTTTTTCTTTGGGGGGGCCCCAAAAAAACCGGGGCCCGAACCCCCCGGGGAAAATTTTTGTAGCCCCCAGAGAATAAAAATCGGGACCGGGGGGCCCCCCCCCATAAGGCTGTGGGCCTCACCCCACAGAACCCCCCACTCGACCATATCTATCATAACCCACGATTCCCCCCCCAAAAAAAAAAGGGGCAACTGCCCCAAAACCCCGCTCTCTGTTTTTTTTTTCCCCTCCCAATTCGCTTTTTGGGGGCTCCCCTCCCCTTGGGCCGCCTCCCCACATCCAAAAAAAAGGTAGTCCCCCCCACTTCAAGGGGATATCCAAAGGGGGGATCCGTCTTCCTATAAAAAATCCGCGACCACTTTTTCGCTTTGCTCGGTTTTATAGAGATCCACAATCGTTTCCTTGACTTTTTTAAAACCACCTCCTTTGTCGCATGTTGGGTCGTGCTCCAAGAATACTCAACTCCGTTTCCTATAACGTGCATTTCACCCCATAAAGTAATCCCCCAAAACTTAAGAGCGAAGACCATACTAAATAAAGGGGCACTGGGGTAAAAATTTTTTCGTGGGGCTTCCCAATCCTCACCGTGGGGTCCCCCCTCGCCCCCCTTTACCCCAAAACACACCCCAAACAAGGCGCGAAGCGTCGCAATAAACCCATATCCCCACCCCCCGGTAGGTCAAAACCGCCTAAAAACAAATTTTTTCCCCCCAGAGCTCAACGCCACTTTGCTCAACCCCCAAAACCCAAAGGGTTTGCTCTTCTTGAATTTGCTCCCAAGGGGGCCGCGATCTTGGGGGAAAAAACCCGGAAACCGCTGTAGCCGTTAAACCCAGAAATCGGGGTCCGGGTTTACGTCTTCAAAAACCCAACCCTTTTTCCGCTTCGACTTTGACGAACCCCCTTTTAACCTTCCCTTTTTCAACGGCCCCAAAAAAATTAAAAACCCCCCCAACCAGAAAGCCACTTTAGAATTTTGATACAGGCCCCTCCTTCCCATAACCTCAACACCTCCCGCAAATGAACCCCCATGCCCCTTTCTTTTTGGGGGGATAAGTTCATCGATGAACCAATTACGACCGATAAGCACCCCCCTGCAGACCCCATTCATGGGGCATAAAACCGCGGGGCGGGGGAAGACCAAGGGGGACACCAAAAAACCCTAATGCCTACTGGGTTGGGGAAAACATTTAGGGGAAAACTCCCCCCTTTACCCCCACTGTTTTACCCCGCCCCGGGAAACGATCTGAGAACCATGATCCCCCCTTTGGGGCACAACCCCGTAACCCCGGGGAAAGGGGGCCCCATTTTTGGGGTTACCTTATTGCCCCCCAAAAGCGATGCCATACAACCCCTTTCCCCCTTCTTCACAAAACAAAATGGGGGCTCCCCAAGGGAGCTACTGGGGCGATAAAAATTTTTTTTCCCCCCCCCGAGCCCTGCAACGACCACAACTTTTTAAGCCCCGTACCAAACATGGGGGTTGGGGGTTTTTGGGGCTGAACCCACACCAAATCAATCCCCAATTCAACTAAACCCACCGGGGGGGGCCAGCGGGGTTTTTCCGGGGAAAAACTTTGGGGACTCAAAAAACCTTTTTCCCCTGCTATCGTCAGCTTCCTTCCCCCCGGGGCCCCCCCTTTTATATGCCAAGAAACCCAACTCCTTCTGCAATACTTCCGGCCCCTTTGCGACAGCAAACATTTTTATCCTCCTTTTCCCCTTTCCCACATATCCCTTTTTCCCCCCCTCGGGGGCTGAATACGGGCCCTTCCCCAAAACTTCTCCCCCCCTTGGGGAAAAAACCAATCAATCCCCCAAAAACTATTTTCCCCTTCATGGGGGGGGGTTTTAAAACAAAACTGAATTTTGGGCCCCCAAAAAGTCAAAGCTACACCCCCATAAAACCCTGCCGACCCAAACTACTTTTCCCCCCCGGGGGCATCAATCGCCCCAAAGGGGCCCCCCCCAAATTTTCCCCTTATCTAAGTCCTTTCTAAACCTAAAGCCCATAGGCCCGGCCCCCGTGTCGGGAAAAAATTTTAAAAAATTTTTTGTTTTAAAAGGGGGAAAACCCCCTCACCCAAAAATTTAACAGGGTACAACAATTCTAACTACAGGGGGAAGCAAAACTAACAAACTTTAAAAAAAAGGGGGTAACCTTAATCCTCAGGGGGGTCTTCCCCTTTGCAGTCAATGAAACCCCCTCCACGATTGGGCCCCTTCCCCTTATTGGGGGGATCAGTGATCCTAAGCGTTTTAAAGGGCCGGGGGGGACGTGCTTCCTTCATGGGGGGTCGGTTGATATCCCGGGGGGGAACAGGAAAGCGGGCCCTTTTTTACCTCCTTTGTCGCCTGAAATGGGCCCGGTTTTCCATACTTTAAAAATACACCCCGTCCACACCACCCCCTTTTGGGGTTTCCCCCCCCATGGGGCCCAAAAGCAATCCCTCCAAATCTCCCCTCCTCCCTTATACTTTTTTCTGTCCCGACTGGGCCCCGCTTTACGCTTCCCCCTTTTTTTCCCCCTTCCAGGGGTTTTAAAAACCGGGGGTCGCTCCTCCCCATCTCACCGAAAGTTTTTCACTTTCCCCCCCACAACTCCCTTGATAAACCTCTTTTAAAACCCCGATAATAGCCCCCCCTTTAGGGGGCATGGGGTTTTTATACCGAAACACAACACTTCTCCCCCAAAAACGTGGGGTTTCGTTCCCGCCATCTTTTTTCATCTTCAAAAATTTCCCGCTATCCGCTCCTTTTTTTCGATACAGGGGGGAAAATCCTCATCAAAAAACATAATCCTCCCCTTAACGCCTGGGCCTGCCCCAAAAACCCTTTAAAAAAAACTCCCCCAATCCTTTTCCCCCCCCCCCAAAAAATTCACCAAAAAAAAAACCTTTATCCCGGGCACCCCCCCAAAAAAGGGAAAGCCCCTTCAAAAAAAAACCCCCATACCAACGGAGAAACAACGGGGGCCTTCACCCCTCAAAAAAGTGGGACCGCCATTAATCCCCTTTAAAATAAAATCCCTACCCCCATTTACCGCTCCATCCCCGTACTTCGGGGGGGGAAGGGGGGGCCCAAAAACCCGTCCAAGGCCCAACCAAACCACCCCCCAAACGATCGAAATCCAGGGAATTTCTGCAAAATTGCAGTAAACTAACAACGGGGCCCCCCTCGGCCCCCATTCTACCAATTTTACTCCTATTTTACCATTCTTTTTTAAAAAAGACTTAATCACACAAAAGGCAGGTTTTTAAATTTAACGGGGGCCTAACCCCTTTTCCTATAAACTCACCCAAAACCTCCCCTAGTCCCATTGCACCTAAAGTTAAAAATATTTTACACCTCTTTTAAAACTACCCCAACAGTTAGCCACAAATCCATCCCCTAACTTCATCAATGATTAGGGGCCCCCCAAAATTAATCCCAAAATCCAACCCCAATGTTTATTTTTTTAAAACTTTAAATTGGGCCATTATTTTTAACCTCCATTAAAGATATTAAATCAAATCACCAGGGGGAAAAACCAACCCAAACACCCAAACCCATCCCCCAACTAAATTTTCGTTTGGGGGTTTTAAAAACCATCCTAATTCACCTTTAACCCCCTTTAAATAAGCAATACCAAAAAAAAACAATTTTAAACAACTTTATATCCTTTTTCAAAATTTCCCCATTTTTTTTTGTAATGACCAAAATTTAAAATTTTTTTTAAATTTTGTCACTCTTTTAAAAAGACCAATTTTTTTAAAAAAAATTTTACCTTATTTTAAAATTTTCACTTTTTTTTGTTGATAGTTGGGGGGTTTCCATAAAAAGGGGGGGGGTAGCCTTTTTTCCCCTACTATTTTTTGTATTAAGCTAGGGTTTTTACCCCTTTTTGGGGAAAATTTAGTGTGTGTTTATGTTTTGCTGGGGAAAAAAAAAAGAGTCATTCCCCCCTTTTCAGGGGGATTTCATCACAAGGGAAATTTTTTTTCCTTTTTTCTAAAAAACATATTAAATTTATGAGGTTTTTTTTTTTTTTTTTAGGAAAAATTTAACCAATTTTAAAAAAATTTTATTTTGGTTTTTAAAAAATTTCCCCCGGGAAACTGGTTGCGTTCCCGACGGGGGGTTTTTTTTCCCAATCGGGGGGCTTTTTCCCCCCTTTTAAATACATTCCTGGGGGGGGAAAAAGGGTCCCCCTCGGAAACCCCCTTTTTACTTACTTTGCCCTTGCCTTTTTTCCCCTTGGAAAACTATGTTTCCCAAATTTTTTTGGGGAGTTCCCTCATTTTGAATCAAGGGGTTTCGATCAAGCAAAATTCCCAAATTTGGGGGGGAAAACCCCCCCAAGGGGGTTGGGGGTGATACCCATCGGGGTTTTTTATTCCCAATCGGGGTTTTGGGGGGTTCCGAATCGGGGGAAAAATTCATGGGAAAATTTTTTGCTTTGTAAATCGGGGGAAAAGGGGCCGGGGTCTGTATTATTTTTTTTGGTTTTTCCCCCGGGGGTAAACCCCCTTTAAAAAAAAAATTTTTGGGGGGCCCCCCCCCCCAACCCCCCAAGGGGGGGTCCCCTTTCCCCCGTTTTCCCCCAACCGGGGGCGGAACCCCCCCCCGGGGGGGGCTTTCCCAGGGGGAAACCTAGTTTTTGGGGGGGACTAAGTGGGAAAAAATAAGGGCCTTTGGGGAAATTTTTACAAAAAACCGGGGGAAAAAAGTAACACGAGGGGTTAAAATCATAGTTCCCTTACCTAAAAAGGATGGATTTTTTTACCCCTTTTATAGGAATCCCTTCGAAAATTTTTTAAAAGACATGATTAAAGGATTTAGAACAACTGGAAAAACTCTTTGCAAATCCCATTGGAAATTGATTAATGATTAAATTTTTACGATGAAATCTTTCATTTGTTTTAATTTTTGGGTTTCAGGGGGGTAATGTTCCAGGGGACCGACACCCCTGTTTTAGGGGCTAGGGGGGACTACGCCTCATCCTTAACCAAACGAAGACCCGCCCGGATTTTGGGATGTGACACAACCATTCTTTTCCTCCTTAATTATTCGGGGGGCCTCCAATCTGATTGTTTTGGATGTTTTTACTCATGAGTTTTTCCGGGGAATTTGGATTTTTTTTTTACGGCCAGGGGGCCACTTTTTTAAAACTGTTTTAGGAATTACTGCCCTTTTTGGGTCTAACCCCTTTTTTTCTTTAAACTCAAAACTTTTTTAAAAAAACTCTCAAAGGGGGAAAGAGAATAAATGCTTAGGTAGCGTACGGGGAAAAATTAATCTACCTAAAAAAATTCAGTTTGGGGAGGGATTTCCCCATGCCTTTTTAACTATTTACTTTTGAACTAATATTATGGTCGTTTTGATCCGGGGAATTAAAATTTTAAATGCTTTAATGAAAGGGGTTTTGGGACTTACAATTTTCATAAGCATATTCCCATTTAATTCTACCATACCGATATCAAAAATTTAAAATAATAAAATACAAAATTTCTCCCCCGTCTTGAGGGGTTTACCATTCCATTTAAACCCCTTTTTCCCCAAAAACGCCATTTTAGTCCAACCACACACCCCTATCCGCTGATCCAAAAACCTCCCCGATACCAATTTTAAACCCTTTTACCAAAAAAAAAATTTCCAAAAAAATTTTCTAAAAAAAAATCATTGACCAAATTTAACAAAATTTTCCCCAAAATTGAAAATCCAAAACCCCCAAATTTTAAAATTTAATATTAAAAAAAAAAACCCCAAAAAGGAATGCATTGTCGAATCGCTACCACCTTCCTTTTAAACCCTTTTTAACTCGCCAAAAAAAAAAAAAAGTAAAGGGGTAACAAACCCCTTAGGGCTAGATCAATACAAAAATCGAACATATATAACACTCCACAAAAACCCACATCTTAACCTCCCCCCCTCTTCATCTCCCACATCCCTATTTACCCCTCTTCGGGTGTCCCTGCCCCCCAAAAATACACATATGCACAATATAAGGGCCTAAAACCCCCCACCTCAAATTCAAAACCCTAATTTAAATATCCCCACACCAATCAACCATGCAACGATCTGAATTAAAAAATTTAATTTTTAAATTTTAAACCCCCCCAACCATATTGGAACCCCCAACCTAAAAAAGCTAATTTATCGCCGGGGGAAAAGGGGTTGGGGGTTTCGATCCACACAAATTTTTAACCCCTCCCCCCCCCCCCAGAGCAACACCACATCACCCCCCCAACCATCCCCCCCCCCCCCCCGACAGATACAACCCCAAACCACCTCGTCCCCCTGTTGGCAGTCGTCGGCCGGGGGCCCCCCTTTTCCGCGAACTAACCCCTTTACGCTGAAACCCCCAGGGCGAGATTCCCCCTTTTCGACCACTATTCACTCCCCGCCATCTTTACCGGCCCGACCGCCAACAAAAACAACCAACATGAAATAAAAACCCCCCCCGCTTTAGCAAACACCAGCATGGGAATCACCCCCCCGCTATCCAAACAAAAAACAGCAACAGTATGTACGACCGCCCCCGCCGCCGGGGAACCACAACAGCAGAACATACGTGTCGCCCCCCTCCCGATTAAACACAAAACAACAGCCCACGGTCAACCCCGCTCCGGGACACACAAAACAACGGCGGCAATGGGGGCCGGGCCCCTGCCGACCCAAAACCCAAACCCGGGACCCCCCACCCCCAAACCCCCCCGGGATCAAACGCCGGGGGGGTCCAACCCCCGCTAAAGCGGAAAAAACGGGGTGTAACAGCGCAAAGTACACAAAACCCTATAACAAAAACACCTCATATCAAAATAGTTAATTACGCTATTTCATCACTTTAAAGCTAAATTATTCAAAGAATTTTAAACAACGAAAAAATTTATCATAAACTAAGGTGTAACAACTGCTTCGTTCCCTTTTTTTTTGGTTCCCTGAAAAGCATAGGGTTAAAAATCCTATCGCATATTGTTAGTTCACGGGGTTTAAAAAACACACAAAAATTTTCCTTCCAAAAAAAAACCGGGGGTAAAGTTTTAAACAAAACTTAATAGTTGGGGCATATGCTACCCCCAAACCCCGGATAGGTACTTTTCATCAATACTTACACACAATAAATTTAAAAGCCCTACTAACCCAGAACAAAGTTTTTTTTCCCCCAATGCCATACTTATCGCAACATGACCACAATCTCCACAAAAAAAATTAAACCCAATCGTTTTTGTTACCAACCTCGTGCAACGGGGACAAAGGGGGTTTCCAACCCATACCTACCATTGATTACTTCCCCGCATAAAAACTTTGTAGTGTTACGGGACTTGCGAAAAAAAAAAAACCCCAAATTTTAACTAATAAGTATGCATACCATACCACAAAAACGTTCCCAAAAAACTTCCACAAAACGTTTCCAAACGTTTTAAAATTTAATCAACCCTTTTTTTCATCTTTTCCCCCAAAAATTAAAAACTAAAAAGGGGGGCCCTGAAAAACTCCCGATTTTCTATTGAGGTCCCAATTGCGGGGTTCCCGAATTCCACCAGGTAATAAGTTTTTTTAAAAGTTCCTTGACCCAAATTAATTCCTTAATTAAAGGTAAAAATTAAAACCGCGAACAAAAAGTTATTTTTTAAGATTTCACAAATACTGCTCTTGATTAAACTGAAATTGATTTGGGGATAGGGGCATCTTTGTTTTTATATTAATTTACCAAAAATTTTTCTTTTATATCTTTTTTTCCAAAAATTTTAAAATTTTCCCAAAGGGGTGTTTTTGGAAAATACTAGTTTACATAAAATACACTTTTTTTTTAAAAATTCTTACAATTCGAGGTTTTGGGAACCTTTGGTATGATCCAAAACTCCAAAAATCACAAATTTTAAAATTTTAGCCATATGATTTACTTTTTTACTGCCCAAAATTTTCATAATTTTTGAAAAAGTTAAGATCCTCAAAAGAAGGTTTTTTAAAATAGTACCAACTAAGCTTTTGCGCAACCTTTTTGCGCGTTGGGGGCCGAAACGGGGAATTTTTTCAAAGCCTTTTTTTTAAAAAACTAAATGAACTTGATTTAAAAAAAAAATCATGTTTTTTTAACATTTTATAAAGGGGTTAGCCTTCAAATCTTTTTAATCTTTCCAAACTTTGGAAAAATTTTTTTGACTATTGTTTTAAACACAAGATTTCTTTTTTTAAAAATTTATGAATTTCTCTTTCCCAAAAACTCAAGCCCAATGTTTTGAAGAAAATCACTTTTAAAAACACATTTACACATCATTAATATCACCAAATTAAAATTATTTAACAAAACCTCAACCACTTATGCTGTTTTTTTTATGACCAAGCAAAGAAAAGGATTTGGCTATAAAAAACTCCTACCTCACAGGGGAAAATTCATGAGAAGATGGGGAATCCAGCATCAAAACTTTTTGCTTCAAAAAAAGGGGTATTTACTAGTATTTCATCAAACCCCCAAAAATTTTGGGGGGTTTTGAAAAAAAGAAAAGAAGTATTTATTAAAATTACAAGATTACATAGTAGTTTTTGAACAAAAATTTTAAAAGGGGTGAACAAATTAAAACAATAATTAAAGTTTTGAAGATCTTTTAAAAAACCCCCAATTTTTGGTTTCCCCAATGTTTTCCTTGCTAAATGCAATACTTCCACTACAACATTGGGAGATGAGATTTAGGGAAAAAAATTAAAAATCATCTTTACCCTTTAGTGTTCTTGAAAATTATGAATATCTTCAAAATAAAGAAGTTATAAGAAAGCTAAAGAATTTTTTTTGTGAGAAAGTAGAGAAAATGGGGGGAACCCCGTGAAGAAGTGCAATTGGAATGGGGGGAAGTTGATGATGGGGGTATTTTAACCAAGAAAAGGGGAGGGGGGGGTTGGGAGGGGGACGGTTTAAGGGGGGGAGGGTGGTGGTGATGGGTGGGATGGGTTGGGGGGTGGTTGGTTAATAATAAGCACAATTGGGTTTTTTTAAGAATCTTTTCTCCAAAAACCCAAAACCCTTGCCTTACGGTTTTTTTTTGAAAAGGTGATTTAACATAAAAAAATTTATTTGTTGAATTTTTTAGTTGGGGGTAAAAAGCTCTAAAAAATTGGAAAAACCTTACCAAAACGCGCTTTTTGCTTTTTGCGTAACAAACATTTTTTGTATTTTTTTTTAAGGGGAAATTTTTTAAAAATTTAAAATTTTAATATTTTTGGGGCAAAGAAATTAAATTGACATTGTGCGGAAAACGGCCTGCGATAACTCATCTTTTGCTTTTCCCATATAGCCTCAATAACGAAAAACTTATCCCTTTTCACAATAAAAATTTTCATACAATTTTTTACAAAAAGACAGTATTAAAATACTGTCTGCCCTTATTCATTAAAAATTTCTGACCTAGGGGGGAAATGGAGGTTTCACATCCCCCCTTAAAAGAATTTTTCCCGAAATTTATTTGTTTTATTCCACACCCAAAAGTAAAGAGTTTGGGGCTTTTCCGAATCCCACTTCCCATTTAAAACACCACCTACCTCCAAGTACCTTAACTCAATTTGCCCTTTTGGCTTCTTTCCTCTTTGTAAATTTCTATTGTTCCCCCCACAACAAGGGTTTTTTTCCCCAAAGGGTTTTCCCTAGAGGAAAACTTGGGTTATCGGGGTTTACCTTCTTAAAATTCGACACTGGGAATTTATGAATCCACTCATTTTCCTTTACCTAACTTTAAGCAAATGGGGGCCCCTTTTTTATTTCGAAAGGTCCAACTACCTAGGGCTTAACTTTCCTCTTTAAAAAATCGTACTAGCCCTTTCCAAGGGGAAACCTTTAAAAAGTACTCTATCTCCCACTTGGAATTCCAATGGTTTCCTACGGTTTGTCAGCATAACTTTTCTGACGATCTCTACAGCCTTAAGCCTATCCCTAATCAAGCCAATTTGTCAGTTGTTTCCTGGATTAACTCGGGTCCTGTCAGTTGGCTATCTCCAACTTCTACCCACTGAGCGAGACCGACATTTTCGCCGTACAAGGCTTCATAGGGGGCACATTGGATGCAGTGTGATAGCTATTGTTGTAGGAAAATATCTACTAGTGGCAAATGATCGTCCCAATTTCCTCCAAAGTCTATCACACACGCGCGCAACATATCTTCTAAGGTTTGGATGGTCCTCTCACTTTGGCCATCTGTCTGAGGATGATATGCCGTGCTCCAATCCAATTGGGATCCTAAGGATTTCTGCAATGACTGCCGGAATCGTGATGTAAAACGGCTATCTCGATCAGAGATAATGGAGATTGGCACTCCATGACGGGTCACTACTTCCTTAATATAGATTCGTGCAAGCTTGTCCATCTTATAATCTTCTCGGATTGGGAGAAAATGAGCTGACTTTGTCAGACGGTCTACTATTACCCAGATCGTATCGTGCCTTTTAGCAGTTCTGGCAATTTAGTGACTAAGTCCATAGAAATCCGTTCCCATTTCCATTCAGGATCCCGGTTGTTGTAACAGACCCGATTGGTTTCTCGATTCTCAGCTTTGACCTTGGAACAAGTCAAACGTCGTCCCACAATACGACCGTACATCCTTCTTCATTCCTGGCCACCAATAATATTCCTTTAAATCCTTATACATCTTATCTGCCCCTGGATGAATGGAATACCATGACTCGTGTGCTTCCTTTAGGATTAATCCCCTCAGGTTGCCAGTCTTCGGTACCCAAACTCTCCCCTTAAAGTACCGTACGCCGTCGGTCTTAAGGTCAAACCTTCCCTCTAGGTTGTGGAGAGTTTCATCCTTTAGTCTATCCTCTCGTAAGGCCTCTTCTTGAGCCTTTAGGATATCCTCTTTCAAGCTGGTGTGTACAAGCATTTCCAAGGCTCGTACTCGTAAGGGTTTCGTCCTTTCCTTACGACTCAAGCATCGGCTACTACATTAGCCTTGCCCGGATGATACTTGATCTCACAATCGTAATCACTAAGTAGTTCTACCCATCTACGTTGCCTCATGTTCAACATCTTTTGGTCTAGAATGTGTTGCAGACTCTTATGGTCCGTGAACACCGTGCACTTAGTTCCATACAAATAGTGTCTCCAAATCTTAAGCGCAAAAAACTACTGCTCCCAATTCTAAGTCATGAGTAGTGTAGTTCTGTTCGTGGTTCTTAAGTTGTCTAGATGCATAGGCTATGACCTTATCCCTTTGCATCAGCACACATCCTAGTCCCTGTCGTGAAGCGTCACAATACACAACAAGTCCTCTGTCCCTTGGGTAGGGCCAAACTGGTGTGTTGCATAGCTTTTGCTTCAAGAGTTGAAAGGCATCCTCTTGCCGTTGACCCCAATCGAACTTCTTGTCCTTCTGAGTCAGCATTGTCAGAGGTTGTGCGATCTTCGAGAAACCTTCAATGAACCTTCTGTAGTATCCTGCCAATCCTAAAAATTGGCGGATTTCCATTGGGGTCTTCGGGGTCTCCCATTTTGCAATGGCTTCAATCTTTGCTGGGTCCACAAGAATTCCTTCCTCTCTAACTACATGACCAAGAAAATGTACCTCCCGGATCCAAAATTCACACTTTGAGAATTTGCGTACAATTTCTTGTCCCTAATAGCTCAAGTACTACCTTCAGGTGCTGCTCGTGCTCCTCTCTACTATGAGAGTAGATGAGTAATGTCATCGATAAATACGATTACAAACTAATCTAGGTATGGCCTGCAAATCCTATTCATCAGGTCCATAAACACGCGGGGGCATTCGTGAGTCCGAAAGGCATAACCATAAACTCATAATGTCCATAGCGTGTTCTGAACGCCGTTTTAGGAACATCCTCCTCGTGGACTCTTACTTGGTGGTAACCGGATCGGAGATCGATCTTAGAGAAGAAACTGGCACCTTGAAGTTGATCGAACAGGTCTCTATCCTAGGGAGGGGATAACGATTCTTGATGGTCAACTTGTTCAGTTCCCTATAATCTATGCACATCCTAAGCGATCCGTCCTTCTTCTTGACAAATAATACAGGGGCTCCCCAAGGTGATGAACTCGCTGAATAAATCCTTTATCCACAATTCTTGTATTTGGTTGGACAATTTCCCGCATCTCGGCTGGTGCTAGGCGGTAAGGTGCCTTAGCAACAGGAGCTGCTCCAGGAATTAAATCGATTCGGAATTCGACTTGTCTAGTCGGGGGTAATCCGGGTAGCTCGTCCGGAAACACTTCAGGATAGTTTCGTACTACTGAAATATCCTCGAGTTTCTTCGCTTCTGGTTTCTTTCCTACCACTTGAACTAAGAATGCTATGTATCTCTTCCTTAGATAACTATGAGCCTTCATACCGAAACTATTCCTAAACTTCTGTTGGGTCTCTCCCCTTCTATCACCAGGGTTCTACCATCCGAAAGTTGTATCCTAACAGTCTTCTCATAGCATCCTATCGTTGCCCTATTTGTGATAGCCAATCCATCCTACAAACTGCATCAAAGCTTCCTAGCTCGATTGGTATAAGATCTATGCTAAACAGTTCGTCGCTAAACTATAACGTGCAATTTAGAAGTACATCGCGAGCCTTAAGTTCTCGTCCATCTGCTAGTTTCTATCGAATAAACTCATCTAAGCTTTCGGAGGCTAAGGGGATTAGTGGTCTAAATCCTAGGGATACAAAGCTTCTATCGGCTCCAGAGTAAAAAATGACTGATGCATAGTGGTCGTTTTATAAGAACGTACCTGTTATCGCACGGGGGTCCCTGACGTGCCTCTTCAGTCCCTATCACGAAAGCTCTACCTCGAGCCTGAGTTCCCTGGTTCACAGTATTGGTGCGACTACCCTGACTTCCATCCATGGTATTTCTAGACCCCTGTCCTATCTTAGGACACTTATTCTTGAAGTGGTTTGGGCTTCCGCATTCAAAACACTTCCTTCCTTCACTAGGTACTCCTTCCCCCTTCCTACAGTATTGTGTGGAGTGCCCAAGTTGTTTACACTTCTCACAATAAAGACAGTTTCCCCAATGGTGACGGTTGCACTTCTTGCATTCGGGGTAGGATCCTTTATAGGTTCCTTGGTCTTGTGTCCTTGCCACATAGTTCTTTAGTGAGTGTGTACTTTGACTCGATCCACCACTAGGCTTTCTTTCCTAACTGTCCTTCTAACTTCCTTTTGCCTCCCATGCTACTCTTAGTCCCAACTCCTGATCGGACTACATCATTAGCTAAACGGTTAGCCAAGACTACAGCACTCTGGATGGTGGTTGGGTTAGCCGAGGTAACCATCCTTCGGATTTCGGGCGCTAGTCCCCAGATATACCTATCAATTCTTTTCTCCTCTGGAGTAACCATGTGTGGTACAAGTTGAGCAAGTTCATGGAAACGTGCCGTGTACTTGTCCACGTCCATGTTTTTCATGGAATGGTTCCAGAACTCAGCCTCAAGCTTTTGCAGTTCGCTTTTTGGGCAGTATTCTTCTATCAGCAGTTTCTTGAAGTCTTCCCACGATAAGTTGTATGCTGCTTCCCGGCCTCGGGTTTGTACTTGGATGTTCCACCAAGTCAAAGCCCTGCCTTGTAGTTGACATGCCGCATATTCCACCTTGCGGTTATCGGAGCACTTGCTTATATGGAGTACAGACTCCATGCTATCAAACCAGGAAAGTAGTCCTACAGCCCCTTCTTTGCCGTGGAATTCCTTGGTTTTGCAAGACATGAAAGTCTTGTAAGTGCATCCCTGATTACTACCACTACCTCCTTCACCACTCTGATCTCCGCCACTCCTTCGACGGTTGTCGATACCAGCAGTCACTTGTGTGACATATTGGGGATGGCATTTTGGACTTGTTGGGCTATGAGGTGGGCAATGTCCGGGGTTTGATCATTTGGCGTTGATCCAGTGCTTCTCGTGTTTCGAGTTGTCATAATTCTACAATGTTTAAAAGAGGTGAATTGAATTAAGGTTGCATTTGGAAGAGTTTATACAATCGAGTTGGTTACGATAAACAAGGATAACATTCATAAAACTTAATATCATATTATTCCAAAATTTGGCGTTACTACGCCATTCGATTACATCCCTTACATAAGTGATAGGAAAATTGGAAATACATCATAAAGGTTTTACTAAAGGTTGAGAAACACAAGGATCACAAGCCCAATCATCATCATGACTGTGAAGATGGTCACTGCCCGACTCCGTAGCTCCGCCTTCCTAGCCAGACGTCCCGCTGCCACCCGCCCTCTCTATGGCTCCCGTAGTACCTTTGCTCCAGAAATTGGGCTAAATCGGTCAAGGCGCGCAAGGCTTGAGCTTGCCTATTCATCCTCTCTTGGAACCTTTCTATCCTATCCTCCATAATGTTCATCCTACGAGCGTCTTCGATCGAGAGTTCTAAGTTTCGTGGAATTGGAACTCCCGGAAGGATGTGGGAGGGTCCGGCGTAGGGATCACGAGGGATGGCGATACCACTACGGATGGGAGGAAGAACTCGTTTCCTAGCGGTTTCCCTAGTGCGTGGCCTAGGGGTGCTGGTTCAGGTGCAGGCTTTCCGGGTAGAGGTTGGGGTGCATCAATCGCGGGGGATTTGGGTTTGAGTCATCGGAGGCATCTTCGCTTGCCGCTTCCATGTCCGACCCCGAGTTTTCCGAGGGGTCCTCCTCTTCTTCGGAGATCCATCCATTCGATGTCATGGTGACTGAAGTGTTTATATTTAATTATTAATAAACAAGCTCAATAGTGGCTTCCTATTATTATCGCAATAGTGCATTAACGCGATAGTGTATTAACGCAATAGTGTAATAACGCAATAGTGTCGTTTTATCTAGTCCGAGTATCGTGGTCACTCATGCAATATGCCATGCAAGAAAAGTTTTCGTTTTTCACACTTCCATCGTAACTTTCCCCTAGCTTCGCATTATTGCCTCTTAACTAAACATAGTTGGCCAGGCTTTGTTTAATTAAGACCCAATGAAACGACTCTCGGGTTCATCACTCTAGAAGCGTGCAAAAATAAATTTTCGAAAAAGTTCATCTTTCCGTTGTTATATTTTGATGGCTATAGTACTCGATTTTCTTGCTAGAAAATCTTTATTCTCTATAGCCTTGGCTCTGATACCAAGTCTGTCACACCCCGCTAAAGCGGAAACACGGAGTGTAACAGCGCAAAGTAGCACAACACAAGTATAGACAATAAACACCATAGCATATCAAAATAGTTAAGTCTACGCTATTACATCACGTTAAAGTCTTAGAATTATTACAAAGAGAATTAAACTACAACGGAAAGGAAATTTAGTCTTGATATGCATGAAGGTGTAACACACGTGCATTTCGTTCCTCTTACTTTGGTTCGCCTGAAAAGCATGAGAGTTAAAAAGTCAACTATCGTCATAGTTGGTGAGTTCACGGTTTAACAACATACATATATAGTTCGCGTTCCAAAAATAATACCGGAGATAATAAGTTCAAGCAAAAAGCTTAATAGTTGGATCATATGCGTACCCCGCAAGATCCCGGCATATGGTACTTATCATGCAATACTTACACACAATAGATTAACGAGCCACTACTAATCTCCTAGAAGCATAGTTTTTGCCCCGCAATGCCATGCTTATCGCAACATGACACGACAATCGTTCCACAAAAAGTAATTAAACACCAATCGTTATCGTTACCAACCTCGTTGCAAGCGGGGTACGAAAGGTGGGGTTGCCAACCCGATAGCGCTACCATTGATTACTCGGTCCACCGCAGTGAATTAGACTTAGTAGTATGTACGAAGACTTGCGATAAGAAAAACACCCAATTAATCTAGATAAGTATGCATACCATAGCCACAAAAATCGTTCCAAAAACATATCGTTCCACAAAATCGTTCCACAAAATCGTTCCACAAATCGTTTCACAAATCGTTTTAAAAGTTTAATCAACCGGTAGTTTTATCATGCTTTTCACCCCAAAAATGTAAAAACGTAAAAAGGGGCCGTGAATAACTCACCGAGTTACTAGTTCGAGAGTCCCAAGTTAGCGAGGTTCCACCGAATTCCGACCTAGTGATAATAAGTATTTTAATAAGTTCCTTGACCCAAATTAAGTTCCTTTAGTTAAGGTAAAAATTATACGCGCGAACGAAATGTTAGTTTTTATAACGATTGTCGACAAATACATGCTCTTACGATTATAACTGAAATGTGATAGTTGGTATATGGTCATGCATGTGTGTTTTATATTAATTCTACCTCAACTTATTCCTTATATAGTCTTTTTATGTCCAACAATTTATTCTTCTCAAGGGTGTTTTTAGGAAAATACTAGTTTACATAAAATACACTTTTCAGTTTTTAACAATTCTTGACAGATTCGGAGGCTGTTTGGGGCAAGCATTTGGGTATGATCCACAACTCCAAAAATCACGAAATTTTAATTGTTTTAGCCATATGAGTTTACTATTTACTGACCAAATTTCATAATTTTTGAAAAAGATTAAGATCCTCAAACAGTAGGTTTATTAAAATAGTGACAGCAACTAGAGCTGTTGCGCAACCTTTTTGTACGGACTGTTTGAGGGTCCGAAACTTGGAATTTTTGCAAACGGCCAGTGGGGTTTGAAATATAACTCAATGAACTTGATTTTAAAAAAAAAGAATCATGTCATTTGAACATTTTATGAAGGAGTTATGGCCTCTCAAAGTCGGGTCCGAATCTGTCCAGAATCTGTTGGACAAAATTTTAGACTAGTTGTTGTATAACACAAGATTTCTTTTGTTTAATAACTCTTATGATGATTTCTCTTTACCAAAGCTCAAGTCCATATGTGTTTGAAGGAATATCAACTTCTTAAAACACATTTACACATGCATTTACATATACACCAAATTAAACATCTAGATTATAATCATAAGCCATCAACTCACTTATTGCTTGAATTTTTGATGATCCAAGCAAAGAAAAGGGTATTTGGCTATATGAAATCATCCATACCTCATGCAAGGTGATAAATGATCATGAGAAGATAGGAATCACTAGTCATCAACTCACTTATTGCTTAGCAAAGAAAGGGTATTTGACTAGTTATTTCATCTACACCAAAGTATGGTGGATTGTTGTATAAAAGAAAAGAAGTACTTGAATTAAAATGTACAAGATTATACATAGTAGTATATGAACAAGAATTTAAAGGATGAACAAGAATTATAAACAATAATTAAGAGTTTTGAAGATCATTCAAACTACCCAACTTATTTGGTTGATCATAGATGTTTTCCTTGCTTAAATGCAAGTTACTTCCATCTCACAACATTGGGAGATGATGATTTAGGGAAGAAGATTGATGAAGATCATCATATTACCTTGAATGTGTTCTTGAAGATTGATGAATATCTTCAAGAATAAGAGAAGTGTATGAAGAAAGCTAGAGAGAATTTCTTAGTGAGAGAAGCTAGAGAGAAGATGGAGAATTCTAGTGAGAGAAGTGCAAGTATTGAATGGGATGGAAGTGTGAGTGATGAGGGGTATTTATACCAAGAAAAGGTGAGGATGGAGGGTGGTGGGAGGGTGGACGGTTTTAAGGGAGTGGGTAGGAGGGGTGGTGGTGTGATGGGTGGTGATGGGTGGTGATGTGTGGTGTGTGTAAGTAAGTAATGCACATATTGGTTTGTTTAAGAATCTTTGTCTCTCAATAATCCAAACCATGTGCACTTACAATGGTTTTCTTTTTGAAAATGGCTGGACTTTAACATAAACAATTTGATTTTGTTGAATTCTTGTAGTGTTGGGTATAAAAAGCTGCTAAAATTGGAAACCGTTACCGAAAACGCGCGTTTTTGCGATTTTTGCGTAACGAAAGCAGTTTTTCGTATTTTTATTAAGGAACTTATTAGAAATTAATATTTTTAATATTTTGGGTCAATTAGAAATTAATTCGACAGTCTAGTGGTCGGAATCGGGACCTGCTGATAACAGTCAGTCGGTTTTGCATACCGACTATAGTGGCGACTCAATAATCGTAAAAGGCACTTATCTAGCCTTTTCACAATAAATGTTGTCATACAATATTGTTTTTGACAAAATGACAGTATTAAAATACTGTCTTGCTCCGGTTATTCAGTTAAAGTTTTACTGACCTGAGGTGGGAAGTGGAGGGTTGTCACAGGTGGCCAGGCCACCATCAGCCAAAGCCGACGTTGACCCACCACCCCGAACAACAACGAGAAACTATCTTACTAATGGAACGAGAGGCTACCTTTCGACGGTGACGACACAAACCCGAACTCCGACAGCCCTTACTCCCTCTCGTCTCCCTCTCCTCTATCTCTACCTTTCTTAATCTCCAAGTAACACTAAGAAGGCTGGTCATCCAGGTTTTATTTAAGATAAAAGAAAGTTGGATAGGCTTTAATTTAGGTAATTTTCCATATCCTAAACCCAATCCAACTCCACCACCTAATAATAATAATAATAATAATAATAATAATAATAATAATAATAATAATAATAATAATAATAGGATGTTACATATTCAATCTGAATAAAAGCTTTAATCACTCAGCATGATATTCATACCGAATAAAGCTTAGTTGTCAATTCAGATTGCTACATGATGCGATTTTGTTGGTTTTCACGTTCACAATTAAAAATGAGTTCACATTTGAACTTTCCTCTCTCTCTCTCTATCTCTATCCTATATATATATATATGTATATGTAGAGAGAGAGAGGGGGGAGGGGGAAGTTCATTTGTAAACCCTAAAAAGGGTGTAAACCGTATAAAACTCATGATTGCATATATAAATCGATGAGAAATCTTTGTTTAATATGATGAAAATGTTTCATATACTAAACTTTTTGATGAAATTGTTTCATATGAAGGTGTTTTTTACATAAAAATGAAAAAGTTTTACATGAATAAGGAAAAAGTTTCATAGGAATAAAAGACACCGAAATATGAAACATCTTCATCATATTGAACAACTTCATGAACCAATTTTATTGATTTAATCTATGCAACCATGAGTTTATACGGTTTACACCCTTTTTTGGGTTTACAAATGAACTTCTCTCGCTCTCTCTCTCTCTCTCTCTCTCTCTGTGAGTCCGTGAATATCTAAGGATGCGATAAATGGACCACTGCAAGCGATTACAAGAGATAGTAATGCTCAAACAGCGGTAATCAAGCGATATATGCACAAAATATGACGATAATAATAACACGATAACGCATATAGAGAAAGTTGTCAGTTACTTGATTATTGGAAAACGTTAACTAGCGACCCGTATTTATAGAGCCGAAGTTACATAAAACACCCTTAGAGTCTATGACTCTTTTAAAAGGTGCACAAAAGATATTGTTTCAAGCTAACTATTACAAATGTTCAAAATACGCCCCTGACTTCTTTACAACCCATAAGTCATGGTCTAACAATCTCCCCCTTTGGGAAGAAGTCAGACAGGCGGCGGATATTTCAGAGCTGGTCCCACTGCGAGAGCTGCAAGTACTCGTCCCATTCTCGGATCGTTCTCGTACGGAGCTCCATCGCAGTCTCAACTCTCCTCAGCATCAGTCTCTCCTTCAGCTTGTTCTCGATCAGATCCATAGCCTCGATCAGCTTGCTCTTCCATTTTCCACCCTTGGTCTTTGGCATATCGTTCTCCAACAGATGGTGCTTCATCCCGTTGTATACGTATAGAAGGGTGCCGTCACAGAAGCTGGATAGCTCACTGAACCGCATGAACCTTCGTTGTTAGCATTATGTGCATAAGTTGACAAACCGTTTGATCGCACATCCAACGTTATAAGTCACTTGAGGGTCACATCTGTGAGGACCTATAATTCGGATAGTTTAATAACCCCAGTTTGGAGAGCTTAGTTTTATAATAGTGAATTATAAAACTGTTGGGTGTTTTCTGTATAAACCCCAAAGTAAAAGGTTTCAGATAATTAATTAAGGTTATATATTTATTAGTTGAATAAATATATAATAAGTAATTAATTAGTTTATAATTATCTAGTTTTAATTATTATATAGTTAATATAATAATTAGTAAATATTCTTTCTTGGAAAGAAAGAAAGAATAAGATAATTATGGAAATTATTATTTCGTAGAGAGAAAGAAAGAATAAAGCTATATGGTAGTTTTTCCATATAAATAGATGTGCTAGGCTATCAATTATTCATTGAACTAATTAGTAGCCTTCTCACCAAGAAGCCTCTCTCTCTCCATACTCTCTCTCTCTCTCTGTCGAATTCATCAGAGATCCAAAAACCAGTTTCGGTTTTTCGGTGTTCTTCGCGTACCGTTTGTTCGTGGAGCGTTCCGGGGTTAGATCCAGCTAGAGGGAATTCCGTTTGGTCGTTTACGGGTGGATCTATCTCAAGCAATCCAGGTAATAACCCTAAACCTACATATTAACTGTAATAAGATAAACAAATAAGATCTGTGATGTTTTCGGGATTTTAATCATTATTGCTTCCGCTTAATCAAACCAATTAGGTTTGATTGTTTAAACCTTTTGGAACAGTTTGTTTCATATGGTTTTTGTTGTGTATCTCAAACCAGTTAGGTTGAGATCACAGTTATTCTCGTGTCAGTTTGATACGAGGATCCCACAAAATCCCAACAGTGGTATCAGAGCCACAGTTTTACTTGTTTATTTTAGTTATTATTAGATCCGTTAAATTGTTTCTTATGAATAAAGTTTGGATTTAATCTTTATCAGTTTGGTAAAGATTTAATCAGTTTGATAATTATCAGTTTTGAATAAAACATAATCTTTATCAGTTTGGTAAAGATTTGATTTTATTTGGTTTAATCTTTATCAGTTTGGTAAAGATTTTTGGGTAATTATCAGTTTTTCAATAAAAACTAAAACTTTATCAGTTAGATAAAGATTTAATCTTTATCAGTTAGATAAAAGGTTTAATCTTTATCTGTTGTAAAAATTTATCAGTTCTCGTTTGTCGTAAATCTCATTAAAACTAAAAACACGAAATCACACACGGTAACGAGATCGGTGGCGGAACGGTGGAAAACCGCAACCATCCCACCGATCGCCAGTTAGACCACCACGGCGGCGGCTCGGCGGCAGCGACCGACCGGACCGCCAGGCGGCGGCCGAATCGCACTCCAGCGGTGGCCGGACCCGCACGACACCAAGCCGTGGCCGAACCACCAGCGTGGTGGTGACCGAGAAAGGCGGCGGTAAGAAACCGTGTACCGCAGTGGGCCGTGGCCTAATCGGCTGTGGCCGGATCACCGAAGCCGAACCATCGGCGTAGCGGTGGCTGGCGGTTTACGTTGGTGGCGATTCGCGATGGTGGTCGTGAGCGACGGCGTTGTGGCGTCAATCGCAACGGCGCGGTGGTTTGTTGGCCGCCGATCGCGGTGATGACCGCGGTGGTGTGGTTGTTTGTTACTCGCCGACAGCGGCGATGGTGGCGGCGTTCGCCGCTGCTGTCAACGCCGGTTGGCAACGACAGCGGTGGTGCATCGGTGGTGGTGGCGGCGGCTGTGACCGTTGTTGCCGGAAAACCACAAACCACCAAGCCGTCCGCCGGCGCCTTGCGGCCTCGCCGGGCGGCGGCGGTGGGTGTTTTGGTATCGCGATCGCAAGCCACACCACCACCCGGTGGTGGTGGCGTCTGTTATGGATGAGACCGTCGGGCACGGCGGCGATGGCGGTTTTGACCGCTGTTGTCGTCGATCGGCCTAGTGGCGGCGGCGGTGGTGACCTTGGTTGCCTCTGCCGTCGTCGATGGTGTTTTAGGGGCGGACCAAAACCGCGTTTGACGGTGGCCGTGCGATGGTTGTTTGATCGCCGGATCACGACGGTGACCGTGGTCGATGTAACAGCGTTTTCGATTGAACACGAGATCGTGTTTTTGGGTTTTTCGTTTTATTTGGGCCTAACCTATCCGAGGCCCAGGACCCAAAAATTTTGGACCCAGTTTGAGGCCCAAAAAAGGTTTAATGGTTTTAGTTTTTTATCCAAATTAATTTATTTAATCTTATAAAATTATTTTAAGATTTTATTAAACATGTGTTTATCAAACCAGTTGTTTGACTCAGTTTTGGTCAAATGGGCCAGGTGTCATGTTTGACCAGTTGGTCAAACCATGACACAGTTTTTAGGCCAGTGTCCATAATTCCGAACAGTTGGTTCGGAATGTCCGGTTTGATATGTTCTGGATAAAAGCAAAATATTTTAGAAAATTGGTTTTATATAATAGATTTATAGTGAAACCGATTTCAGATTAAAATATTATTTTTGATTTGTAAAACAGTTTGTTTTTATAAATCAGTTAAAACCATATTTTACGACAAACCGAACGAGATAATCTTTAACGGATCTAGGATTGTTCTCTGCTTGCTTAATGCTTTATATGATTGCATGAATTATACCTGTTGTGTATATTATTTGTGTCTGTAATAGAATTTGCCATCCTAGTCCATTGTTTTATTCTTGAAAGGGCCTGCATAATTTTACAACTCCATTATGATATGAATGACCTTAAGTATAATATTTTCTTTTTCAAAAATTCCACCGAGAGGTGATAAGGCCAGTGGGAGCTACTAGAAATTTTTTGAAAAATTAGTTAGGTCATTTTGGTCCTTTAGGAATTAATTGGCAAATCTATAATTAGACGTTTTAACTGCGTAGTTGTTAATATTTAAACTGCGTGAATATGTTTGCTCATGATTAGTTGATAATTATTGCATGCTTAGCTTTTATCAAACGTTTTAAAAATTTAGAGAGAGTTTTAAAACTATTTAATCATGAGATATATTAGGTTTTTATAATTAAATTTACCAGTTTTTCCAAACCTTTTAAACGGTAGATTTTATTTTAAAACCTTAGGTTTATAAGATTGTTTTTCTTATAAAGGCATGTTGACAAAACAGTTAGTTTTGGTCAGCAAGAGGGCTTTCAAAAACAGTTAGTTTTGGTTAGCAGTCATGCTGTTAAAACAGTTAGTTTTAATTAGCAAGTGCTTTTAAAACAGTTAGTTTTAAATAACGTCTATGTTTAATTAACAGTTAGTTATTAAACATTGGTTGCCTTTTTTAAAACAGTCAGTTTTAAAATAGCAAAGTTTTCTAAAATACTGGAATATAAAAGGTTTTTCAAAACTTACTTAAAAACCCAAGAAAATCATAGATCAGTGGTGCAACCCACTTGGGACACCTAACGGCGTAAGGTACGCGGACGTTGGAAGTGAACAAGCCTTGGGCGTCCGCGTTCAAACCCCAAGCTGAAAGGGGTGTGATAAGTACACCAGTCCCAAATGGTGTGATCTATTTTGGTTTTGTAACAATTCACCGTGTCGTATCGGGCCAAAATGCACTGAGGGACTAAAACATGTACGGTTTTATCCGATGTCCCGAAAAGATCTAGGAGTCATGTCAGTTAGATGTGATTGGTATAAGTCCTTACCTACCGAAATAGTACGGGCCTGCTGTGACGTGAGCAAGCCGTACATCAGGACGTATGAAATAAGGATCCTAGCCCAATATTTATCATTTAAGGGTTTATTGATATTTGTTGGGAGTCTATTCACAGTTACTAAAGCCAAATGTTTTAAATGTGTAGATGGCAAACACTGTAACCAACACTAATAACCTGTCTCTTCGCTCCATTCTTGAAAAGGACAAGCTCACTGGAGCTAACTTCCTCGACTGGGAGCGCAATCTGATGATTGTGCTCAGGCACGAGAGGAAGTGGTATGTCCTGGAAGAGCCTCTAGGTGAGGCCCCTCCAGCAAATGCAACTGCCAATGTAAGAAATGCTTATAGAAAGCATTCTGATGATTTGCTGGACGTTGGCTGTCTCATGCTTGCGACTATGAGCCCAGATCTGCAAACAGGGCTCATAAACACGAATGCCTATGACATGATCCGCCAGTTGAGGGACATGTTCCAGACGCAAGCACGCACAGAGCGTTATGATGCCACCAGGGCATTCAACGCGTGCAAGATGGCCAAGGGGACCTCAGTTAGTGATCACGTCATGAAAATGAAGAAGCACATTGATCACTTAGAGAGGCTAGGTCACCCAGTTCCGTTGCAGTTAGCAACGGATACGATACTCAACTCACTGTCTGAAGATTACAAGCAGTTTGTAATTAACTATAATATGAATAACATGGAAAAGACAATTGCTGAGTTGCATTCCATGTTGAAAACTGCTGAGTTGAGTATGGGGACCGGGACCAAGACCAAGGATGTGCTCATGGTCGGAGATGGTGGAGCAAAGAGGAAGCGTAGGCATGGAAACACCAGTAAGAGCAAAAGCCAGTCTCAGGCAAGCCAGAGTGTGACCAAGGTCGAGAATAATGACGAACGCAAGGGCAAGGGCAAGAAAGTGAAGCCTAACAAAGCCAGGACCGAGAATAGGTGTTTCATATGCCATGAACTTGGTCATTGGAGGCAGAACTGTCCTAAGCGTCACAAAGCAGGCAATAAAGCCTCAGGTATTTGTGATTGCTTTAGTTTATCACTTTCACTTGTTAGTTTACAAGTATGTTGACACCTAGTGCAAATATTCGAATTGCAGGTGGTCAGAAGTGAGGAGCCCAGGATTGCGAGGATCTACATGCTTATTTATCATTAGATATTTATCAAGACAATTTTAAATTTATATTTGTGGTTGTAAAACAATATTAATGGTTGTGATCTTTTGGATATTTATGGTTTATTAAATTGTTTTAAAAGTTTTTAAAATTATTGTCTTGATTTAATATCTTGTGCATGATGATGTTGTTGAATCTGTTTAAAGTCAAGATTGACTTGATTCAAATAAGTAGATCCTAGATGTCATATATTACACTAACAGAATTACTTCAATGTTTTAATTAATTAATTTGAAGTAATAGTTATATGAAAACTGTCAAAAACACACGAAGTACTATTATTTTAGGAATGTGTTTTTGAGAATAAAACATACATCAGTATTTATAAAACTTTATACACGAGTAAAAGGATTATAAATTTTTCAGACTTAATTACTCACATGTTTTAGAGAGAATTTAGGATGTTGTCTCAGATGACGTTGACAACATCAGTATTTATAAAACTAGGAAATTCCAAGTCTTGGAATTGGGATTTGATAAAATCCAGTTAAGTTTTGTAAATGTTAAATTCTAGTGGTACTTAAAATAGAATTGACTAGGAAGTCAAATTTTGACTAAAGTCAATAGTTGATTTTAAGTAATGGTCAGTTTTCATATAGGTTAGTGGGAGCCTAGTTTATTCTATATCCAGTTCCGTGATAAAGAATAAAAGATATATATAAGTATATATGTCTGTGTGTATTAATTATTGATTTAATATATCTCGGAATTATAATCCAGGTAGGATATAAATTCATAAGATATAAGATCTACCTTTTAGTTAAAAGGGATAGAAACAGTACAAAGTCATAATTGCCTTTAAGATAATCAATGATTAAAATGTGTTGGAATGTTTAATTAAAGATATCAAATATCTTTTTGACTCCAAAGTGTTATAAAACACTAGAGTAAATTTCCTGGATTTACCAGACTTGGTAAATGGAAATTTTGTTAGATTTCAGGTCGAAATCATGTATCTACACAGCAACTAAGGGAAGTTGCAGTTTGATGTTTCATATTCAAGGAAACCAGGAGTTTTTTCCAGTATCTCCAGGTTCAGGAAATATGGTAAAAGTCTAATTTTGTTTTAAGGGTGTTTGCAAGAACAAAATTAGCATAGTCAAGTGGAAAGTATCAGATGATATTAAGCTTGTACTATTTTGGTTATTTCTTTGATTAGTATGGTAAACGCTAATCAAAGGGTTTAAACTGAAGAAGGGTGATACTTCGTTTAAATCAGTATTTAGTATACGTTGAGTAGACACCATAAAAGTAACTTAGAAATGCTATTAATTTCGTTCTTATTACAGAGTGGAATATGGAGGACTAAACGAAATTAGTTTCTTTGTCTCTTTTACACTTAGCATGTTTTGATCCGGGAATAAAAACTAGTTTCAGTTTTTATTTGAAATTATCCGTGACAACTTATCAAGGTGGGAACCTTGGTAGGGCTATAAAGTCATCGTGGAGTTTTTGGGTGGTTATGATCAGTCGTTCAATAACAGCTACAAGTGATGTAGACCAAAAACTACACGGATATTCGATAGAGCAGCGAATATCGGATGTGATCCGCCGGTTGAGATTACTCCATGGATTTAGTCATGAGTAAGACTCCCAGAGGTTGTCCTTAGCACCTGAGGTATTTGGTTTGGCATTACGAGGACTGTTGGATACTTAGTACGTTCTAACATCACGCCGTAACAGGGTGGTCATACGGGGCGTAACTAGATTCAGCGGAAGCCGTGGTGACAAATGCAGATATGCAAGATGGGATTTGCACCTCTTCTTCGAAGAGAGATATTTCCTGGGCCCCTTGACTGACTGAAAAGACTGATGAAGTGCATGGCCATGCCCAAACGAACTGATTTGTTCTTTGTCGTTTACCAATCAGTAGAGGTCGGATAGTCGAGAAACATAATCTTTGAGTATTTAGAGTTGACTGTATCCATGCTCATACTCAAAATTGAAATATCGTGATGCAAAAGGAAAAGCCTAGTTATACCCGATTTGTGGACAGTTTGTTCATAAATGTTGTTTCCTTTTTAGGAACGTTTTATCACCTACCTGGGTATAAGGGTGCTTATAACCTGGTTAGCCTAAGTGCCTGTCTAGGGGCCTCCTTAGGTCCGTGTCATCAATCTGGTATTGCCAACTTGCACAAGTGGGAGTCTGTTAGCATTATGTGCATAAGTTGACAAACCGTTTGATCGCACATCCAACGTTATAAGTCACTTGAGGGTCACACCTGTGAGGACCTATAATTCGGATAGTTTAATAACCCCAGTTTGGAGAGCTTAGTTTTATAATAGTGAATTATAAAACTGTTGGGTGTTTTCTGTATAAACCCCAAAGTAAAAGGTTTCAGATAATTAATTAAGGTTATATATTTATTAGTTGAATAAATATATAATAAGTAATTAATTAGTTTATAATTATCTAGTTTTAATTATTATATAGTTAATATAATAATTAGTAAATATTCTTTCTTGGAAAGAAAGAAAGAATAAGATAATTATGGAAATTATTATTTCGTAGAGAGAAAGAAAGAATAAAGCTATATGGTAGTTTTTCCATATAAATAGATGTGCTAGGCTATCAATTATTCATTGAACTAATTAGTAGCCTTCTCACCAAGAAGCCTCTCTCTCTCCATACTCTCTCTCTCTCTGTCGAATTCATCAGAGATCCAAAAACCAGTTTCGGTTTTTCAGTGTTCTTCGCGTACCGTTTGTTCGTGGAGCGTTCCGGGGTTAGATCCAGCTAGAGGGAATTCCGTTTGGTCGTTTACGGGTGGATCTATCTCAAGCAATCCAGGTAATAACCCTAAACCTACATATTAACTGTAATAAGATAAACAAATAAGATCTGTGATGTTTTCGGGATTTTAATCATTATTGCTTCCGCTTAATCAAACCAATTAGGTTTGATTGTTTAAACCTTTTGGAACAGTTTGTTTCATATGGTTTTTGTTGTGTATCTCAAACCAGTTAGGTTGAGATCACAGTTATTCTCGTGTCAGTTTGATACGAGGATCCCACAAAATCCCAACATTCGTTGTTTCTTCCTGAAGGTGAGATACACAACACCATGCTCCGGAACTCTTGTCGGAAAGTAGAGCAGGTATTAGTCAAGTAGGTTGGCCTCCAAGTTGGGACGAAGCAGATTTACCTTCTGCTGTTTGCTTTCTATCATCATCTGATAGTCAGTACGATGCGTGAGATTGATCGAATGACGTACGTACCTCTTGAAGACTTCAAGGCCATCTCTGAAGTAATCAGGTTTCAGAATCGGGCCCTCCAGATGTCTGATGAGTGTGAGGAGATCTTCGAGATCAATGCTGTCAAGATCAGCTTCCGTGAACATGAAGTCTCGAAGATTGCCGTCGGGTTTCCCAGGGTTGTACATGCGCACGTGGAACTCAAGGAAAAGCTGGTGTCCGAATCGGTAAGGTCGGACATCCGTGACCTTGGTGAACCGAAGCTTCCTTCTGATCTGCCCGTGTTCGTTCCAACTAAGCTTCCTCTTGTAGACGTACGCAGTTCGGCGTCGACGCTTCTTGATGTGAGACAGCCCGAAGAAGACCTTCTTGGACCACGTGTGAAGACTTTCCTGTTGGAAGATCCATGAGAAGGATTCCTCCAGGAAGGGTCGAAAGATAATGGTGTGATTCCAACCAAGTCTGATCGGCTGCTGAGCTGTGGGATTCGTAACTACCTCAGGTGTCTGAACGGTAGGGAGAAAGGTATCGTATTCCGCGCTGGTCACGATGTTGTCGGTTCGTTTCCAAAACGAAGGCTCTGAGCAAGCTGGTTCAGAATCCTCCTAGCCTCCTCAGTGATATGAAGCTCAGAAGGATCTGTCGGAGCGGTGTTTGGATCGATCAAGTTGACAGCGGGAGTTACCTTCTCATGTGGGAACTGAACGACCGCACCCACAGGGATAGGCTCATAAACCCAGTCCACGGCTTCTGGCGGAATGTCATCGTCATCAGAATCAGAGTCCCAAGGATCCGTGGGACGATCTGCCGGATCAGCGGGCTGATCTGCCGGTGGAGCGGTGTCGGTCGGTGTCGTATCTGCAGCTGTTACGGAGGCGGAGGGAAGGTCGAGGCACGGTCTCTTCGACGGTTGGACCTCCCCCTCATGAGGACCTGCGGCCGGGTCGTCGGGGTCATGATGTCCCCGTTTTGAGGACTGAGCCTGAGACCTGCAAGTCTCCTCAAGCTCGCGGACCCTTCGCAGTGCAATCTCTAGCTGAATATCCCTGGTGGCCACCGTCTGTTGATACTGACGCACCTTCTTCTGTAGCATATCTATCTGAGTAGTGAGGGAGGTGATGAATATCTGGTGCTCGGCTTCA
The DNA here is from genome assembly GCA_030169165.1 of Centaurea solstitialis. Taxonomy (NCBI): domain Eukaryota; kingdom Viridiplantae; phylum Streptophyta; class Magnoliopsida; order Asterales; family Asteraceae; genus Centaurea; species Centaurea solstitialis. The sequence continues at coordinate 48,948,674 of CM058042.1, read as the reverse complement.
GATACATAGTCGGGGACTTCTTCAGCGAATGGTGGTGGTGCTAGACGGAGGACAGGAGTAGGAGAGCGGCTCGAGTCGCCAAAAGACGGGCGCTCCCCTTCAGTGAACTTGCCCTTAATAAGGCGTCTGGCTTCATCTAGCTCTTTCTGTGTCTCCTCGTCCGCTTTTCGGAACTCCTCGATCTCAGCTCGGCGGGTTCTGTCTTCCTGTTCTTTGATGGCTAAGGCCTTCTTTATGGCCTCGATCCTCTAGTTCTTGGCCACGTCAGCCTTCTCGATAGCTTCCAGCCTGCTTTGGAGAGCTTTAAGGATGCTGTCCGAATCCCTGGGTTCCATTCCCGGAAGTGTCAAAACCGGCTCATGTCGAAATCCGGTTGACAGGGAAAGCCCCGCAAAGGTGCTTCCCTGGCCCGCGCTGACTAATGGTATAGTGTCAAGTGCAGCGGGGCTTCGGATGGAAGTCTCCAGATGTGTCCTATGGGGCTCTATGACTCGATGTGTCATGAAAGAAGGCGAGAGCTGGGGATGAGCTTCTCTAGTTTCAACACCGATCGACTCCGAATGAGTGAAATGTGGAATAGGTGGTAAAACCCCGTGATCTGATGAAACGGCCACCTGTTGTGAGGCGGTCGAGTGGATGGATTGGGTGTGCAGTTGCGTTGGTTGGCTGCCAACGGCTTGACTACTCAGCATTGGCCGAGTAGCATCAGTGTGGGATGCCTCTGTGGAGGATAGACTCTTGGCTGGTTGGGTTCCGGTATCTAGTTGCCTAGGGTGGGCCACTTCTACTTCGGCCTCTTTTGGGGCTTCTAACACCGCTTCATCCTGGCGGGCCTCTACTACTTCGGCCTCTTGACTCACAGGACCCTGACTCTCACCCTCAAACCCTTTGCCACCAACACCAAGTTGCATCCATGACTCGCTTGCCTCCGGTTCAGCAGTGCGCTCTTCGGTTCCGGAGTAGTCAACAAGCTGTACAGAGTCGCTTCCGTTGAAGGAGGAGGTGGAGACGTCATCAAAATCTCCCTTTCCCTTCCCCTTTCCTTTTCCTTTGGCCTTGCCTTTTCCCTTTCCTTCTCCCGGGCTCTCCTGCGGATCAGAATTTGGTATCGTCGTGTCAGACGAACTACTATCAGGATCACCAGATGGATCCGTCGGGAGTCTCGACGTGGTGGCCTGATGAGGAGGCGAAGAAGTACGGGCTGGTTCTTGTTTATGTAAAAAATTACACAACTCGATGTCGTAAGAAACTTGTGTGAGGCTTAACCGTCGAGAGAAAGAAATTACAATCAATGAGAAGTGCGGAAAAGAGTAAAATAAGACAAACAATTTGATGACGCAGGAAAAACCTCACGACGGAGGAAAAAACCTGCGGTCGACCTAAAAGATAAGTCGACAGAGCACTATAATCACCAAACAGGGGTGATATCCTTCGAGTATACAGCTTTGGTCGTACGATTACAAGTGAAACAACAATGAAATCGAATGTAAATTACAACTGATTCTCAAGAATAGCCAATATAGAACTTGTAAACTTCGGGTAGACTTCCAGTAAAACTTCGTGTCCTCGAATGTTGACTTGATCCTTCTTTTATAGTATCTTTGAAGTAACCGTCCAACGGGATTGTGGTTCATTAATGTTCAAATCGTAACTGTCCAACGGTATTCTTGACTATTAATGCTTGGTTTATAACAGTCGAACGGTACTGCTGAGAGTTAATGTCCAGATTGTAACCGCTGCTGGAATCTTGCTTGTAACGGTCGATCTTGATGTTGTCGGTTCCCATCGAATGATATATAACTTACGACGTGTCCGTTGTAATGATGGACTCCAACGATCATGGCATAGTACTCAATCTCGGACTTTCTCAAAGGTGGGCAATTGTTAGAAATGATAATCAGCTTGCCTGCATCAAAGACATAAACTTCGTATGTTTATTCGTTACTATCGTCGTACGACATTGTAGTCATCGTTCGACTTATTCGATGTATATGTTCGATTTTTAGTGATCTTTGTTCGATAGTTCTTTTAGGTTTTATCTCAGGACCTTATCTTAATACAGGACCATTCCTGATATTTGTCTTACGATTATAGTCGGTTGTCGTGCGATTGTGGATTTTTACCCTAACAATTTGCCCCCAAGATTTAGAAAATAATTCTAATTTTATCTAAATCTTTAGTTTACTGGACAAGGAGTAAAAATACGTTAATTAACGGTCGAGTTATCGTTAGAAATATAGCCGTTATATAGTCGTTGTTCCTGGACGCGTGTTTTCTAACGGTTAATTATCGACACGTAGCGTTTATCTCTAATGACTCACGTATGATTTAGTTGCTATAAATAGAGCGTTTGATAATAAGAAAAGATTTTACAAATCTTCTTAATTTCCAAATCGATTTTGCGAGATCGTAATCCGACCCTATTTTCGGCAAATATTTCGTGCGACTAGGCTTTATAAGGTACCTCCTTCTTCCCTGTTTCATGCGTTTGAAGTCAATAGCGAAGAAAAGTAACAGAGGTTTAGATAATCTTAGGTTTACACGTTTGAAAAATAGTTTAGGTCGAATAGATTTCATTATGTCAAGCGAGACTAGGAGTTCGATTACTGAAAATCTAGAGGTAGAAGAGTTAAGAGAGTTAGCCGGGCTTCCTGAGGGTGCCTTGGTGAGGGTGGCTGGAGAGATCCGTCCGGCGGATGCTCCGACGGGCTTTTTTGCCCTGTTTGAGTATCCGTTCAAAGTCGGATTTCGATGGCCATACTCTCCTTTGGCAAGAGCGTTTATGACTCGCTTTGATTTATCTCCGGGACAATTGATGCCCCAGTTCTGGCGTGTCGTCCATGTAATCGAACGGGTGAAGAGAAATTGGGATCGTCCTGCGTTCTCGGTCGACGATCTCTTATCTGCCTACACTGTGACTCGCTCTCCCTACAACCGTTTTGGGTTGTTTCCAAGGAGGAGGAGTGACGCCATGCTGGTTCACGGTACTCAAGTGAACGATCGTGGATGGAAGGCGAGATATGTCTTTGTCCAAACATCCTCGGTCGTGGGCGAAGAGTCGTGGGTCGTTCCTGAATGGAACAAAGGCGGTAATAGAACTTTTCTTGTCTCCTTTGATCTTTTTTGAATTATTTTCTTTTATTAATCCTTTGTTTCCTTTTTTGCAGCGATCGACTTCTCGTTCGAGGAGACTACTGAAGCGATCGAGCGCTTCCTGAGCTACAGTGTGACTGATCGCAGATATAAGGCGTCAAAGAGTGGTGAAGAAAGCGACGTCGAACCTGAAGTGCAAGTGATCGAAGAAAAGGACATGGAAGGTAATTGTCTTACGTCAATATCCAATTTCTTATTATATGTCGTTCATTCTTTAATTTTGATTTTCTATTTCTATGCAGGTTCAGCTTCTAAGAAGGCGTCGACGATGGAGGCGGCTGCTCGTGCTGCCAAGAGGAAGGCTGCGGCCCAAGAAGGTCTAGTGGCTAAACGTACGAGGTCGTCGTACGTTTCTCTAGACTCTCCACCTAAGGATGCCGCACGCAAGGCTGAAGGTGGAATAGAGGCGATCCCTCTTAGCTTCGCTCCTCCCGCGAAGGAGAAGGGTGCCTCGAGTCAACCTGCACAAAAGGTTGACAAAGGTAAGGAGAAGAAGGGGTCTGGTCGTACGACTTTGACCATCAACATGCCCTCCGACTTCATGGTGGACGACGTCATTAGGACGAAGTCCATCTTCCCAGTCTTGGAACAGTTCCACATTCCTGCCCAAAAGGCACGTATGGAGGAATCTGATATCGAGGATCTGGATGCCTCCGTCGCGGGCATCTCTTTTCTGGTAAGTTTTTCTTCATCGTACGTTTTTCATTGCTTATTATGATGTGCAATATCTGATTTCTTTCTTTCTCTTTGCAGGCCCTCCAAACTAGTCTTAGCCTCCATACACGGATGGCTAAGATTAAGGAGGAAATGGTGTTGAATCAGAATGACGCTAAAGTGGCTAGGAAGGAAGCCGACAAGGCCAAGAAGAAGTTGGCCCAATTGACCGATGAGGTTAACACCAAGTCGGTCCAAATTGGGGACCTTGAATCGAAGCTGGAAATCAGCGATCGGTTTCAGGTCGAACAGCGGGAGCGGTTGAAGCTGGCCTTGGATCGTACGACGGAGCTGGAGAAGGAGCTGTTATCCATTCGTCGAGAGAAGGCTGAGAGGGAAGAGGCTTTGTCGTCCAGGATTCAAGAACTGGAGGATGACGCTGCGTTGGTCTGAGTGGTCGCACGTACTGCAGTGATGCGACGTGTAGCTGCTGGGACTATCACCTCTCAGATGGCGAGCGAAGAGGTGGCCTCTTTTGTTCAAGTGATGGGTTCCGAAGATCTTCTCGATGAGGAAGACCTTAAAGGCTTGGACGAAGAGACAGCGGTTGGAGAGGAGAAGCTTAACGAAGTCAAGGATGTCAGCGTCGAGGAGGAGGTTCCCGAAACCTCTGGATCCGTCCCTGTGCATCCTTCAGAGACCGAAGAAGCCTCTATCGCAGATCCTCCTGCTTCTTAGATTAGTTTATTTTGTAATTTCTTTTGGTTTTTTGTAATTTCGCTATCTTTAGCAAAAATTTTAATGAAAAACTTTAGATTCAGTAATTGTTTGTCGTGCGTACTTAGCTTTTAACTTGCGTTTTCGTGTATAGATTGCATCATGCGTTTTAGCTTATATCGTGCGTTTTAGCCTTTGTTTTTCGCATGCGTTTGTTTTAAAGTCCTAAGACTTAAGTTAGAAACGTTTCTTTTTATACTCATAAGAGTATACGTGCGACTGGCGAACTGACTTGCGCTCTTGCGAGATAATCGTGCGTCTGAAGCAATTTAATCGTGCGATATTTGCAATAATCGTGCGATACCTGCGACAATCGTGCGACACATGCGATAGTCGTGCGATACCTGCGATAATCGTGTGATACCTGCGAACAAACATAGTTGCTAGGGGGTGGCCGTTGGTTTGACCAACGGCGCTCCGACGCTCAAGTCAGTAATCAGTCCAAGAAAATAAATCGTATGTAAATTGGTTTAGAAGTAGTACCTTTTAAGATGATGGGCGTTCCAGCTTCGTGGGATTTCCATACCTTCCATTGTCGTAAGTCTATATGCTCCATTTCCAATGATTTTGGAAATTATGTATGGTCCTTCCCATTTGATGGAAAGTTTTCCAGCATTTGGCTCTTGTGTGTTTTGAAACACATGTCGTTAGACATAATCTCCAACTTGAAAAATTTTGGCCTTTACCTTTTTGTTGAAGTGTCTTTCGACAATTCCTTTTTGTGCAGCCATCGTTCGTAATGCTTTCTCTCGGAGTTCTTCTAAAGCATCCAGGCCGTAAGATAAATTTATTGCATCTTGATCATACGTACGACTTCTAGCGATTGGTAGTTGAGCTTCGATTGGTAAGACTGCTTCGCATCCATATACCAGAGAATATGGAGTTTGTCCAGTTGATGCTCTTGGTGTCGTACGATTCGCCCATAGGACAGATGGCAATTCTTCTACCCACTTTCCTTTTGCTCCTTTCAATCTTTTCGGATTGAATTGATGATGACTTTGTTGCTTGATTCTGCTAATCCATTAGATTGTGGATATCTTGGAGTAGAAGTGATTAACTTGATTCCTCGTTTTTCACAGAACGTACGAGTCTTATCACTTATAAATTGTGAGCCGTTGTCGCACATAATTTCAGTTGGTACTCCGAATCTATAAATGATGTTCTTCTGAATGAAAGATATGACTTCTTTATCTCGGACTTGTGAGAAAGCACCAGCTTCTATCCACTTTGAGAAGTAATTGGTGAGCACAAGTAGATAGACTTTTTGTCCAGGAGCTGGGGGTAATTTTCCCACAATATCCATTCCCCATCGCATGAAGGGCCATGGAACTAGAACAGAATGCAAAGGTTCGGATGGTCGATGGATCATACCCGAATGTTTTTGGCATGCATCGCACCGTTGGACGTACGTTATTGCATCCTCTCGTAAAGTAGGCCAATAGTAGCCTTGTCGTGAGATTCGGTTAGCAAGACTTCTGCCCCCTGCATGATTCCCACATTCTCCGTCGTGCATTTCTTGGAGAATTTGATTGATTTGTACCTTACTCGTGACACATCGTAGGAGAAGTCCAGTCGTGGATCTTCGATAAAGTTGGTCTTCAAGAATTGTATATCTTGAAGCTTTGGACCTTGTCTTTCGTGCTTCCATTTTATCTTCAGGAAGTTGGTCGTGCTTTAGGTAGTTCCATATGTCGAGCGACCAATTGTAAATTTCTTCGTTCATCTGTACTTCATCGTTTGCCGCAATTATTGGTGTTGTAAGATGAAGTATTGGATATTTTCCATGAATGGATCGTGAAATGCAGATCCCAGATTGGCCAGTGCGTCAGCTTGCATATTTAGATCTCTTGGTATTTGCTCGTTCAAGAATTGTTCAAATCGTGCGATTCGATCTTTAACGGCTTTGAGGTAACTCATCATTTTGAATCTTTTGCTTGAAAATCTCCATTTACTTGGTTTACGACCAGTAAAGAATCGCTTCGAACGTGTAATTGTTTTGCCCCCAGTCTAAGAGCAATATCCAATCCTGCGATCAAAGCTTCATACTCTGCTTCGTTGTTTGTGGCCTTGAATTTACATCGTATGGAGTATACTATATTTCCCCCTTGTGATGATTTTAAGACAATACCTAATCCACATCCTCGTACGTTCGAAGAACCATCAACGTAGAGTATCCAAGGTTTGTTGTCTGAAATCATCACAATTTCGTCGCACGTCGTGGGTTCCAGTCCTGGAGAGAATTCTGCCACAAAATCTGCCAATACTTGCGATTTAATTGCCGTCTTGGGTTTGAACTCAATGTCGAACCCACTGAGATAGATGCTCCACTTGGCTAGACGTCCTGTTAATTCTGGCTTTCGAAGCACCGTCTTGAGTGGATAATTGGTCACAACAACGATATGATGCGACTCAAAATAATGCCTTAGCTTTTTCGCTGCTGTCATAAGACCCAGTAGCAATTTCTCCATTGATGTGTACCTGGTTTCTGCGTCGAGGAAAGATTTGCTTACATAATAAATTGGTCGTTGTTGCTGATCTTCCTCTCGTACGAGTACTGCACTTGTCGCATTTTTGCTTACTGCCAAATACAACTGTAGACTTTCACCTTCGACTGGTTTTGTCACCAGTATTGCTTCAACTCCTGCAAAGCTTTCTCATGTTCGTCCGTCCACAAGAAGCCTTGATTCTTTCGTAGGACATTATAGAACAAATGGCATTTGTCCGATGATCGTGAGATAAATCGGGTTAAAGCTGCCACTCGTCCTGTTAACTTCTGGACTTCTTTGATATTTCTTGGAGATTGTATCTCGGTGATAGCTTTAACTTGTTCTGGACTTGCTTCGATTCCACGTTGTGTTACCAAGTATCCCAAGAATTTTCCTGCTCGTACCCCAAAGGAACATTTTGTTGGATTAAGCTTCATCTGGTACTGTCGTAGGATGTCGAACAATTGCTTTAAATGCATAACATGATCAATCGAACGTTCTGATTTTACGAGCATGTCATCGATATAGAATTCCATCGTTCGACCAAGATGTTCCTTGAACATCATGTTGACCAATCTTTGATACGTCGAACCTGCATTCTCGAGACCAAATGGCATAACTTTATAACAGTATATGCCTTTGTCTGTCATGAATGCGGTTTTTTCTTGGTCTTCCGTGTGCATCAATATTTGGTTGTATCCTGAGTATGCGTCCATGAATGTCAGTAATTCATGTCCTGCTGTCGCGTCGACCATGGCGTCGATATGAGGTAAAGGGAAAGGATCTTTTGGACAAGCTTTGTTTAGATCCGTGAAATCAATGCAGACTCGCCATTTTCCGTTCTTCTTTTGTACGATGACTACATTAGCCAACCATTCTGGATATTTGACTTCTCGGATCTTCCCTGTCTTCAGCAAATTGTCGACTTCATCATTGATTACTTTATTTCGTTCGGGTGCAAACTTGCGACGTTTCTGCTTAATTGGTTTGAAAGTAGGATCCACGTTCAACTTATGCGATATAATGCTTGGATCTATTCCAACCATATCTTCGTGCGACCATGCAAAACAGTCTGAGTGTTCCTGCAAAAAAGATATAATCGTATTTTTTATGTCAGGGGGGAGCGAGGCTCCTACGAAGACCTTTCGATCAGGATGTTCAGGATCGATTACGACTTCTTCTAGTCGAAGATCATCGTTCGATTTCTTCCCATCCTGGCTCTGTAATTGCTAGATGTCCTGCGACTTTGTCTTCATCGTAATCTTGTAGCATTCTCGTGCGACCTTGTTTTCACTGGCAATTTCTTGAATTCCCCATGGAGAAGGAAATTTGATTTTCTTATGGTATGTCGAAGGGATTGCTTTCATCTCGTGGATCCATGGTCTTCCAAGAATAACATTATAGGTGTTGGGAATCGAGGGATACAAGAACATGCACAGCGGATAACAAAAACCCGATTCCCGATCGAGGATCCAATCCTAAACAATACAGATACAATCAAGGGTGTTTCAGTGGATTACCTTTTGCGAACAATAACTCTGAAACGCAAGTAAGGGGTACACCGCTACTGGCACCGGTTGAGAGAGTTGCTAGACCACCACCGAGGATTACCCGAAAACAAACGCAAACCTTCCTCCTAACTGGATTCTGGCGCCGGTTTTTTGGGAGAGGGAGAGAGAGAGAGATTTTTCTGGGTTTTTGAACTGAATCAATCAATTAACTGATACCCTAAACCCTTTATTTATATGGACAAAACAAGCAGTGTTTGATTCCATATATAATTCTTGGTAATTATCTCTGAAATAACTTCCATAATTATCCAACTAATTAATCTAACTGATTAATTGATTATAAATAATTAAACTAATTATTTATTTCTTTTTCTCTCTAAATAATTAATTAACCAATTAATTATTTCCCATAATCCAAACATTCTCATTTTGGTGTGCAGCAGTGTGACCTACTAGTGTCTTATAACATTGGACACGATAACCCCTTTACTGTCTCGCACATAATCCTAACAGACTCCCACTTGTGCTAGACATGTAACTGAACTGTTATCATTCGCCTAAGGAGGTCCCTAGCCAGACGCTTAGGTTAACCAGGTTATAAGATCTCTTATATTCAGAGATACAATTCACGCTTGAATTTGTACACAGATTCATTCCTTTTGCACACGATATTTCTAAAGTGATTTAAGACATGGAGTGGAGGATTCATTTCTTAAAATCAAGTATTTCTTGACTCTGATTTCGATTGCCTGCAGTAACGGATATTACTAAATAACCCCCTGTTATTCTATCCGAGCGTGGCCACGCGTTTTCTGCCAATCTTAATCGTCAAGGGGCCCGGAAATATCTCTCTTTTGAAAGAGGTGCAAATCCCTTCTTGACTACTTGCATTTGGATCCACGGCTTCCGCTGCATCTAGTCACGTCCCGTATAGCCACCCAGTTACGGTGCAGCGTTAGTACGTGCTAAGAGTACAGTGGTCCTCATGTTCCCAAACCAAATATCTCAGGTCTAAGGACAACCTATCAAGTCAGTGCCTATGACTGAGGCTCCATGAAGCAGACTTGATTACTGGTCACTTCCAATACCCAAACACTCTGATGAGTATCTATAAATACTTGGTCACATCACTTGTGCTTTTATTCTCTACTTTGAATAAATCATCAAGTATTTATAATAGCGTTAAACTCCCTATTGAAATTCCCATTTCAATAAGTGGCTACGGAAATTTAGATTTCATACAAGACTTTGTAGAATCAAGGATACGTTAAATATGCGAAAAATAGTTAATTTAGAACAATCACGAAATTAAAACCTCCATTTATTTCCAACACACTGTGAAATAAAAACCTTACATGATTATATTGTTTCTAAATTAGACTATAGTAATAATTAATAAACTAAGTACTAGCTACTGGCTTCCAGGTACTGCATCCCAATGGAATTCGCATGTGCCTCATGCTTTGCCCTTGCTAGTGGCTTTGTCAGCGGATCTGCGACATTGTCTTCTGTTGGAATCTTGCATATTCTTACATCTCCTCTTCCAATGATCTCTCGGATGAGGTGATACTTTCTGAGCACGTGTCTCGACTTGTGATGCTCTCTAGGTTCCTTTGCTTGCGCCACGGCTCCTGAGTTATCACAGAATATATCTATCGGTCTCGAGATACTGGCAACCACTCTGAGATCCGATAGAAAATTCCTCAGCCAGACAGCTTCCTTTGCCGCATCACATGCTGCAATGTACTCTGCCTCTGTAGTTGAGTCTGCAATCGTGTCCTGCTTCGAGCTCTTCCACGAGATCGCACCTCCGTTTAGGGTAAAGACGTACCCTGACTGTGACCTGAAGTCATCTCTGTCGGTCTGGAAACTAGCGTCAGAGTATCCTGTGACACTAATTTCATCCTCAGAACCTCCAAAGACCAAGAACATTTCTTTCGTTCTTCTCAGATATTTGAGAATGTTCTTGACAGCCACCCAGTGGGGCTCACCTGGATTCTGTTGGTATCTGCTCGTAACACTTACTGAGTAAGCAACATCGGGCCTAGTACATAGCATGGCATACATAATTGATCCAATTGCAGAAGCATATGGGACCGATTTCATCCTGTCCTGATCTTCACTAGAAACAGGACACTGTGTTTTGCTTAACACTATGCCATGTTGCATTGGAATGAATCCTTTCTTGGATTCATCCATCCTGAATCTCTTCAGTACTTTGTCAATGTATGTACTCTGACTAAGTCCGATAAGCCGCTTAGATCTGTTTCTGTAGATCTTTATACCTAGTATATAAGCGGCTTCTCCAAGGTCTTTCATCTGGAAACATTTACTTAACCATTCTTTAACACTCTGTAAAGTTGGTACATTGTTTCCTATGAGTAGTATGTCATCTACATACAAGACCAGGAAGGTTACTATGCTCCCACTGAACTTAGTGTAAACACATGGCTCGAACTCACTTTTAGCGAAGCCAAACTCTTTGATTCGCTCATCAAAGTGTAAGTTCCAGCTACGAGATGCTTGCTTTAATCCATAAATAGATTTTAGCAGTTTACACACCTTATTAGGATTCTTAGGATCTTCAAACCCCTCTGGTTGTTCCATATAGACGTCTTCTGTTAACTTTCCATTCAGAAAGGTTGTCTTGACGTCCATTTGCCAAATCTCGTAGTTAAAGTACGCTGAGATGGCCATTAGAATCCTAATTGACTTTAACATAGCCACTGGTGAAAAGGTTTCATCATAGTCGATACCATGAGTTTGTGTGAATCCTTTTGCGACCAGTCTGGCCTTGAAGGTGTGTACATTTCCATCCATGTCGGTTTTCTTCTTGAAAACCCATTTGCGTCCAACAGCCTTACAGTGTTGTGGCAAATCAGTCAACTCCCAGACTTGGTTGTCATACATGGATTGCATCTCGGCCTTCATGGCTTCCTGCCATTGTTCAGACTCACTGCCTGACACAGCTTCTCCATAGGACGTTGGTTCATTTAAGTCTCCGCTCTCTTGAGAGACTAGGAACCCAAGATACCTATCTGGTTCTTGTCTTACCCTACTGGATCTGCGAAGGTCTTGTGTTCGCACTTCCTCAACCGGTTCTGATTGAGGTTCAACATTGTTATGTTGAATTTCTGGCTCAACAACTGGTGTAGTGTTTTCTTCGTCTACTATCTGTAGATCTACATCCTTTCTGGTGTTCTCTAAACTGAGAAACTTTTCTTCCAGAAATTTTCCATTTCGAGCAACAAACACTTTGTTCTCTTCAGGGTTGTAGAAATAATATCCCATGGTGGTCTTGGGATATCCAACGAAGTAACACTTGTCGGATTTGGGTTTGAGTTTTTCTGAGGTAGGTCGTTTGACGTAAACCTCACAACCCCAAATTTTCAGAAAAGATATGTTGGGTTTCTTACCCTTCCATAACTCGTATGGAGTCTTTTCTACCGACTTTGTTGGCGCTCTGTTCAGTATGTGTGCTGCTGTTTCGAGCGCGTGTCCCCAGAATGATACCGGCAGCGAAGAATGACACATCATCGTTCGTACCATGTCAAGTAAGGTACGATTTCTCCTTTCTGATACACCGTTCATCTGAGGTGTATACGGAGGTGTAAGTTGGGATACAATCCCACATTCCATCAGATGATTGTCAAACTCATCACTGAGATATTCGCCACCACGATCTGACCGTAAGAACTTGATCCTCTTGTCAAGTAGATTCTGTACTTCATTCTGATATTCCTTGAATTTCTCAAAGGTTTCAGATTTATGTCTCATCAAGTAGACATATCCATACCTACTGAAGTCGTCAGTGAAGGTAATGAAGTACCGGTATCCTCCTCTTGCTACATGACTGAAAGGTCCACATACATCTGTGTGGATTATTTCAAGCAAGTCAGTAGCCCTTTCATTCTCACTGTTGAAAGGTTGCTTTGTCATTTTACCAGATAAACAAGATTCGCAATTATCAAAAGGTTTGTAGTCGAAATTTCCAAGAAAACCTCCTTTTAGGAGTAGTTCAACACGTTTCTTGTTTATATGGCCCAAACGACAATGCCAGAGGTAAGTCTGATCCTCAATATCCTTGGATCGCTTACTTATATGATAGATTTCACTATTGTTTTTAAGATTTACAGTGTATAGACCATCTACAGGTGTAGCTTTAAAATAGAAAATATTATCTTTAAAAACCGAAATCATCTTATAAGAATATTTATAGTAAAAGCCTTGGTCTACCAACAAATCAAAAGACAATACATTCTTAATCATATTTGGAATATAATAACAATTATTCAGTTCCAAAACTAGACCCGAGGGTAAACTAAGACTATAAGATCCCACGGCTTCAGCAATCAACGGAGTGCCTTCGCCCACTCGTAGGTTCGAACGGTCCTTCCTCAGAGTCTTTCTTCTAGTGAATCCCTGTAAATGATTACAAATGTGGTTACCACTGCCTGTATCAATTACCCATGATTCATAAGAAGTGATTAAGCAATCTATCATAAAGATACCTGGAGTATCGGGTAAACCGATATCCATCTGGTCGATGTTCATCGAGTGCTCGCAAATATCCTCGCTGCCGCACTCTGGGCAACTCAGATCTCCCAGCTCATCTATTATGTCAGTGTCCATGAGATTCGCAGGTTCGGGTACTGGCTCTAGACTGGCCAGGATATCTTCATGAACTTTATCCACGTCGCTCTTTGGTTCCTTCATGTAGGCACTAGCTGTGTCCTGAACTTCCTTTGTGAGGGAGAACCACATGAGATACACTAACTCTTCCTGAGTCATCTTGTACCCCAGACGTGATAAACATTTAAAAAGCCTTCTCATATCAATAAGATGGTTTTTAACTGACTGACCCTTCTGTAGCTTCAGGGAGAGAATCTCTTGCATGATCAGTAGCTTTCCCGTGTGCTTGTAGAGACCTAGCTGGTTCTCCACATCTTTCACAACCTCGTGACATGATTTAACTCTTAAATCTCCCGTGAACTCGGGTGACATAGAGAAAATCAGAATAGACATTACATCCGATTCATCTGTCAAGTATCTAAAATACTCAGCAAATTCCTCTTCAGGGGCATTGCTTTTAGGTCGTGATACGGGTTTGTTGATCACATAAAGCTTATCCTGGGCACATAAAACGTTCCTCAAGTGTAACTTCCAAACTGGAAAGTTATGGCCCGTAAGCTTCCACTTGCCCTTAATAAGGCGAAGTGACTCTTCAGGTGAATAAAACGGAATACTAATTTGAGACATCTACAGAAGAATATAAAATTCCAGTTTTAGTTTATAATTATATAATTCTAATAAATTATTACCCTTAAAATAAATTTATTAGACTAGAATCCATATTTCACATGTGTCGGGAAGCATGTGATCATGTCATACCGACTCATGCGATCTATGGTAGGTAAAACTATACCAATCGTATTCCTTTCTGAAAATACGACTTCTAGATCGTCGGGACATCGGATATTAATAATCCGTGCATATTTAGTCCCTCTAGTGCATTTTGGCCTGGTACCACCCAGTGAATAAATAATTACCAAAATAGATTGTACCACCCGGGACCTGGACAAACTCTGGCCGGTACCACCCGGAGATAATTCGCAGAGTTTTATCTCCTTCCAGTTTCGGTTTGAACACGGGCGTTCATAGTGTGTGCACTTACAACGCCCTATGTACCTTACACCGGAAGTGCCCCTAAAGTGGGTTGCACTTACTAATCTATGATTTTTAACAAGGGTCTCAAAAATCTGCCAGTTTTCAAAGAACTTGGATTCAAACACAAACTGTATTTGTATCCATCTTTGTCTTTTAAAAGCATTCAGTTTATATTTAATTTTAAAACGTTATTGGACAAGTACACAATTAAATATAAGCAACCACGCAATTTTAAAAGACATGTCATAGCCAAAATCCTTAAATCTATTGTCGTTTTGTGAGCCAACACAAAACGACGGTCTTAACCCTAAGTGACAGCAACACACAAGGCATGAACTTCTCGGCGCTCCCACTGGCTCCAAGATCCATCTTTGGCTCCGTGCTCCGTCTTCGGTTTCTTTGGTTATTTTATTTATTACATTATAAAAGCGGGTTGTAAATGGCACGCAGGCCTCCCGTAACCAACAATTAAATAAATAAAACATGAAAAACACAACCACGGGTCTAAAGGATTTGACTATGACGCAAATAGATAATTTTTAATTTCTAATTTATCAAAAGATTTAAAATTAAAATTAAAATTATCCCTAGGGTTTTAAAACCTATCTGGTTTAGATAACCCTTATCCGTTACCACCTACCGCGAGCAACAACAGCTACCTGCCGCTGCCCCCGTACTGGTTGGTGTTCCGGAAAACCGATTCTGGCAGTGGTCGATACCCCTTTGCAGCGGTTATCGACCACCGCCACCACCACGATCTCATCGCCACCATTGGTGATGACAACAGTGGCTAACACCGCCATTGCCACCGCCTGCCGGCGCAACAACAACCGCCATCACCACCATTCGGTGGTGTGGCCTGTGCTTGCGGGAAACAACAAACAGCCACCGCCACCGCCCGGCGAGGCCGTAAGGCAGCCGGCGGTTGGCTCGGTGGTTCGTGGTTCAACTGGTGACAACGGCCAAGGCCGCCGCCACCTCCACGCTACTGCCGCCACCACTGGGCAACAGCAGCGCCACCACCATCGTTACACCACCGCTGCCCAATCGGGGTTTGCGGTGGTTGTTCGATCGACGCAAAATAATCGCTCCTGCCGCCACCACCACAATCGGTGGTGTGGCGGTCGTTTTGGAGAACGACGGCAGCAGTAGCATTCGCCCACCACCACCGCCGCCTCCTGCGGTCCTATGCCGAGAACGACGAACACCGCCACCACTGTATCTGGTGGTACGGCTGTCTTCGCCGCTGCCATCCAATCGCCGCCGCATGATCGCCACCGCCTAGGTGGTCGATCACGGCTTCTGGTTCGATCGTTACCACCGCAACCACAATCGGTGGTGCGGCGGTTTTAGTTTCTCGTTGCTTCCATCGATTTCCACCACCACCACTAACGGTGGTGCGGTGGCTACAACCGGAAACCGCCACCGTCACTATCGACAATAGTGGCCATCGCCACCATCATCAATCGCCACCACCACCACATACGGTGGTGTGGTGCGTGCGATCAACCACAGCCGTGTCCACAATCTGTGGTGCGGCGTGGTGGTGCGACGGGAGAACAGCCGCCGGCTACCACTAACTGTGGTGTCGCCGGCGGTGGTGTACGGTGGTGCTTGGTGGTTTGATCGGCTAACTGCCGTCGATTACCACTGCAGTCTAGGTTTATACAAAAAACTAATTTTGATAATGAACAAATTAAAATTTTTAAACCTATTAAACTGATAAACCTGATCTGAAGGTTTTAGGAAGTGGCTCTGATACCACTGTTGGGAATCGAGGGATACAAGAACATGCACAGCGGATAACAAAAACCCGATTCCCGATCGAGGATCCAATCCTAAACCATACAGATACAATCAAGGGTGTTTCAGTGGATTACCTTTTGCGAACAATAACTCTGAAACGCAAGTAAGGGGTACACCGCTACTGGCACCGGTTGAGAGAGTTGCTAGACCACCACCGAGGATTACCCGAAAACAAACGCAAACCTTCCTCCTAACTGGATTCTGGCGCCGGTTTTTTGGGAGAGGGAGAGAGAGAGATTTTTCTGGGTTTTTGAACTGAATCAATCAATTAACTGATACCCTAAACCCTTTATTTATATGGACAAAACAAGCAGTGTTTGATTCCATATATAATTCTTGGTAATTATCTCTGAAATAACTTCCATAATTATCCAACTAATTAATCTAACTGATTAATTGATTATAAATAATTAAACTAATTATTTATTTCTTTTTCTCTCTAAATAATTAATTAACCAATTAATTATTTCCCATAATCCAAACATTCTCATTTTGGTGTGCAGCAGTGTGACCTACTAGTGTCTTATAACATTGGACACGATAACCCCGTTACTGTCTCGCACATAATCCTAACAATAGGCTGATTGGCACTCCACAACATTGAATTTTGTTTGTTTGTTGATGCCTTTGGCGAAGACAGGCAAGATGATTTCTCCGAGACTGTTCATCGGGTCTCCATTGAATCCAATCAGAGTAGTACTTCGTCGTACAATTTCTGATAATTCGATCCCCATGACTTTAAGAGTATCTGCAAAAATAACGTTAGCTGAACTACCTCCATCAATCAATATTCTCTTAGTCGAACAGTTTCCGATTGTCAACTGTATGACTAGAGCGTCATGATGTTTATGATGGACCCCCTGTGTATCGTCTTGATCGAACGTAATTGTCATTGCATCGAGCTCTCTTTCCGTCTTTGATTTGGCTTCTCCGGGGATAGGATGTTCGTCTGGACCATCTCGTGCATGTCGCTTGGCAGCTGAATACGTAAGTCCGCACACTTCTGATCCTCCAGTGATGCAGTTTACGACTTTTGTATGAACCGATGACGCTGGTCGTCCTTGTTCTTCTGGGATGACGCCTTTCAGATGTCCTTTTGATTTCAAATATGAAATCTCCTTTTTGAGACTGATACATTCATCCGTCATATGGCCGTGGTCTTCATGGAAGTCGCACCATTTATTTTGATCTTTGTCCTTGCTTGTTTTGTCAGATTTCTTCGGCCATCGTACGTTTGCATCAATCTTTCGTAGCGAATCTACCAAATCTTTCGGTGTACCTGCAAAATTGTAAGTAGATAATTCTGGATATCGTATTTTAACAGTACCTTTGCTTGATCGAGCTTTTGATTCATGTCGAGGATTTCCAATCTTGTTTACTCTTTTGTGCTTAAAATCATGTTTTTGAGCACCAAGAGGTTTCTTTTCAGCAGAGTGCTTTCGTCGAAAAAGAGCATCGTCTTCTATTCTCATGAAAGCTAATGTTCTGGCTCGTACGTCGTCGAAGTTTTCTGGAGGGTATTTAGTCAATTCTAAATACAGTCCAGAGGAATCTTCTAGCCCACGTTTGTACGCCTCGATTGCAGTCTTCACATCGCAATTCTTTATTTCAATCATTGCCGCATTGAATCTGTTGAAGTAGTCGCGGATTGTTTCTCCAGATTTCTGTACGATGTAGTATAGGTCGCTGGTCTGCTTCTCCATCTTACGACTGCTAGCAAACTGTCGAGTGAATTGGTTTACCAATTCTGCAAAGGATCCAATGCTTTTTGGCTTTAAGTTGATAAGCCATTGTAATGTTGCTCCTGTTAGAGTCGATCCAAAACTCTTGCACATGCAAACTTCTTGATATTGCGCCGGTATAGGAACTGTCCACATAAGTTGCTTATACTGTGCTATATGTTCGACTGGATCTGTGATTCCAGAATATTTTGTTGCGAAGGCTGGAATGGTGTATTTCTTGGGTACGTCGACAAGAGCTAATTCATCGACGAACGGCGAGGCTTGAAATCCAGTTTTAGGTTCAACTTCGACAGGTACTGCTGCTCCAGGTAGCTTTGTGAGTAACGCGAACAGCTTTTGATTCTGTTCTTCTAGGGATTTCAATCGTACGCTTAAAGGATCTTCAATGGCTATTGGAATTGTTGGGATAAAACCAGAAGAGATTCCGGTACTGGGTGGTATTGTCATATGAATGGTAGAACTAGCAACTGTGGGTATATGACCAGGGATAGGAATCTGTTGGGATGTGCTGTTAAAAGGTTCGAACGTGAACATAGGTGTTCCTTGAGGCATAGTAGGTGGACCCCGAGGCATAGGTGGCGGGCCATGAGGTATTGGTGGTGGAACTTGTGGTAAAGACGGTCGTACGTTGTTGTACTGTTGGTTCACAGTCGAGAGTGGCACTGAGGCATTGAACTGTGGTCGAAGTGGTGGTCTTAGATGTTGAGGCGGATAAGGAGGAGGAATAGACATCGATGGTCCTTGCGAAGCTCGAAGACGCTGGATTTCGTCATTAGCTTGTTGCAATTGTTGTTGTAGAGATGCTATGAATCCGTTAACCATTATCCTGCACAAATAGCTCAAAGAGAACTCAAAGAAAAGGTTAGTACTAAGGCGCACTTTTCACCGAATGAAATTTTTCTCAAAACGGAGCCCCACGGTGGGCGCCAAACTGTTTATGTAAAAAATTACACAACTCGATGTCGTAAGAAACTTGTGTGAGGCTTAACCGTCGAGAGAAAGAAATTACAATCAATGAGAAGTGCGGAAAAGAGTAAAATAAGACAAACAATTTGATGACGCAGGAAAAACCTCACGACGGAGGAAAAAACCTGCGGTCGACCTAAAAGATAAGTCGACAGAGCACTATAATCACCAAACAGGGGTGATATCCTTCGAGTATACAGCTTTGGTCGTACGATTACAAGTGAAACAACAATGAAATCGAATGTAAATTACAACTGATTCTCAAGAATAGCCAATATAGAACTTGTAAACTTCGGGTAGACTTCCAGTAAAACTTCGTGTCCTTGAATGTTGACTTGATCCTTCTTTTATAGTATCTTTGAAGTAACCGTCCAACGGGATTGTGGTTCATTAATGTTCAAATCGTAACTGTCCAACGGTATTCTTGACTATTAATGCTTGGTTTATAACAGTCGAACGGTACTGCTGAGAGTTAATGTCCAGATTGTAACCGCTGCTGGAATCTTGCTTGTAACGGTCGATCTTGATGTTGTCGGTTCCCATCGAATGATATATAACTTACGACGTGTCCGTTGTAATGATGGACTCCAACGATCATGGCATAGTACTCAATCTCGGACTTTCTCAAAGGTGGGCAATTGTTAGAAATGATAATCAGCTTGCCTGCATCAAAGACATAAACTTCGTATGTTTATTCGTTACTATCGTCGTACGACATTGTAGTCATCGTTCGACTTATTCGATGTATATGTTCGATTTTTAGTGATCTTTGTTCGATAGTTCTTTTAGGTTTTATCTCAGGACCTTATCTTAATACAGGACCATTGTCCTGATATTTGTCTTACGATTATAGTCGGTTGTCGTGCGATTGTGGATTTTTACCCTAACAGTTCTTCTGGCGATGCTGCCATGATATCTCTAGCGGAGCCAGAAGGTGTAGATCCAGAAGCGTCAGTAGGAGTGGATGGTTAAGGAACCTCCTCGATCGTCGGAAAATGAGGAGTGGTTTGTCGGCGAGGAATGTATTCCTTGACCCTCGGTGTAGGCATCTGTGGATCATCTATCATACGTTGGCGAAGTAGTCTTTGTCGTTCTTCTC
This sequence comes from Centaurea solstitialis, assembly GCA_030169165.1. Taxonomy (NCBI): domain Eukaryota; kingdom Viridiplantae; phylum Streptophyta; class Magnoliopsida; order Asterales; family Asteraceae; genus Centaurea; species Centaurea solstitialis. The sequence continues at coordinate 48,928,813 of CM058042.1, read as the reverse complement.
TACTTCTCGGAATGTCGGCAAACGTCGATGCGGCGTGAGCGGTGGCGGATCTTCTTATGATGCTACCCACGTTTTCCCTCACGTCCACACTCATCACTCCACCCGAGCCAGAGGCCCCCCCAGTGGGACCCCGGCGCCTCGGACGTAAGGCCTGAGGACTAGAAGGGACGGGTTGCGCACCTTGGGCAGGACCTTCCGGTTGTGGACGGTCCATAGGCGCGGCTCCTAGACCTAGGCGAATCCTATACCTAACGACGCTCGGTGCTCACTGGTCCAGTGCGTTGAGGACGTGTGGAGGAATCGGCATCTCGTACTGGCCCTCGGTGTATTCACGCTTGGCCAACCAGCTGATCTTCTTTGGCTTGATGACAGGATGACCGAAACGGCGTCGGATTTCCTGATTGCGTTCCATATGGTCACGAATGATAAGACAAAGGAACCGCAACCAAGGGATCGAATGATGTCTAGTGCGTTCTCTGGTCGTCAGGTCCTTCGTGATGTCAAGCCATAACTTGGCAGGATGTCTATGCGCCGACCATATGCGACCGAGTGGAAGATGTGCCAGAAAGACGTTGTCGCTTTGTCAATGCCCTTCGTCTTCGATGAAAGGCACCTGTTCATCATGTTGAACAACTGTGCCCAGATCGGTGGCAGTATGCTCGTAGTCACCTGGGACACCCCGTCGACGTCCTCGGTTACCCCAAGAGCGAGGATTTCGCTGAGCAGTATGGGTCCCGAAACCAGAGCATCAAACTCCTGGTGGCCGCCATCAGTGGCGGCAGAAAGGTGAAGGATGCGTCGAATGTCCTCCATGGAGATAACCAGTTCGGTTTGATCTACTCGACCAATGATCGAGAAGACTCCGAACTGGTGGTCCAGAACGACGGTTTTCCAGAATTGCTGGAGGTAGATCGCAGGTACCTCGGCAGTGGCCGTCATGGCATAAGAAAGAGGATGAGCTCGTAGGATTTCCCTCACGATGGTGTGTTGCACCCGGACAGTAGAGAGGTTCACATACTCGTTGTTTTGGAGTATGGGAACGATGTCCGTGAGAGCAATAAGAGCTCGGTCAGCCTCTGGGTCGATCGGAGAAGAAGGGTGTTCTCTCTGGTTTGCCATTTCTGACAGAAACAGGAAATAATTGAACAGTTAGACCCTTCTAAACTTAAAGAAGTGTTCTAACGAAAATTCGATATAGTTTCGGCTAGGCGCGAGTCAGTTTTTCGAAGATTCCCGAATAGGGAATCTTTAAAACTGAGTCGAACGAGATTGTAAACAGGTATGCCACGAAACTCATGTCGAGATAATAACGACCCGAAACTGGATTCGAAACCACGGACCCAGGACTGGCTTAAATCTTGAATCGGTCTATGGACAAATCCCGTTACGTGATTTGTTAAGAATGATTCTCGGGAAAAACCGAGTCCCGAATCGGGGGTTCAGAGCCCGAATCGGGGAATTCAAAACACAATCATACAATATACTAATGTCCCGAATCGGGACATATAATATCTTCCTAAAAGTCCCGAATCGGGAGTTTAGACCATATAAAACAAGAGTCCCGAATCGGGGAATTTTAAACCCAAGAACAAGGTCCCGAATCGGGATATTTCAATCTCCCGATTCGGGAGATCCAAAATCCCGAATCATGAACACGAAATTCCCGCATCATGAACACTATGAGTCCAGAATCGGGACTTCGACGAACACAGCGACGACTGTTCATATTCCGGACTCCAAATCGTCCCAGAAACGTGTCTATCAATCCTAAAACTAGTTATATGAAGTACATTAACGATTTAAACTAGTTTAGGAAGAAGTTTGGAGCGATCTAACGTCCCGAAACCCTAATCCAAAGACTTTTGGGTTTCGGGTTTATCCGAAAACTTTAGGCTTCAATCCGATCAAGAATCGTTGTTGTTTAGATGAATCTGAATGCATAAGGTTGTTCGAAATCTTACCAGGATCGTAAAGAAGTAGTCGGATCATCGATTGGAGCGATAACGAACGCTCGGGGAAGCCGGGAAGCGATGGATCGTTCGGGTCGTTCTTCGTGTTCTTGATCGTCGAGAGAAAAAGTGATAAGTGCTTTTGAAATTTGAAAGCGATAACTGAATTCGGTTATCAACTCCCGCTTTTATATTTTCCGATAACTTATCAGGTATTTTGAAAATTTTATCTGATAACTACTCTCTCAGATCACAACTATCAAGAAATTACGGAATGAACCCTGAACTTAAAGTTTGAAAGAATTTCAAAACTTCCCCTGAACTTGTGTTTTGAAAAAATTTGCAAAAACGGTCCCTGAACTTGAAGTTTTGGAAACTGGCAGAACTGGTCCCTGAACTAGTCAGAATTGGAACCTGTCACTTCCAACCCCCTAACTTAGCAAGTTCATAGATTTTACAAGTTTAGCCCCTTGACCTTATTGAGACGACTAACCTGGAAATTTCCGACATCGGATTTAGCAACAGTTCTGAAGGCAATGGTCAGAAGACTTATACTTTGAACAACGGGTCCTGAACTAAAGTATTCAGAAGCCGTACTTCGGTTCTACAACCTGCAAGAAAAGTTAGGAATGGTATCCATTGTAGATTGGATCCGAAAGAGTTAGTAAAACACCACATATATACAAAAGCTCCCCCTAGAAATATGCGACAAAGAGCTCCCCCTACACACATGCATATAATTAAAAGAGTGGCTCCCCCTAGAAATCTGCCGGGGGATCTAGCATGCCCAATTGTAACACCCCGCTAAAGCGGAAACACGAGGTGTGACAGCTAAGATTTCAATGCGATAGGGGAGATAAATAACATCATTCGTTCATACCAAAATATTCAAAGTTTAAAAATAAAT